>JACCIE010000006.1:4845501-6056877 GCA_018906755.1 Sycophaga agraensis | reverse complement strand
GGGTCTCTAATCGGGGGAGGGAGGGGGGCATGACACTGAAACAATATGAGAGGCCTCACTTCTCTTTATCAAAATATGCTTTATTCGCGGTCGGGGAGGACGACACCTCCCCGCCGCACGCCTCCTTTACAAGACAACGTCCTCCCGATACAAATATCGGGCGCCGCGGGGTCACGCGCGCTCGCCGAGGACGTCCGCCCGGGCTCTCGCAGAGCCCTCCACGGACGCCTACAGCCGGGTCGCCGCCGCTGGAACACCGGGCGCATTGCACCCAGGCGGCGGGCTCCGGAGAGCCCCTACACCTGGGGCGGGCGCCCACAGTCCCGCGTACCCCGCGCCGTGCCCGCGCCCGTCGCGTCCGCGCCGCTCTCTCTCTCTCTCGCTCGCGCGCGCCTTATGGCCTAGGGCCTACCTTGGCTGGCACGGAGATGGTCCTCCCGGCCACAGACCGGCCGGGAATGCTGACCCCGGCGCCTCCCCGATGTCCTGGGGATCGCGGCGCTCGCTCCGGTCGCTCTCTCTCTCTCACTTGGCGCTGCTCGCTCTTTCTCCCTCTCGCACTTTTGGCGCGTGTCGCGGGGAAAGGGGCACACGCCGAGTTATTAGGTCGCGGTCGTGGCCCGCGCGAAACTGCCCGCGCATCGATCCGCGCCTGTCGATCGCGCCGCGGGCCGATAGCTCCGCCCTTTTTCGGCGCTATGGGCCCGCGCGCATCGATGGCTCGGCCGCGGCCGCGGCGTCTCGCGAGATCGGCTCCGCGCGCGCGCCGATGTCATTTGCCCCGTCACAAGTTGAATTAGGGTTTTTATTATTAGAAGAGAGAATCTTGTTTGCTGCACTTCGTGAGGTATCTTGGGTTGCATCAGTATTCATATCAGATGAATTAGGTAAAAAGTCGTTATTAATATCTGCACTGCCAGACATATTGCGATAATGTCATCCGCAACTTGTATTTCGTAGTTATCGAAATTATCCATTGTGACTGGATTTCTGTATTGTGTTGGTTGAGAAAAGGGCGGCTCAAAAAAGCACGCCTTTTTGGAACTATTTTCGCATTGAGTATTAATATGTAATACTATTCTTTAATTTTAACAAAAGAAAAACAGTCACTTTCACAGCACACAGTGATAATCGCGTAGAAAGAACTCGCGCGATCACTATTAATTGTAGCTGACTTGTAACGTTGCGGAGAAAGACGTGCGCTCGCCACGAGAGCTTGAGACGCGACTCCCGGGGAATCGAACCTTTTTTTTTTTTTTAAAAGTTTTTATTGAGAATAGTTATAAATATGATACATGAGTGTTATTTTAGCGCCAATAAAAACTAGAACAAAACGCTAGTAATATATCGGTTAGGGAGTAGGAAAACATATGCCTCTGTCGTGGAGTGCTCGTGTTTTAAATTTTCAGGGTGATTAGTTTTTTTTTTGCTACGCATTGCTGAATGATCGGACGAGGGCTTGTGCCAAATTTTCGTCATGTCGCTTTTGATTTTTTGTAAAGTGAGGGAAAAAAGGGCACCTAATTGTACCTGATAAAAAAAACCCTCAGACTACGATTTACTTATATTTATAGCAGGGGGGGAGGGAATTGGGTTGGTAGGGAGGTGGGGTGTTTATTTACATATTTACATTTATACAATGGTTTTGTATTACAATTTGTGCTTACTTGCTAAAGTTGGTTGAATGTGCTTACATAATTATGGCTTAATATAATAGTTTAACCTAAGGATTAATTATTGAGGAAAAATATGCTTGATTATTTCTTAATTTTTGTGTCTTGTTCTTTTTTTTAGTTCGAATCTTAGTTCCTCTGTCGTTAGAGAGCCACCAGTATTTTGCGTGTAGTCTGTGTGTGTCATAGAAGTCTCTGGAGGGGATGGTTGGAATGTATTTGTGATTGTTTACATTATTTATTGTCTCAGGGATTAGTTTTTTGTTGCATTGGTGTCGTGGGTGATGATATATAATTGGGGAGTTTTGTAGGTTTTGTATCCATCTTTTGCTGTCCGCGTATATGAATGCGTGTGGGGGTAGGTAGTCTGTATTTCTTGTTGTTTCCATTTCATTGTTTGTGTAGCTAGTGAGGTTTTTAATCGTTGGGTTGTTGATGTTTATAGTGTTTGCGAAGTAGTCTCTATTAAGTTTATGATATGATTGTCGATTCGTGGTATGTTAGCTTTGTTATATAGTGTTAGATTATTGTGAAAAGATTTGTTTTCGTTGTTTTTCCTAAATAGTTTTAATGAAGTCCGGAGACAGAGTCGTTCGAAGCGTCTAAGTTTTTACATTTTAGAGGAGCTCGTGTTCCACCATATTGGGCAGGCATAGGTGATTATTGGCCGGATTAACAGTTGGTAACAGATTATTTTAGCTTTTGAGGATAAAGATTTATTATAAATAGTCTGGAGTAGGCTTATATGCTTTTTTGGCTTTGGCTAGTTGGGAGTCGATGTGTTTGTTGAGCCTTAATAGATGATCAAGGTGCACTCCTAAGTATTTGATTGACTTAACTGTTTCAATTTCATGCTTGGTTTGATTGTCGTAGATACATATTTTGAAATTTGCTATTTTAGTTCTTATGGGGTTGCTTACTTGGTTTAGTGGACGTCGAAAGAAGATGGAGTTACATTTGGATGGGTTGATTTTTAGGTTCCAGAGCTTGTAGAATTTATCTATTTATTAACTAGGTTTTCTAGTTTGTTTTGTATTTCTGTTGGGTTCTTGTTTGCTACTAAGATTAAGAAATCATCCGCAAATGCTGTTGAGTATGTATTATTGTTGCTGTTTAGGTTATATAGGTTTGGGATCGAGTGAGTGTATATATTGAAGAGGTCTGGGGAATTAACGGTTCCTTGCATAAGTCCTTCGATGATTTTGAAAGATTTTGTTGAGGTGTATTCACCGTTCCATGTTATAAATGTTCTGTTGAGTGTCATGTGCCAGATTGTCTGTATTAGGTCTATTGGATAGTTAAGGTTTAAGAGTATGTATAATAGTCCGTTGATCCATACTGAGTCGAATGCTTTTTCTATGTCTATTGCTGTAGCTCCGACGAAATCGTTTTGTGCCAGGTGTGAGGTTAGAATGTTGATTACTTTATGTAGTGCATGTGAAGTTGCGTGTCTGTGTCTAAATCCGAATTGATTGTCTTTTATAATATTGTTTTTGTATGTATGTGATTTAATAGTATTGTTTATTATTGCCTCGTATACTTTGCTTATAGCTGGTGTAAGACTGATTGGTCTATAGCTTGCTGGGTCGTCTGGGTTTTTGTTTGGTTTGAGGATGGGTATTATTTTTGCTTTTTTCCATGTATTTGGATAGTAGCGATAGTTAAGGCTGTTGTTAAATAGTATTGTGTAATTTTTTATAATGTTAGCCGGTAGGTGTTTTAGTACTATGGGTGGGATATTATCTATTCCTGAAGAAGTTTTATTGGGAAGGGATTTAAAGATTATGTTGACCTGTTGAACACTGTAGAATTTGATAGTTTTCCAAGTTGTTCGATTGGCGGCTGGGTTTTCCTCTGTGAACTTAGTAATAGTGTTACCGTTGTTAAAGTTTATTGTGAACTTGTTTTTAATTTGATTTGTCACTTCATCTACTGTGTTTTTGAGGGGGGTGTTGTTATTAGTGTATCTGGGGGCATTGATTGTTTCGTAATGTGCTCCAATGATGTTTAGTATGTCCTCAGGGTTTGTTATAGTGTAGTTATTATCTTTTTTATGTATGAGTTCTAAATTGCAGTTGGCTGTGGTTAGTAGGTTTAGCTTGGTTTGGGGGATTATTAGTTTGTTTATAGTCAGAGATTGCCTATTTCTGAAATTCCTATTTATTTTGGGGAAGAAGGATTCGGGGTTCTTATGATTTATTTCTTTAATCTGTGCGTTCCAGTATTTGTTGTAGGCTGTTCTGTATTCACATTTTAATTGGTAGTTGATTTCTTTTATAATAAATTGTAAGTATGATATGATTGGTTGATGTAAGTATATTGGTTGTTTTTTATATGTTTTATTGATGCTAGTTATTAGGAAGGATTTATATTTGTGTAGTTTTTTTATTTTGTTCGTTGTGTATTGCAATATTGTGTTATCGGGCTTGTATTTGGGACAGGTTTTTTCTATGGTGTCAGTTATTATTTTATTTATATTTCCAGGTGTGTGTCAATTTCTTCTATTGTGAGGTTTGTATTTTGGGGGATGGTGCTGTTGTAATTTAGTTCGAGGGTGCGAGCGAATTTGTCCCATTTTGTGCGTTTGTATATGTATCTATATTGTTTGTTTGGGTTTATGTATTTAAGTGATGTGTTTAGTTGGATTGTTAGCTGTAGGGCCTTGTGATCACTATTGTAATGAGTTACTCTAATTTTATTATTTATTGTGTCTGTAATTTGTATTCTGTTATCTGCTATTACTAGATCAAGATAAGATCCGGCGCTTGGGAAAGTTGGTTCAGTTGGTGGGATGACTTTTGCCCTGTATTGGAGTCCTTCGTTGTTCTCCCAATTCTTGAGCATTCTTCCTTTGCTTTGGTGACTCTGTCTCCCCAGTCTACATGTTTAGCGTTGAGGTCTCCTGTCATGATGTAGTAATTGTTATCTGCATTTAGTTTGAGCTTTTGAAACAAGTGGTTGATTTCTTTAATGAATGTTCTATTTTCTAAATTGTTTGCGTATAGTGATACAATGTATAGGGCAGCATTGTTTGATAATTTTATTTTTATTATAGTATATTCTAGTATTGAGTTATTAAGGGATGATGGGGTGTGTACTTGTGTGAATTCTATATTGTGTTTTATTAATATTGCAGTTCCTCCGCCTTTGGTGTTGTTTATCCTGTCTGTTCTTATTATTTTGTAGTTTTTGAACTGCAATTTGTGTTTTGGATTTGTTTTTGTTTCACTAAGGCATATTATGTCTGGAGAAAATTTATCTATATACTTAAGTAGATCATATCTTTTTGATAGAGCTACTATTCAATTTACATTAATTGAATTGATAGTTATTATATTGGTAGTTGTTAATCGTGTATTATTCATTGTATAAGTCTAGTGAGTTTATAATGAAATCTATTTTGCTAGTGTTATTATTGACAGTTTGCATTATTGTGGCTATTTGTTGGTTGATGTTTTCAATTATTTGTGTTTTGAGCTCATTTAGTATATTTTTTAATTCGTCAGTTTTATTAGTGGATTGCTGTTGGTTGAAAAGTAGGTGATTGACAGTGTTTCCGTTTTTCCATGGGGTGGCGTTTTTGTATTCTTGGATAGGGGTGATGGATTGTTTTGTGGCTGTAGTTGTGATTGAATGTGTGGGATACATGTGTTTAGTTATATTGTTGGGGTGAGTGGTATTGATGTGCTGCTTTGTTGTGTGATTTTCTTTGTAGTTATTGTTATGTGTTTTTTTAATATCTTTAACGAATTTGGTGGAGAAGGGGATGATATTAGGAGTGAGAGAAAGGTTGGAGGCCAGGTTAGTGGGGCTAAAACTCGGTGATGGAGTTATTGGAGGAGATGTTATGTATAAAGGTGTCGATAAGTGGGTTGACGGACTGGGTGACTCACGTGTGCAAGGGGGAGCGTGCGTTAGAAATGTTGGGGGTGCTTTTTGCCTGGAAAAAAGCTCCCATTAGGTTGAGGATGTCAGGGGGCGATGTGACGATGTAGCTTGTTTCCGTCGCGGGCGAGTGTATTGATGCTGCAGTTCGACTCTGCCAGGAGGTGGGCCTCCTCAGGAGAGATATAAAGGGTTTGGATGCCAATGGGTTGAGTCTTGCGGAAGAATCTATTTATTTTAGGGAAAAAATCGGTAGGGGATTTGAAATTTATACTGCGAGAGATGGCTTCCCAGTAAGCGGTGTAGGATTTGCTGTATTCGAGTTTGAGCTGGTATTTGACTTGGGCGAGCAGTGATCTGAGGTTGTATGCTTTGTTACGGGAGGAGATAAGGAAGGATTTATACTTCTGGAGTTTTTTAATTTTAGAGGTGGAGTAGTAAAGCATGTTGTCGCAAGGTTTGAATTTGGGGACCGTGGAAGCTATCGAGCTGTTAATATGTGAGGAGATGGAGTTGAGGTGAGTTGAGATCTCATTATTGGTGAGGTTGCGGTCGTTGGGGACGCGGGGAGAATATCGATTTTCTAGGTGGCTGGTAAACTTTGGTCATTTGGTTCGTTTGAACATGAATCTATTGGAAGAGTCGGGGTTAATTGGAGAAATATTGGGGATTAAGAGAAAGAGTGAATTGAAGCGCTCTGTGGTCACTGTTGAAATCGAGTGTTCTGATTCTATTATTTATAAGATTGGAGATTGTGAGGCGATGGTCTAGTATGCAAAGGTCAATGAAGGAGTTGGCACTGGGGAAGGAAGGGATGTTGGATGGGATTATGGATGTACGAAAACGTAAGCCCTGCGTGTCCGCCCATTTTTTGAGCGCCGCGCCCTTAAATTTAGTGGTGGAATTGCCCCAAACGGTGTGGCGTGCGTTGAGGGTCGCCCGCAATTACATAGAAATTGTTCGGGGAGGCTAGGTTGAGGTCGGAGAAGATTCGGTCGAATTCGTCAATAAATGAGTGGTTTTCGGAGGGGTTGGCATATATCGCGATGACAAATAGACGGGTGTGCGTTGATAAATTGATAAGGGTGATGGTATATTCGATGGAAGAATTTACTGCTGATGAGGGGTACTAGATGTTCCGGAAAGGGAGATCACGCTTGATTAGGATAGCAGTACCGCCACCTCTGGTGTGGGTGGATCTATCCGTCCGGATGAAATTGTAGTCCTTAAATTGTAGTTTGTATCTTGCCGAGAGTTTGATTTCGCATATGAGTGCTATATCAATGTTGTTGACTGTGATGATGTTATGGAGGTCTACCCGTTTTGACAAAGAGATTATTGAATTTACATTTAGCGATAGGAATCTTAACGAGTTGTAACCGGCGCCACGGTGGATTGAGTCGGGGTGTGAGGTGAGGGGGAGAGGGTCGCTACACATTTTCAAGGTCGAAGGAGTCGAAAATAAAATCAATTTTGTCCGAGTTGGTTTTGATTAAGCTGGTTAGTTGGTTGAATTGCGCGGAAATGGTGTTAAGAATTTGGGCTCTGAAGTTATCAAATAGAGATTGGAAGTTGAAAGGGTTGTTGTTGGGAGTGGTATTTGGGAAGAGTGTGTGGGCCGCGCTGGGGGAGGAAGACCAGGAGTTGTGGGTGTATAGCGGACCCTCTCGCGCGGAGGGTTGAGGGGTGACATAGTTAGAGGGGGCGCTTGGTGCGAATTTGCGGACGTGCGGGAACTGGTTGGGCTTCGCTGTAGCCATTGATGGAGCTTGAGGAGTGTTGGATGAGGGTGTCAGCTTGATGTTGGAGAGGCGGTGAGTACGCTGGCGGTTGTTGGCTGCAGTTTGGGCCTGTTTCGAGGCGTTAGCGAATTTCAGAAAGGGGCATCCTCTGTAGGAGGCCGGATGACCGTAGGAGTCGCAGTTGACACAATACAGGCTGGAGGTGTCAGGCGATTTGGAAGGTAGCCCACATTCAGAGGGTCCATGCGCTTCTTTGCACTTGACGCAGCGGAAGCCCAGGTGGCAGTTGCTGCTGGAATGGCCGACACGTTGGCAGTTGGTGTATTGGAAGATTCCTTTTCTTCTGAGGGGCTCCCAACGGATGCGCTGGAAAGCAAGGGATTTAATTTTAGTGATATTCTTGGTTATTGAGGTATGGGTGAGTTGTATTAGGAACTGTTTGGAATCTGGGGGATTAGATTTGAAGGTTATATTGTCGATTTTTGTGATTGAAATGTCGGGGATGTTGAAGGAGTTGATTTCCTCGAGGATATCTGATGGCGAGAAATCCCCGTAGATACCCTTGAGGACGAGGTTTTTTGGGTGAATGTGTAGAAGCTAATGTTGTGGGATTTTAGTGTGTGGAGGGCTTTGAAAAAGGTGTCGGGATTAGAGGCATAGATGGCCAGGTTGTCTGGGTCTAGCTGACGAAGAGAGAAGTCCGTGTTGGACATAATACTTCCCTTCAATAAAGTTATTATAGTTTTGAGCTGCATTCCGCATACTCGGATCGGTGGCGGTTTGGGTGTGGAGCGTGGCGCCGCTTGCGGGTGCGGTGGTGCATCGGAGCTGATGGGCGACTGGGTCAGCGGCGGTGACTGCGTCGGCAAGGAAGAATCCGTATTTGTGATGGGGTCGGTCGGTACGTCGGGTATCTGTTCTGTGGGGAGAAGAGAAAATCTGTTGTTAGAAAAGAAGGTGTTACTTGTGGGATGGGGGGAGTTGCGTCCTGTTATGCGAGATGAAGGGTTTAAGTAGGGCCGTTTCGGGAGCTGCCATTCGGGTTCTGGTGTGCTGGGGGTTCCTCCGTCCGAAGGGGTTGGGGAGGGCGGCATCAGTCTTTTGATAGCGACGTTGGCTGTGTTGGAATGTTGGTTCGCTCTGACTTCCTTCAGAGCTTCCCTGTACGCCTTCTCTAGTCCTTTTGAGTCGAGTGTTCGAGGGCGGCCGGAGTGTGGGCGCAAGAGGGGGGTGGGGGGCCGACGGTTTTCTTGAGAGCGAAGGGCGAGCATCTACGAGTGGTTGGGAAGAGGGACTTGAGATCTGGGGAAGATATAGAGGATGAGGCGCAGGGGCGGCAATAAATTGTTCTGTTGCACTTATCTGTATATTTCTCGTGTCGAGCTGCACCACGTGGTCGTCGAAGGTGCCTTCCGTGGTAGACGCCATCTTGAGCGGCAGAGTGCTACGATGCACAATGGGGCTGGGCGATTATGCACGCCGCGCGGGCATAATACGCTTTTTTGCCCAGAACACGATAATAGGGGGGGCGGGATGCACTGAGGAGGGAGAATTCACGCACTATGATCGGGCAAACCGAAGGGGCGGGATGCGAAGGTGACTCAGCATGAGGGCCGGCGGTACGGCGCGGAGCGGCACCGTCCGTTCGCTGCGACGGTTGGACGCGGAATCCGGGGAATCGAACCTTTTTTTTTTTTTTTTTTAAAAGTTTTTATTGAGAATAGTTATAAATAATATACATAATGTTTTTTTAGCGCCAATAAAACTAAAAACAAAACGCTAGTAATATATCGTTTAATGAGTGCGAAAACATATGCCTCTGTCGTGGAGTGCTCGTGTCTTAAATTTATCCGGGTGTTAGTTGTTTTTTTTTTTGCTATATATTGCTGGAGGATTCGGACGAGGGCTGTGTGCCTAATTTTCGTCGTTTCGCTTTTGATTTATTTGTATTGTGAGGAAAAAAGGTACCTAGTTGCACCTGATAAAAAAAACCTCAGACTGTGATTTACTTATGATTTATAGTAAGGGGGGGAGGGAATTGGGATTGATAGGAGGAGGGGTATTTATTTACATATTTACATTATACTATGGTTTTGTATTACAATCTGTGCTTACTTGCTAAGGTAGGTTGAATATGCTTACATAATATGACTTAATGTAATAGCTTAGCCTAAGGATTAATAAAATAAGCTTAATTATTTCTTTAATTTTTGTGTCTTGATCTGTTTTTTAGTTCGAATCTTAGTTCTCTGTCATCAGAGAGCCACCAGTATTTAGAGTGTAGTCTGTGTGTGTCGTAGAAGTCTCTGGAGGGGATGGTTGAAATGTATTTATGATTATTTATGTTATTTATTGTCTCGGGTATTAGTTTTTTGTTGCATTGGTGTCGTGGGTGATGATAAATAATTGGGGAGTTTTGTAGGTTTTGTATCCATCTTTTGCTGTCTGCGTATATGAATGCGTGTGGGGGGAGGTAGTCTGTATTTCTTGTTGATTCCATTCCATTGTTTGTGTAGTTAGTGAGGTTTTTAATTGTTGGGTTGTTGATGTTAATAGTGTTTGCGAAGTAGTCTCTATTAAGTTTTATGATGTGATTGTCGATTCGTGGTATGTTAGCTTTGTTGTATAGTGTTAGGTTATTGTGAAAAGATTTGTTTTCGTTGTTTTTCCTAAATAGTTTTAATGAAGTCCGGAGACAGAGTCGTTCGAAGCGTCTAAGTTTTTCCATTTTAGAGGAGCTCGTGTTCCACCATATTGGGCAGGCATAGGTGATTATTGGTCGGATTAATAGTTGATAACAGATTATTTTGGCTTTTGAGGGTAAAGATTTATTAAAGAATAGTCTGGAGTAGGCTTTATAAGCTTTTTTGGCTTTGGCTAGTTGGGAGTCAATGTGTTTGTTGAGCCTTAGTAGATGATCAAGGTGCACTCCTAAGTATTTGATTGATTTAACAGTTTCGATTTCATGTGTGGTTTGATTGTCGTAGATACATATTTTGAAATTTGCTATTTTAGTTCTTATGGGGTTGCTTATTTGGTTTAGTGGTCGTCGAAAAAAGATGGAGTTACATTTGGATGGGTTAATTTTTAGGTTCCAGAGCTTGTAGAATTGATCTATTTTATTGACTAGGTTTTCTAGTTTGTTTTGTATTTCTGTTGGGTTTTTGTTTGCTACTAAAATTAAGAAATCGTCTGCAAATGCTGTTGAGTATGTATTGTTGTTGCTGTTGAGGTTGTATAGGTTTGGGATTGAGTGGGTGTATATATTGAAAAGGTCTGGAGAATTAACGGTTCCTTGCATAAGACCTTCAATGATTTTAAAAGATTTTGTTGAGATGTATTCACCGTTCCATGTTATAAATGTTCTGTTGAGTGTCATGTGCCAGATTGTCTGTATTAGGTCTATTGGGTAGTTAAGGTTTAAAAGTATGTATAGTAGTCCGTTGATCCATACAGAGTCAAATGCTTTTTCTATGTCTATAGCTGTGGCTCCGACGAAGTCGTTTTGTGCCAGGTGTGAGGTTAGAATGTTGATTACTTTGTGTAGTGCATGTGTAGTTGCGTGTTTGTGTCTAAATCCGAATTGATTGTCTTGTATGATATTGTTTTTGTACGTATGTGATTTAATAGCATTGTTTATTATTGCTTCGTATACTTTGCTTATAGCTGGTGTAAGACTGATTGGTCTGTAGCTTGCTGGGTCGTCTGGGTTTTTGTTTGGTTTGAGGATGGGTAATATTTTTGCTTTTTTCCATGTATTTGGGTAGTAGCGATAGTTAAGGCTGTTGTTAAATAGTATTGTGTAATTTTTTATAATGTTAGTTGGTAGGTGTTTTAGTACTATGGGTGGAATATTATCTATTCCTGAAGAAGTTTTATTGGGGAGGGATTTAAAGATTATGTTGACCTGTTGAACACTGTGGAATTTAATAGAGTTATCCAAGTTGTTCGGATTGGTGGCTGGGTTTTCCTCTGTGAACTTAGTAATAGTGTTACTGTTGTTTAAGTTTATTGTGAATTTGTTTTTGATTTGGTTTGTCACCTCATCTACTGTGTTTTTGAGGGGGGTGTTGTTATTAGTGTATCTGGGGGCGTTTATTGTTTCATAATGTGCTCCAATGATGTTAAGTATCTCTTCCGGGTTTGTTATAGTGTAATTGTTATCTTTTTTATGTAAGAGTTCTAAATTGCAGTTGGCTGTGGTTAGTAGGTTTAGTTTGGTTTGGGGGATTATTAGTTTGTTTATAGTAAGTGATTGTCTATTTCTGAAATTCCTATTTATTTTGGGGAAAAAGGATTCGGGGTTCTTATGATTTATTTCTTTGATCTGTGCGTTCCAGTATTTGGTGTAAGCTGTTCTGTATTCGCATTTTAATTGGTAGTTGACTTCTTTTATGATGAATTGTAAGTATGATATGATTGGTTGATGCAAGTATGTTGGTTGCTTTTTATATGCTTTGTTGATGCTAGTTATTAGGAATGATTTATATTTGTGTAGTTTTTTTATCTTGTTCGTTGTGTATTGTAGTATTGTGTTATCAGGTTTGTATTTGGGGCAGGTTTTTTCTATGGTGTCATTTATTATTTTATTTATATTTTCCAGGTGCGTGTCAATTTCTTCTATTGTGAGGTTTGTATTATGGGGGATGGTGCTGTTGTAATTTAGTTCGAGGGTGCGAGTGAATTTGTCCCATTTTGTGCGTTTGTATATGTATCTATATTGTTTGTTTGGGTTTATGTATTTAAGTGATGTGTTTAGTTGTATTGTTAGTTGTAGGGCCTTGTGATCACTATTGTAATGAGTTACTCTAATTTTATTATTTATTGTGTCTGTAATTAGTATTCTGTTATCTGCTATTACTAGATCAAGATAAGATCCGGCGCTTGGGAAAGTTGGTTCAGTAGGTGGGATGATTTTTGCCCTGTATTGGAGTCCTTCGTTGTTCTCCCAATTCTTGAGCATTCTTCCTTTTGCTTTGGTGACTCTGTCTCCCCAATCTACATGCTTAGCGTTGAGGTCTCCTGTCATAATGTAGTAAGTGTTGTCTGCGTTTAGTTTTAGGTTTTGAAACAGGTGGTTGATTTCTTTAATGAATGTTCTATTTTCTAAGTTGTTTGCGTATAGTGATACAATGTATAGGATAGCATTGTTCGATAATTTTATTTTTATTATAGTATATTCTAGAATTGAGTTATTGAGGGATGATGGGGTGTGTACTTGTGTAAAGTCTATATTGTGTTTTATTAATATCGCAGTTCCTCCACCTTTGGTGTTGTTTATCCTGTCTGTTCTTATAATTTTGTAATTTTTGAACTGCAATTTGTGTTTTGGGTTTGTTTTTGTTTCACTAAGGCATATTATATCTGGTGAGAATTTATCTATATGCTTAAGTAGGTCGTATCTTTTTGATAGAGCTACTATTGAGTTTACATTAATTGAATTTATAGTTATTGTATTGGTGGATGGTAGTCGTGTATTATTCATTGTATAAATCTAGTGAGTTTATAATGAAATCTATTTTGCTGGTGTTATTATTGACAGTTTGCATTATTGTGGCTATTTGTTGGTTGATGTTTTCAATTATTTGTGTTTTGAGCTCGTTTAGTATATTTTTTAATTCGTCTGTTTTATTAGTGGGTTGCTGTTGATTGAAATGTAGGTGGTTAACCGTGTTTCCGTTTTTCCATGGGGTGGCATTTTTGTATTCATGGATAGGGGTGATGGATTGTTTTGTGGCTGTAGTTGCGATTGAATGTGTGGGATACATGTGTTTAGTTATGTTGTTGGGGTGTGTGGTATTGATGTGCCGCTTTGTTGTGTGATTTTCTTTGTAGTTATTGTTATGTGTTTTTTTAATATCTTTAACGAATTTGAAGAGCGGGCAGCCTCGGTAAGATGCTGGGTGTCCGTATTTTTCACAATTTATGCAGTAGACTTTACTTTTATCTGTGTTGTTGGTATCAAGTTTGCAATTACCGGGCGTATGAGTGTCAGCGCATTTAACACATCTATAGCCCATGTTGCAATTAGCGCTAGAGTGTCCGACTCTTTGACAGTTTCTGCATTGGTAAATATCTTTTTTTCTGAGCGGCTCCCATTTGATTTTTTGGTATGCGATAAATTTATGCTTTGTTAATTCTTTAACGCTGCTGTTATTTGATAGTTGGATTAAATAATTTGATTGTTGAGAATTTTTATTGAAATTTATTTTAGAAATTTTTTTAATTTCTATATTGGGGATGCAAAGGTCATTGATTTCGCTTTCGATTTCTCTTTCTGAGTAGGCACCATTGATGCCTTTAAGGACAATGTTTTTTAATTTTTTGCTTTTTGGTGTGTATGTGTAATATTTTATTTTATTTTCTTTTAATATTAATTGTACGTTATCAAAGCTATTTATGAAATTGCAATAGATTGTATGGTTTTCAAAGTCTGAGTATTTTATGTAGAAGTCTTTTTTTGATAGATCGTTGGCTTGCAGAAGAGATATTAAATTATTGATTGAAATGCCGGTTATAAATATAGGGGGGGGCTTAGAGTTACTTGCGCTGGTTGGGAGTGACCGTTGCGTTTCGAGGTCGGGCTCGGGTTCGGTGTCTTGGGTGTTGGTGTTTATGTAGTCGGCGCGCGGCTCGCTTTGTTCCACTGAGGCGGCTTGGAGTCTGTTGTTTATATTGAAATTTTCTTCGTCGTACTGATGCCTTGGCTTTTTGTATTTTGTAACTGACGAGTTATTATACTGTGTTGAATACGAAATGTTAGATTCTTGCAGCGGGGCGAATTTGTTTGAACTTATTACATTTGTGAATTGTTGGCTGGCTGGTGATTTTACCGTTTTTCTAGGTGTCTGCCATGTTTCTCTATCTTCTTGCGATAATGCATTAATTGCCTCTAGCGATCGCGTTAGTGGCCTTTTATTTCTGATTAGATTGGGCTGTACATTGGGCTTAATTTTATGCATTTCTTTAAGCGCTTGTTTATACATTTTCTCGATGGTGTGAGAACTTGGATTTTTGTAAAAATTGAGTCTATTGGGAAGCTGCTGAATTGTATTATTGGTACTTGCCGGTTCGTCTATTGTTTGTTTTGTCGGTAGATCTTTGTTTGATTTGGGTAACATTTGTTGTTTCAGTTGATTGGTTTGCGTGTGCTTCCATGGTGCATTCCGCATCTACGTCCATCGTGATTTTGGAATCATTAGGCTGCTTGTATTGGTCGGGCCGCGGCACTGTACCGTTAGGCCGGTCACTATTAACTATGTAATCACTAATAATGTTTAAAATGATGACACATGTTCAAAAAGAAAAAAAAAACTCAAAATATAATGAAATAGGAGAGAGAAATGGCACTGTCTTTGTGTGTGAGTTAGACTTGGGCTAATTTGATTAGAGCAGAGCTCTGCGCTACGTGCGTGCGATCGCTTCGGCTGCTGGGCCGAGACTCGCGGGGAATCGAACCCCGGTCTCCCGCGTGACAGGCGGAGATACTGACCACTATAGTAACGAGGACTTGATTTTGTAGAAATTAAGGTAATTTTTCGGTAGAATTTTTAATAGATGCAGAAAAATGACCTAAATATAGTTAATAATATAAGAATTTTAAGTTTTTAATTTATTTATACACACAAATTTCGCATACATTACGTGATTTAGGTGTCTTATTATTCATTTTATAAGTAAGCTGCAATCTAGATATACCTTTTATAGGTACATCATAGTGAACAGTCGATAACATAGTGACTTGGATGGTAAAAAGAAATCTAGTCAATAATCTTTGGCCGAACATTAGTCTTTTTCTGAAAAACGGAAAATGTAAAATAAACTCATGAAATCAGAGTTTTCAAGAATTTCTATCACCATGGTTAATTGATGTGATCAAGTAAATCAGTTATAAATTACGGGACTTGAAATGCCAAGTTACAGTTCTGATGGTAAAACAGGTCGGGTTGAAAGGTTAAGCCCCTTACAGAAAAATCTAACTAATTGATGATAGTAATCACCACTAGGTGGCGAATACCAATTATTTCGTTCTCTATAATATAATGACTACAATATCTGAGCTACTCCCAATTGGCCAGACGCTTAATTCTTCCATTTACTGTGAACAACTGGACTGCTTGAAGCAGGTGATCGACCAGAAATGTCCAGAATAGGCCAGCAGGAAGGGTGTAGTATTCCACCAGAACAACGCCAGACCACACACTACGTTGATGACTTGTCGGAAGCTACGGGAGCTCGGATGGGAGGTTTTATCGCATCTACCATGTAGCCCGGACATAGCACCAAGTGATTAGCATCTGTTCATGTCCATTGCGAACGCCCTTGGTGGTGTAAAGTTGAACTCAAAAGTGGCTGTCCGAGTTCTTCGCAAATAAGGAGGGGAGCTTCTACGAGGGGGATATTATGAAGTTGCCGTCTAGATGGAAACAGATTATCGAACCAAACAGCGCATATTTGAACTTAATCTGATCACTGTAACACTTTTTATAAAGCATTGAATACAGAGCAAAAAAGCGAAAAGGAGATATTTGCCAAACTTATATATGCTTGTTGATTGTGAGACTGGACTGATTTAGGATTTCATGATGTTTTTGCTTGTTTGCTGGAATCCTATTTTGAAGGAGCTCACATAATATACGTTGACACTTGGTATATCTCTCCTTCACTGACAGAATTTTTTATGGGAACGATACAGGGCTATGTCAAAGGTAGCCTCAGTTACCCTTTTAATGTAATTTTAGGGGTCACCACTTTAGCTCCAGAAGGGGAATGTATGGGGGCCGATAACAACGCACCTCATTCCCGGTCGCATCTATAAAGATTCAGTTAGCAGAAGAAAGGCTTTATAATTAAATGCTCAAAGCCAAATGAATGGAAGGTTTATTGAATACAGATCCATTTGCGTTAGCTTCCCGAATCTCTGTGGAAGTCACTGTCTCTTGCTACTTTCGTTGCAAAATGTAATAAATTCAAACACGAGAAGCGAAAATGGGAATAGATCGAATGTCATCATGAATGCACTGGACGGTAGCAGCTAGCAAGCTAGCCAGTTAGCTTTGACTCGTCTCCGTAATTAATTCTTCATCTTACTGCTACTTTACTTAGATGCATCTCCCTTGATTTCGTTATAAAGGCAGTAAATAAAGGATGTAAAAATCAGGAAGGATCCTTCGCACCTGGTTTCTTATGTAAGAGAAGGAATTTCGCTACATAGATGGAAAACAGTCTAAGTATTTTTATTTCACCATAAAATAAAGTTCTGTTCCTGTATAAACATCGTTTAGTAATGAAATTTTTTTCACTTAAACAATAGGTTATAAAAATATTCCAAATAAATGGCAGTTACACGCTATATAAAGTTATTAATATAAATTTATACTTTTAACTTTTGATAGACAAACTTCTTGCTTCTTGATTAAAACCTACATTTCATCGATAAAAATATACTTTTACTGCATTTAATTTGAACAAACTAGCTTTTTAAATCTAATACAGAAGCAAAGAGCACTGTCGAAGATAACGCAGCTCGGCATATTCTAGCCCATTCAATTCTACTCTTTTAAACCACATCGCTAAGGTTTGCGATACTTCGTGAGTAGCCCATTAGACTGCCTCAACAGTCCTTGAGGTACTCAAGATGACGGTCAAAGGGAGATTATTGGAGATGGTGTGTTACGTGTGAAATTATTGGTTCAGTTTTATCGTTAAGTTCTCCTCGAAGATTTGAAAAGTTATTTGGTGATTAGGAAAAAGAATGAGAGTGAGAGTAAGTTATTAAAGTAGAGATATCTACTTTCAGGTAGTGCTACGGTACCGCATATTAAGCTCCTTAAATTCTTTGCAGTCAAGTCCTTCTTAATGATTTTTTATATGACTACTTACCCTTGATGACCTGAAAAGTGGGAATAATAACAAAATACATATTATTCTAGTAGTAATTACGTTATCGTGCTTACAGGATTTAAATGACGCATAAATATCTTAATGTCCAGTATTATATTCATAGAACTACATGAAGTAGATAACTAGGTCAGTATAAAATCCTAATTTGTACAACTGAGAAAATTTTATATTATCAAATAACATTTACAGTACATAAGTCGAAGTAATTTTTCTGATTACTAATTTCAGAATATTTTAAAAACTAAATATTTAATTAGATCATTTATTTAATTGCGAACGGGACTGCTTGTGTAATTCTCATACGTATTTCGACTAATCATGATATAGTTACGTTTTATCGTTGTTCATATGTAAGTAAACAAATATACAAATAACTATAACCTAAATTATATCAATTTGTCCAAATCATATTTAGATGTCAATAACAACAAACTTAATCAAAAGTAGATACAAAAGAGGATATTAAATATTTTATTCTCCTAAAATGTTTGCGAAAGAATCATATATTTAGTTTTTAAAAAATGATTAATTTAAAAATTTCAATGCTTACATTTCAACACGAAGTAAAATATGTCTTTCTATACATCATACAATAATAAAAAGGTAATATAATGAGATACAATAAATTGATATGTATTGTAAACCAAATCCTAACATGTATTTGCAAAGATTGCATCATATTGTTAAATTCGTTTGCAAAATGATAAAAATAAATAATATATTGACTAGAAAATAAGCAATTCAGATAAATTATGCTTATCGCACAATTTTATTGAAGTTATGATTATAGAATCCAACTACAAGAAAAAATAGGTTTTAATCGGATTAGAAGTTATATAGTGAATTTTTGTTTCTGTATGAAATTAAAGAGTATCATTAATGCAATAAATCTAAATAAATGAAGCAAAATTCTTAGAAATAAGAAAAATTCTTAGACCATATGTTTATATGCACCATAAAAATTTTTTCTTACTTAATTATGGTTAATCTTCCATTAACATAATACAATAAAAGCAAGTAGTTTTTTTTCAGGAATTAGGAAAATTAATATATTTTTTAATTTTTATTTTTTCAAGAAAAGTACATATATATGTTCTATTCCAAATATTATTTTTTTGAAAATAATAAATAGCTTTTTTAAATAAAGTGATTAAAATATCTCACTATCTCTAATTATTTTATTTATGAAATAGGCTATTTCGCTTTGCAAAACAATGGTTTCTAAATATTAGTCAAATTTACCAAACTAAAAATATAGTGTTCTCGATACATATACTTTATCAAATCTACAATGCAATTGACTAAAAACTCATTATTCAATATCAAAAACATTATGAATAATATACGAGCATAACGCAATATTTTTCGTTTCTAGTTTTAGTTTCTTTTTCTTTAACAGAAAATGATGAAGATATACTAAAATAAATAAAAATATGGATATTTGTGACATAGAATACATTAATGACAGTAACAATTCTGACTCTACATTTCTATTAGGACAATTGGAAAGTGAACCAAATGAATTGAATAAGGCGGTATATGAGAAGGCGCAAAAACCGTTTTTATGTAAAAGGTATATTGCTTCTGTTGAGATTTTATTACATTAGATATTTTTTATAATTTAAATATTTAAGGAAACGTAAAAGAAATGATGATGATAATGAATCCACCATCGACAATTCAGTATGGAAAGAAATAAAAAAGAAAACGGATTCAATAAAGAAAAAAGTGCGCGTTAAAGAAAAGCAATACAAAGCAAAGGTGCGAAAACTTGTTCGAAAAAAAGCTCTGGTTAATGCAAAACTGAAACGTTTTATAATTCGCCGCAAAATCGAGCTTAAAAGGAAGAAAAAACGTCGAATAAATAAGGCTTATTATATAAAAGGACAACTTTACAGACAGCCAAAATTACCAACTCCTCAAAAATGGGTTACAAGACGTTTATATACATATTTATGGAAGTGCATGAAGTCAAAATTCAAAACCAACACCAGAGTTGAGTCAGAAAAATTTATTATGAAAATGTCTGACATCGTGACAATTATAATAAGAAGGAAAACATACAATAATTATAAATGTCACTTAGATTCTTTATTGCATATGATGGCCAAATTAAACATTATAAGAACCAGGTTCGACTTTTACAGATTTTGTAGCGAATACATGCCTTATAAATTTAGGGTGAAAGTTATGCCTATATCTATACCGGGAAATATCAGAAATATTCCTTATCAACCAGAATTAATAAATAAACCTATTTTAAATAATAGAAAAAATAAAAATTAATCTGATAAAACAATTTTAAAGCTTTATTAATAAATTTAATATAAAATAATATTTGTTTATTTATTAAGTCCATGCATGTAGCTTAACAGAGGATAATTTCCTCTTTCCAAAACACCCCACACGTGATAAAAAGATATAAAATAAAATAAATGTAACAATTAATAATCACTAATAATGGTCCGATCTGCGCTGTTCAAAAGCGAGATTACTCAGTTAAAAGAAAGATAGACCAGTAAGCAATTGATGTAACGACCAATACCGCCGATCATAATAATCTATAACAATAAGAGAAAAGAGCCCAAAAGAGATTTCCCCCAAATCGTCCGCTCTGCACATATAGTAGACGGCGCTCATGCTTCTGTCACCACCAACCCGTCCCGTCTAGGACTAGGCTATAAGTACCTAGCGGAGCAGGAACTCACGCCCTGATTCGCTGCCCTTCGCCCCCGCTCGCGACTTTTCCAAGAAACCTGCGGCGCTGCTAGTTTCCAGCGGCGACTGGCCCTATAAAACCTATTGCGTAACCCACGAAAAATCACAACGCTCCGTTCTCTTGACTAGGAAGATTCCTAACCCGAAACTCACTGATCAGAGAAAGGAATATTCTCGCTTTTCTCCTTACCTTTTTGCTACTATATCGCTGTAAGGTTCACCCAAGTTTTTGGATACCTTTCTGAAGCTTTATATTGAGCAAACTAGTTAACTCCTGCCCAACAAGGACTGCGGCCTTTGGTCGCACATACTCTAGTGGTAAGGACTAGCTGATTCTTCCTACCTTTACTGTACTGGTTCGTTCTGGAGATCCCTCCCACTAGCCGGTTTATCAAGGGAGAGTAGACCTCTGGTCTTAAACCTTGCTAAGTCAGCTAGTCAGGAGATTCTTCAGGGGACTGATTTGATAGGGGACAGTAGGTCTCTGATCTTAAACCTTGTCAAATCAGTTATACGTCCAGTACATTCTTCTCCTCCCGGTAACTCGATCTGGTAAGGGACAATAGACCTCTGGTTTTAAACCTTGCTGGGTTAGCTATTCGGGATCCTTTCAATAGTCTGATTTGATAAGGGACAGTAGATCTCTGGTCTTAAACTTTGTCAAGTCAGATTCCGCCGATAACCTATTTGGCAAGGGACAGTAGACCCCTGGTCTTGAACCTTATTAAATCAGCTACATATCCGACCCATATAGGAGAGTCCTCCCGGTGGTTCGATTTAATAAGGGACAGTAGACCTCTGGTCTTAAACTTTGTTAAGTCGGCTATCTGAAGGATTCCTCCTGAGAGTTCGATTTCGTAAGGGACAGTAGACCTCTGGTCTTAAACCTTATTAAATTAGCTATACCTCCGGTACGTTTAAGAGATTTCCCCCAAATAGCCTAATTTGTTATATATCTAAAGCATAACGCGAACCACCGTATCAAATTATCAGAACCGCGAATCATTGTCAAACTCTTTGTAAAACCGTATCATTGAAACTCAATAAAATTCACGATTCAATTTAATTTTTCTTTGTCATTCAAAAATTACTCCTGCCATACAAGCTGTAAAGTTTTCCCAGTTAAATAAAGAGAGGGCAATGTCATGGGGAAATCCATAAGCCCCCGCCTTGGAGATAATTCCGACAAGTTATACCATACAAAGTGGTTACCCCATTTCGGCGCTGTTCCCAGGCCTTCACTTAAATCACTATTATCGTTGCCGGACGTGACAAAAGTATTCAATGTATTTTTCAATATATCTTGATTTAGTATGAAGATTTTTCAATTCCACATTTATTTGTTACATATGACCATGTATTTATATCTGACTTAAGGAGGCAATACACTCATCCTTGTTCTGTTGTTGAAATAACTGTAAAAAATACATAATAAATACAAATTTAAGATTCGTTTTATTAAAATATATTAAAATTTATAATAAATCAGTTATCTAATATAAGAAAATATAAGCTAGAAGACTGTAGGCTCATTTAATTTTCATATATAAATTTTCAAAATTTTAAGTTTGGCATAGAATTTCTCTTTAACCAATCAACGAATTCTGTTTCATATGCTGTGTTATTAATAAAATCAAACTTTTTCTATATTTTATTTAATTTAATATAAGATTTTTTTTTAATTTTTGAAATCTTTTGTCACATCCGGTGACGAAAATAATTATTTAAGTCAATCTCGAGCTCTTACGCCGAATTGAGTGTAGCTTTCGCCGATATTAGGCCTAGGCTTGCGCCCAATAGCCTGGGAACAGAGCCGAAAGGGGGTAACCACTTTTTATGGTGTACCTTGCCGGGATTATCGCCAAAGCGGGGGCCTATGGATTTCCCCAAGACATTGCCGATAAAGATTAAATTGAATCGTGAATTTTATTGAGTTTCAATGACACAGTTTTACAAAGATTTTAACTATGATTCGCGGTTCTGATAAGTTGATACGGTGGTTCGCGTTATGCTTTAGATATATAATGATAATTTACAATATTAAAGTCGCAGCTCCCAATTCAAGAAATGAATAAGTATGTGTCGAATAAAATTAGCTTAACCCTTACTTTGATTCTTCTATGCGGGTAGCAGGAATGCGAATAGCTAAATTGACGAAATCTACGGCCAGAGGCCTACTGTCCCTTATCAAACTAGGGGTAGAACCAATCTAACAAAGTTTAAGACCAGAGGTCTACTGTCCCTTGTTAAACTAGGCCCAGTCGTAAACTCAGCGGGTGGTATGGGCGCTCGATTCGTTTCTCGATTTCCTTTATAAGATTATATATATATGTATATATATTAATTAAAACATGGAAGCGTTACGCAGGACGTAACACTTTCTTGTATACATACAGATTCGTGACTTATATGTAAATTTTTTTTTAAATTAATCAGCTTTTAATCTGTACCAAGACTTATAGATAATTTCTTTTTACAATACTTAGGTTACTGTTTGCAAATTGTATTAAAAACTTATTAAATGATATATTTTATAATTATTTAAAAGTATATAAAATTGCAAGTGTACAAAGCACAGAGCTGAGGGGTTGGTGCTCGGTGAGTTCGTTCTCACGACTGAGTCATGTTATTCCCCCTCCAACTGCTTTAACAATGTACTACTGCGTGAACGTTAACCACTATACTTAAAACTTTAAACTACGCATAATGCCCTAAAATTTGTGCAAATTAAAATTTTCCACCCTGCATTTTATGTTGGTCTAACCACGTTAGAGATCGATTCTTTAACAATTGTGATATAATAGTCACAGAGTGTGCGTTATCAAGCAAAAATTTCTATCATGGAGAGAAAACTACAAGTATATCACAAGTTTTCGTTCAAAATAAAAACTTTTCTAACACTCTGCGGCGTATGGCCGAATACACAAATTGCTATTAAAACTGTATTTGCATTTTGGGCTTTCACGTCACAGTTTTTAATCTTCGTTACTGCTTTAAATTTTTGCGTCCACAATATGTCAAACATTATGGTCGTAACAAAAGGTTTGGGGATAGTATTAAGCATGTGTTCATCGAGTTTAAAGGTAAAGTTATAGAAATATGGTTGATTTGGCATTAACAACATCAATGATTTTGCTAATATTTTGATCATCTTATAGTGTAGTCAAATTTAGTCAATAGAAAGTAAATTATACATAAAATTGTTGTTGTAAAATAAAATTTAAAAAGCATGTACTATGATAATTATTGTTTTAAAAAGCAATCCGCCCTAGATCTGCCTTTTTCTGCTGCATCATAAGGATCTTGTTTACCTAAACGAAGTTTTGAGCGCAAAATTTAAAAACGATCTGAATAATGCAGACGACCGGCCTTGGCTATTAGCCCGAATGACGCCTTTTAACATAATCCTGGCTACACTGATGATATCGGGTTATGGGACGATCTTCATGTTTACTCTGACGCCAATATTTACTCTCTGGCGAAGTGGCAAGTACCTGCGCGTCTTCCCTTCGGTATATCCATTTAGCTATGAACCGGGAGGTACCATTCATTGGTTTATCTATGCGTTGGAATTCTCTGCCGGTGTATACCTCTACTTTATTACTTGTGGCATTGACAATTCTTTTGGCATGTATACATTACAAGTCAGTGGTGAACTCCGGCTTCTTGCAAAGCGATTTGAAAATCTAAAATTCAGCAGTAATTACAAACAAGATATGAAGGATTGCATCGAGAGACACCAAATTATAATTAACTCCGTTCACAAAATCGAGAGTATCTTTGGTGCTCTCTCTGTATGGATCGCAATTTCATCTGGTACAATCCTTTGCACGTCCATTTTCCAATTAACTGAGGTAATTAGTAGCTATCAATTATTTCTTTTTCCTGATTTCACTTAATTAGTAGCTATCAATGATTTCTTTTTCCTGAAGGCACTTAAGACCAAAACGACATCGTTTCTTATGGGTATTATGATAACGTACATGACGACTAAATTTTTGCAAGTCTTTGTTTACGCTTGGTTTGGCGAAGTAATTTTAGAAGACGTGAGTATCGTAGTACTAAGTAAAAAATTGATATCTGTAATCGAGTAGCATTGAAAATTACCTTCTTTTAAATAGAGCGACATGTGTCTACATTCTGCTTATAAAGCTCATTGGCCAGATTCTTATAGTTATAATCTGAGGAAGGATGTTTTGATAATTCTTATGCAAAGACCATTAACTATTAAAGCAAAGGGTTGCATGTATATACAGTTAGATATGTTTACGAAAGTAACTATTAATATTTTCTTCAATGTCTTGAAAAAATTAAACTTCACCATTTCGTAACATTATTCGGTAGCACGTGATAAAATTGACATTTTAAAAAAGTATCTTTAATGCATAGTATATGTATTTGAATCTATGTTTTGCAGATCGTCAATGCAACAGTATCTTACTTTTTTCTACTACAAACATTAAAAGACAATACACAGCTTTAATAAAGTCTATGAGAATCTGTGTTAATGATTGATAGTACAAGAAGTTATTTAAAGAATCAAACAAAGAGTTTTTATTATTTTACATCGTGATTTTCAATGATTTTTTATGTAAATATTAAAGAAAATGATTAATTTTCTTCCAAGGATTTTTAATTTCAATAAGTTATTAAAGTAGTTGTATAGTTTCATCTGAGATAATTTTCTTGTTAACAATTTATAGTAAAATAAAGCTTATTTCATACTTCAATAGTGTGAAACAAATTATATTTCTTATTTATATAATATACTGGTACTGTATTAATATTAATGCTTATAATCTGAGATCAATATAAGTATTGTTATCATGTCGAATCATTGAACTTTTAGAATGTATACCTCGTTCAGTATGCACTGTACATTTAAAACTTGTAGAAACACAATTTTGTACTCTATAATCTGTTTTACAGTTCCGGGTATATTTTAAACATATGAGAGTTTATTACAGACAACCTATAAATGGATACATGAAAATATGGTTTTATAACTCGGTTTCACGTTATAGGATAATTTTATCTTTTAATAGAGTTTTCTGAATGGGTATACAAATAATTTACGTATAAAACTGCAAAGTAACTTTTGTTACACTGTACAATTGCGTTGAACCTATTATCATTATCAATCATTTCGATTCGTCTTTATATCCCTTTATAATCCATATTTAGCTTAGTGCACTTTATTATATACTATAAATAAACGAATCAATAGTTCACGGATAGACCAATAGAGTAGTACATAATACATTATGATTATTTTTGCATTTTGTTATATCAAGACCTTACATGTTATTTAAAATATTATAATAATACCATGAAAATCGAATAACAGTTGTATAAATAAGAATGTCTTAATTTATACACTTAGTTAAATACAATAATATACAATATTTTTTATTCTTTGATGTAATGCCGATTTAATAATACAGTAAACATTACTTCATACGACTGAAATGAAAACCTCAACAAGCAAGTAATTCATTTAATTTTACTCAAATACCCTTTGAAAAATATAATTTTTCAGAAAGTATCGATACAACTATTATTAATATTATTAGTTGATATTACAAACTGGATCCCTTTGATATTTAACTTTTCAAGCATTAATTCCTTCTGATGATTGTAATTGCTATTGAATTGTTTAAATTTGATACGCTAGTCGACCCGCGCGGAGCATCGTTCGACCCCTATCTCTCATCCGAAGTTTTTTAATATATATATATATTGATATCTAATAGGCAAATACATTAGTATTGTAAGTATAGTAGTACAAGCAGAACACTATATGCATGTTAAGTAATTATTACTAATTTTATGTCTCAGATTAAATTACAATGTTAAGAAACAAATTTAATTTAATTATATATAATGTAATACACAAAAATTATAGAGGGCCTTCCGCTTAGTCTTCACAACTATAAGGCTGAACCTGAAACAGTGGGTACTCGATTCCGTATATATGAATGCACACCCAACGTACTGGTTACTCATCGATGCGTGTACATCTCAAGGATGACGCGATATTGGTAGCTTACGAGATTTTTATTGTTTAGATATATTTAATTTGAGAAGCATGCGAGGAAATTTAATTTATGGGAAGTTATATTAGCCTGGATAGATTCTTGTCAGAACTTATTTGAGATGACGTCTAATAAGAGTATCTATGTTTAAAGTAAGGATAATACAATAATTGCATTATCTACTTAATAAAAGGTAATCTTTCCGGTACAACAATTGACTCTTTCACAGTACATATAAATTTTCTCACGATCTTCATGTTGTATTCAATAATAATTATTTTAATGGTAATTTTTATCATAAAAAAATATAAATAAAAATTGACAACAAAAATGTCAACAACAATCCGTTGTAATTTCATTGCTATACGAGAAAAATATATTCTTATATATTGTAGTATATCTTACATAATTATTTTTACAATATAATTTACTGCATGAATAATTGAAAATATTTTATACAATTTTTTATAAATTTATATATCAATATATCTTTATTTATAATAAATATTAAACAATTTTTAATATATATTTATTAAGATTAGTTGGCTACTGTAATATTATATTAGTGAAAATTTTAATATTTGGATATAAGTAACAGTTAAATATCTTATCTAAATTTCCTGAAAATAATAGCTTATAAAAATAGGAAATAATACATAGTAATTAGTTTAATAATGTATTTAAAATACATTATTAATTCCTCTTATATTATATGATATCGTATACTTATTACATATATATATTGTCAAACCATAATTAGGATTAAATACCTTATTCTATTTCCGCAGCTAAAATTAAAAAAGGTTATCGTTTTAGAAGAAAAAAAAAACAAATTATTTTTAATTTGTTGTGTAACATATATAATATATATTACATATATAGTTTCACTGTAATTATATGGATAACTATTTATTTTTGTCTTGAAAGATATTAAGTAAACACATACTATTATTTTTGAAATTTTTTTTTATTATAAATAACAAGTTTTAATAATTATAGCGAAAAATTTGCAACATAAGATAAATTGGTTTTTATTAAATTTCTAAAATTGATATTTCTGAATACAGTATAGTTGACATTGTAATCTAATATGATATAATTATATCATTATATCTATATATAATTAAATAGATTGTAATCCGATTTGCTTATGGAAATTTCTCGAGCATTATAATAAATCTTCCTGTTCTACATGTCACGTACTACTTATTTAGAAATTTCATAAGTACATCATACAAATAATGATCAAATGATTTATAGTTAAGTTTTTTTTATAATTTTTAAAATGTTATAATTTTTATATAAAATATCTAATAATTCAGCTTTAATGTTTTATGATAAATCTTTGACAATTTTGAAAAAATCCTATAACGGAATCAAAAAACTATATTATCAAAAGTATATCCGTATTTTATAAGAAATTCATATTTTCAGTTACGTTGTGAAAGACATTCATTGGTTCGGACGGAAAAGGAAAAATTAATTTCACTCTAATGATTCTTGCCACTTTTTTACGCAATAAGTTAAATGTCTATCGCGAAAATCTATCCTTGAATATCGTGATCGTACCATTCTATGAAAAAAATTAGTAGTGTGTAAAATTGTAGTTTTAAATCATTTATTATAAAAATCTAAAATATTATATAGTCAAGATTTAACAATTATTAAATGATAGTAAGTAAATACATATACAATAATTAAAAATAAACAAATATTTAAAAAACTAGTTAATTATTTAATTTGAGAACTTAAAATAAACCTTAAATGCATATTTAGATTTTTAACATAAGTTGTTTACATAAATTCACTGCTTATAATGTAGTCGCAACAAAAAATATATCATTGTCAAAAATCCGAATTTTTATTTCTAAAGAAGCTATTAAAAAATATAGTTGAAGGAATTTGCCATGATGTCTCTTAGTTCATTGTATTGTAATAGTTATAATTTTTTTAACATTTTGTTACAGATATTAATAGATCAAGTAAAAAATTAGTAAATAACACTCTCCTTGCTTATAAAATACTGAATATATCTTTATTGTCATAAAATTTGATATTATTCGCTTGATCAAATTAATTTTATAACATTACCACCAAAGATAATAAATATTCCAAAAGTAAAATGTTTATACATTTCTTATAGGTGTAAATCATATTGTAACTGTGCGTTTTTTCGATTTATATGTATTTAAATAATTTTATTTTATTTAAAAAGGATTTATTTCTTTATTATATAGTCGGAATATTTATTCTTATTTTATGCAATTTCTGAATTTTTTGTTATCAATTAATATTCTGCATAGGATTTCGTGTTATAGTTCTGATAACAATTTAACTATATTGTTCATAAATATTTTTGAATCATAAAATTGATAATTTGTTACGCCAAAGAATGTGCCTTGTTAAGTAATTGTAAGTTAAATATTATGAATAATTTATTTATTTTAATTCATGTTGATACAATAAGTAGCTTAAGTAACTGAATATCAACGTGATTGTGCATTAACCAAAAAAAAAAACACGAATAATATTAAGTATGTAGATTTTTAATGAATCATTACTTATTTAGGATACTACGTGAACTGGTGTTCATTCTAATCTACAATTTTAAATTTCTGTATAAGAAAATAATAAAATACTTCATAAATGTGGGTAAAAAGAATGGCAAATTATTTTTCATACAGATAAGGACCAAATGCGTGATATGGAAAAACTTCCTTAAACTAAATCATTACACTAAGTAAACGTCTTATAATCGTTATTAAAAACTTATTTTAAAAATAAAAGTATATTGAAATCTTGTTTAAAAAACTTTCAATTTAAGTTACAAATCATGTTTTAAATAATTTGTAATAGATACGTATAAATATACAGGGGATCTAATACATGAAAAATTACTTTTTGTGTTGTTTTATTTTTAGTATAAGAACCATACAGTTAGGTAAATAAGATCGTTTACGAATATTTATAATTACAAAGGGTATAGAGAATAATTAAATGCTGAAAATTTAATTAGGTAATTATGGATTAAATTTGACGTCTTCCTGTACCTGCAGTTTATTTTCTAACTCGCAAATTCAACACCGTGAAAAGGAATTCGCAGCTATCAAAGTTTAGTAATTATTTCAACTTATATTATGTAATGAATTTTACAATAAAAAAAATAAATCGCCCATGGCTGGTTTGTCATAAGGTTTATAGATTTTAAAGCACGTACTAATAAGCGAACGAGGTTGAATTTTGTGTTATAATTACGAGACTGACCCATTTGTAATGCAGTAGGCAAAACGTTCATTGTCAATGGATAATAGCCACGATGATGCTGTCACCCTTACCACCGGAAGTTATTTGCGCGCAAACGCTTTTTTCCCCATTTTATAATTTTTTTTGTATATTAATATTTTTGTAGTTACTATTACCTGTGTTTGCATAACTGCAGTATAGCATCGAGTATAATGTTTATTGCTGTTTAAATGTAAGGTCTCTGTAGATAATGCGCAAATTAATGGCCCATTCTTTACACTTCAATCACAATAGTTGGGAAAGATTAGTATTAAAATTAATATTAAAAAATTAAAGATTTTTAATTTTTATCAGCTTGTATACACTTTGAGATTTCACTAAGATTTTCATCCTGTCTGAAAAAGAAAGAAATTATGAACTGTACATTATTAATTATCATGTTATTTGTTATTCTGCTATAAAAATAGCGATACACAAACATTTGAAATCCTTTTGATATGTGATTGTTATTTAATGTTTACGTTTAAGTATTACACATGCATAGAATTGGTAGAGTCTGCGAACTGATCTTATGAAAAAATGTGAAAATGACAATGTCCCGAGTGAACGAGTTATAGTTGTAGGGTACAAAGGCCTAAATGTACGGAGTATGACCTCGGGTCTAAACAAAGCAGCCCAGGGTATTGGAACATCGGAGGCGGGCTACAGCGTGCGAGAGGATCCGTCACGCGTTTGTACCTCTAGCGAGTCCTGAGGACCGGTAACTTTTGGGAAAAGCGCGGCGCGCCATCAGCTTGTCGCACTCGCCTCTGGCAACTGCGGATAAAAAGCCGCGGGCGAGTTGGCAGCGGTCCACAGTAGCGCTCCGGCTCTCGTCGCTCGGTGCCGCTTCTTCTCGACAATGTCTCAGGTGCAACTCGTGCGATCCTTCGACATGCTTCGCCTGCTAGTGGGCCTCACCTGCCTCGCCTATCTCCGGACCCCAGCCCTCGGCCAAGACCTCAACGGTATTGTCTTTACCAACTCCCCGGCTAGCCCAAGCCCCACAGCACCCGCAAGTTCAGCCGGTACGTACTGAAACCATCCACCAATTCTATCATAATCGAGATCACAGTATAATAAAAATTATCTCATGTAATGTTCATAATATATACGTATGTATATTTACATGTACATGCAAATAATTAATTTTAGAAATTAACGAATTATAATTATTGTACTATGATGAAGCACAGGTGACAGGGCATCAATATATTACAATGATTAAATTTTGAATTTATGATATAATATAATATTAATGATAATTTTTCCGAGGGAATTTTTCATTTAATTATATACTTCGAATAGGAAACAAAATTTAACGTCTTTGTAATTTTGGTATATTTATATATTAATACATTATTTATATTTCAGTACCCTTAATTGTTAACGGTGGTAGCACGGTGGCAACAAATACCTGCTTTTGCGTTATCGCAGGTACCTGCCCAACTGGAATCATCGATCTCCGGATAGTCAACAATGTAATTATATAAGAATTATTAAAATATTCCAATTTTTATTTTTGATACGTCGAGCCTAGAGACATATGCATTACTGCTATAATAAAAGATAATTACATGTAAACAACTTTGCAATTGTACCGGGCATTTTGCAAGGCTGAATAAAGTTTTACAATTGTGACATGATTAAGTACAAATGGCATAAAATACAAGTGAAAACGTAACATCAAGCTCGCGGTGTTACGTACGGTCGATTATTCGATGTAAAACGGCAAATGTACGCGCGGGTGCAGACCTTCGGGAGTGAGGTAGGAAGCCGGGTACAAAGACGTTACTAACTGCACGAACGACTCGCAGCCGCCGACACCATCGCCCTGTCCAGCTGGCTACGTGGTCTGCTGCAGCTCCGGGACAACTCCCGGGACGACGGCGACGCCGGCCGACGCGACCTGCGGCATAAGGAAAATCACGCCCACGCAGCAGCCGGTCGTTGGCCAGGCGAGCTTCGGCGCGTACCCCTGGCAAGCGGCCATCCTCGACCGACAGCAGGCCCTCATCGGCTCGGGCGTCCTCCTCGACGCCACCCACATCGCCACCGTGGCCCACAAGGTCGTGGCTTACGTGTAAGTAAGCCTGCAGCGCCTCACGCGCTCGGCACAGTCACCTCTTCATTCGCACTGCGTGCAATTGATCTCGAAAACGGAAATCGATTGAGTACTCGGTCTAGAATGCGCTCCTGTAAATCGAACGGCCGTTTTTTTTATCTACTCGTTATGCGCGTTTATCTTTTTCTTTGTGAAAATCGGACAATCCGATCATTTGACAGATAATACGTGCATGACAAATCATAAAACGGGATGTAAATGACGCGCTCAAAGTATTTGCCGACTGTATCGGTAAAAAAGTACGCGTGTTTGCTATTATATCTATTTGTAATATATGTGAGCTTTTTACATGCCCATAAACTGTGCTCTCTGTATTGAGTAAGCGATTTAAGGACAGTGTGGTAACATCTGCATTATTCGAGAAAGAACAGCTGAGTTTAGAACATGGTATCTTCGCTCCAATAAATTATCGTTTCGCATCGACGCTTCCTTTTCATTAAGCTAGAGTGTAGCCTAACTCGTTCACTGCAATTCACTTTACGAAACATCTATTATCTTTTACATTTTGTATCCGCATACAGGATTATATGCGTAAAAAATATAGTTTAACGAGTTTCAACTCATTCAAATTAAAAAATATAAACATATTATAAGTAAAAATGCACGCGTGTGTACACCACACACACCCTTTTTATATGCACATTTACACATTATAAACATCATCTTTAAGTGAACACAAATTGCAATTGCCATTTCAAAGTGCAACTATATTTCGATTACAATGTATATTGTTATTGGAATATTTTACAAAATAAGTACAATCATCAGGGAAATATTTATTCCTAACTTACAAATCTCGTTCAATTTCAATTTACGAAGCGTGGGTTTATACATTTATATATATGCAAAAACTGTTCTTTTAACGTAATTGAAAAAATACTACATATTAAAAGAAGCCGTCGTTACGGAAGCGACACTTCCGGTGCTGCAATCATAAAAACGCGTGCTCTCTGCTATTAGGTATTCCCCAAGTACTTGAGTACGCGTGACAGAAATTTCATGTCCGTGACGTGATGTGCAGTTCCCTTTAATGCTCAACGTTTTACAATATTGTTTATGGAAAATGCCGCGAACTGTGTTAAATTGACTTGTTCCGTAGAAAAGTGCGTCGATTACGATTTCGTTCCGCTTATAATCAACTTCAATTACCAATTACATTTGCAAACAAACTTACAAAACTGTAACTTTTCCTAACAATATATAAACTCTTACGTGTTGTTCATATAACTGTCATGTAAGCAGAACTGTGTTAACCTTGATTTTTAATTCTATTTGCAAATTTCAAAAATATTATACTTTCATAACTTTTCTAAACAACATTAAAATAATATAAAAGAAATTAATAAAGTGTATTTCTACAGCATCACGATAAACAAAGAAAAAATACTAATTTTTCACTTATAAAATAACAGTCATTGTCGTAATCCTTATACTATTTGTACACGCATGTGTTTCAGTAGTTACAGCATGGACATAGTAAAACATAACTTTTGAGTATAGAATACTGTGCAAATTATACATTTTTATTTAGAGTGGTAATGAAATTAACACACGTCATCATACAAATATTATAAAACAATAAATGTAATTTGCAATAAGTACTAGAAATGTCCCTGAAAGAGACGCGGCAAGACTTAAGACAATCTAAACAGAGATCCTTGCTCCCTTTAGCGGATCGTTAACTTTCCCTGTTTATCATACCCTCAAGTTGAACAATTGCCCATTAAACTCATAAAAGCCTTAAAGGCTTATGAAGTCGTGAATAAATGGACCCATGAATCTCCGAACTATTGAAAGCAAACTGGCGAAAGTCCTTTTACAGCTTCTGCAAAGCGGAGACGATTTCATTAGTACCCATGCCGAAAATAGCCCTTGGTGAGTCAAAGATAAAAAACTGAAAGTAATTTTTTGTGAGCAGTAACAACCCAGCAGCACTACTGGTAAGGCTAGGAGAATGGGACGCACGCACCAATTCTGAACCTTATCAGCCCGTGACGGTTAACGTCGCTAAAATCACTCTCCATCCCAGCTACAATCCGGTAACACTAGAAAACGATATAGCTATTGTGAGGCTCAATGGACTGGTACCCATTTCTTCCTACCCCAATGTCAACACCGCCTGCAAACCCACCGCACAGCCGGTCGCAGGCACCAGGTATGAAAACTAATTGCTTTTTGCATTCTGAATTAAGATTGAAAACATTACTACCATTCAAAGTGTCATTCATATCACATACCTTGTCTAAATAAATCAACATTTTTTGTTTAATTCGGTTTTCACGAGGTAGGTGTTACGTATCAGGATGGGGAAAGAATGTTTTCGGTCCAGCAGGATCGTATCAAAGTATTCTAAAAGAAGTAGACGTTCCGATATTGGACACAACTGACTGTGAAAATCGTCTCCGACAAACGAGACTCGGACCGGCCTATGTTCTTAGTAGAACTAGTTTCTTATGTGCTGGTGGAGAAGCAGGCAAAGATGCGTGCACGGTAAGGAATACAATTTTTGCAACTACCAAATTCAACAAACTTTAAAATTTTATATAAAAGCTTAGGAAGAAAAAAAAGTATAACATTATTGTGAAGTAGACTATTTTTCCATTTTAAATTTATTTATCAATTTGAAACATTACGAAAATCTTCTCTGATTGTAATTTTCAGATATAACATCATATAACAACAATAGTTTTTCTGTGAGAAGATTTTTGTCATTAATTGTACTCATTTCAGAGAGAGTAATTTTTTATATTACTGTTTTTGAATGGGTTTTTATATTGCTAATAAAGATGTTAACTCATACAATTTTTTTCGGATAATAAGTAAATTTAATTTTATATTCAATAAATAAAAATTATAATTTTTTTAAATACCTTTTTTTGTTTGCAGTTAGTATTACATAAATTATGTATTAAATGTTTAAAAATTACAAAAAATTTCTAGTAAAAATATCAATTAAGAAAAACAGAAAAATAATTTTATAATAATTTAATGAATTCAGGGCGATGGAGGATCTCCTCTCGTCTGTCAGAAGAGCACCGGACAATGGCAAGTAGTCGGCCTCGTTTCCTGGGGTATAGGATGTGCTCAAGCCAATGTACCCGGAATTTATATTAATGTTTTTAATTACCTCGGATGGATTAACCAAATTCTTGCTACAGCATAGTGATAAATGACAAAAACGAAAGTTTTAAACATGCTCAAATGCAAGTAGATTATGTATTTCTTGCCTTATATTTATTTTATAATTTCCATCTAATGTCTATTCAATGTAAGACTGTAATAGGAACATAAACAAAAAAATGCTTTAATGTACAGACTGGATAAAATTTGTATTTTCTAATTTTGATCAAATTTCTTTTCAACATTTGATTATAAAATTTCATTTATATGTATATATACAACGATATTCGAATCTACCGATAAACAAATTTTAATGAAAGCGCAAAGCTTGTGTTTGACAAGTTTAAAGTCTCTATGTGACAAAAATAGGGAGAGAGAAATGAAAAATGTAAGTCTTTTTTCAAGTGCTGTGCACAAAATACATAATGGTATACCTCCAATGAGATTTTTTCTCTCCCTAGTTAAAAGCGAGCTTCAGCCATTATAACTAATTTTTTATTTATATTTCTACTTGTATATTTATAACGTACAATAGTGCGCGACGCTGATTATTGATAATAAAATTCAATGTTCGTCACAAATGTTCACTAGCATTTATGTTTTTGAATAATACTACAAGAAGCTCTATTAAATAGAAAAAAAATACTACTCTTGTATCGTTTAGTTTTTCTTAAACCCTCTTGATATGAAAAACATATACATTGAAACATTGAAAAAGCAGTTATACGACCATTCTAATTTTATTTTATCAATTGATTATGAATCTAAAACCCGTTGCATTTTTATTAAATATCAAATTAAGGCTTGTACCTATTATCTATTCATAAAATACCTGATTATTTGAAATAATTCTTATTTAATAAAACAATAAAAATCTTAGATTAATAAAATCACAAGGTAAAAAATTCATTAAAACAATTTTAACACATTTTCATTTTTCAAAATTTTAAAGAATCAATGTTAATTTTTTTATTTATTTTTGTGACATACCATAATTAATAATTTATTTAAATTAGATTAATATTCAACAATCATTTTGAAAACAAATTTCACAATTTCAATCAAAAAAGTATTGTACTTATAAATTGAAATCTTTTTTCTCTAAAATAAATTTAATTATGTTTAAGAAGAACGTCTACGTTTTAGCTCATCCCAACTGAAATTGAACATATTGTATCATAAATATTGCAATTTGATTCATTCTAGAAAACAGAAAATAAGATCATAAAGTTTATTCTATACATTTATTTTTTTAAATAAAATTTTCTGCTTTTTAAGTAATCAGCATTTAGTTTGCATAAGTGAAAACGTAGAGTGTTATAAACGCTTAAATTAGGTTAAAATCTACAATAGTTATAATGTTGTTATTAATAACAATACAAATAAAAATAAGATAATAATAATATATGATAATATGTGGCCCAAATTAATTGTTCTTCGGACTTTACAACACCAAACATACAACCTTCGAGATAACTAAATAATCAACGGCCAATAAATACATTATATTAAAACGGCTTTATCTCTTCTTTTTTCCATAATGAAGCGCACGATTAATTTACAATGTAAATACTTCTTGGAAATAAGACATTAAAAAGTCTATTCAAAACGCAATCACACAAATACCTTTTACAACTTAAGCATCGAGAGTACAAAAGAGATATAAATTTGAACTACTAACTAGTTGCTTTTTTGTTGGTTCTCGCAATCGCCACTATACACTGTCCTGGTTTTCTGCATTAAAATTTAGAAATAAAGAATTTGGTGATGAGTTACTTTTATTACATTGAAAATGTGCTATGGAAACTATTTTCAACTAATTATAGATTATTGATAATAATTTTCAGAAAAAAAATCTGATAAAATTTAAAAAAAATATTCATAAAATTGTTTTTGGTTCATATTAATTTGAAGCTAATTTTTATGTTTTTTTAAAACTATAAACTAAATATATTGATAAAAATTATAAATGTAATAGAGTTTTGATAAATATAATGTAGGTAAATTTTATTTTCTGCTATATGAAAAAGATTGTCGCATTTAATTACTTTATTTATAATAATTTACGAAAGCAGAAACAAAAATTGTGTTGTTATTTACATAAGTATATGTATATATAATTTTACATTAAATTGTCATATTACGAATATCTATTTTGAAATATTTAATTCATTGAATTAATAACAAATTATTATACAATTTATTTCTGATATAAATGAATGTTTTAAGCATTTGCTGTTTCTTCAAAGCTAAAAAAGTAGCTTATTCCAGGATAAAATTGATTTGATATGAACAATCTTTTATAAATCAGTATAGATATACTTTTTCTAACTATATTTTTATTTTTAAAGTCCCTCAATTATGCTCAGTGAAATATGCAAGTGAAATATTATTTTGTTTAGTTGTACGATATTGGTTAACCAATAAAACAACTGTCATCCCTTACAGGAATAACATCCATTATTTTTGTTTGCAAATTATATTTGTAAACTAATCCTTTAATTAGATTTCTTATCAAACAATAATTTTGATATTTTTATGACTGGTAATATAAAATAGAAAATTACACAAAATAGGAAAATGTAAACTCAAAGCTTAAAACATTTATCAAAATTTTTGTGACATATAATTTACATTTAGATAATTCATTTCTATATATCGCCAGAAATTATAATTGATTTACGAATTATCGCATCATTCTACTCTCACAATGTTTTACAATTCTAGTTCTTCACACTAATGCATACTGAGTTACTTCACGCTAATGAGACTGTGTACAAACAAAACCTATAGCCAATATGTGCAATTATTATAAAAAGCTGTCAAGGGAAGATTAGTGGATTGGATACTCAGACTTGTTGTTGGATTATTCTGATTATTTCATATTGAAACATTGAAATGATTCAGAAGAAAATCATTTCATTATATTAACCATCTAAAAAAACATTTACGATTTTTACCACATTATTTTACCATACAAAAAAACTTCAAGCACAACATTGCACTGTGATTTAAAAAATATCTAATACAAAAAACTGTAAACACAAATCTAATTATAACTTTTGCTTTCATAAATTCGTAGAATCTATAAATTCATGTTTCTAATTTAATTTACCTTTTTTCTGTAAAGAAATACTTCTTGAATATACTTACAGCAGTAATACAACAGTGCAGTTATTATTCTCATGTACAAGTACATCATATGCTATTCATTTTAAATCTCGTCTATGTTTATTTGCCTCGCGCATACACTTATTTTTTCAATTTTTTTCGTCGTGCAAAATTATCCTGAAATGCGTGTGTGAGATAAGTATTACGCAGATACACTAGCCCTGCACGACCTAATTGATTGATTACGTTTTGTACAATGTTTATGAAAAACGTTATTGTAATACAATGCATTTTTCGATTTTTTTATGTTTTTAATATTATATTTTTTAAATAATCGGCTATGGAGGTAGGCGTTCTCACTAACAGGAAAGAGATCATTTTTAAAGTTTCTTTTTCCTTTGTTATCTTCCTCGATCTTCTCTTTACTTCTATTATGAAGATTGACATTTTTGCTTGAAGGTTGCCTTTTAATATACTGTAAAATTGATTTATTCGTTATAATGTCTGTTGCATAAAATATTGTTCTCCGTTATTTTTATTCGATACTTTTTTCGTACTTGTGAATTGATAAAAATTAAAGTAATGCATTGCATTTTTAATTTTTCACAAATGATTAGATTAAATATGTAAAAATCTTATAGAGTATAATATTTTTCATAATAGAAATATATAAAAGCTTAGAATAAAAATAATTTTGAACACTGTATATTACTATTATCTGCAATTCTTTCCTACATTATTAACAGATACATTCTTTGCACAATTCAAGTAAAAGTTATTATAAATACTTGTATAAAACTAAAACTCCTTTCACTTTTTAAGCTCTTAATTGAGATTCGCCTTAACTCTCAATCCTAGTTGAATTAGATAAAAAACTGTTAAAAAGCATGTAACTTTTCCTATGAATAATACTTTTATAAATTTTTTTAATTCTATAAGATATCTACAATTAGTGTGTAAATTCTATTAAATATACAATTTATTACTGAATATTTGCATATTTGTTTTAGTTTGTAAAAAATTGATGTATAGATTTGAAAGCTGCAATTTATTAATTTATATAAAAGTTTTCGTGCACTTTTAATTAGGAAATGTACTACAACAATAACAGATTTCTGACAGCCCGGCATAAATATTTTTATATTTCCAAAATACATGTTAAAAAATAGTGACTTTTATTAACTCTGTTAAATAAACAATATTCAGAAATTGTTTTTGCAATTCTAATATAATTCTATTCATAATTAGATTATGATATAATAGAGCTTAGTTATGAATAGAAATACTGTATTTGCCTTTATTATAAAAAATACAAACGTTAAATTTTGAAATGTTTATATTCATAATTAAGTTCAAGAAACTTGAACATAAAATTCAATTTACATTATTGATTACTATTGTAAGCAGAATCATTTAAAAATTTTCTGAACATTTTTTATTCTTACACAAAAGTAAATACGAATCGCTATTTTCCAACAAGGATACCGAAAATATATAAAAATTAATTTAAAATTGAATGTCAACATGGCAGAAGTCTGTTACCGACCGGTCCAATAGTACCTCCGCTAAATACAATAACTTCCTCCTATATGCTCGATACAAAAATGATTGAAATTTTGTTTTAATTTGTAATAATAAAAAATATTTATATTTCATTTATAATATTTTGTTTTCAACTTCTAATCATACATACATTGTGTTATATTTTACATTTTAAATTATTACATCACGAAATTATATATTCAATTGAATTTAGATATTACCGTAAGTTACAGACAAAAAGATTTTTATAAAAATTTCACATAAAAAAAATTGTTAAAGCGAATCTCTCACAAATGGTAAGAAGTCTTTTTTTTCCTGACAGCCTGGTTAGAAATATTCTATTGGAACCAGTTGAATACTTCGTTCCTTTATTTCTAATGTCCTCAAGATAAAAATTCTCTAGTAAATATTATTTTAATAAGCTACTACTGTACAATAATTAATCCTAATGAACTTCATTTATTATAGAAATTATGTAACTAATATTCATTTGTTTAATTACGCTGTTAAGTTTTTTCTAGGATACAAATTGATAACTGCAGCTTTTCTTTTTTCTAACACAATTTTTGATATGTATCAAAATAAAAAATCACATCTTTTTTTAAAAGTAACACAGAATATATCTATGCTTCAATTATTTGATCCATTGCAAAATTTATATAGAAAATTGAAAATCTGTAATGTTTGTATCAGCTATCTTAATTTAATCTATTTTATATACTTTAAAAACTGTAATTTAAATGTTGTGCGATCTGATTGTAGATACTAAAATCTCTATATCTTAATAATCGTTTAAATCTATTAACTTTTTTGAATATTATTACACTTATTACAATAAAATTGTTAAATTTGAATTTTAAATAATAAAAGTATTTTAAATACATTTTACTATTTGTAATATTACAAATAAGTATTCGAATAGATTTTGTAGCAATGCGATTGCATTTTTTGTAGCTTAAGTCCAGACTTTGTAATAAAACTATAGATAAAATTTCCATTTTTGACACATATTAATATAACTAGTATATATTAATTACACTATGTAACGCTTGAAAGTTCGTCCCCAAATCCAAATTGCGTTATTATGCAACAAGACGTAAAAAATAAAAATATTAAGTATTCAATAGTTTTGCATTTATTATTTTTTTAAGGTAATAGAATTAAGTAATCTATAATTGTACATTCGATATTCATTTGAAGTAAAGTAATTAAGTATTTGATATTTGCATAATTATTCTACCGTTTTATTTATTATTTCTTGTTCTAACAATCAACAAAGTCGCATTAGATTTGGGGTTGTGATAGAAAACAAAAGTTCCTGTAAATGGATGATTAGAATCACAAATTTTTTTATTTCAAGAAATGAAATGATGCAAGCCACATTGTTGGTTTACGAATTCATGTCAAATACTTTAACATCTACCACGCATAAAATTAATTTTATCGTAAACAAGAAATTGTCATGAAAGACAGGAAGTTTTGTCGAATAAATATTCTTATCACAAAATTTCCCTATCGCCGATGAAACAGGAAAATTGGCTGTTGTCGCAATAATCTTCCAACCAGGCTGCACGCGTCCTCATAGCGAAGCTAAGGAATAAAGAGGGAAACAAAAAGAGAAAAGAAACCTGGAAGTTCCACACTCTTTCCCTCATGAACTTGAACACTCAGCGTAGTAAAGTTTGAAAAGCTGGAGGCATTTTAAACTGTGGGCGATATGAGGTGTGAATGAGTCAGTTGGACTGTGGAGGGCAAAGGAGGTGGCGAAAGTAAATGTCCACGTTCCATCTCATTCAACTCAGTCGCGGCGCCTGCTATCGAATTGGTTGAACGCGCCAAACTGCTACGCTGACGGCACAGATATGGTGTCTCGCCCGGCGATGGTGTTTCTCGACCCTAATTTTGAATATTACATATAGATTTAAGTAATACGTGTGTTTGAAAATGAAAGAAAATTGTAGAAAAAGAACTATTTTATATCTTTTGGCATGTTAATTTTTCTCAAAATTATTTTGTATTATTTGAAGTATTTTTAGAATAAAAATTAAATGTGAAACATAAAAGTAAAAATCATATAATCGTAAAATTAAACAAATATGAAAAAATGCTTATGTATTTACTTTAAACTCAATAAATCGAATTATTGAAGGTTGTATAGTTTTTCTCACTATTAGTGATTTTCAGCTTAAGTATAAAAAATAATTTTATAATTTGTGAATATTTTTAGTGAAGGTTAATTAATTCGTGTTGCGGTAATTACACCGTTTATTTTTTGCTTTGCGTTTTCTCAGATCGATAAAAAAGATTACCATTAATAGTATTAGTTTCAGACATGACACACTGTAAGCAGTGACCAAAACATTTGGAGTACGGAAAGGATTGAAGAAAAGGATCACTTCTGTTTAATTGGTTCTAAGGAAATAAAAGAGAAACGTCAATAACGCTCAGAATTTTCTAAATAATTTTGCCATATCTTCTATAATATAAGAAAATCACATCATATATTTAAAATATAAATTTATAAGTAATGATAATGGTAATTATATTTTATGCTTTATGTTATAGTTTTGACAAAAAAGCAGTAATTACGATAAATTTTAATTTATGAATAAAAGCAATTAAGAAATGCTGCGAGTAACAGTAAACGAATTTCGATAAATTTACCTGTTTCGAAGGACCACAGCACGTTGCCTGATTACAAGGCTTATCAGTTTTTGGGCAGTCCAGTACGCAGTCTTCAGTAGGAGTTTCTTTCACTTCACTATTTGATTGATACTGCAAATATAATCATTTTAATTGTATTCGTTAATTATTTTATTAATTGAAATAAAATTTTTTAGAATTTCTTACATCTATAAATTCTGGTTGAATTGTAGTAGAATGAATTCCTTCATTATGGAAGAACTCTTTGACTTGTTCAGCAATCTTCATGTAATCGGAAAGATTGCGACAACGAATATGTGCCGATGCGATGATTCGGTCACCTGCCAGTTGCCAAACATGGAATTCATGAACGGCTAAAACACCATCGACGTTTTCTAACAACCTTTGTTGAATAGCATCGACCTAAAACCGAAAAATTTTCATTGTCGTTATCATTTAATTGATTTATCCATACATTCAGCTGTATCAAAATTTACCTGGATGTGTGTTGGAACAGTTTGTAATAAAATTAAAGCTGATTCTTGTAATAAAGGCCATACTGATTTTAATATCAGCATAACAAGAAGAAGAGATAACGCGGGATCAATATAAAACCTATGATATAAAAATAAGGTATTAAGTAAAGCCCAGGATTTTCGAAGCATAATATACTTATAAGTATAACATTTATATGAAGTTACATGATCATAAATATACATTCATTACTAATATACGTTTAGAATATGCGATTTTAATGGCTTCGACATTGCTGTAGAATAATTATCGTAAGTTGTAGTCAAGTTCAATATAATAATTAGTCTCAATTATATTAAATTTTATTAAATACAAATTAAATGTAAATATTTGTTAAGAACATTTGTAAAATATTTAGAAATATAAAATAACGCTTTTTAAAATATCATTAATTGCGAAATTATCAATAGATAATTATAATTATATAGAATTTATTGTTTACTTTTATTACTACTATTATTATTACTTCAAAGAATAAATAATGAATCGCTGCAGTGAAAAATAAAACTACTTTCATCTACTTGAATCATCAGTAGCAGACCCGATCTTCCATAAAATGCGTCATGCATCTTTTTTAAAATCTCTTAAACACTTAAGTCTTTTATGCTGCCATTTATATTCGAATCAAATTCGATAACATAGTGTTAAACTATGTATCGTTCTTAGATTATTCAGGCATAAATATCCGGAGGTGTCAGGAAAAAATTAAAAATGGAATGAGAGCAACAACTTTTATTAAAACAATGCCTGGTCTTTGGAATTTTCTCGCGACTTTTTTTATTATTTATAATACAACAGCAATAAAGAACCCAATTTCTCTAATAATGTAGAATGATTGTAAAAGTTTAAATTGAAAAAGAGTACATATTTTGGAGCCATAATAATGTTCAATAAAGAAAGTAGTTGCCTTGTGATGCGATACACATATGTAACATCGTTTTATAGAGTAACCCTACTCGTCAACACGGTTTTCGGATGAAAAACGTAACCACCCACTAAATACTACAACTTATCGAGCATTTATTAATCGTCGACAATAAACGCTGTCGTACCGCTATGTTCCTTCTTAATGTCCAGCTGGCCTTTGATAGAGTTTGACAAAGTAGATTATCTACAAAATCATCGACCTCGAGTTCCCTCACTACCTTATCAGTACCATTGTGTCATACTCACTTAATCACATCATTCAAATAAGAGTTAGCAGTAAACTATTCAAATTCAATCCTATCACTACTAAAATACCGCAAAGTTCCAAACCTTCACTATTAATCTTCCCCTAGTTAATCAATCTAGCTAAAATTCTTTTATCCAGAAGCACATTTTAACTCGTTTAAACGCAGATCACATTGAAAAATGATCGATACTATATTTTTCTTTCGCTATAAAAAATCTGTACTACTTATGTCAGTTGATTCTCCATGGAATACTTGAACAATAAATAGGTTTGAAAACTTTCTTGGAGCTCCTACACTATTTCCACGTGCATCAAAATAGATCAACGACGCTTTTTCATGTCAAAACCATTTTAATAACAATGTAAAAATTGCGAACAATTAGTTATGATAATATTGGCGAAATTTTATATTTAACTTTTTTAAATTAATCATTAAACATACATTAACGATTTCATGGAATTGCTTCTGCGACAAAAACAATTAAATCTATCATTGCATATTTTGATTAGTTGTAAGTTTCATAACTTATATATTCCTCTTTCTCTATTCAGTGTTGAATACCTGCTAGTGTCGGGTTCATTATCTCCCATAAATACCGCGCAAAAACTCAATTTTACTTACGTTTCTTATGCTTCGATAATGTCATTGTAACCTACCGTGGAAATATTTTTTAAGTTTTTAAAAACATATTCAAATAATTTTACAACTTGACTCATCTCACAATCAATTCCTTATCCTGCAAGAATTCTTAAATGATATTCATCGAATCATTTATTAAGATAGCTAACATTAGTAATTATTTACATATAAAATGTTACCTAAAACTGATAGAATTTTTAGCTATTGTTAATAATAATACGTAGACAGTTCACGTTATGCACACAAATATTAATACTAATTTTTATCTAATTAATTTTAAGTTCATTACCGTTAATTAACTCTACTAATTGCTCGTCACCAGTTATATGGCGTAATATTGAAATCACGCTGAACATTTTTGGACCCAGGTGCGAAACTGTAAGATGTTTCATGGCGGAACGAGAAGTGATCATAAAATAGCTAATAAATTCTAGCCGTGGTCGAAAATTTACATCTCTTCGGGCGGAATGCAGTCAATGAGCGCGAGAGAATGAGTCAAGGAGGTTTAACTCCTCGGCAACGTGACGGGGCCTCGAGCAAAGCAGGGGGTCTATATCTCTTACTATTGAGTCCTAGTTGATTTACTATTCGTTCAAGTCTCGAGCTAAATAACAATAAAAAGCAGGACGGAGCTGGCGCGAAAGTCAGCGCCAGGGAAGTGAAGGGGGCGGCCGACCTTAGGCCCTCCTCCATCAAGGTCCCGAAGTTCAGATAAGGAGTGTCAACAAGCCCGGACCGGAGCCGGCGCGTGTCGGGGGACGTGAGGAGGAAGTGTGCCGTGCGGGACAGGCTTACCGTGCCGCACGGCAAGGTTAGCGAAAATGCGACAGCGGCGGCGTCTAGCATTAACAATATCATACAGGTTTCGAGCCGCAAACCTGTAGCTCGAAATTTTTAAATGCAGCCCTTCGCAAAAGAGCAAATTCGGGTGAAAAATGACCTTTTATGGCTTCATCGCCCGTATCTCAAGAACCGTTCGCTCCAACATCTCCGGGGACTGCTGAATTAAAAGAGCATGATAGTTCTCTTCAGAAAGCCTCTATTTGAATTTTGAATTCTCTACTAAACGGTTCCAGGTCTAATTAAAACATGTGAGTGTCGAGTATTAGCCGGCCTTGAGGGGCTACCGCGACTTTTTGCATATTTTTCTATCACACAGCAATTTGATGATTCGCAAATAAATTCAAGAGCATTTACGATTTTAATAAAATGAAGGTTTCCAGAACATGATTACGTTTTTTTATCTGGATAGCTTTTTTAAAATTTTTGTAAACTTTTATATTGATTCTCTTTGTCCGATTACCGACCAGTAATTTGATGTTCAGACTTGGCCGTTTCTTTGAAAGATCGCGTATTTTTTATAAACTCTATTTGTTTATTATTACATCCATATTATATTATTTAGTTGATGTATATTTTTGATCTTGTAATTTTTATTTTCACGTAATTAATTAGGTGAAAGTGAAAGCAACATATCCAGCAATCGTTCAGAATTATTCCTGTGGCCCGAGCTTGTAAAAAGAGACATGCATTCCGCCGGCTTCCCGGGCTGAAAAATCATACAAGAAAAAAGTGATGTATAAGGGCGCCAGCGCACCTGTAGTCCCATTTTGTAAGCCAGACAATCAGCGCGGACACAATGACGATGACTGAACCAAGGGCGTCGGAAAGCACGTGGAGGAAGACGCCGCGCATGTTCATCTGGCTGGCGTCACCGTGCGAGTGCCCGTGCGCGTGTCCGTGGTTGACGCGCTTGAGCGAGGAGGGTGGCCGGTAGGCCTCGTCGTTCTCGTTGTCATCGGTGCCGACGAGCGTGCTCAGCCGGTTGTGACTGCGCGAGATGCCGTGCGAATGCCCGTGACCGTGCCCGTGTCCGTGCTCTGCAAACCAACCAATCAATTGCGCATTTCACGTTAGCTGGCAGTGTCGGCCCAGCCGGCTGACCGTCTCCCTCGCCCTTGTACTTATTACTCCTTAACAAGTTCAAGGAATCCCACTGATGCTCGAGCGAGCGAGTGATTGCGCGAAAGCCGCACGGCCTAGCGCAACGCTCAAGATGCGGCCCAACTCCTCGGCGGCTCACTTAAATAGCTTTCTGATCGTACGAGTTATTATATACCACTGCTTGCTAATTTGCTCTGCAGAACCGTTTTTAATAAGTGCCTTTCTTTATTTCAATGAGCTGATCGAGTAAAATATGAAAAGCTGTTTAATTGTACACGTATATGTTCAAGGCACTTTCATAAAATAAATTAGCAAAAAAACTCTTTCATTAGAAAATGCTCTAATGTTTGAAATGATCTTAAGGCTGACACAAAGAGTCATTCTTAAAAAATACTGTATAAAAAAGGAACAAGACTAGACAAAAAGTTTGCTCACGTGTTAATTATCGCTCTTACTGTGAGGCAATCGATTTCAGGGCGGAAGGCAACCATCAACGTATTTGAGATACGTTTCGAATTAAAGTTATCTATCATTGAAGCACGGATTGGTCACCTAATTTAAGCAGAGATTTAACATTCCTCCTACTTAATCTGCTTTAATTCATATCACAGTTTAAGTGATATTAATGTTAAATTAGCTTTTGTATTTCTAAAGCGAACAAAAGGCTATTGTTCTATTTACAGCAATACAACTCAAATGTTGCCGTTACATTACTGATGCATTTTTTTCTATCTTAGAAGGCAATTATTTAAATTACATTTTTTCAATGAAACTAATATTAAAGTTCGGTATAGATTTTTCAGTAATTAATTTTCACTATTATATATTCTGCGAATTTCAAACAAATCGAATACAATCGATCTTACCACACAGTTTAACGGACAATGCATTGTTCCGCTTCAGCAGTTTATAGTTTCATCAATTCCGCGAAGTGCGTCAATCAAAGACTTAAAAAGATATTAAGATTTCTAACTGTATCGTTCAAAGAAAAATTGATATTTATGTAACTCATTGACATAAAAAGATCGATTTATTCTAGCGTTTTTCTACCGTTACGTATAGAATTTCTTTAAAATATCGTAACAAAAGAAAATATTAAATCATTAATTGAAATTTTTACCATGAAATAAACACAATCCAATAAGATTGACTAAAAGTCCCAAGACACCAACTATAACGAGGAATTTGGCCTCATGAATCTCTTCTACTTCAATGAACCTCTTGCAAGCTTCAACGGTAATACTAAAACATAGTGCAACTAGAAAAACTGCATTGACTAAAGCGCCTAAAACTTCAGCCCTGGCCCAACCAAATGTATTCTTTGACCATTTCTTTGGAGACATCTAAAATTGATAAAAATAACATTTATACCTAAAGCTTTTAAAGTTTGTATTTAAAAATAAATTACATTTGAACTATTTTAATTCATATATATATATACATATATATATATTTATTTTTTGAATACTAAAAAAATCATAAAAGGTCAAACTGTTTTGCATCAAAGACTTATAAATATATTCCAGCCATAAAACAATTGTTAAATAAATTCAATTGTTCCCTTTTTATGATTTCTTTTCTTCCTTTTAAAAACTATGATCTAATCTTATCAATACAATATGTTTTAATAGAAAAAGAAACACTTATTAAGTTATAATACATTATTTTAATTCAATACATACTTACTTTTACAGAAAGAAATGCTACTACTAATGCAGCAACATCTGATAACATGTGAAAACTGTCTGCTATTAAAGACATTGAATTTGTAACATACCCTACAATTATTTCTACCAAAAAGAAAAAAGCTGTCAACCACAGCATTGTTAAAAGACGACATTTTTTGCCTGTCAATCGTCCCATATTGATTATCTGAAAATTGAAGAACAAAATGATGATAAGATTTTTATTGAATAGTTCAAAGATACTAATTAATTGATAAGCACTCTCAAAAGGGTGAATGACATTGCATGCATCATTGGCACCTAATTATCTTAGCAATATATCTTTTAAGAGATAAAAATTAATGAATTAATCATATAAATTATACTTTGATATAATTGTACTACTGATTTGAATTATAAACATAATAACAAATAAAATTATATATCGCTTGTCAAGGAATATAATGTATGTTTTTACTTTAATTAGAGATTACTATATTTTTATTAAGTTTCAATCTTAATTAAATTAGTTTTATGTATTTATTGTCAAATTATTTTTTGTAAATTTTATGTTTAACAACACTTCAAGACTATGTGAACATTCTATAAAAATTTGATGAAAAATACGAAATTTAATATTATCAAGTATCTGTAAAATCTGGCTTAATGCTACATTTTATTAAAATATTGGTGATTTGTTTCCAACGTATGCTTAAAATATAATATTTTATAAATATCACTGTTTTATTTTTTATTGAGGTTAATATTTTTTAAGATCTCCAGATCTGCAATTGATAAGTCTTTGACAGTGTACTCTTTAATTTATCATGAACAAATGTTAGAAATTTATACAGTATAATGTGATAATCATTAATCTAGGTCTCTATTGTGCTACTTTTCAGTCCTAATTTCAGAAGAGATAGTGGCTTAAGTGGTCTAAACTACATTGCTAATCTGTTTATACGTGATCTCTTTTAATAGACTAAGATTATCATATTTTAAATCTTTTATCTTTTTAATAATAATCTTATGTAATACATTATTTTTAAAGAATGACAATACAAAATTCAATATCTAGCACTACAATTATAACACTATAATTGTGTCATTAGTGTTTTGTATTAAAATTATTGGTTAAACTAAATCTTAAATAAGCAATAGACTGTTTTTAAATTATTTCCATGGATATAAATGTTTTGTATATAATAATAGTTAAAAAGATGTAGTAGCAGTAGAAATTTTTTTTTAGAAAATTTATTTAGAATATGTAATTTGTAATTGAATCATGACTATTCTCAGAAATAGAACAGCTAAGTTTTATTTAAATAAAAGTATTGGTTACATTTATTTCACTTTACATTTTTAAAGAACTTATTTATTAAGTAACACTTAATACTATATGTATTATGATTTGTGTTCATATATATATTTATGCATGCATATATATATATACATATATATTTGCAAAGACATTATTTTAAAAAATGCATATGTAGAAAAAATTATAATTTAGAGTTTCTGTTTAGTGAATTTGCCCTCAAGTATCAAATTCAATTTTTATTAAATATTTTAATTTTGGCATAAGGGATAGCATATAATATCATACTGCAACACCATATAATAATAATTATAAAAAAATTGTATTTCAACAGATTAATTCGATAAATTTGTATTCCTTTTTAACATAAAAACTCGTAGATCGTTCGTAATAATTATTATATACATTAATTCTAAATTTGTCCCAGATTAGGTTATTGACACTTGATTGCTCCTATTATTGACAACATTCTACAACAAAACCATTTATATGCTCAACTCAGATTTGATAATTAACCAATCCGTTGTTTATTATAAACGTTCTTTCTTAAAAAGAAAACTTGTTTTTAGGCTACAAACAAGGTGAACAAGAATAAAATCTTGTCGAAAATAATGATTCCACAAACAAGATTTTCTAACTTTCCTTATCTCGACTTTAGAGAGCGATAAACCATTCAATGAAAAGGGTGAATCATGTAGTGGAAAATAATATCATCGTTGAGTGTTTAAAAATAGGTTATGTTGCACGCGCGCGAAAACAAGAAAAAGAATCATCATTCTTTCTACTCTTTTCAAAATAACTTCGATTTGACACCCTTTCCACAATAATGTTCAAGCTTAATGTTGACACAAAAACGACATAGAAATAAAGAGAACTTACGCGACGACGTGTCCGTCCCGATGGGTATCTCACGTACGAGAGAGAAAACTCGACTCGTCTTCAACTCTCCTTGCGTACCAGATGAAACACTCGATGAAGTAGCAACTGTAGATTGTACAAGGTATCAAATGAAAAACTCGGGGCAAGCACCGGGAAAAATGTTTAGAACCATGTTACACTATCTGCGAATATAAGTAGCACCAACTTTTTTTCTTATTTTCTTTTCTTCCTATCTTCTCAATTTACTCCACACAACACACACGATGATTTTCGAGAATCGAAGGGAGATCGTACTGAAGTTCAACGATAGGGACGCGAAATAATAATTAGAAAAAGAGCATAATGAGCAATATAAAACGCACGCTAGTTAAATAAAAAATTTCTGAACTTAACAACGCGTCTTTTGAGTACAACTTGCTCTTTCAATCGTAACTCAATGATCCATCAATCGAAATTCACGAAACTCAAGTCAACTTAACTTGAATTGAGTTCTTGTACTCGGGCTAAGGTCTGGAGTGTCGAGAATTCAAGACTTCGGCTTCGGAATTAAGAGGTGCAGACCAGTGCACACCACAATCTACTGCACTACATCACCGTACACGTTAGTTACCGATGTTATGTGCGCGAACGTTGTGCCTATAACGTCCGAGAATGTCAGAGTGCAAGAAAGAAACAAGATACATTGCAAGTATCTAACAGTTATAGCACCAACAAGAACAGGAAAGCGACATCTGCACTTCTTATGACATGCGCTGTTACGTATTTACGAGGTTTATTGACGGTCACATATTCTTTGTATTTTTTTTACTGCGAATGGTTATTCACGCAAATGCAACAATGAAGCAATACATTTAACTGTAAATACTATCTACATCTATCCCTGAAAATTAACTACTAAAAACAGTAAATGATTGCAGAACTTTTTTTTTATTTTTGTACAGTTGTACTTATTTTATATTATCAATTAATAACTAATTTTAATTTAATGGTCAAAAAGAAACATCAAAAGAATATTTTTAAACTAAAAACTTTATTCAAAGTATTTTGAAAATCGATACTTTTTTATTACAAAATAAATCACCTATAGCTTACTTTACATCATTTAAATGTAAACCTAATGTTTAGACCAAATTCATTGAATTCCTATTCAATATTTTTATACATACTTACACTATAAAATTTTCAATAATTTTTATTCTTAATGTTCAATTTTTAATTTTTTTGTCAGACATTCGATTAAATAATGTATTTTTTGAAAACAGTTTTCAAAACTACTTTACATAATTGTTAATCATCGTACAGCTTATTTCATTTCATTGAAAGTATATTTACAAGTTTTTATTTCTTAAAATAAAGCACATAACTAATAACCAATAAGGTCTGGTAGTCAACTAACATCATCTTAAAAGAAACATAAAAATTATTTTTAGCAGTTGTAATTAAAACAGTAAAAGTTACAACTATTATACTGTATTGTATATACGGCATGATCAGTCTTTTACACAGTATACCAAAAAGAATAATATGTGCAATTCATAACTTGTTAATAACAAGTTTCTAACTCAACACGTAGATTAAAAATACATGTAATGTTATAATTCACAACAACATTCTCATTTATCTTCCATTACTCGAAATTTGGATTTTATAGCATTATTGTACATATCTGCAAGCTCACAAATATCAGATTTGTTAATTAAAGCTTTAAACATTCTTCTTTTTGTATTTTCCGATAAATCATCACTGACGTTCCTCAGAAGAACATTCAACAAAGCTTCTGAAGTATTTAATTCGCTGTTCGTTTTAACTTCATTAATTATATGAGTAGGCGAGATTCTGTTTAGTAAAAGTCGAAGGTCACTTGCTTCATTAAAGGATTTATTAATACCTTCTTCTTCGTTGCTTGAAAGTTTTTTAGATAAAATATCCAATAAATCTGTTGAACTAAATTTATCAGAGATAATGTCTTTTACATCTCTAATATTCAAGACATTCATTACATTAACTGCTTTTAATTTGTTCTCATATATTTTTAGCACCAAATCGTAGTATTCTTCATCTATTTCAAAAATTTTTGGAAGTTCTTGAAGTACTTTTTGCACGCCCATACTCTTTGCAGAAACTTTAAAACTAGCTTCACTATCATCCTTAGAACTAAGGTCAAGTATACTTAAAGTTTCCGACTTCAGTTCTTTTTCTGACTTATCAGACATTTTTTCCTGAAGCAAAAAGTAAATGCATTAAATAATTTATTTTGCACACTGACATTTTCATCTCTTAAATACAATACTTACTTTATAACCTTTAAGAATTTGTTTTGCATTAAATCTTTTCATAAAAGCATCAAAGAGGAAATTCTCATCACATTGATCCATCAACTCTGTGCAAGCTTCTTCGTTAGCTTTTTTAGATCTCTTTAATGGACTCGTTTGCATAGAGCTGTCAATTGATCGCCTTTTTGTCGACCTTTTGCATTCGTATGGGGATGATACAGCTATCGCTGCAAAATCGCTGTTATTACTCTTTATAAGATCATCAAAGGAGTTATCTGTCTTGCCCTTACTGCGCATTTTATTACCTAAGGGCGTGCTTGATGATACGTTGACTATCCTACGTTCAGGAGATTTGGCGAGTTTTTCTTCATACTTTGATAATGCCTTTTTAACGCAATGTATTTTTGGACTCTTAATTGGTAGCCTGTTAATGTCTCGCTCAGTTAATTGTGCCAAGTCACCCACGGAGCGAATTGACTTTACAGATAAATGTTTAGCTAAATTATTTGTAAATAATGGATCTACCAATTCTGAACTTATTCTATCTACACCATCCATGCATGATATTAGAGATGGATAAACTGGTAAAGTTGAATCTAGAGTTTCGGGTTGAATCAACTGAGCAACGCTAGATTATTTAAATACAAAGATTAATTTTTATATATGAAGCCTGAATAATACAGAATATCCTTTAGATGCTTACCAATTCTGAGTTTCCTGACTGAGTGGTAGATTTGAAAATACAGAATCTGTCACGGGAAGTGTATCACCTGATTCCCCGCCGCTTTGCTGACAACTAGCTACCGGCTTATCGGAAATACTTGAAGTACTATCAAGGCTGGAAGAAATATTAGCAACATCAACTGTATCCTCCAAGGAATTCTGTTGATTATCAGATTTGTGAAGTATATTTGATAAATTAATGGAGTCTAATTTAATGGAAGAATTGTTCTGATCGTTTTGAGTAGAAGTTTTTACGCTCAATTCAATGCTCAAATCATTCGTCGAAATAATATGATTGTCAACGAATATGTCTTGGTCTTGAGTATGAATTACTTCATTCGATCCAGTTGCTGTACTTTTAGAATCTTCTATAGGTTCATGAGAAAGAACTGTTAATAACTTTAGTTTTGGAGTTGTGTTTATAGCGACATTATTTCTTAAATTAATCGTCTCATCAATGTTGGAAGAATCAATAGGTTTCTCTGTGTCAATGTGAATAAGCCTCAATTTTGAATATCTTTTAGATTCCTTTCGTGAAATTGGACTTCGAGATGAAGGTAGTTTTTCAAGTTTTGGAGGTGAGGATGATTCTGTAATTATTTCATATCCCATTTCCCGAGATACAGGTGGATCGGCGAAACTCACTCTTTTCTTCTAAAATAAAAAAGTAGAAAGTAGATTAACAAATTTATCGTCTAAAGTATACCTTAAAAATTGAAAGTATTTTTACTCTATTCGGCGTATCGACGTCAGTTTCTTGCATTCTCTTCAATATACTCGCACTAGGAGAAGCCGTCAGGGATGGTGGATTAGCATTAGTCCACTCAAGAAGAGGTAGCTCCTTTTTTGTCTTACCATTCGGTGATTCGTTACTACCTACTATTCCATTCTGTATTCCTTCTCCATTTATATCAATTTCTTCGTTTTCCGGTTCTTGTTTATCTAATTTTGGAGATACACGTTCACCATTATTTTTTAAATTACAAAACGTTGTAACCAATGGAGAAGAACATCTTTCTTGCCGCATACTGTTATTCATGTTGCTGAACATTTTCTCTTGTCGACTACCACCACTTGGACTTGACACACGCTCGTTATCTTTCATAACTTTTTCCTTTTTGGAAACGGGCATAATCGTTACCTCATCAGTTAAAGCAGTATCTAATTTTGAAGCATCCAAAGCCAGTTTTTCAGCGATTGACTGTTTAGTAACAAGACCCAACATTTGCGCCGCTCGACCTTGTAATTGTAAACCCTTCGATCTAAAGACTCTACTGTTTGCACTTTTTGGTGATGTTATCTGGTTTGCTGGAATAGATTGTTTCCCTACAGAAAGAAATAACAATTTTTACTACATTTTTAGTACAATATATGAAAATGAAAATTTTTTTGTTAATTAGATAAAGAATGTACCTAAATTACAGTCAACTTTTTTCACTTCAGGTTGTGAAACAGTAGATTTCTCAGATTCTTCTAGAACTGATTCAGGCAACTCAGAAATAGTATCAGAATCTGAACAAGGGGTGTCAAACATTTTTTCATCTGTGCCCAAAATTTCATCAGAAACTACTGCATTCTGTTATAGACAGATTCAAAATTTTACAATACATATATATACATATATATAAATCAGTAAAAATATTTAATAATAAATTGATTTGAATCGTTTAAAATTGAAAATGTAAACGAATATATGGTCAACGGCATTATTTAAAAAAATTACTGTCAAAGTTTATTTATAATATGAGGTATACTATATCATAGTGCCTTCTTGATAGAATACCAAAAAAACTTGCGTTATGCTATATTTCAATAGTTAAATAATCTATATTATTTTTAATATTTATTTCATTATTTACCTGAGCAATATCGACTTTTCTTATTTTTACAAAACAATCCACCTTATCCATCTTTGAACTTCCACTTGGTTCTTGTGAACTTTCTACAATATCTGAATCTTGTGACTTTATTTCTGTTGAATTTTCTTCTTTTATAATCTCTGGACTTTTGTTTTCTAGATTTAGACAAAAAATGTGGTAAAAATAATTTTGAAAGTATTAAAAAATTTTTTTGTTTTAGTCATAGAATTTTACTAAATTTATCAATTTTTTCATTTCTGTCCATTAGTATAGAAAATTTGTCCATACCTATAATGTCTTCTTGCGTCTCATCCACAATATTGTGTTTTTGTTTGAGCATCATTGCTGAATCCGTCTTTCCACATGTTGATTTTCGAGTTACTGATTTATGATTTTCTGATAAAATTTCTGTTGACTTCTTCAATTCATTATCCTTTTTGTTGTTTGATTCGTCCTTTTCATCTACTTTCGTAACTGTATTAACAGTGCCACCTCTCAATGAACGTCTTTGTGCTGTTTGAATCTGATGTGGATGTTGATTGTTATTTACAGATACTGTGTTACAAGAATTTTTATCCTCCTTTGATTTCTCATCTTTTACAATCACAGTTTTCTTATCGGTATTTGGTTCACTTAATTTTGCAGTACTTCGACGACTAGGTAAAGCTTCGAACCTCATATCGATCTTTAACCGAGACATTTCTGTCTTTTGACGTTTTGTGACATTACCATCACAAATATTCTGTTTATAAATCAAATTATGAAATATGTATAAAAAATTATTATTACTAAACTTTGATGTTTAAAATTTATTACCATAATCTTTTGATCTTCATTCGATTTAACACTCTCGCCGCTACTATTTAATATTTCTTGTACAAGCGATTTTCGTGATCGTTTCTCGCGTTCGATATGAAGGGTACCTTCAGAGTTACTCTCCGAATTGCGACGTTTTCTGCCCCTTTTATTTAACTGCTCATTGCTATTAAATTTTCTTAATGTACCTTGTTGAGGTTGCAGTGATCGTCGCGTCATTCGAACATTTTTATCTTGAACAACATCTACAGAAGTTAATAAATTAAAAGATTAATTGGATTTATGAAATTTAAATGAATCTACATTACATTATAGTGCTTCACTGAAATAAAGTTATAGTTTTAAATAATATTAAATTGTTAAAAAATTCAAACTATGATCTCATCAAAACAATTTTATATACTCGATTTTACAACTATTTATTTCTATTTTTTATTGAATAAATGTATAAACACAAGTAATTGAATTGATACCATTATTTTCTTCCATAGGTTGCTTTTGTCTTGCTTTAATCTGCTCAATGAGAGATGGAGAAACCTGTCCTTCATCTGCAGGAAATTCTTCTTTAGACTCAAAATCTAATTTTTTCGCAATATTCAAAGATTTTTCACCTCCATGTTTTTGTGAATCTTCTATGGTTGATACTTCTACATTTTCCTCTAATGGTTTTGTTGTTGGAATTTCTATTAAAACCACAGATACAGGCCTGCAAATGCAGCTTTATATTATTTCAAGATTTTGTTAATATGTATAATTGATGTGAAATTTTTGTAAATTGTAATCTGATTTTATTTTTATGTATAAAATTAGATATAGTTCTAATATTATCATTAACTATATTGTATAGAAAACTTTTACTGTTTTAAACCTGTATACCAAATGTGAATTTTTTCAGTTTTCCTAGTAAAATTAAAATTAAGTCAAATTTACAGTGATACCTGTTAGGTATTTCTAAATATTACATATTTATTAAAATGCTTTGGATTGATTCTAAAATGAATTCTCTTTCTTTCAATAAACTTATATTATTTTTATTCTTACTTTTCCAGCGTCTCGTCGATTTTTTTCTGTGTATTTGTCAAAGCTTGTGTTATATTTTTAAAATGTAATGTTGAAGTCAAAGAAGTTTTAGTGGTATTATTATTAGATGATTCATTTTTATGACTTATTGGAGACTTAGTCGTTTTGGCATCAAACCAATGCTGCAGCTCTTGTGAATCTTGAGAGTTTGAAACTGTGAGTTCATTATACATTGCTGGTATATCATCTCTTCTTTTCTTTAACATCTCTTTTTGATGATCAGTTAACTTATTAACATCTAACTTTATGTCATTGTTAATTACTATAAAATCCTATAAAAAATAACAACGTAAAGTTAGTTTAAACAGTTATGAATAGATGTTCAAAATTAATCAAACCTGTGAATTTGGTTCTATTTCAATTGCTTTAATCTTTTCAACATTTTCTTTTCCATTCTCTTTTACTTTATTTGCAGTAGATGGACTCATTGTTCGTCGATTAAGAAAACTACCTACTGGTTTGATATGCATCTGTTTTGCCTTTTTAGATTTATCTTTTGTATCGTCTACGTTATAGTTATTTTTAATCGATGTTTCTTCAAGCTCAGTAATAACATCTTCCAGAACCTTATCGTATATTTAAACATTTGATTATTTACACCGTCATATTAATTAACTTTAATTATTAAATTAATTTAATGATATACCTTTTTTGATTTTTCATCAATATTATCTTTCAAATCGAGTATTGAAAATGCAGTAGATGATATATCTCTATTCAAGTGTAACATTGCAGTTACTATTGTTTTTTTATAGCAACTAAGTAATTCAAAATTTAAATGCTGTTGAAGTTTTTTAAAGAGTTCAACTACAGTTTTCCAAGTTGAGCATATTTCGGATTCAGTTGTATGATCGTCGACTTTTCCAAGCATATGTTTAACACTAGGTTCTATGATTTTCAAATATGACGCGGTTATTTCTGCACTATGACTGAAAACCCTTAAAAGAAATATACACAGACTTTTTAGAACTCTATCAGTAATAAAACTAGAATTGTCTAAGCATTCAAAGATTAAATCTTTAAATAACTGTACAAGTGCTGGGGTTTCTTTCTCTAAAAATTAAAACATATTTCCTTTTATTTTTACTGTACTTTCAGTAGTAATAATAATATAATTTTCTAAATGTTTTAAATACCTTATAAAAAAACTTACCACTTAATAAGTTGTTATAATTTACAGTATTAAGCAATCCATCTATGCAAGCAACAGCAAAGTCACAAGACTTTTTATCTTTTTTTATAGCTGCTATAATCATATTTGAAGTTTTATTTAGCACTTCATTAGGTTTTACAGATACAATTAATTCAACTTGAAAATCAAACTGTTTATATAAATTTATCCAGATTTCTGCTGCGACTTTAAACTAATTGAAGAAAATAACAATTCAAAAAATGAAAATTAATCAACCAATGTTTAATGTTAAAATTTATACCTGTCCTAGATTATCTATAAATGTATTCATAAACGGGAAAGCAATAATACTTTCAATTATGTTAAAATTGTGTTCGAAATGTGTACCCTCATTGAAATTCTGTGAATCTTCTATATACTTTTTTGTAATTCTAGCAAGAATACACCACAACTCACAAATTGCAGACCTGTAAATGATCCCAATGCAGTTTATGTAATAATATTGAATATAATTTGATACTATCTAACTTTTAATTTTTTGTGCAATAAAAATTAAAATCTTTTTATTATTTTTAACATTAATTACATATTAAGTACTAGAACATACTTTTGTTATTAAATATCCACTTACATATTATTACTTTTCCTTGAATTTTCTAAAATGTTCATAATCATTTTAAATTTGCTAATGGTTTCTGGATAATACAAGTTTGAATTAATCGGCTTAACCATATTCCAAAATAATGATTCAATAGATTTATAGTGATCACTGAAATAAAGTGTAGAATGTACTGCATTAATTTTATGCAATAAAAAATAATTAATTCATATTGAATTCTCTAGACTTACTCAGTGAATTGTCCAAAATTATCAACTTGCAAAAATGTTTGTGCTAGATCCATTGCACTCTTTTCAGATAAATTAACATTATTTGAAATACTATGAAAATTTTTTAACACTACATTAACCAAAAATTTTTTAATCATAGGTATTTTATAAAACTGATTTTTTATTAATTCTAATACGACGTTCATGATTTCTTTGTACATTGGAATCTAAAAACAAATCATAATATACTCTTAATCTACTGTGGGATGTATGAAATTTCAGGTAAGAAGTTTTATATTATTGTATTTATTCATCAATCTAAGAGAAATAGTATTAAACTAAAATGTTGAAGCAGAGACAAGTTTTATAAGAAATTAAATTTTGAATCTTAAAAAATATATCTACATGCGAGACATAATGATTAACTTCAAAATTCACAGGATTTAGATACTGCTTATCCTTCAAATAAGTGATTTTTTAAATAATATTATAGTTACGTTATTGTAATAAATAAGTTGTATTATGTTAAATAAAGTTTAAAACATTTACCTTTAATTTATCATATTCTTCAATTCGCTCAATAATGTTATCCCAAAGTACATTATAAATGTCTACTTTATTAGTGATATCTTCATCAGACATCAATCCCATTATAAGCAAAATTTCTCCAAAACAATGAATAAAAATTTTATAAATGCTTTCAAAGACAGAATTGTTAATAGGTCCAGGTAATTGATCTTGGACAATGGAAAACAAAACATTGGACCGATTTTCTTTACTCACTAGTAATTGAATAAAAGCATTAATGGCATAAATTTGCGTTCTTTGGAATTTTTTGCCTAATGATACATTAGTATCCATTTTTTGAGTAAAAAGTGGTTTATCACCAAAGGGACCAAAACAGATATTTAGAAAAGGTATCATGATAGGATCTATGCACTCTGATATACTAGGATAAACTTTATAGATTAAATGCCACCAAACTTCCAATTTTGTAAGAACCATTGATTCCGTTTTGCTATTTTTGGCATTAAGAGGTACACACAGTAATTTAATACGTCGAGTTGTAGCTAATTCCCGTTGATCTAAGGCGAAGTTGTCAATTAATAATTTCCATGATAGGAAGGCTTGTCTGTAAATGTTTTATTAATTTTTATCAAATATTATTGGTGTATGTATATATAAAATATGCACAAATAAAAATTAAAAGTAATAATATAAGTTATCAAATTCTAAATAATTTTCATAGTCAACAGAAATTGTACTAGACAATACAAAATGCAATTAGAAATACATAGTAAGATAGTATTACAAATAATAATTATTAATAAATTAATTAATTTGTCATAAAGTTTTACAAAAATGTCTATTTTACCTTCTATTAGGATCAGCTGACTTGAAAGCAAATTCTTCTACTTTTAGAAGACTATTTACTAAGCCAGAACCTCTATGAAGATCAGTGCCTATTAAACTAATACTGGTTTCCCATTGAGTAGCCCAATCTTGATCATTGTTATGCACTAGTAATGTCATACGCTTACAATAGACAGTTTGAAGAACACTTTTATATTTTTCCCACATATCTCGATGTAGTGATCTAACACGTACTCCCAAATCATTGTGAACTGCTTGCTTTAAGACTGCTAAAGCTTGAGATCTTTGTTTTCGGTGACCCATATAACCCAATACTATAACTTTTTCCATTATAAAAGTATCATACTGCCGAATATTTATTCCTAATGAAGATAAAGAACTTAATCTACAAAGTAACTGTAGAGTTCTATCTACAACTTTAGCTTCAAAATCTTCAGTTTCACTCAAAGCTTTGTTCTCAGCAATTTTTAATAAAGCACCATTATCTGCATTTTCCGGTAAAAGCCAATTCATTGAATTTGACTGCACAGATTGCAGACAATTATGTAAAAAATCTAATATCGACAGGGTATTGGCAATGGTAGCCACTGTTTCGTCCTTCAATATGCTCAAAGATACAAGTACCTTAAGTCTATAATATTAAAAATAATAGTCACAATAAATTGATTTATGTGAATGAAATTTATTAATGTGTGTATAATTATATAATTCAATACAATATATAAAAATTTATTTCAATATTTGTATTAAAAATATTATTAAATAATAATTACAAATAATTAAAAAATTCCTCAAATTAAGAATATTTTTGTTTAAATATAACTATCACAAACCTTTTTTTCCGATTGATTTGTAAAATTGACTGAAAAAAGTCAAAATTTTTGTTTTTTGCTTCTGATAATACTATGTCAAGAGTACGGCATGCTTCAATATGTAGTTTATCATCTTCTGTTACACTTGCATTAAGAATTGAATTGCATAACTCACAAAATTCTTCATTTTTTATTGCTTTTATAAATTTTTTATCTTCTAAATACATCCTATTTAAAATAAATCATTTTTTAAAACAATATAGCAGTATTTATCAGCAACAAGGTATTCACTTAAAATGATTAAAATAATTAAAATTTTCAATATAAAGAAAAAATGCATGAATTCATGAAATTCTTGACAAAATTATTTGAACACAATGTGTTTGAATGTTCACTTCTGTTTTGAAGTTATTGAGTGCAGAATATAAAAAAGCGATATACTCTCAAAAAAGAAAATCGAAGTATTATTTTAATTTCATATATTTTTGTGTAGCAACATACATGCAAACTCAAAACGTAAAAAGTCAAAATATTAATTGACATTCAACTATTGCTTTTTTATGAAGATATATTATTTTAAACCGACTTTGGCAAATACTTATTTTTCATTGAAAATCTCAAACAAACGTAAATAAGAAGTTGGATTGGAAAATATTGTCAGCATTGCTAAAATCAAAGGCTTGCTAAAATTGAAGACCTTTATCTTTTACAGCATAGATAAGTGTTACTCCCAGATGTACGAAAGCTTAACGAGGAAAGAAAGTGGCGGAAGGTACAGGAATGAACAAAGGGCTCTTTGTCGAATGTACCTTCGCAAGGAGGTTAGTGCCAACGACTTGGAGTTTGGAGAGCTCGCATCTTTGAGCGTCTTCATCGTCCTCTGGAGATTATTCGCCGCCATCGCCAGACTTTCTTGATCACGCTCGCCGGAAAAAACGCGCGGGAAATTACTTATGGTTTTCGGGAGGCCCAGCAACGAGCTCCCCTATATCCCACCCAACCTAGGCAGCAGGCCAAATACGCGCGCAATTAATTCATGTATACAACACTATTGCACGGCTATACCCCTCGCCAACGAATGAAACGTATACTCCAAGCAGCAAGTTTAGGCCGAGTTGGATCTGTCCAAATCCTTGATTACTTGTAATGTTACTCTCTTTTTTCAGCTGGGGTGGAAATAAGACATAGAACAGATCACACTGGATCATACGCGCGCGTAAACGAGACGAAACTTGCATGCCGCGCAATGAGTGCAGCTGCGCCTGCGGAGTGCGACACTGCGACCCAGTGCGGCCACTGCCCGGTAGACGGTCGGATGGTCTGATGCGAGGAACAAGGAAGAAAAATTTGCCTGTTCAGATTCCGCGAATTTCTCGCGCGCGCTGATTGATCAAGATGGCGAGTTTACACAATTTCAAGCAAATTTTATTCGTGTAGTCGCCTGTATCTTTGCATGTATGCACTACATCATGACTGTCGCCCTGTTTTTATAATTTCGAATATTGTTGCTAAAATATGTTATACGTATTAGAAATAAATTAAAAACTAATCACTATGATGTCGGTTATTGGTTCCTTTGACCATTGCCCTTTCCTTATTTAATTATTTTACGTTCAAATTATGTACTCATGAAGTTACATTAATAAAATAGGAAGTAGGAATTTTATTTATTTATTTTATAGATTTACAAAAACTTTTTTTTTCAAATTAGATACGACTCTTCACAGCTGGTCATGCAATAGGAACATTTTTCCGATAAATACATAGTACCAATTGGTACCAACGAAGTACGACACATAACTATAGAAGAACAGAGCTTGTGACGAGTCACAAAATTTAGTAGTTCTAGTGTCAACTGTTTGGTGCGTTGCGATTGCTAATATATATATATATATATGTATAATATGAAGTAACTCTGAAATAGTTTGAAGTAAATTTTTTTTTAATTTTCTTTTATCGAAGGAGTTGAGGAATCTGTCTCCTGTGTGTGGGACTCTTTTGGACAATATTCTTGAATTTCTTATGCCTCCAAAATTAATTTCCAAAAAATATCTACTAAACATCCACCTCCTTTTAACAAAAAATACATAATAATTTCTAGATAATCGAAAATAAAAACTAAAGTATTTTTATTATGTGTAAAAAACAACTATTAATTTAAACTTAAAGTTAAAACTATAAACAATAAAGTAAAAATATTAAAATTCAATCCTCGTAGAATTAGGAAATAAAATAAATAATAATGAATATTTATTTTCTATCTGTAATTTATTAAGTTTAATTTATAATTTTTCAAAATAAGTTAAATTGTTATCTAAACTTTGTATTTAAATGAATTTAATCTATTAGTTAAATTAATAACTATTTCATCAACAAAGATATCAGAATTTGTAATATTATTGGAGATTTGCGTTAAATTTTTGGAAATATAATTGGGATCGTTGTTTAAAAATTACGGGTAATGAGTCATCGCGAGCATTTTCAGATTTGTTATCTAAACTATTGTTCACAGCATTAATTTTAATTCCTCATTTATCGAAATTATAAAATATCAAATAATTTTTATGAAATTGCTTACTACATAACTTTTCATCTAATTGCGTCTTTGACTAGGTCTGAAGAGCACCATTGTCGCAAATTCGTAACAAGTAGTATTTATATAGTGCTATATAATAGTATATCACTATAATTTCTTTACTATTTTAATAAAGAACCAATGGAAAACGCTACCCTTTGAGAAAAGAATTCCCAAAGATTGCAAATTTTTGCAGCTTGATAAAAAGGGTTTATAGAAACCCTCGTTGGTCTAAATAGAAACATCTCTAGAATCTCAGAAAAGTACCCTTTTTTAGTTATAGTTATGTTTGGTATATTTTATATACCAAATTTTGAAAGAAACTTTTTTTTTCTAATATAATTATAAACAAATTGCTAATATTATATAATAAACTAATATATTATTTACAACAATATACCTTTTTTATATTATTGTTTCCTTAGTTTTTTATTCAAGTTTTAAAGATAATTTTTTATAGTTTTAATAATAAAGATAGTCTCATTCGCTATTCAATGAACTTCGTTATGACCGGAAAAGTGAACAACGCTCACAAAATCTATACTTCCGCTTTATCGATAAAGACCAAGTATAACTATATACTGCCTTTTCCAAGAAATATACTGCTTTTTACCACTATATGGTACACATGCCATCAAATTGATAGCATATATCCGTTACGCTAGGTATTCTGGGCGAAATGAACTGCAGATCACCTACTTGACTAACTTTATACGTTTGCCATTTTGATTGTCCATTTAAATGTCAGTGAAAGATAATTAAAATTTTTTTATTTATTATATAAAAAATCATTGTTAAAAATTGAATGCATTAATTAATTTTTTCAGACAATAATAGAAGCTCAAAATACAAATGGCAGCCAAGGACCGTCACAAAATCAACAAAGTAACGAGAAAAAGAACAATCAACATAACTAAAGTAAAAAACAAAAGAAGAATAATTCTTAAAAAAAAATTATGTAATCTATAAGAGGACGAAGGGTAGGAACAACGGTGGAATGACGGGAAACACAGAAGAAATAGCGAGATTCCTTGCTCAACTTGTAAAATATAGCACAATAATTTATAAATATGCATATCATGGGGATTTTAACAATAAAAGACATTTTTAAAGGGTCATTTTATTTTATTAAAAAACACAGCTGTATAAATTCACAGGTAATAAAAAGGCACTAGTTTGATCGTTTAATCTGGAGTGAAAATTTCCAGATTTCATACTCATGAGATAAGAGTCATTAAATTATGCTAAAATTAAACTTTGGTTTAATAATTTAGTAGCTCGTATCTGCTTTCTTATATTTCTTTAAAATTACACACATCAGTATCATACATATATTTACATATAATTAGTCAATAATAGGTTAAAAATCCAATCAATCCATTATAACTTTAAATTTTTAATTATTAGTACTAGATTCATGTACTTTGAGATGCAAATTCTGTTGGATTTCTGAGAATCGTTGATAAAATGGATCGCGTAAAAATGCATGCGGTTCTCTAAAAATTATTTTTAATTAAAATAGATCTATTGAAATAAATGTTAAGCTCTGGATGTATACTAATAACATTAAGCTATTTTTCATTTACTTTGCGTTTGTTCTTTCTTTGACTGGTGGTGAATTTCCGGCTATACTTATATCTCTATGTCTTGTCGGTTGTGCTACAGGCTGCCGATCCATGATGCCTAGTACTACGTTTACTCCAATCCTTCTACCAGTTCTCCAACGCAAGATAAGCCATTTCATCCTGTGAATACTGATAACCAGTAGTACCGCACTTCGAAATCTAAGTATACTATTTCGCCGAGTTCCAGCAATAGCATATGATCGCTGTACATGAGTAAGTGCGGCAAGGAAGGCAAGAGTATTTTCTTCAGATCGTTGATAACCCGCAATGATGCAGATTAGATACTGTTTCTGATAGACTAAAGCTTTTCGTCGACTCTCCGAACGTAAATATTTACCATAAAAGTGTTGTAGCTATAAAATAATATTAACATTTTACTACTTCTATAAAAACTAATCTTGATAATTATTGTATAATAAAACTTACTCTATCCTCTGAATCGTGTTTATAATCAGTAGTTTGGTAATCTTTGTTTTTTTGAGAGAACTTACTCTCTAAAAATAGTATTTGATCTAAATACCTTTGACTTTCTTCTCTTATCCGTGCGATTTTCTCATACAAATGAACTTTATCTTGTGACAACCTTTCAATAGTTGCATGAAGATCCTAAATTCAGGTGGACAAATATAAAAGTTTTAAATTATTTAATTCAACATCATTATTATTATTATTATTATTATCATTAATATTATTCTGATTGTTTTAAATAAATATTATTTATTTAATTTAGTACACCTTAATAGTTAATATTACTTACTTTTACTCTGAGTAGAATTTTACTTGGAGAGGTACTTTTACCAAAAGAGGATCTTTCTTTTTTTAATTCTTCTGCGAGTTCGATTTCTCGTTTTAAATATACCTGTACTTCATTTTGTTGTTCTGCAATAATGTCTCTTAATTTTTTTTCTCTAACCTTAGCTGTACTTAGTTGTACTGTAAGCTCTGTCTCCTTATCTGTAAGAGATTCAATACATCTAGTTAATTGTGTTTCACGTTCAACAGAGTCTGCTAATTGCTCTTTTAAGGTCTTCATATCAATTTCGAAATCGAGCTGAAAAAAATAAAAAATTATTTTAATATATGCAATATTTAATAACTGTCGTTTTAAAAGGAAATAATACCAACCATAACTTCCTGGGAATTTTTGAGTTCCCTCCTAAGACTTTTTATTTCAGAATGCTGACTAGTTTTTTGATCCTTTCTTTTATTTTCGGCATCATTCATGGTTTTTAAAATCGATTTCTGCCATTCACACTCTTTAGTTTTTGCCTTTAAGTCTTCCTTAACTTTTTGTAAATTAGATTTCATTTGCTCTTTTACGTTATCGGCAACATTTAGACTACTCGTTAATGATTCTATCTTTTTCTCAGCTTCTTCCCATTGAACCTGCAAACGATTTTTGTCAGACTCCAGTTCTTTTAAGGCTTCAATCGTCTCTTGGTTTTTACGTTCTTCAATTTCTAATTTTTCTGTTAATGCTAATTTTTCTTTATTTAATTCAGTTTCGTGATCTGAAATAAAAATTTTTGAATATATTCATATTAAAATAAAGTTAAACATAGTTAAATTTACCTAATGAATCGTTCTTATTCTGATCCTTCATAGAATTCAAAACTTCAAAATTTTTTCGTTCCATCATTAATCTATCTTTAATCTCTAAAGCTTCATCTAACTTGATTCTCAACTGACTTATTAGTTCAGTATCCCTAACTTTATCTTCTCCAGCTAAATTTTTTTCTCTTTGTAATTGCAATTGCAATGACCTTACAGATTGCCTTTCTTTCACAAGTTCTTCTTCCATCCTGGCAACCCTCAATGATATTTCTTCAGCATCAGATTTAAGTTGCATTATCCGGTTTTCATATTCAATTATCTGTTTGAAATTAAAACAATTATTTATTATATTGTTCAAATTACACTTGTTATATTATTTAAATATAGAGTCACCTGTGATTTTAACATCTCCCTTTCTATTTCTAAATCATCCTTCATCATGTTTAATTCATCTATTTCTTTGGTTGCATGTTTTAGATCTCCGCATTTTTTTAGAACATCTTCAGGTTCACTATCAATTACATTAAGAAGTTGCTGGTCTAATCTCGCAGAAAGATTTAATTCTCTTTGAACCATTTCAGCAATATCGTTGTCCTCTTCTGGTTTTTTTGTATTACTAAGCATTTCCACTTCTGTTCTTAACTTAGCATTTTCTTCGGTAAGTTCAACATTATTTCTTCGTTCATCCTTCAATTTTCTACGTAGCTCTACAACATTACCAGACTCCTTCATTTTGCTTTGGATGGTTTCGAGTGCGCGATGCAAGCTTTTACTGTCGTCACTCATTTGTCGGATCACCTTATCTTTCTCCTTGAATTGATATTTATTGTAATGACATGATTTCAAAAACTGAAAGGAACGTTAATGGAGGTTTGTACAGGCATTTTAGAGGAAAGACATTTTAGTTAATGTTGGGCAATAATAAGTTGCTTTTTTGCATTCAGGTAATTATTAGTAATTATCATAATTACTACTGCATATTATGTAGGGAGAAAAGGTAATGAAAAAGAGAAGAGTCGTTGTTTAAATTTTTAAATTATGGATAGAAAGATAAAAATATTGGTTCAATAAAGGCAATAGAAAACAAACTTAGATAAATAATAACATTCTTAATATATAATACCTTAAGGTATTCCTGTAAGTGAAATATTTCCTGATCTTTTTCACTAGGTGATGAGTCTCCTGATTGACTATTATTTCTTCTAGCTATTTCTTCCAATCTACGAAGCATTTGATCACGATTGTTAAGTCCTTCATTTAATCGTTGTATTTCATTCTGGTGCTCAATAAGCTCTTGTTGATATGTCTCTAACTTTTTATGATAATCAAAAAGTTCCTTGCTTTCGTTTTCATTATCGGCGTTACGAGCTCGAAGAGTCTCAATTGTGATATCTTTTTCAGAAATAATTTCTTTAAGATTCATTATTTCCTTCAGTTTTTCTTGAAGAGTAACTTCACTACGTTTGCAACGTTTTGAATCGTCGACTAAGATTTTTTCATTAACCTGATGCAAAATATTAATTAATTTAAACGAAAAAATAATATTGATTTATAAGTTTTGTTAAATACACAACATAAGACTATACAACTCACTTGAATTTTTCCCTTATATTCTTCAAATTCCTGAATTTTTAATTTTAAAACATTTTCTACCTCTTCTAAATCTTTCTGTATTTTCGTTTCATTTTCCTTCGATTTTTCATATTGTGCTTTATAAAACAATCTATCCTCATTTAATGACTCAATATTTTCCTGTAATTGTTCAAGATTATTTTGGATTTCTAAAAGTTCTGCATTTCTTTGTTCTAGAGCCACACTCTTAGATGCTAATTCATCTTTGATATCGAGAAGATGCATTTCTAACTCATGAATATGCTGATCAGTTGCTATGTTATTATGAATTTCTTTAGTGTTGCAAGCAATATTAACATTTCCCCCATGACGATGGCACGTAAATCCTTGTTGTCCCTCAGAAATCAAGGAGTCTTCATTAGTTTCAGCGTCAGTTTCAGGAGTCGGAGAAACTCGAACGAGTGGAACTTTACTGTGTGACTGCAGATGTATAGATTTTATCTGGAAAACAATCAATATAATTTTAATTATAGAAAAGAATTCTAAGATTTACTATACAATCAAGATATCATATCAAATCAATTAATGCCATTACCTCTTTTGAAGAATCATTAAAATGCGAATCAATGGCTTCAGAATTTTGACTGAATGAATCCAAATCTAATCTCGGTACTTTTGGTGTCTCTGTAATAGCCTGTGAATAGTCGACAACATCTCGTCTGGATTGCATTATTAAGTGCGGTATCTTGAAATTAGATATATTTTGTGATCTTGTATACATAGGCGCCTCGCGAATGGCTTCCGATGAATCTTCACAATCCGAATTCAATGATAGAATATCACTTAGCGTTCGAGCACTGTTCTTTGGCTGATCATTTTGACGCAAAAGTTCTCTAAGTTGCTGCTCATCAATTGAAAGATACACTTCTAACTGTTTTTTATATCTATCAAGTTGCTCTTTTAGATAATCAATCTCGCTATTTTTATTCGCAAGCATGTTATCTATTAATTGCGGAATGTTGTTGTGAGATTTTTCTTTAATGTTTAATTTTGCCTATAATAAATCAGTTTGTAGTATTTAATATAAACAGTGCATACATAGATATTTGTTGTGTACAAATTAAGGACCAACTACAATTACCATCATAATATGGTTTTCTTCCTCAACGATCTTCAATTTATCTTTCAATTTTTTTAAGACGTCATTTTCAGTCTGCACAACGTTAACAATTTCAATTTCTTTATCAGCAAGTATACGAGTGACACGTTCAAGCTGCTCTTTCACTTCTACAAGCTGCAAGTAAAATAACGAAGATAAGTCATTGAACTTTTTATCGAATAATATTTTAAGTTTTCCCTCATATCTACCTCGATGTTCTTATCGATGATGGTGCGTTCAGCTACTTTCAACTTATCATTGAGATCATAAACTTGCGTTTCCAGCCGTGAGGTCGCTTGTCGGTGCGCAAAGGGTGCGTTTTGTTTTTGCTGTTCGAGACGTGCACGTAGCGTCTCAATCTGGAATAACTGTTCAGACGTCTTTTGCTGAAGGATTTCTTGCTCGGCCAATAATTCTTCATTTTGTCGCTGTAGAAAATGTAAAAATGTGTGAACTGGTTACATGCAGAGTAGATTCACAAACAATAAAGTAAGAAACAAAAAATACCTGAAGACCAGATATTTGAATATCAAGGTCCTTCAAACGTTTGAGTGCGACATCCTCAGCCCTGAAGTGCTTTAACAATGTGTCCTTCAGCTTCAGCACATGGTCCAGGGGGAGGACGGGTGCCACAGTAGGATCATCAGGAGTAGGACAACGGGCAGCGTCGATTTGCTCGCGAATAGAAACATCCTCACTAGGGTGGCTAAGACTTAAGCTTGAGCCACAAACGTGAAGTGACTCAAGCTCACGAGTTTTGCGATCCAATTGTGTCTGTAACTCACGGATCTCAAGGCGTAACTGCTTCAAGGCCGACGAATTGGCTGTTAACTGTTCCGAGCTCAATTGGTGCTTGCGTAATTCCTCCTGCGAATTCGAAAAACAATCAACCATCCCTTAAATCCGAACTTTAAACATCCTTAAACGGTAGCATATGTACCGGGAAACCAAACGTACCTGCAGATGTCCTATATGATCACTGAGCTGATTATTCTCATTGCCAGACTTGATTATTTCCAACTCTTGGACGAGTTCCTCCTGATTCCTTGTTTGTGCGACAATGACTTCTTCAAGCTGCTCAATCTGCCCGTTAAGAATATCCTCACGTTCAGATCGTGACTGAACTTGCTGCTCGAGATCGCGTATTACCTCCCGCAATTCCCAAATTTTGACAACGGCTTCCTTGAGTTCGCATTCCTTCTCTGCCGACTTTGCCTCTAACTCGCGCATTTGCACAGTCAGCACCTCTACCTGACGTATATAACAAAATCCGTTATTCACTAAAAAGTTTGCTTACTTTATCTTTTCGCACAATTGTATATTTAGTTTTGAGCTAATAATAGCTGCTATTTCAATAATTTAAGTGCATATGTGCATTCGTCTACGTAAATCACTATAATTATTACAATTATATTATACAATTTTTAGTTCCTTAAAAATATATTCCGCATGCATTTCATTAAATAATTAATCCATGGTTTGCTGTGTAATTAACATAAGTAGAGTGTATGAACTAGAAATTAAGAATTTAGTTCTAGGTTTTAGAAAGATTTAAATTAAAAATTTTTATTTTATAATAGATTTTCCTTAATAAACATACCAGAAAGCTTTAGGACAACAAGTACATTTTGAGATAATATTATTCAGCAAGTGAAAAAATGTACGGGCTCAAGTGGAGGTAGAGGTACCATGTCAAGCAAACGATGACAAAAACGTTTTTTAAAAGTATAATTTATAGAATCTAATTTTCAGTTGGCAACGCGTTTATATGTTCAAATGAATAGTGAAAAAAAAATATTAAACTTCTTACAATTGAACTTTAATTATACTGTAAAATAGCAAAAAGAGATTACAGAAATAAAATATTCGATTTCAATTTGAAATTACATACATGTGTATATAGTTCTAAATTTGAATATTTACAAAAATTATTTTAGTCAATTAAATATATTTAAAAATAATGATATTTCTCTAAAATCAAAATGTATTTCATATGATACTCAAATGTTTTTTCGTGATCAAGTTGCAATTTATTAAAATTACATATAGTCAGTAATGTGCGTAATTTTTAAATATCTCTAATGTGACATTAAGTATAGTAAATAATATTTTAAGGTATAATTAACATTTACCGTTATGCAAAAACATATACCAATAAAATTACTTCCTAAGTTAAAGAGATTTTGTTAGTTATTTTAATGTTTCCGTAGATGCGTTAGTTATTTAAAATTAATGATTATTATTTTGATAAAGTCTCTGAAGGAATGTGAAAGATACCTGACTGAATGATTCCATTTCTTATTTGCATTATCTCATCCTAAATTGTACCTGAAGAATGCACGTGTAATGATTCAATAACACCCGAATAGTAGTACTGTAAATATGCGCATGCATGTACTTTGTTTATAAACATGCAGACATTCAGAATTGTTTTCACGATGACATCATTAATAGTGAAACGACATTATGTAGCTGTATAACAGTGTTCTTGAAATTACAAATTAACGTTATTATGGCAATTTTATAAAAATATGTAAATTGATGAACATTTAAAAATGGACATATTCATTATTAGTTTATAATTAAGTTTTTGATTAATTTTATTAATATGTTTTTCCAATATTAACATTTCATCTTAACAAACTAAATTTATTGAATCATCACAAGAACACCATTTATTATAATTTATTATATTTATAAAATACTTTTTGATGTTGAATTTGAAGTAAAAAAACGAGAAATTAAATTTTAGGTAAGTTTTTATCGAGGTTTTTATAATGTACTAAATTTTTTTTTGTTTTTATGGCAAAACTTTCACATTCCGCTAACGTGATTCAGAATGACTTAATATGATTATACTTGATCATGAATAAATAATCATGAAGTGAAACTCACTGATACATTGTTTTCTGTTTCATCAATCTGACGAAGTGTAGAGCTGCCTATGGAGGACGGAGCAGGTGATAGCGTAGACTGCTTATGTGTGCAACAACAAAGAAAAACCAAAACCACAGTGCATAGAGAAAAAAAACTTGTTTTAAGGAGATACACCAATTATCGCGAATTTTCTCCTGAGCTATATAATATCTTTCGCAGTTACAGATATCTTTAAAAACTAATATATAAAATAAATAATTTAAATTATTCCATTTCAGAAGTATAATTACCATGCTCATCAAAATCTGGATTAACTAATGTTTCAAGAGTAGAAAACAGTTCTTATTAAGTATACAGTAATTACACTGAAGTAGCTATTTTGCATACCCTTATAAATAAATATGTGTTAATACAATTATTTAGCAATTTTTTAATATTACAAGCTGCCCTATTATGAATTATAATAAAAGAATTACCAAATAAATAATTATATCGGTAATTTTTCTCATCTTAGTACAGCAATGTTGAATTTTTGTTAAATAAAAAAGGCATTTTGTTAAAATCCTCTTACCCGTTAATTTGCTCTTTAATTACAATTTCTCAAGCTCCACCAGTTATCAATGATTAAATGGTTTCATTTTGTATTATTCAACTTTTGAATTTCTCTGAATACACGTTTATTTAAAAATTAACAAAATTATATTTATTTTATACTCAGAACAAAAAATGTGTAAGAATCAGTATATAAAAAGATAAGCATTACATTGTTACTATAACAATAAAGTTATAATTTATTTATAATTATTTAATGTGCAATATATATTTATATTTTATTTATTAGCTTTTTATATACTTAAAAATATTGCAATTCAAAGAAATTCGACAAATATACCTGTTATAAAGTTTATGTATGAAAGCAATATAATTATCAAAAGCAAGAGTCTGAAAAAAATTGAATGATAATATAAGCTTTAAGTCAATAACCCCAATAAAACAGTGCGGTTTACGGTGAATTAGATATTATAGTGTAGTGAACATTTCTAAAATTAACTATGTAAGATATAATGAGCTGGGTATAAATATGGGTATGTAACAAAAAAATTTAACTTTTATAAACAAAGATATTGATCTTTGTAAGATGTTTTCGAGCTTCTCTGTAAATACCTCAGCAGTAGTGTTGCGGTAGTCGCGATCCTTTTCACGCTCGCGCTCTCGTAAACGCTCCTGTAGATGCTGTATCTGCTTGGCAGCTTCATCTCGTTCTGCTTCCCGCTCAACAGCCTGCTCCTCTTGAAATTTGCGGGTCGATCTAAGCTGCTTGTCAGCTGCTTCAATCTGTGAAATATCGCGTAAATTTGCTTTTACATTTTCATACTTACATGTCTGTTCCTGTGCAATATCAGAAAGTAAATTTCAGTATTCGAGTTGAATAATAATCAATAAGCGACTTCACTATAACTTTAATGTATAGGACCTTTGTCTGTTTAGGATTTTATTAAAATTTATGCTCGACTCGAAATTATTACTCTCGCATTGCCAAAGCGATTAACATTATAAAATGAATGTTGGTAATACTATTTTTAATGTTAGAACTACTAATTCATTTACTGTGCATGCTCGAATTTAGATAACACGCTGCAACGACTTTCAACATATTAAGGGATATTATTCATGTAAGTTTAAGTAAACGAATATTAATCAATATATGTATATTGGTGTAATATATTTTAATATTTAATGTTTAATTTTTTTTTATTTTATCTACATATCATCTATTTAATAGTATTTTAATAAACAGTTGAAATCGACTGCAATGTATCATCTTAAGCGGTGCTAGAGTCAGTAATATTAATAAGTAATTGTAAAAGCACGTTTAACAATTACAAAATTTCTAGGTTTTCAATATACCATGCAACTAAAAAATAGTTACGTGATTAAAAATAATATTGTAATTCTAAAAATAATTCTCACCGTTTGCCAAAAATTTTGATTCCCGCAAAAAGTATACGTTTGCTTTTCCAGAAAAAATTTATCGTAACAAAGCGCCTCCAGATCGAATTAGTCGAGGGAGATAAAGCTTTCTACGATATTTATAAGGAATGGATAATAAGGCTGACGGCAATTTAAATTAGTATTTACCTTTATACAGCGAACCCTGTCAATGTTTTGGGGAGGAGTGGGAACTAATGAGACCTGCTGGCAAGACAATAAAACGCCAATCACAATCCTTTCTTTCTTCAATAATCACAAGCTTTTTAAAATGACTTTCTATTAAGTTTGAATACACAGTCATTAATAAAAATGTTCTATTACAGTTTTATAATACATATGTGATAAAACTTCTTTAAATAATGTATATAACATTTCTAATTATTCCTGTCTATAAAATATATGAGCATTTTCCAAATTTTTACGAAACCTTTGCAACAAATGAAAATTATACTTTTATCGTTAAAAAGATTTAAGGATCAATGCAATCACATCATTTATAACAATAAAATGATTTAATGTACAGAACGTTATAAGTAGAAATAAATATTAATAATTTACTTTCATTTTTGTATAGGTTGTGTGAGTAAAGGAGTAATGTCTATGAAATGTTTAATCCTTTGATGCATAGGTGCTATCTTATTGATTATATATAAAAACATTAAGCTTAATAACATTTTGTGTTTTTGTTCTGCCAGTTTAAACTTTCGAAGTTTTATACAGAATTGTCTTTAAAAATTCTTGTAAAAAATAATTCATGACAAATATTTGAGAATTCATTTTTCTGGAAAAAAGCAATTTAATATACTTGTTCTCATTTAAGGACATCAAAGAGAGCTTATTAAAAAAACATAAAATAAAAGTTATTAATTCAACAAAAACATAAAAATATAATTGTTAAGCAAATTTACCATTGTGCATCAAAGGGTTAAGTACTGGAAAGAAAACACTTTCTTGATAAGAAATGCGAAATTTCATTTTGTAACATCTTCAATCAAAAATTAAGTAAAAATAAAATTTTAAATTTAATTTATTTTTTTTTAAATGTTTTCAAACAATTTATGTGTATGTAATAGTTAAGCAACAAAAGGTTTTGAAAGTGTTGTCTCAGTAATGTATGGAATTAGAAAGTGCGATGTGCATACACCATAGTACTACAGAATAATAATTTCATTCTAAAAACCAGCATGCAAAAATACCATATAATCATATATATTCTACGCAACAATTTTCGAGCGTTAAAATTCTCTAATTAGTAGAAGCAGAAAACTTTTATTTACTTGGTTTTGTAAATCTTCCTTTTCTCTTTTCATATCTTCTATACTTTTATCAGTATGCCGACATAGTTCATCGATCAATTGAAGTAGATAACTTGTATCATTACATCCATTCATAACAACATGTTTTGCACGATCCTGTAACTGTGAAAAATCTTCATCGTTTTCTTCGCACATTGTCTCATCTTGTTCACCGTATCCTTCAGATATCACTTCTTTTTTATTTTCGGCAATTAGCAACCTTTGTTGTAATTCAATGACTTTAACCTTAAGGTGCTCATTTTCCTCCTGAAACGCAGCTAATAATTTTTCAGCCTCGATCAATTTATCACTTGGAGTGTCTCTGTTTTAAATAAGGCGAAATAGACAATGTATTGTACACGTTTATTCTTAAAATAAATTTTTCTTAATATTGTAAAATCAGCCCACCCTATTCCTGTAGACCAGGATTCAGAATCCGAAAATGAAGTATTAAGAATCTTGGCACTGTCGGATTTTAGTCTTTGCAAACATGTTTCCAAATCGTTTTTCAGGATCTTCATTATATCCTTTTCACTGTTAATTAAATCTCGTAAATCATTATCACTGCCGACTATTGAAGCTATTTCGCTTGATTGCGGTGCAAAATGTACTCTTTTAATTTTATTATTTTGATCACATTCGAAATTATCTATACGAGACATTAATTGTTTTCTTACAACTTCACTAATAAGTGTATTATTTAGTTCTTCTTCACAATCAGCAAAATAACCAATCAGTTGAGCAACAAGACCCTTAAGCGTGGTACAAGTTTTGTGCAATGTATCTCTGATATAAAATATTGATTTTTATAATATGAATTAACATTATTACAGACTTATTACTATATTCAATAAATAAATTATTGTATAAGTATTCAGCACTATTATTAATTATCAAACTTTACCTTTCTTTTATTAAATTATTTTGTATAGATTCGTGAGTTTCTGCCTTTATTCTTTTAATTTCTTCATGTAAACTATTTATTACTTGGTTATTTTCTTCCTTTAAACGTTTTACTTCATATGTATGATGTTCTTTTAACGCTTGTATTTCTCTTTTAGTGTTACTTGTAAATTTGTTACGCAATTCTAATAATTCAGTAGGCCAGTTTTCATCAGATTCCGATTCCGCAGTAATCAAAGCCTAAAATTTATCCTTAACTTTAATAATTATGGAATGAAATTTTTTAAAACAAATATTAATCTAGCATTACAAACAATTCCACTACTAAATACAACAGAAATGATAATCATGCACGCGATAACTACCTCTATCCGTTCTTGTAGCGCGTTGATGATGTCAATTCGAGCAAGTCCTATTTGCTCTTCAAGTTGTCGATTATAATCCTCCCGAAGCTCGTTCAATTCGTTTCCACTTTCCTGCACAATTGCAGTACTGCTTTGTTCGGTTTGACAAAACTACATAAGGATTTACGTGTACAGACAAATGAGTTAGTTACAAGCACAATGATTTTTTTAATTATAGTTTTTTCTCAGAATCCGATCTAATTTTTACATTAAGACATAGTATCATTTACGTGAAGTAAAAGAAATAGATACATGCATATAGGAAATACAAGGACTTCATACACTACTTATCAATTTAGTGATAATTAAAAAATTTTAAGTATCTGCATATAATAATTAATTTTTTGAGAAAAAAAATAAATTTTAATAATTTTCTGATTAGAAGTAATAAATGTACATCTTGATAATCAATTTCTTCACATTAAATTATATTTTATCTTAATTTTATGTTAAATTTTAACCAGCACCATAAACATATAACAAGAAATAATAATTTAATCATGAATTTTCTAAAACACTTTAACAGAATGGCTAATTCTACCTGATTAACAGCTTTCAATAAAATAGTGCGACCAGATTTTTCTTTAACCTCCTCCAACTGTTTTCGTAAAGTTTCTAATTTTTCTTCATATTCAGATGCAATTCTAGCAATTCTTTCATCTGAGATATTTTTTTGATACTCATTGTTTGATCTTGAGAGAGAAACATTTTCCCCATCTTTATCTAAAACGCCTGCATTACAAAGATTCATTATTATATTACAATTTTACGTACTGTACTTTTTATATAATTTGTCACTAAATATATTACATATTAATACATATACTCATTTGCATTAATACTATTTAAAATGAAGCATGTAATTCAGGAATTAATTATTATTATTATTCTGATTCATTCAAGATAACCAATATTTATTATTTAATACTATAAAAATTAGCTAAAATATACAAGTAAAATATATAAGTAAAATTTTCGCATTTTTGCAAAATACTATTTTTTATAGAGTATTTTAAACTTTTTATTGAAATACACAATATGAATTTAATATAAATTTAAGAAATACAGTGTCAAATATAGAATAAACAATGGTTTTATTATTAAAGGTAAAATTTATCCTATGCAATAAATTGATAATTTGTTGACTTGATAATCCCTCTGATATATTGATAAGGATACAGTGCTTCTAAATGCTTTATGTGCAACTAGTAAAACAAATTTTTGGCTAAAGTTGATCAGAAAATTAATCAATACACTAATTAATTACTTACCTAATGCATCACCTCCACCACCTAAGCAATCAACATTGCCTCCACCAACATATAAATCTTCAGTTAATTCTTCAATTTCACTGTCATTATCTGACATCTTCTTTGACTGCTGACTAAAAACTTCTTCTGAATATTGTTTTTCCATTTGCAAACATTTTTGTTCAAAATATGTTCGCAATTCTTCCATTTCTTTAGAATGTTTGTCTTCCATTTCCGCTTTTTGTTGTTGCAAACTTATATTGCCTTCCTCAAAATTTAAAAGAAATTGCTGAAATTTTTGTGATTGTGTAGCACCTTCCTGCTTTAAAGCCTTAATTTCCTCTCGATGTTGTTCATCTTTTTGAATTGAATTTGCTAATTGAAAATTAAATTATCTTATTTATTTAGTTTTATTAATTTATGAAATTACAATTGTTATTACAAAAATTATATCTTACCCAATAGCTCTTCTTTCTCTTTGGTACTTTTTTCAATTTTCTTTAAAAGTTGCGCTTTTTCATGTTCAAAATCTTGAATTTGTTTTCTACAAATCTCCAATTTTTCTAATACCTTATTATAATCAGTTTGTTTTTGTAGAAGTTCTTCTAGATCAAATGACGATGTTGTAGAAGAAGCCGTTTGGTCCAATAATATAGTAGAATCATCTAGTTTACTTTCACCTAGGCCCAGTGTTTGATCTAATTTTCCTTTATAAACTGCACACTGAGCGTAAGCAGCTACTAATCCATTATTTAATCGATTATTTTTTTCAGTCAGTTTTTGATTAACTTCATTAAGTTCGTTTAATTTTTTAACGTAGTCGGCATTTTCTTTATCACGATTTTCAATTAATTTTTTCAATTGAACTATCTCTTTATCTAAATCAAAGCTTGGCTTAGGGATCACATCAAGACTATCATTAGAAAATCGCTGTTGCCTGTCAAAAGAAACATTCACTTCTGATTTAAGACGATCGCATGTATTTTTCATGTCTTTTATTTGTTTTTCATAACTATCTTTAGTAAGATTAGCAGTTTCGAGTTCATTCTTAGTTTTGGAAATGATATTCTCCAGATCTTGAATTTTTTGAACTAATTGTGTTTCCATTTCTGCTTTTTCATCTGTAAAAATACAAATTTTTTGTAGTTTAGAAACTTATAATGAGTATATAATGAGTATATAGTATATCAAAACCTATTCGTATATTTACCTAATTTATGTTTCATTACTTGATATTGTAAAGCTGCATCATTAAGAGTTTGATAAGATGTTTCATCCATATCAACAATACTCATTTCACTGAATCTTGACAATGATTTTTCTAAGGAATATATTTTATTGCTCAAAGTTCTTTCGTGCATTTGACTATTGGTAATTAAACATTGTGCAGCCGAATATCTTGATGATAAATCATCTAATTGGAACTAAAAATATATAATTTTATATACCGATTTACAATATTTATAATAAAAAATATTAAATTTAAGAAATGTGAAATAAATTAATATTGAAAATATAATTTACTTTAAGAGACTCATTTTCAGTTCTTAGTGTTGCTGCATCATTTAAAGCCTGCTCTAAAGAGCGCTCTATACTTTCTTTAGATTCCAGAACACTTGCTGTTGCCACACATTTTGTAGTCATTTCCTCCAGTTGTAGTTTGTGAAGCTTAATTTGTTCAGTAAGAAGTTCCTTTTCTTTATTATGGGAATCCTTGTCAGTAGTAAGATCCACAGTGAGTGAATCAATAGTACGTTTATAATTTGAAAGCTGAGACTGAAACACAGACAACTCCTTGGCATGACGCGACTCAAGATTCTGATTATCTTCTTTCAACTTTTGTAACTCAGATTCATATTTTATTATTAGTTCCTAAAATGAGCAATACTTGTATTATGTTTTTCTTTTGAATTTACTATGAAAATTTTTATATACTAACTTTCATTTCATTTTCATGTTTGGTTGTATTTGCACTTATTTCAATTGTAAATTTATCAAGGATTACTTTCATGTCCTTCTCAATTTTTATTACTCTATCTTCACATTGCTTTTGTAACTGTTGTATCTCAAAAGCATTAGGATTATTTTCTATAGAATCTGCTTTAATTCTCTTATTCAAATTTTCGATTTGATCTTTGTAATCACTCAATTCAGTATTTTGCATTTCTTTCTCAAATTCCAATCTTTTAATATTTTGATGTGCCTGTTCAAGCTGAGATCCAAGTTGAACGGCTATATTTTTTTGTTCGTCTAAGGCATTTTCTAAAGAATAAATCTTAAAAAAAGCATAAGTAATTAACTTATGTATTTATTTATATATGCATTTTAAATAAATATCAATTTGAAATATAATTAGATTTAATATAAAATATTAATAAACATGTAAAAATAACATAAATTGTGAGTACAAATTAGTAATAGTTTAAAGAACATTCCTAAAAATAAATTACCTTTTCTTTCAATCCATTTTCTCCACTGGAATTATCTAGCGGAGTTGAATTCAAGATACTAATTTGTGCAAGTAAAGCATCTCTAGAGGCTAAAGCTTGTTGTAAAGATGCAGTCAAATCTTCAATTAAGTTATCTCGTTGACTAATTGCATTACAAAACTCTTGAAACTTTGTTAATAAGAAAAAAGTTAGTAAATTTTACAGTTTATAATGACCCTAATTTTATTAATTTTTTATAATTGCAGAAATATAGAATTTAAAGTTGATTTAACCAACATATTATTTTGTTTTTGTTATATTTAATATGTTGTTATATTCAGACAAGTGACGTAACAATTAAAAATCTATATTTATATTGTTTTAAATTAGTAATACATGTAAATATTTATTCTTATACATGTGATTGTACAAATTATTAAATTTTATTTTATTTATTAATAAAAATCTAACCTTGGCTTTGTAGGGTGCAAAGCTTTCTTTGTAAGGGATACTGCTATTTTGACTGTGTGACGACGTTGGAGATAGGGCATCAGCTCTGAGATGATCAATTTCAGCATGCAAGGCTTCAACCTCTTCTTCTTTTCCTTGGAGTAATTCTTCTAACTTAGTAACTCTTCCTGCTATCCCTTCTAAATCTTCTCCTTCTCCTTCACTCATGCTTACTGTACTGTATGTGATATCTCTGGATAAAATGCTTTCATTATTCTGAAATGGAATCCTTAATTAAAATTTAATAATAAATATTTCAAAATGAAAATACTTATTACTATTATATCTATAATAGATTTTAATTTTATTATATTATTATTTTAATCAATTATAGATAATCACTGCTTAATTATATTTTTATAAAATTCATGTTATATTTAAAAACTTACACTAACACTTCTCAGGTCCATAGATTGATTTTCAATTTCAATACAAACTGATTCATCATCTGAAGCATGTTCTAAACTTTTACTTAATTTTTTGTTAGAACGTTTTGATTTATATGCTTCCAGCTGTAGACATATGATTGTGGGGAAATATTAAAATTTTTATAAGTTTTTCAAGAAAATAACTTATCAAAAGTAAATAAAGTTCTAATTTAAAAATATTTTTATATATCTTGAAGCTAAAATTTATTTTAATACTAATAAAGCTAATTTATAAAAATTGGAATTCTTCTATTATGCTTTGGCTTATATACCAAATCTATTTTGTACAAATTTTGATGTGTAGAATATGTATAATATTAATATTGAAAGAATTGTACATATAAATTCAAATTTATAAACAAATATTTACTAGCACTAATTATTCATTATAACTTGTTTACATAAACATAAAAACTAACATAATTACATTTTATGAATTATAAAATTAAAAAATATTAAATTAATTTATTGAATGATTGGCCAAAGAACTTAATAACTTTAAATCATTTTGGATTAAAAAAAAAAGCTTATATTTTATAACTAAGCTTCAAGTACATAGGGCTGCTGCTGTTTATTTAGCTTCTAGGGGTTAAATCAAAGATAAATATAGATAGTGACAATTACAGTCTAAGTGATTTAGATTTCTATCTTTGTCCTTACCATTTCCCTACAAGCCTCCAAAGATTGTCTCCTCCACTTCTCCTCGTCCATTTTAGCGCTTTTCTATGTATGTACTTAAGCCTCAAGCTTTTCTTCTCATTGTAATGTTTGTTTTCTTTAAAACTAGAAGGAGCGTTTTTGTTGACACTTAACAACTTTTAAGTTTTAATAAACTGGTAGTGTACGTTACATGATTTGGTAAAATTAAATAACAAACACAATAAGAATTATGTATAACAAACTGATTCTTCAACCGTTCGTTCGATTTTCTTTCTCTTTCTACTTCTATATATATCTCTCGCACTCTTCCCCTTTAACGTTATGCTCTTGGCGGTTACGACGACGCTATAGCGTATTCGTAGCCTGCAATTTTAAAGTGAAAGATGTAATAAAGATCTATTACAAACTACTTTCATATACAGCTTATTTTGACAAATTAATTATTATTTTTCATTCGTAAATTAATACCTGTTTATCTTTTATTATCAATTTTTACTTTGAAGTTAAGTTACACATACATCACTAAAATGTCTCGGATAGAGTGGCAGAAAAATAAGTTTAATTTGAATTTGTGCCTATAATATAATAGGGTACGGTGAACGGTCACTACGGCTGAATACGGTTGGGAACTCACGCTACAGCAGCATACAGCAGTACTCGGAGTACACAGTAGTGGGGGAAATCAAAATTTGAACTTTGATTGGTTCAAATTCAAAACATACTTGAAATTTTTCACTTGAAATGTTTTTTTAGAATGTCTTGCTAAAACTTTTTATACAAAAAGGTTTCCGCACATTAATAGCTAGTGAATTTCTGAATTGATTAACAGTTAATTAATATGGGTGAACAATGTTGCAATAAGCTCGACTATATATTAATAGTTACAATATTATTCATTACTCTAATAGTCAATTGAAGTATATAAGAATGTTAAAGTTATAAAAGAGTTATATTTTCGAAATTATTTTTTAATTTATTTTATTTAATTTAACGATCTCAATAGTTAATTAAAATCCTTGAACTAATATAATTTAAAATATATAGCATACAAACAAGTACTAAGCAATACAGTTATCGAATAAATAAGTAATTGAGTCAGTATAACGAGTATTGCGTTGTATCTGCACATTATGACATTTGATCACTTTCTATGATCATATAGACCTATTGTAAAATAATTTAATTAATAACCTACATTTGATTTAAAGGGGTTAATACTTCTATATTTTCATCGATAGTGTTTTGAAACATGACATTATTAATAAAATGTCAAAATTGACAATAAAATACAATATATTGATATACAATATGCAAGTATTATGTATAATGTATAATTCACAATAAGATTTTAAATTTGGGTAAATAATTGTTTATAGATGCGTTCTACACTATCGACGGTTGATAAACAGTTCCAGATTGAATAATATTATTTATATATTTTTAAAATGTAGATTGTCATTAAAATTGATAGTGATCATATCGATTATGATCCCTAGAGCATTATTTATTCTTTATATATCTATATGATGCTTTACACTACACGGAACCGAGGGTACTACTGACTAAGTTACGACTAGTTTGCTATACTTTATGTTCCTTAGGACTTGTTCAATTCAACATACAAATACAGACTCATACAGGCTGATGCAGCATACATGAAACATTGCACATAAATAACCTCTATATTTCTTTTTCTACGTCTTCCACTTCACCAGTCTTCACTTCTACTCAACTCTTTTTGTTATATATAGCTTACTTTTTGCGTGATTTTTTTGCAAAAGTGGTCGACGTGACTGAATCAGTAACAATCATGGCTGGTAAGTGCACAGTAGGAGACTACAATTTTTTAGTTTACTTAAAATATTTATTAAAAATCTGTTTTTATGCAAGTAGAATAATCTTATTTAATTGATTAAACTGTCTGATTTAAATGTATATCAAATTATTTTCAAACATTGTCAAATGAAGAGCAAACAAAATTTTATTTCCAAATATTTTCACCTTGTAGACATGAATAATTTAAATATAATGAGAAAAAGTAATACAAAAAAATTAATTTTTTTTGTCATTTTTAGTTATAATAAGTAGACTACAATATTGTATAATAATTTAGATGTTGATCAATACTTTTTGATGAATTGGCACTTCTTATAAAGCAGATTTATTACAAAATAAAATCATGAGTTAGTATTTATGTATATTTATATACATTTGTTTTATTTTAATTTCAGCAGAAAATCCTTTTAAACACTTGTTGCAACAAATAGAAATAGGTGGAAAACAAAAGAAGTTTTATGATGTTACTACTTTTGGTGATAAATATGGTAAGAATTAAAGGTTTGATATCGATATAAAAAAAATTATAAATCTTTTCTTAATTTTAATGTCAATTTATCTGTAGATAAATTACCATTTTCGATCAGAGTACTCTTTGAGAGTGCTGTAAGGAATTGTGATGAATTCCAAGTCAAGCGACAAGATGTTGAAAAACTTTTGAATTGGGAAAAGAATCAAGCTGTAGAAGAAGGTGTAGAGGTTGCATTTAAACCTGCCAGAGTGATACTCCAAGTATGTGAAATATTATGCAACTGAAGTATAAAATGGAATTATACATACGTTATGAAAATAAAATATCTAATTTGTATTAGAAATCATTTACGTTTATTTGAGTAATTAAATTTTTAATTTTTTGTAGGACTTTACTGGAGTTCCAGCAGTTGTTGATTTTGCTGCAATGAGAGATGCTGTTAAAAAACTGAATGGTGATCCTGAAAAAATTAATCCTGTATGTCCATCTGATCTAGTAATTGATCATTCGGTACAAGTAGATTTTACAAGAAGGTACATAATCATATAAAATAAAATTTTCTCAAATATAGTCTAAGAAGTTAGTAAATTATTAAAATAAACATATAATAAAATAATTTATTTTTTAACTTTCTAGTGAAGACGCTAGTAAGAAAAATGAAGAATTAGAATTTGAGAGAAACAAAGAAAGATTTATGTTTTTAAAATGGGGTGCAAAGGCTTTTAAAAATATGTTAATTGTGCCACCTGGAAGTGGTATTGTTCATCAAGTCAATTTGGAATATTTAGCTAGAGTTGTTTTTGATATGAATGAGTATCTATTTCCGGATAGTGTTGTTGGAACAGATTCTCATACTACTATGATAAATGGACTTGGTGTTCTTGGTTGGGGAGTTGGAGGTATTGAAGCTGAAGCTGTTATGCTTGGTCAAGCAATATCTATGCTTATACCCAAAGTCGTTGGTTATAAATTAACTGGTGAATTAAATCAATATGTTACATCAACTGATCTTGTACTTACAATTACCAAGGTAAATAATAATGAAATTCAATATTTACACTTTTTAATTTTACTTTTTTAATATTTATCTGACTTTTAATTATCTTTATTTTATCATATCTTTAATTTACTTTAAAAATTGGATAATTGAAAACCATATTTTTATCATGTTTGTATAATATGATTTTTGCAACTATAAATTTTCAGTTTAATTGAGTTAAAACTTAAAATAATAATTTTTTTCTTGGGCATTATAGAATTTAAGACAACTTGGGGTTGTCGGAAAATTTGTAGAATTCTTTGGTCCTGGAGTTTCTCAATTAAGTATTGCAGATAGAGCTACAATTTCTAATATGTGCCCTGAATATGGTGCTACTGTTGGATTTTTTCCAGTTGATCAACAAAGTTTAGCTTATCTTCGACAAACAAGTACGTTTTTTAAATGCATTATAGTCATAATAGTTTGAAAATATTTAAAAAAAGAATTTATACTTTAAGGTAGATCGGAAGAACATATTGAAAGAATTGAGAAATATTTGAAAGCAGTTCGTATGATTCGCAATTATGATGATGCAAATCAAGACCCTGTTTTTTCTGAGGTTGTTACTTTAGATCTTGCAACAGTTGTTTCTAGTGTTAGTGGACCTAAAAGGCCCCATGATCGAGTTTCTGTAGTTGATATGAAGAATGATTTCAATTCATGTCTCACAAGCAAGGTAAATTATTACAATCATTAATTTATTACCAGAGATTAAGTATTATCCTGTAATATTAAATTTCTCCTCAAAAAGTAATTTAAACATAAACATATTTAAAAAATATTAGGTCGAAGGAAAATAGTAAAAACAATTATTTTACTAATATACTAATATTTTACTATTACATTATTTATTGCACATTCAAAAGTTAATTTTAATAGATAATGAGAAACCCTGTTAATGTTGATGCAAAAGTACTTGAATGGGACAAACATAACCCAGTGACGTATTATATATATATCGTCAGACAGGATCACGTTTATCTCACGTGGTACTTGGCAGTAATCAATGTTTCTTCTACTTACTCAAAATGATTAACTTATCTGAAATTTGATGATTTTGGACAGTAGAATCCTAGGTAACTACTGCTGTGATATGATAATTAAATAACACACATCACGGCAAGAGTTCCTTCAAATTCTGCCACCATGCATTAAATGTTTTTTAACTTATGATCATATAGTATCTTCATTTTTCAATATTTCACTCTTATATATATCATGATACTGTTTGAACATAAAGAAGTATAATAAATTTGTGAAACGAATATTTTTAAAAATACTATGGATGAGCTATAATCTTAATAATAATAATGTTTGATTATTTGTAACAGAGGTCCCACGATGACATGTCCACGTACATTTTGCTTTGCTTATCTAGCTTTATGATCTTTGAATTCACCATACAGTTAGATCACCAAAGAAAAATATTCGGGACTAGTTGGTACTGGGATATCAAATGATCCATCGAGTCTTCTGCGATGTACAAACTTCGCTGTTGTTTCTCGAAGCCAGGGACGAGTATTTCGATCTAGTCACGAATTTGAGAGTTAACGTGCCACCAGACCGATACTTCGCCCCTAGTGCAGAGAGGATTATAACTGTATATTTTAGATTCATAAAGATTCACTTTTTCGCAAATCAATGTCGCACGTTGATTCGTTGAGATGAAAAAAGGCAGACGTTGGATGAATCCTACCCGGTGAGGGTTTTTAATTTTACCCAAACCAGGAGAGATTCCATCCGACAGCGACCTTTTCGTTGCGATATTTATATTTCTTATTTATAAGCACCTAACATTTAGTAGGTACTCTATTTGATGAAAATAAAATATTGTTTAGGACTTAATTATTAAGTATAGTTAATTTATTTTTTAAATTTTTAAAAAAAGATAAAAAGCAATTATCTATCATGTTATTACAATAGAATTATTTTCTTGTGACATGCTTTTTATTTACTTAATTTTTTAATTAAAGACGCGAGGTTTAGGTTGAGAGATACCTGGATTAACGTAGCTGGTTTAGCAGAAAAGCATCTCTTACATAGAATTTCAGAAACTTTCCAAATGATACAATAGTAATATTTATCCCGATGACAATACGTTAACAAATTTCTTTGCCGTTCTTGCTTTTTCGAATGATGTATAAAAGATCACTGCTTGAAAATGAACTGAGAAACGCGGGAATGCGCACCTGAGCTTGAGCGCAAGCACGCCACAACACTGTAAACTTCGGAGAGCATCCGCCCGAGGATATGCAATACTACTGAACGCCGCCATGGCACGGGCCCATTTATACGCTAGATGGTCGTACCCGGGCTTGCGGCCCCCTCCAGCCCCGTCCGAACGTTCTTCCTCCCACCCTTCGGTGAACCCGCTTCATAGCTTTCTCGGAAATAGCTTTCGGAAGCTCGGGAAGTGACTGTGATGGGCCCTACGTTCATCATGGCCATATAATGTTGATTTTGTTTACAGGCAAGATGTCGTTTTACCGATATGCTTTACTTTTGAATGCTTTTTTACTTTTATTTTGCATAATTATGATGTCGAATTCAAGTATATATCTTAAAATTTTACAGAATTTAGACAGTTGAGAGATTATTCAAGTTCTAGTGTTGCATTAATAATCTTAATTCTTTTTTTCGATTACGGTCAATATGAGAAATCTTCCGAAACATAAAATGCATAATAGTTTAAATTTTTCATATTTGTAAAAAATATGCATTATGTTACAAACTATACGATATTTATAATTATTTCTTTACCGAAATTTTAATATATTTATCATATATTATAATAATATTATAATGTATTTGGCATATTTTATTATATCAAGCTCTGAGGGTGCGACTAGGAGAGCAAAGTATTGAAGAAGCTAGACTGTTCACTCATCTTACATGTTTATAAACAATAGTATATTATAAAATAACCTTGTTAAATCTTTTTATTATGTAAAATTTTGTAATAATTACATATAATCTTTTAAATTTGAGCTCATTGAAAACATGTATAGGCCTCAAACCCTTTTATAATATAACTATCAATGTCCATAATTTTTGTGATTATTTATTTTTTTATAAGTGCAATAGAATCAAGTGAATTCACAATTAGCAATATACGTTTCATCTATCCTATTTGTTTCCAAACTAATGACATGTAGAGAATACGTTTAGCAGATTATTTAGCTCATCCAGTTTAAGCGATTTCATATTTAAAAATTAAAATCAAATTCAAAATCGATGAAAGACAAGTCGAACAATGGGAAGTAGCAGGATTGCGATCAATTTTCAGTGCTCAAATACCGCTATTGCATTGCTCCTTGCTAGCGGACCGACAGCGCTTTGGAAATAGTCGGATTGCGATTCATCACTTCCGGCGCTATTAAATAGACAGTCTTATTAATCCTATTATCGAGCACTAAGAAAAGGTACATGATCGAAGACACCTAAACACCGATCGACTGACACGGTATCAGTTTGATAATTTCATAATTATCAACAAATTATCTATGGATTTACAACTATAAAAATGAAATTGCATCCTTTATTGCGAAGAAACAAAAAATGAAAAAGCACGAATTTTAACATGTCTATTAAATTAAATTTGGAACTAAATAAAGCAATATAGATCAATTGTCATACTTCATTACCATGCAGCAAAATTTGTATAATAAGATTATAATTATAAAGTGTTAACAAATGTTTACGAATGGATAGAGTTATACGTAATGATTTCGTCGAAATAGAACGTAAAGTCAGGATAATCGGACACATTTGTGGGAACAATTTTCACCTTCGATTTCTTAGAATAGTTTTGTTCTTGATTTTGTTCGAAATGGAGCCGCAAATCAAAATGTGAATATTAAAAACATAGTATTATACCGATTGTGTTTCAACAAATTATTGTATCAAAACTAAAAAAACTTTTTTATGGACAATAGTTTTTTAGTCAAAAATTCTCATATAGTTGAAAAACAAGTTCTAGAATTAATTTGTGTATCGGTAGTTTTATGAAAGACAATTGACAAAGGGACGTGTATAATAAGCTAAAAAATATTAGTATTTAATATACGAGGCTGACATGAAAGTCCCTTTTTTAAGTTGTAAAAATATGCATAAGAAACTTTCGTCTTCCTTCATATAACAAGTTGAATGCGTTAAATGATTTATCACACATTAACTTAGATAAGTGCAAGTTGAAGTCAATAAATAATTAGTTTTTGAAAAGTAAATGTGGAAACTGTAATTGTATCTGATGTTCACAGAAATGTTAAATGTTTGCTGACTCATTTTGAGTAGATTCATCGCGCAGCTCAAAGGTAACAAATTTTCGGTCGAAAGTATCTCTTCTTTTCTACGATTTGGAAAGACCCTTAATGAGCTTCATATTTGAGCCGCTAATTGTTATTGCCGAACAGCGGCCTGAGTCGACTTCATTTTCCTGTAATTTCCTATTGTTAGGGACTGATCGGAAGCAAATGAGTGCATTAGTCGCGAGCTCAGGATTTGAGAATGTCGAGAGCGTGGGATGCAACTGCGCATTTGGGAAATGCGAAGTCGGCAGGATAGCGTTGAAAATTTTGAGTTAAGCTGACGAGTTACAGTCTTGATAAGAATGCCTTGAATTTTTAGATACACGATGGTAATGACCTTTGCGTCAGCTTAGTGTTTCTTCATGGAATACTCGAGCGGAGGTCTGCGATCGCTATTTCTCTGCGTCATTTTCTTTTCACCGATCATTAGAGGAAGTAATATAGAAAGAATATATGTATTTAACTGTAGAAAATTTTATCGAGCATTATCTTATTTGAGAGGCCTTGAACTTTTCTGAGGTGAACGCGTGTAAACATTTCCTTAAAGTGAAATCAAGTGCTATATGGTTGTATATGAAAGTTGCTTAATATGCTTATAAGTGTTTCTTAAAATAACTATTTTTTACCTATTTTTGATAATTAATTTAAAAAAATGTTATAAAGTCAATTTAAAATCGATTGTAAATATTGATTAAGTATTAAGATTTTTATTATTGATTAATAATTTAGGGTAAACATTAGGGTTTTTCTTTATCTTCTCAATTCTAAGGAGTTGTACCAGTTTTCTCAATAGATATATTGGCATATAAATGTGCACCTTAAGAAACAGATAAAGCGGTTGCAATGGACAGACAAGGAATATAAGTACGAATATAAACACGAAGAAAAATATTGCGAGAACTGACAATGAAATTTTGCGTTATACGAAGACATTGACTTTACGCAACCCATCATTTTTGCGCGCTTTTGCTGTTCTCATCTATTGAGCAATCATGTAGCAATGCGCATGAGTGAAAATTTTTAAGTAGTCCGATAAAATAAATAAAAATGCGTGTAGGATATCTTTGTCTCAAATTTTGTCCACTAATTTCGTTTCACAATATGCATATACACTTTTTAAACTTAAATTTATAGAGATGCTTACTTGCTAATTCGCTCTATATTACCTGTGTAATAGCAATCATAATAATTTAATTAATTTGTTTAGATGAATAAAATAAGAAAATACTATTAAAATTATAGCAATAAAAAGTAAAAGGAAGTACGTGAAGTACAAAAACATATCTTAAATGTGAAGTAGCTTTGTAGCATGATAAACATACATGTAACTGTAGAATATAAAAAAACTGCCACGTTTCAAATATCGCTTTTAAAAATGATTCAGTAAAACGTACAAATGAACTTTTAAGAACGTATAGTAAGCATCAAGAATAATAGCACGGATGTTGTAGTATTGCACGTATAAATGTTAAATGTTTGATTCTCAGTTTGGTGGCTTATTGGACTGGAGTGTAGTCAGCAGATGTTAAAAAATTAGATTGGTGGATACATTGTACGAACTTCATTCGACGTATAATATTGCAATCTTTATATATTCTACACAGTGCGACACGTAAACTTTTAAAACTGCGTACACATTGTGTAAAAATCGTGTAACGATTGTGAGAAATAAAAAAAAACATTTGCCGATAGATATTTTGGTTCTTTAAGTATTTGAATATTCCGTGAACAAAGTCATATTTTGTATACTTCAACGACCCGATATAAAAAATTATAACCGAGTGTGAACTCGTCGAAAAGACAGAGGAGCCTCGAATGCAGTTCTGCTCGTGGGTCGTCGGCTCGCCCGCGTCAGCAAATCGACGAGTTCAGAAAGACGAGAATCGCGGGGTCATTCACATCGCTATACGATCGGCGCCGTCGACATGGGGATCGGCGGGCGGCGAGGGGCGCGCAGCTTGAAAATCGGCCGAACGTCGGCGAATTACGCCCCGTCCACTGCACCCTCGCCTCTTGTCCGAGCAACGAGCCGCGTATTCACCTTTATAGCGCTGATCCGACTATGCCCACGCGGGGATAAGTTTGAACGCTGACGGACACTCTTTTTCAATTCTATACGTTAGATTCATAACGATGTACATGACATTCATCGTTTCTCTTCACAACTGCATAATAAACTTCTATGAATATTTACATGTGTGTTGGGTGACAAGTTCCTTAAAATTGTAGGGAACAAGTCTTGTCAAATTTTATTGTTTTCCGTTTATTAAGCCGGATAGGTGACCGTCACTAAATTTTCTTCTGTGTGTATAAATTTTAGAAGCTGAAAATCATAGGAGTTTACAATCGAACGATTATATATGTCTTTATGAACAAACAATAATTATTATAGTATTACAATAATAAATATTTTTAAAAATAATTAAAATAATACTTTTAATTATTATTAAGCTTGATATATATTACAAAGTGACAACATATAAAATTATTATGTTATTATGTTTAACTTAAAATTATTAAGTTAAATATTTATTATTAACTACAATCAATCATTATTATTAATTATTAATAATTATTATTATTTATTATTTTTTAAATTAATTTTATTTATTTTGATTTATTTTAATTAAAAATTAGATTTTTAAAATGCACAAAATGTACATTATAAGCTAATCACTTATATAGAAAGTGCAACGTTTATTAATTTCTTCAAATCTATATTCCTTTTATCGTACAATAGATGTTATTTATTTTTCTTCAGGTAGGATTCAAAGGCTACGGATTAAGTAAGGAGGGAGCCAAGGCCGAGGGAACCTTTGAATTCGAGGGAAAAGATTATAAGCTTCGACATGGATCCGTGGTTATTGCAGCAATTACGAGCTGCACTAATACTAGCAATCCCAGCGTCATGCTTGGTGCAGGTGAATTTTTGGCACTTTAACTGCATATATTTATATACGTTTCTTATAAAATACCCTAAACATCCTAAACTCAAGCAACATGAATGCATTTATGAACCATGGATTCTTTCTTTTATCCATAGGAACTGTTTTTTAATTAATAGCACATTAAAAGTATATCGTATTTACAGATTGGATCAGAACAATATGTCACTTGTATAATATGACAACATATTGTACAAGCTTGCAAAATTGAATAATCTCTCCAATATTCTGAATGCAAAAAATACGAAATCCGCGTATTATGGTGACATATAATTCATCGTTTGCACAGGGTTGCTGGCGAAGAAGGCAGTTGAAGCCGGACTAACGGTTGCACCTTATATTAAGACCTCGTTATCTCCGGGTTCGGGGGTCGTCACCTACTACTTGACGGAGAGCGGCGTTGTCCCAGCTCTTAACCAACTCGGCTTCGACATCGTGGGTTACGGTTGCATGACCTGTATCGGCAACAGCGGACCTTTGCCTGACTCCATGATTGAAGCCATCGAGAAGGTCTCAAATTTTACTTTTTAGATTTCAGTTTTACGAATAATTATAATCGTCACACTACAAATCACATGTATGATACTATCCAATTGCGAGGGATTCCGTTTTTCGATTGAAAGTCGATGTATGCTAGAGTAACTGGTCTTTGTTTATTTAGAACTTGACTATATTTTATTAATGAAGACGTTTCAGAATATATCTATTTAGAAGGCGAGATATTACGATATCACGCCATAAATTATAGTAAAATCTTTTAAAAGTGATAGTAAAATATAAATCTGCAAAGATAATATTTATGCATAATAATACAACAGAAAGTATATAAAAATAATTTTTCTTCAGAACGAACTGGTATGCTGTGGTGTACTTTCTGGTAACCGAAATTTCGAAGGTCGGATCCACCCAAATACGAGAGCTAATTATTTAGCGTCGCCACTTTTAGTTATTGCTTATGCTATAGCTGGAACTGTCGATATCGACTTTGAAACCGAACCTTTGGGTAATCATTTACATTTCTTGTTGATATTAAAAATAAAATTAGAATAAAACTTTGGTTACAGAAACTAGTAAATATTTTATACATTACATTACTAAAAGTATATATTTTCATAAAAAGTTTTCATATTTTTAACGATTACCGATACCCAATAATCACTTAAATTCTATTAATATTTTACTAATATTTTTAAAGGCCGTAGAGCAGACGGAAAGGAAATGTATTTGCGTGATATATGGCCTACACGTGCTGAGATTCAAGCTGTAGAACAAAAATTTGTGATACCCGCAATGTTCAAAGAAGTTTATAGTAAAATCGAGAGAGGAAGTGACAATTGGGCTAATTTAGTTGCACCAAGCGGAATGCTTTACCCATGGGACCCAAATTCAACTTATATTAAGCATCCTCCATACTTTGAAAATCTTCAAAAGGTACAAAATTCATAATTTGATAATACGTTTGAAAATAGCATTTTTCAATATTTATTTTTAGGAATTGCCGTCAATTAAACCCATTAATAAAGCCAGAGTTCTTGTTAATCTTGGAGACTCGGTTACTACTGACCACATTAGCCCCGCTGGTAGTATAGCGCGCAATTCTGCCGCCGCTAGATATCTGTCTAGTAGAGGGTATGTTTTAGTATTTTTAGCGATCTAAATAGTAATATTTAAGTTAGTTCACAGTTTTTCTATTATTAATTAATTATAGCTTAAACCCAAAAGACTTCAATTCTTACGGTTCTCGGCGAGGAAATGATGCCGTTATGGCTCGAGGTACTTTTGCAAATATTCGCTTAGTGAATAAATTCATAGGAAAACCTGGTCCACGTACAATCTATTTACCTACAACCGAAGAGGTTTGTTTTCAAATCATACTTTAATTTTAATTTATAATAACATCAACTATCATAATAATTTAATTAATTTTACTTAAGATGGATGTATTTGATGCTGCAAGTAAATACATAACAAATGGTACATCGTTGATTGCCTTGGTAGGCAAAGATTACGGTTCAGGTTCATCACGTGATTGGGCAGCTAAAGGTCCATTTTTGCTAGGAATTCGTGCTGTCATTGCCGAATCTTACGAACGCATCCATCGTTCTAATCTAGTAGGTATGGGTATTGTACCATTACAGTATTTACCTGGACAATCGGCTGATAGTCTCAAGCTTGATGGTCGTGAAATCTACGACATCGACATTCCACAAGATTGCATGCCCGGACAGATTATTAGAATTAAAACAGATAAAGGGCACGACTTTCAGGTGACTGCAAGGTTCGATACCGAAGTAGATCTGACGTATTATAAGCATGGCGGCATTTTAAATTATATGATACGTAGTATGATTTAAGTCGTTATGTTTTATGGATGTGATAAGGACTTTAAAAGAAAGAATGCATTAAATATTAAATTTTTTAAATTATATTGTGGGCAGCGGGTTATGAAATGTATACAGTCGTTGAAAATATTGTAAATATTATTCAATATTCGTTAATATTTTAATATTTTGGTGTGACCTAATTTTTCATTATTATAAAAATTCTATCATTATATCACTTGTAAAAATCAGATACAAATATGCGTGATTAATACGATATTGTAATTCAGTGCATAGAATGGCTATTTTTTTTATTTAGTTTATAATTTAAGAGATTATATACCATTATTGAGCACTCAGTTGTGTGTTATAAACAAAAAGATTGAAATAATTAAATATTGATGGTGTCTTTAAGTAATTCAAGATTTTATTTTGTTATATATATTTTATATGAGAAAACTTATGGAACGTGACTTTGTTCTGGCAGTAAACAATTAATATGAAATTTAATGAAAATGTTGAAATGAGTGTATTTTATGTAATTTAAAAAAGATCTAAATACATTGTTTAAATGCGTTAATTTCAATATAATTATTTTGTTTAAATTTGAAAATGTTATAAAATACAAGATAATCATTTCCTTTGAAATATTTTTAAAAGATAAATATTTTCTCAGGAAAGCCTAACGTACAGACCAAATTTTAAAGTATCTTAGATAATTGTTTCAAAAGACTTAAAAATTAATTAAATTGCTGTTAATTTTTATAGTATTACAGTTTTTTAATAATTTTTTAAATAAGCAATTGACTGAAGAATTTATAGTACAGATTTTTAAATTATACATTAATTTTGTTCAAAAACTAATAATTATATTGTCACTGATAAAGAAATTTATTTATTAGCTCCTAAATTTTAAATAAATTTGCATTTTTAGTAATTGTTAAAATATTGTTGATTCGTATTTTTAAATTTTACAAAAGAAAATATTTTATACATTAATATACACCTTCAAAATTTGTCTTCATATATGTATCTTATTATATACTGTACACAATAAATTAAAAACTTAACTTTTTAAAATATAAATTTTTTGCATTTTCATTCATTTGTACAAGTTCAGGTATCACCTGTAAGTTTATTGATTATTTCTAAAAAGCAAACATCCTCTTTAAAAAAAATACAGAAATTAATCAATATATCATTAATATAATTTAATTTTAAATTTAAATTTAAACATTATATAAACTAATGTTTACAATTTTCAAATACAAGAACGATTCAACCATAAAGGTTGTTGCATATTAGAAATATCAAAACTTAATTCAACATTTACTAAAGAATACTGATCCTTCAATATGAATAAATCTATTCTTTAGAGTAACCAAATATTAAATTATACTAATAATTCTTTCATTAAGTGAAGATATAAGTTGCATATCAATTATCAACGAAAATTATTAGCTTCGTAGGTAGTAAATAAATTACTATAACATCATTTTCAAATCCAGGATCGAATTTTGGCTTTCTAGTTGAACTAAATTTATGGTTAAAACGGTAGAAATCTTTCATATTTCATCGTTTTACGAAAATTCTTCTTAACATTCGGATGACCGGAAAATTTTACTTCGATCACATTCTGATCAGTCGCTCCATAGAGATGGGTACTGTCGAATTGAACACTATAAACTGGGCTAGACATTCGCTGCAGATTCATAAAGTATAGCTGGAAAAAGAATGTTTGTTTAAGATACATATTACACCCAAACTGCAAAAACTTAATCTACATAATTTTTTTAATTAAAAATTAATATGATATTTTTTATCCATCATTAGCACAGAAATTATTCAAGGATTGTAGTATACTCGTGAACACCAGAGTATTGTTTGTATCACCATAAAGGTTAAAATGGAATATTAAAAATATGATAAGGGAGAAAAATATAATTCTAAAAGCTAGTCTTGCTTCGACGCTTTATTCCATCTCGAAAATGATTTAAAAATAGTACGCTTTATTCATTTTATTATTGCTTTGAAATTATATTTTATCAATTTGTTGCTGCTCTATTCCAAAAGATCAATTATCTGATTGACTTAAAATTAAAAACTTATGTTATTATATAATCATGCTATTTACTTTTTATTAAAATTATAAGTTTTTTTTAAATCCTCGCTATTTTTACATTGTACCGAAATTACCTTCTAGTGTAACTTTTCTAGTGTGGTGTTACTTTTTTAGCACCAGGTACTTTAGCGATTGATATCGTTATAGCAAAATATTATTTAATATTATAATAAAATACATCTCATTGATATAACTCCTAATAAAAAGATTATTAGGTTTTGCAAATTTGTGTTTATAAACTTAAATATCTACACATAATTACGATCAATATTATTTAAAAAATTAAACTGATTAAAATAAAAAATGAAAATGAAATACTAATTTTATTCAATAACCTAAATAGACAATTTCTTAAAGAAACTAATAATACCTGAATGTATTCAGGTTTACGTTGATCCCACAATACAGCTTTGCAATTAAATTGAGTTCCAGTAACCATAGTGCAATTATAATCGGATGATATACAATAAATTGTTGCATCAGTAGGATCTGCCCAATGACCAACGCTTTTTCCCGTTCTAATATAAATAAATATTAAATTATATTTGTATCCATGCATTATTATGATTTGTAATTATTTATATTTTTTTAATAATATTACCTTAAATCCCATTTACGTATATAAGTATCATAGCCACATGTAAGTAGTGTATGTGGATCATCCCAAACCATGTCTAAAATTCCTGCGCCTGGTCTCCATGGACATAAATCGTCGCGCAAAACTTCTGGTTGAGCAAAGCTAAAAATATAAATATTCTTTCTATAATATTTTTTCTTATTAAATACATCTGTAAAAACTGAATTTTTAATACTTTAAAGTATTGCAAATATATAAAGGTGAACTTGTAATTCCTGAAGTTCCAATAGCAATTTTATTAGCTATTGGATCTGCTTTAAGAGACCAAATTCGATCATGAAATCTGAGAGTAGTTAAGGGTGTTTGAAAAAGGAAATCTTCTTGACATGTAGGTGAATTCCAAACTTTTATTTCTCCATCACTACATCCTGAAATAACTATATCCTTGGCTTCATCAACTGCATTAACATCTCTGGAATGAGCTCTATCAATACTGTAATGATTACGACGATAATAATTCTTCAGCCAGAATTTGATGCTTCCATCTCTAAAATATATGAAAAAATTTAATAATAATTTTTTTTAATAAAATATTTATTAATTAAAATTGTCATTATATAAACAATAATGTAATTTAGATTATTTCTCATTTATTACTATAGATAGTTTAATTGATTCATACCTATGTCCACTGATTAAATAATTATCTCGAACAACAAATTTGCTAACATCACTGTGAGTGTTTTTGCTAAATATTACATTTTTTGAACTAAAAGGATCAGTTCTTTTGTATGCACGTATTCGATTTCCACCAGTCCACCACAATATATCTCCTGTTAGTTGAATCCATGGCATTAGTTTTATTTTTTGTGAAAATAAGATATTTGATTGATAACATCCATATACCCAGTTATGAGCGACTTGCCATTTTGCACGTGGGTATAATAAGGGATTACATCTGCCAAACATTGTAAAAATATAATATTATAATGAATTCATAATATCTTAACTTTAATATACCAAGTTTAAAATTTATTAATTCTAAATTTTTAATGGATCATGATTTATCTCATATTAAAGTACAATGCTAAAAATGATAAAAAACGATGTGAGTAAATCAAAATTTACTAAAGATTTTTTTTGATAAACTTTAGAAAATTATGTTTTTATCTAATTGTAAAATTGATCATATTTTAAATAAAAATATAAAATAATAGCATTGGTTAAACGTATATCTATACAGAATTCGAAATTTATATACTTTTTTAATTTTATTATAACACAACCTTAAATGTATACATACGGCAAAACGCATGCTTATACATGTGTTTATATATACATATATATGTAAGCATATGCGTATAAATTTACGTACATGTGTATCTTAATAAGTGGAATACATTCATCTAAAATTTAGAAATTATAGTATTGTAAAAACTTACAATACACAATTTGAATAAATAAAAGCGATAATTTAAATTTTATTATAAATGGTATTTGAGAGGGCAAAGAACAGTCCTAAAATCGTCTGCTAGCTATCAATCACCTATGTATCAGTTGATTTTTTAATGCCAGAAAGAAACAGCTGTTGATCAAAATGAAAATGAAATAAAATAAAATATTAAGCATGTATTTAACACATAAATGAATTAAAAATAAAAGCGCATTTTTGTGGATTTTTGATCAATTTAATTTCTATATTCTTTACGAATTAACTCTTCAAGGTCAGATGCATTTCACCTTGAAGAAATTCAATTCTAAAATAAAAGTTCGAACGGCAATGCGCAATTCCAGTGTGTCAGACTGCAGCGACAAATGTAAAAATCAAACGGGTCAGTTACCTCGAGCGAAATCTGTTGGAGACCTGGTTGGTAGCTAGGGATTGATTGCCTCGCTTGTACCAAAGCACTTCGTCGTAAGCGATATCATAGAATCGCGTACAGACGGAGCTCAGACGCACTAGGTCGAAGGCATGACAGTAGTCGAATATCAGGAGCAGTACCTCCAGGGGCAGCTCGTCCAGACGTATCGGACGGGACCTGCTGCACCCAGCGTCAGCGCACTCCTCACTGGTATTCGTCATTGCTGCAGGCGATTCACGCTGACTTCTTTCTCTCGCATCTCCATAAATCACAGCAGGGAAAATACGCGCGTGAGCTCGAGTTATTTCACCGTAGTGTCGATTTCATTTTGAAGCGTTTGGTTGCACTGTTGTTAGAGCATTTACCTGCCGAAGTATAAACAACAATGACGTTCTGTGCTGCACAAACGCCCGCTCAGACTATACACTAATATTGGGAAACTATTTTGTTTTGATATACTACTTCAAAGATCACTAAACATCCCCGCGTGCCCCTGTACAAAGTCAAGCCATTTCTGGTTTGGCAGCGGGGCAAACGGGGAGTCGAACGACTGGATGTGTTGTGCGACAATTGCTTTAAGCTAATTGCTTTTACATTCTTTTAACATTTGGATTAGAAAACACACATACATTACACACATAAATTTACACTACAAACTGCGGATGACTGCAGTCTGCATTCTGCAGGTCGAAATAGCTGCATCTTTTTCTACCATTGAGAACCTCGTTGAAGTTAGCCGTAAATCGATTATTTTCGAGAATTCTTGATCAATAAGAAGCGGACTTTTTAATTTGTAACTTTAATGCACTTAATCAGTACTGCATGTAAAATGAATATTTGGCGACTTAACCAATTTAAACTTTCTTTCATGTATTTAATTTATTATGTAATTTGTCTTTTGCACAACTAATGTTTACGTTTTTGAAATATTTACAACATTGTAAATAAGAAAAAATTGTAATTTGGTAAATCTGTTAAAGATAGACATCGAGATAAATATACTTAATATTGTAATTAATTTTAATTAAAAATTAAAAAAATTATCTATGTTTTTTTAAACATCAATTTAGTTTTATAAGAAAAATGTCGTTTACAAGAGTTTCATACCAATGAGTATCATTTACTTTTACATGATATGTATTGTCTTATTGTGTCTGTATGTATATAAATATATACATATATATAATCACTTATAGGATTATGATTGTTTTTATTTAATTTTTGTTTCATGAAAACTAATGATTTAGTCTTTGGAAGTTAAAAGTTGGGAAATTCATGACCTCGCCGGAGAGCTGACTATTTCAGTTTGTTATTCTCTTTAAATTATTATCAAAGTAACGTACGAAGTTGCAGCTCGTTTCTTATATATACGCATTTACTACGATTAAAAGCGTGCTTATTTTAGTAATTATTCTGCATCGAGATGAAACCCATCGTGATTTTCATCCTCGCTTTATGCTGGCCTTTCGTTTTTGTATGTGTTTATATAATTTACATTCATACATAAATAAATATTATATTTTTATTTACCTTTATTTATATTTTCAGGGAAGTCTTTCAGCTTCTGTAGAGGACACTTTACACAAGTACGAGTCCAGTTGTATTCAGCAAACTGAAGCGCTAGCATGTAAGAATTTGATTTATAGTTACGCCGATCAGATTTTGAATTCATTATTCTCATTTATTGTAAATAATGAAACTAATAATATTAAAACAAGTTTAAGCTCGTGATCAATAGATTCATGTGATATTTATTTTATTTTTTCGAGGATAGCAAATGTCGAATTAGCTAGACGAGCAAAGAAACTTCCGGACAGTGGAGAATTGGATTCTTTTGCAGTTTGTATGTTAAGACAATTTAATATTGTGAGTATATTAGCTGCGAAAATATTAATTCTTTATATTCGATTGACTGTACTAGTATTAATGTCTGTATACAATAGAAGATTGTTTTTTACGCATTCGGTTCACATAAACCATATGCGCAATATATTTTTTTATTTCAGTTACATGGTGATGGTTCGATTAATCAAGACACGCGCTCGTATAAAATATTCTCAGATAATGTGTACATAAATGAACTCTCTCAAAGCTGTACCACTTTATGTATGAAATTCATAAACAATATAAAACATGGACAAATGTGTGAATTTTTATCTAAAATAATTTACTTTTGCAGATGGTGAGAAAGTGAGCGAATCTGCACGGCACATCATGAATTGTTATCTCAATAAAAATGAACTTGTCTTGGCACTCTTACCACGATCGAATTTATAAATATATATTATAATATTATTTAAATTTTTATTTTCGAATTTCGATTCAGTAAATAAAATATATATTTATATCCACCTTTAATAATAGTTACTTAAATTTCATTGATCTTATTTTTGTGCAAAATTATGACTAATCCACATTTTTGTATAAAATACAGTATTGACTAAATTTAGTCATAAAATTGTGATTTAATATACTTATGTTTCGTTTATTGAATTGCTCTTGCCTTAGCATGAAGCCGTATGTAAAAAGAAATAAATAATTATTTGAACAAAAATGTCTTTGGCTTTAATAACAACATCGCTGCATTTATCAATTTCGAAATTAGTCTAGTGATTAAAATATTTTTAAATCATTTCTGTACAATAAATAACGCATTTTTAAGGAAATATTTTTGAAATATTATAAATTAAAAATGTTAATCATTGGACGTTTTTATTAACATAATCCACAGGAATAACATCGAATAAATGATATTTTTAATAATATCCGTTTACAGCATAAAAATAATAAAAAAAACTGTATATATGCATTACTTTAGTATTACGGTAACTGGCTACTTAAATTATTTCAGAATTTTTTAAAAAAAGTTCAATGTTGTGTAAAAAGCAAGAAGAGCAATAAAATTCGTATGCCGTGCAATTTAGATACTACATGAATAATTACATACGTATAAACTTAGGAACTTGATATTACAAAATAAAACATGATATTATGCGTGCGACTAACTTTGAAGAAGGTTATTGGAAGTTAAATTATATATAATTTTATAAGTTCTGAATTTATTTATTTTAATAAAGTATTGTATTTTAAACAATTATATTTATCTTAGATTTATAAACTATTATATACCTCATCTTTGAAAATAAATATATTTCTCAATGGTAGCCGAGTACTATAGGGTGTGGCCAATATTCATCTATCTCGTTCATTTACCTTATTTTGAGTTTAAGTTTAAAAATAAAACTATTACATAACAAGTATAATATAATCTTTACTAAGTATTAAAAAATATCCTTAAAAAATTTATTGGTAATATAATTTGACTAAGCATGTAAATAATATAATATTATTTGAAATTAATACAATCCTAAGACAATTGATAGAAAAAAATTATTTCTTATGGAATTAGAAAAATACAATCTATAATTTATTTTATGGACATGGGTCATAAAATAAAAAAAAATAATCACACATCATAATTGACGCAAAATATATTTATGTAATTTGTAATATTATTACGTAAATGTACTAATCGCAAACGCATTACTATTTTTTATCATAAGAAACTGATCCATATAAAGCCACAACTTTTATTTTTGCAATGCAGTATCTCGTAATCTCAGTTCAATTTCACTAGTCATATAATTACGTTTTATAACTTTCAATAAAATGAAAGGGTTAATAATTTTTATTCTAGCTGCGTTTGCATCTATAGCCTACGTAAGTCTATATGTAGTATTTCTTTTTTGAAGAACATTTTTCTTGTAATAACTTTCTTGTAATAATTTTCTTGTACATTTTAATTCATTGTATTATTTGTTCTTTAAAACAAATTTTGTATTTAATAAAATCAAATTAAAGGGTATGCTAGCAGCTAGTATTGACGATACTTTATACAGATATCAAGATGAATGCACAATTGAATCCGGCGCTGACAGCTGTAAGTACAACAAAATGAACAAAATAATTTAAGAAAACTTTAATGCATAGTTTTGCATTATTTTTACAGCGCTCGTTGAAAGATCCAGACGAGCACGTCAATTATCGGACGATGGGAAATTAGATACATTTGCAAACTGTATGTTAAAAAAATTCAATATTGTGAGTTTTCATTAACCGATTCATGCCTTTACTTTATTCTTAATGTACACTTAACTTGTATATTTATTTACTACTTTTTTATAGTTAAATAACGATAACAAATACAATGATGATGTCAGGTCGTACCGCGTACCTAGCGATACTAATTCTATATTTACTGTTTCCAATATATGCAGAAACGAGGGTGAATATATAATTTTAATACAATTTAAATAATTTTTAAACTCTTAATAAATAATAAATTAAATTTTTCAGATTGTCATAATATTGGAGAAGCTTCAAGGAAAATCATGAATTGTTTTTTGAAAAATAATGAAATTTTGTTTCCACTTGCAGCCAGATGTAGTTAATTTGAAATTTACAATGAATGTAAAATATATTGTATCTAATTTGCATGTATAGTTTATTAAAAAGCATTGTCAATTTAACGCTAAAAGTTCGTTTATAAAAATAGCTGATTTTAAGGTGTTGAGAATATCAAGAAAATTACTATTTTATGATACTACAGCATTCGATTAATGAATATTTATTATAGGAAGTCTTAGGGAATACTATATTATTTATAATACGAATGTCATGTCGATACAATGTAAGGATATTCAGGTATTGAATAAAAGAATATATAGTAGATCTGTGTTAAAAAAAACTTGTCTCTTTAGTAAACGATCTTTTTCAGTATAAATACAATACATATTCTACAGAACAGTACCATTTCGTGGCTAAAGTTTTCGTACCATAGTATTGTGGCTACTTTATATAATACTAAATTCGCTAACGGTATATGTGCGAATATATATACGTACATCGCAACCGTTACATGGAAGTTCTTAATACTTGGAAAACAATTGAAAGAGAGAAAATGTTGAAGGGACTCTGTTACATTGGCTCTGCTTATTTAAAAGTCTTCACCACAAAAAGAAGTAGAAATCATAGCAATGTGCGGTCTGCCAATAAATTTTTCACGATGGACAATAGGAGAAAAAGTTATTTTTTCCATACATTGATGAATTCATTTATCTGTTTATATTTATTTTAAAAATTACAGAAGTTTTTATTTTTATGAAGTTCATTATCAGTTCTAATTCTAATTCTTTTTATTTATTGCGCTTTCTAATACATTTTAGTGGGCCATATTTTATACTATCTAAATATTTAATTCATATGTATCCAGATTTTATGAATTGACATTCTGAGGCAATATGCTTTTTGTTACTTCTTTTTTCTATAATAATCATTACTACATTTTTTAATAGTATTTTCTCTCTCTCTCCTATTTAGTTATATGCATGTATCATGAGTATCGAGATGAGTATGTTTTATCTATCTATCTCTTTTCTAACTCTTTCATTTCAATATCTTTTGTCTATAGGCCAAATAGAGTATATTTTTATCAGGCTTTTTTATTTATTTCTTAGACAATAGGCGATTTTTCATCAATATCTCGTTTAGAGTACTGCGATTACTATATTTTTAATATATATAACGAAGTTTTCTAAATTATTCATGGAAACTATTTACCTCCTCTTTTCTCAAAAGGTTGTCTGACTATTCTTAACACTATTTACAATCCTTAAAATTATTTACAAAGCTTAGCGCCGTTGTAAAAACAATTACACTAAATCAATTTTTAAATTCAATATACATGAGAGCTACTAGTATTAACTTAATTTTATAAAATTTACGATCGAAATGCAATAAAACATGTTTTAACAATAATATTAAAAAATTTGAATACTTATAAAGGCCTAAATAAATTTTGTCGAACTGGGGTTTTCCCTTAATTCACTTTTAATAATTATGTAACAATTTGAATGGCAACTATATTTATTTTGTTTAATGTTTTAATTAGTTTTACGCAATATAATTACTGTAAATTATTTGTCGAGAAAATATATAAAATACCGAAATTTCAACTTATATTTATTTATTATTATATTGTTATACACCATCGTTTTCTACAACGTTACTTACTTTAACAATATAAAAATGCAATGGATCTATTTATCCCACATAATAAGTCTAATATAATTAATCAAGGTATCAAAATATTTATAATTTTAATGTAAACCAATTTGTAAGTTAATTTCACTAAATATTTCAATAACTATTAAACTGCATCTTTAATTAAAGTAGATAGCTTAATATACTTTACATTTAATATGGAAGTTTTCTTAATGCCTAAGATTCTAAAAAATTTAGTTATTAAATTTAGTATAATTGAATTTACTTAGTTCAATGTATTTAGTACATCTAAATTTAATGGAAATTGAAAATTTTCTGTAAAACAAGATGTTTTTTTTAATGTGAAGGGAATCGTCAATATATATACAAAATATACACATATACATTAGCGATACTATGATTTAGGTTTTAATTGGCCCCTTAGCACGTTGGTCTTCCATGCGACCAGCTTGGAGCCTCTGAATTAGAGAAAAGAGATCTTCCTCAGGAACTGTTGCTCCTGATGTCATATTATCGTTATTTTGTGATTCTTGTTCATCCACGTCTTTTAAAATGGGACAGTTTGGCAGTGGACTGCGTTGGTCTTCTAATCTAGAACTCTGGCATCTAGCTAACATTTCAATAAACGAGTCATCATCAACTAAAGATTGATTTGATGAGTTGACTGATGTCTTATTTTTTGTAGTATTCAATCCTGGTAAATATGGCAAAGTGACTCTCTGTTCATCCATTCTTTTACTTTGCATTCCAGCAATTAATTGCATTAGATCTTCTTCATCCTTTTCCTTGTTCTGATTTAATGCTATGTTCTTTTTTTGATTTTTGCGAAGATCACAACGTTGATCATCCATTCGACCAGACTGAAAGCGAGACAATAATTCAAAAAAGTTCTCTTCATCATCTTCTTCTTTCTGTGTTGGCTGTGTAGCTAAGCCAGCTCGAGTACGGAAAGATTCTTCGGGATCTTTTGACTTAGCATCTGGAGTAAGTTTTATAAGATCTAGGTTATCCATACTTTTTCGTCTAAGTCTGTATCTGCCAGGTGATGAAGCAACAATATTAACAGAAGCAACATTTAAAAGATTTTTTTTGTCATCATCAGCTTTTTCAATTCCTAGCATTTTCTGCAGGTCCATAACATTCATTTGTGCAGTTGCTTGACCCATTGTATCTCCAAGTTCTCTTGAAATTTGCAAATGTAATTTGGCATAATACAGTGCTTGTTCATGATTCCCCATTGCAGAGTAAGCATTTCCTAAAGACCAGCAAGCTCTGCCTTCTCCAACTCTGTCTTTTAACTGTTGAGCTATTGAAAGATGCTGCAAATGATATTCTATAGCAGCAGAATAATCTCTAAGCAAAGTATAAGTATTTCCCAAGGAGTAACAAGCTTGAGCTTCAAATGCTTTATCACCTAATTCCTGTGCAAGAATTAGGGTACGTCTATAATGTTGAGCTGCTTTTTCAAACTCTCCTAAGAAAATATGTGAGTTTCCAAGGTTACTATTGGCTCTTCTTTCTGCAGCCTTTTCACCAAACTCTCGAGCAATTTTTAATCTTTCATTATGATAGTATATAGCTTTTTGAAAATCACCCAATAAATAATAAGTGTTACCTAGATTACCACATGCTCTACCTTGAGCTGCAGAATCACTTAATTCTTTCATTAATTCTAAATTTTCTTGGTAATAATTAACAGCTTGCTGTAAACATTCTTTAACTTCTTCTGAATATTCACCTGGACCTTGATGTCCAACTCTACCATTTTGTTTACCCTTGGCATGATAAACATTCCCTAAATTATATAAAGCTCTACCTTCACTCAGCCTATCTCCAATTTCTCTTGAAATTTCTAAATGACGTTTGCAACATATCATTGCTTCGTCAAATTTACCCATAACTTTTAAGGTATTTCCTAAATTTCCACTTGACTTAGCTTCACCCAGCTTATCTCCCATTGATCTTGCTAATGTTAAGTCATGTTTATGATACTGCATAGCCATTACATAATCTCCCAGATAAAAATATGCATTTCCTAATTGGCTATAAATGGCACTTAATGTTCGCAAATCATCAGTACCTGCTTGAATAGCTGCTTGGAAAAAAGCTACTCCTGCTCTACAGTCACCAGCTTTGCACAGTCGTTCACCTTCCAAAGCAAGTTCTAAACACATGTTGGTATCGCTACTACTAATTTGTGTTTCTGTGGTTAAATTTTCTACACTAGCACTCACAGACATTTTTATTTATTTTAGTTTATTAAACTATTTAGAGCTGACTTTGAAGAAGCACCAAATTCAGGATGCACAAAATATCAATATTTTGTTTTTACCACAAAATTTTTTACTTTCAAGTGCTGACAATATTTTAGAAATCATGTAACTAATCAATTCCTAAAATTTTAAATGCAAGTTTTTACAATCATAAAAACAGATTTCAGTACTTTAGACTTGATTAAAAAGATTAATAAATTATTGTATCTCTATGTTAAAAAACTTATATAAACTTCAATTTAACTAATACGTATAATAACAGCAATGTTAGAAAGGTACATTGCCAATTTGAAATAGCTGCTGCTTACCACTTTAAATTCTGTGATAAAATGATTGGATATAACAAAGAGCACCTAGTTTCATTGCAGATTTTTTACTTCTTTGAGATCGTATTTGAGAATATTATTGCTGATATTACTAGTACATTTTCTTATATTCTGTTAATTATCTATAGAAAAACAACTATCTGAAAAAGGAATTCAATAATTAAACATAAATTCAAAAGCTGCTTTTTCATTAAGTACAATAAATTGTTTTAGATTAAGATTTAAATGCACTTTATTGTTTAAGTTTATTTATACACAAAACTTATTTTAATACTAAGTCATTTTAGTAATTTTAACATATGAACAGTGGTACACTAATAATTTTTTAACTGCTTCTACAATAGCACACATTAGTGTTGAAATTATTCTTTAGATAAACTTATCCATGGTTTGATTAACACCTATGAAATAGCAATTATTTATAAAAGAATTTGTGGACTTGTTAATTCATTTAATGTAACTAAAGTTTAATGCAACCCAATGGTTTATCAACAGTTTTTTGAAGATTATTAACGTAATCTCAAATATCAACAGGCTTTACGTAAACTTATTTTGAAAATATTCAATAAAAGACTAAAAACAAATAGCACAGTACTTACGCTGAATCTAATATTGCAAGAAATTCCATAGGGAGAGATAAAACCCTTGTAATCTAATCAGCAAACAAGTAACGAACTAACGACGCTCTTTTTTTTGGAATTGTAAAATCTTATACTTTGCTGTACATACGAACAGAGGCAGTGTGAACGCTAGATAAGCGATCATGTATAAATATGCGTAACGTATAAAGCAGCGTCGCCTCCTCCGCAAACGGCTCCTCCCTCATTAGTAATGAGTCATTAACCCCACACAGCTACGTAAAGCAGTCGTATAGCTGAGCTGCACTGCGTTGCTGGTAGAGGAGCCAGTGAGAGCCAGTTGTAAGCGCTATAGCGTTACTCTTACTCGTAGTTCGTTCGTACTCCGCGTACTATATAGGTCGTAATAGGTCCAGTAGGTCGCCGTCTCCATGTAAGAAATCGGAATGATGAGAACAGATAGAACTACAGGGCCTGGCCGCGTCTATAATATATATATAGGTCATATAGGAGTCGATGGGAAGTTGGGAACTATTGAAATTGGGACGTAGAATTTAGGAACACAGTAACCGACCGCGCAGTTGCGATTGGTTCGTCATTTCATGTCCACACTACACCACATTGACCGCTGGAGTATGGAATGATGGAGGCTAGTAGCTGTGGGAGTTGGGTAATGAGTAATTGCGGGCTTGAGATCATGAGACTCGGATGAATTCGGACATTGGAATATATATATAAATACATACGACGGATATAATACAAAGCGGTTAATGTAAGTTTAAGTTTAGAAAACTTAAATAAAGAAAAGTATGAAGTTCTTTTAATATATTTAGCAAAAGTAACAGCTTGATAACACCGCCTCGAGACATTATTGCAATAAAAATAGTTATATAAATACATATAAGAACTATAGATATTTTAATAAGATTTCTCTATTTATTAAGATTTTTCTTTTCAATTTTTATTTTCTGTGGAACCTGTATATAAAACGTATATATAAAATATAGATATATATGTAAAGTTCATATTTTTTATCACTTATGATTTTTATCTTTATGCAATTAAAAGCCAGTAATCGCTATTATAATGATTATTTACTATTAATTTTAAAGTCCATATTATAGAGAGATTTCAACATGAGACTAAATAAAATCCAAAACTATTATAGAACATTATAAACAATTAGCGTATTAATGAGATTTGAAACACAATTTTGTATAAAAAATATTTAATTTTAAAGAATGCAGATTATGTAGTTAGCAGGCATAATTTTCAATATTTAAGAAACTGTTAAACGTATATAGTGAATATATTTTCATACTGAATGTAAAAACCAAAACAATAAAATGTTTTAATAAAAACTTTTTTATCATTCATATATTTAATTTCATTTAATTTTATTGCTGTAATATTGCTATATAAACAATTGTAAAAGATTGCTGTATTTTAACTTGATAATTAGGAATTTCGAGCGTATATTGTATCTGGATTCGTCAGATTATAGTTATTTTATAATTTAAATCCGTAATAGACTATAAATATATGACATTAAAAAAAAACTAAAATTATGATTATACACACATTAAATTTATTTAATATTTGATTTAAAAATATTGATTAAATTGATTATTTTTTCTTCTACAAGAATATTAGGGAAGTTCGACTTGATTAAGATGCATTAGAGTAACATAGCGATTTGTGGTAACCACATCTACAAAATACATAGTTGCCGAGTTCCGAAACGAGGATAAAATTCACAGAAATTTGGTGAATTTTTATATAAAAAAAAGCAAATATATTCAAAGGATAGGGCCGATTATTCAAACAAATTTCGATCCTTGTGATTAATTTAATAATATAATACATCAAACATATTTTTATGTTTACAAATATAATTAAACAATCATTGTTTGATATTCATTAGAAACTAAATTTTATTATTATAAATAAATTATTATGATTTATGTTTAATAAAATTTATTTTTTCTGTAACAATGCTTAGAATTCGAGAAATGCCTTTTTCTTGTTTTAGATAATCGTTATAGACTTTGAACTTTAAAATTCTCTATATTCGTTAATCATCTTGTACAAGATATTCACAAATGATTAAGATGAATACTTAAATATTTAATAATCAATTTATTTATAAAGAAATAATTTACACTTTAAGTGATTTAAAATCATCTACTTTATTTTTTTATTTCGTCTACTTAATTGTGCATTACTTAACTTTATTATATCCTATATTATGTGTAATAATCGTCATTCTTAATTGCGAATCAACTTTATTTTTGTGATTGTATTCTTTATATTTTATTATAAATATTCTCCATATTATAAAAAGTCTGATGACAATATGATGTTTATTTAGTTAGGTATACATGTTCGTTTATCATTAATTCCCTCGAGTTCTTTTCATAATCGCAAAAATGGCAAAATCGATTATTGGTTTTTATGTGGGATTCATATCAAAGGGGCAGTGATTCATCTCAATGGACTTACGATTATTTATACATAATGTCCAAAATATAATGAAACAATATTTTCTGATTCTGTATTTGTGACGCTGTTTTGTTGCGTTTAACTTGTAATATTTCCTTAAAATCCTTCGTGTTGGATTTTCTACAAGTATTGTAAAACTTGACTGGTTCATAAGTTATTAGACAAAACCAAATTTTACGATTTAATTCTAAGAAAAGTAGGTTAACATACATTTACACGATCCATTCGATACATATATAAATCAATCGATTTTTTATGTGAGTACGATGAACAAATCTTTAGAGACATAGATATTATTATGAACGTTCTGGTAAACACAAAGCAGTCGCTGCGTAGGCGAACATTCTGTGCGTTGTTCTCTTTCACACTTATTATGTCAATTATTCGCTTACATGAGTATATCGCTTAATTGTAACCACATGAACTCTTCCACTGGTATTTTTTTTTAAATTACCCTTATGCACAAGTATATATTGCTTTGGTATACGCGGTTAACTTTATTTTTCTTTGCTTATTCAACACATCACCCAGCGAACTCACGCCTAACTTCATCATTCGCTAGGACTATCGTAAAATGGTAATTTATTCAATTAATTTTGTCTTCATTAAATTTCTGTTTCTTTGTTTCAAGTCATCGCTTTAACTCGTCCAGCGATTTTTCTATTACGTTTCAGAGTGCTTCCATATGAATTGAAGAATGTGAAAGTTATATTTTTATAATCTATTGAAAAACCATTGTTCTTTTTTTCGATTTTTTTCTCTACAATTATAAAGATATTAATGTTCAACATTAATACAAGGATTTGTATTCAAATACATATTGTAGTTATTGCACGATAGAAAATGTTTTAAACTTTTCACAATGATACGCTCAAACAAATGCCTCAATAATAATACATTATGCGGAATAGCCAAGGGATAACATTTATTACGCAAATGGAATAATAATGTATCGATACGCTTTATACTTAGCATGCAGACAGTGTCGCTAATAAAATATTTTAGTCGCTCATTGCTCCGTAACAAGATCGTGGTTTAATGTACACGTATTGTATTAATTAACTAGAATTAAAATTGTAATATTTTATATCCAGCGGTTGGATATTGTTTGCAAAAATGTTTGTTTGCGTATAAAAGCAACTAATTAGCAAACTTGTATATTGATAAAAAAGATCGAAGTTCATACATGAAAAGTCTACTTAAATAATATTTATTTATAATTAACTATGTTACAACCGAATCTATTCTATTGCGAGCTCGATAAATTGAAAAATAGGAATAAATCCTTTCAGTCAGAAGTCGGTCCGCGTTATCTTAAATAATAATGATAAATACTTATGGATCTCAGTACATATAGTGTACACAGAAACCCAGCATTCAACCAATTTAAAAATAGCTATATATATAGTAAGCTGTATGACTGACACACGAATCCGTAACACATAAACTTGCGAATATTCGGCTTTTTATGACACTCGTAATACGATTCGGTTGATTATATACTAGGGCGTCTTTATACTACTCAGCTTACATGCACTTAAAATTGCACTAATAGTTTCTAATAGTTAATCCGTCATCGACGCGAGCAGCGTATGCGGTGTCATAAAATGATTCAAGCTGTGCAGCTGCAGGGAAATAACCTCGGTTAGAGCTGGACCTGGAGCGTGCGGTAGCTGCGACAGCTACCGGAAGAAAAAGGGTAAGCGGCGATGGGACCACCCGATAATTGCCCCTTTCCCCGCGCGATCACCGGACAAAAGTACTTAATATTCTGTGCAAGCAATGTAGGTCCACGCATGGAATGCCGGTCCTGGAAAGGGGCTGAATGGGTCTGCAGGGGGGTGGCTGGGCCTGGCGAAGGAGTTGGGATCTTGAGGGTTTAGGAGAGGCGCTCGACGGTCGCGAGGGTCTGGCCCCCGCCGCGCGTCAACACGCAGGCGTAGCAGGCGCCGTTGCGCAGGAGGAGGAACGCGAGGCCGTCGGCGTAGCCCCAGGCGTGGATACCAAGGCTGCGGTCGACCGAGAGCCAGGACGCCCTGAAGGAGCTGAGCCTCCCGCGACGCGGGCGCCGCGCCGTCCTCGCCGCCACGCTGTACTAACTGACCTCCTCTTCGAGAGGGTCGGCGAGCTCGTCCGTCTGCGTGGCGGCGTCCCTTCCTCACGTGATGAGGACCCCGCTGGGGGTCACCTCCCAGGGGAGCGGCGGCGTCGTCGCCAGGGAGAGGCTCGAGCACCGGGCCAGCGAGCACCGCTCCATCGAGTAGCGCTCCAGACCTGTCGAATAAAGCAGCCATGTGATTCTCTACATTGCAGCCTCAACTTCTCTGTCTCGTGAATTCCATCGCGATACCCCAATTTTGTGCAAAATAGAGTCCAGTTTTGGATATTAGTAAGGAAAGTTATACCCGACAAGTCTAGGCCGCCGATACTGCATACATCCAAGCCCCCAGTGCTCGTCGCGCAGCAATGTTGCTTCGTTCTTATTGGTTTAGGCCTGCACAAAATCTGAAATACCAATAGTGAATTAGACTCCTATACGTTGATTAAGTTGTAAAACGCAAATGATCAATTTTTTTAATATCCTCTGTAATTTTATACCAAGTATATGTATACTAAATTTAAGATTAGTTTGCATTTGCTCTATAATAAAGAAAATTAGTTATTATATGGGCCGTTATTTGATTATTATTTATTAAGCTTATGATTTTTATACGAATTAATTAGAATAATAATAAATGAATATGATTTGCTTAATGTACAAAGCTTTTAAAATTATTAGCAGACTTCGAATATAAATATGCGCCATATTATATTTGAAAGCGGTAATTCATGTTAGCTAAAAATGATCATTGCATTTATTATACCGAGGTGTGATAGCAACTGAGCAAAGTGTATGTTGCCAATAAATTAGCTGCTGTGAATTAATTATTCAGGGGTTGGACGGAGATCCTTTTTCAATTTAATAGTGGGACGTAGCGTAAATAAATCCGGGATCGCAGCTCGCTCGTGTGCTAATGACCCAAGTTATCTCGAAAGCTGTCATGCGATACTGTACCTGGTCTATATAGAGCTTCTCACTGGCTTTCTCGCAAACTTTTTTTATCGTCCACTCTCTATACTCATCTTTCTCAAAATGTCATCTTATATTCGTAATCACTGCAACTATACACTCATACTATTTTTATTTAGTATTATATATGATACGTAAATTTTGATTGTATACGTATACTGAGGTAGATTCATTTATAAATTGTGCATGATACAGTATTAAAAAATTGGTAATTAAAAATATACCAAGGTATATATACTAAATTATAAAGTTATTATAATTAAATCTCTTTTGTCGCGAGATAAATTATGCATCTTAGAGTATATTATTGAAATGAAGCTTACAACGTTATCAGATGTAAGATCATAACTTGGTAACGGAACATCTCAGGAACTTCCTTTGTTCTAGCTTAATACAATTAATTTGCAAAATGGAGGAAGGAGCTGAGTATGCAGGTGATATGCGAAGTAAGTGAGGTAGATGAGTGACATTTTGAGAGAGCATATAATGCAACTAATATCTTTGTAATTAAATTTTTCATAAGATCTTATAAAATTGTTTAGGTCGATCCAACTTTTAACCAATAAAATATACGCGATTTATCTATCTTGAAACGCGACAATTTTTTAACACAGATGATCAGCCAACTCTTCGAAATTTTAATTACATTGCAAACGATATTATTCTTATTTTAAATATTAATCTACTTTGAGAGTTTGGTTAGATATAACATCAGTAATTCAATCTAAAAGCTTGAGTATACAGTATTCGACATTTTAACAGGCACCTAACTTATCTAAAGTGTCTGCGTTCGATAACAGCGAGTGCGGTTAAGATTGCGCTGAAAAAATCAACTCTTGGGATCAAAAATCCGCAGGATGTCAAGTCGGGGATAAGGACCGACCCTTACAAAACACTCCGGGCTGTGATGCGCTCTTCAATTTTTCGCGATAAGGCTCGCGGCTAAAGGGCCGACGGCGCGCCCAGTCCAACTCGTACCCCGAGTCTGGGAAAGAAGTCGCTCCGTTCGAACTTTAATCCCCGCGTGCGTACCCGCCGCCTCGTCTCCCAGAACTGAGGCGGAAGAGGCGACTCGGATCTTTCTCCCTCGCCCTTGTTTTTTTCTCTTCCCTCGGTTTCCCGGTGCTTTAACTCGAACTCGCGCGCTCGGCTTTTTGCCTGGCTCACAAACTTTTTCGGATGCCGACTGTTCCTTTTTTTTCCGCAATTATCTCGTGGACGATTTTGAGCTTTTTTTACGTGCATTTCTATAATGACACTGCTTTTTTCTTCGATTCAATGATTATTGTATGGCCTTCTTTGGATACGTTTGCATACGTGTGCTCTGTATAGCCGAAGGGTAAATTTATTCTGGTGGATTACGCCAATAAAAACAATTTCTTTATCGACGAAATAATGGACAGACTCAAGGCCCTTTTTTCTTTCCGAACAACATTGTCGAAGTGAAGTCTACAATGCTTTTCTTCAACGGTAAGTAAATAATGCTGAAAATAGGCGATGGGCAGAGTGGTAAAACAAAAAGAGAAGCTGTGGAGAAATCTCGTTACTGATAAACTGAAACAATGTTTGGTTTCCAGCGCGAAGGAGATGCGCTCCTTATTTCCCCTCCTTGACCCCAGCGATTCTTCACTTTAAGTGATTTCATTGTTATAAAACGCCACGAAACAAGGGTGTGGTACATTGCTCTTCTCTAAAAATTCTATGTGTATTTAAATCATTAGAATGTAATGCATTAAAATTTTTTAAATAATGGTAATGAATCAAGAAGATGTGTCTTATTTTATAATGAGAAATAGATCTCAATGCTTGTGTGTGTTTTAACTCGGTTTCAAATACCTATTAATCATTCTTATGATTTAATTCTCGACTTAGATTTTAAAACAGAAGTCAGAATTGCACAAAAGAAGCGTGATAAGGAAAGTCGGTTGCATTTTGATGGGCAATCTGAGTCGCTGGGGCCGTGGGGTCTAGACAATACTTGGGGTCTCACCTTGGTGTAGAGCAGCTCCCTGGAGATCCTGCGGAAGTGATTGTTGAGGAGCCAGTAGAGGAAGGGGTTCCAGAAGCTGTTGGAGAGTGAGAGCCAGGTGGCGAGGAAGTCGAGGAAGGCGGGCGGCTTGCTTCCGGTGCAGGCGGCCACCACTTCCTGGATCGTCCACGGCGTGACCATGACGATGAAGCCGAGGCTCATTGCGGCCATTGTCCGCGAGGCGGCCGTCGACAGTCGGCGCTCGTGCAACACCAGCTGCAACTCACGCCGCGGTCGGCTCGCATATCATTATGCAAGCATTAAAGCCCCCCGCGGCCCACCAACTCGATATGGCTCGCTCCCCTCCGCGCCCCGTTCCTCCCATCCCATTCCCTTCGAGGCGTATAAAGATCCGCGGGGCTCTTGCCTTGTGAATTTGTGATAAAAGTAGTTTTGCCACAGCCCAGTCTATGTGACGCTGTATCTGCATGAAAGTATGGCTTTGAATCTATAAGTATAAAACTTCAGGATTACTTTCAACTGGATAGTGGGTTTTCCTGTACCGTAGGAATTATTATAACTTTGAGTATTATGAAAATACGATGCGATGCTCCTATCTTACTTTTATTGATTTTTCTGTCCTGGACGTGGGGGTTGTAAGTTATCTCGCTTTCACATTTTTTTTCATAACTTCTTTGCAGGAGTTATTCACAATTAAACATATTTCAATTGTCTACAGAAGAGAGTATAACATTATACATATATTAATGCAATTAGATACATAGAATAAAAAAGAACTATAAAACGCTGTATATGCGTAACAAACTGACAGATCGTCGAGCTGTAACAAGGGAGAGACGCTAAAACCAGGATTGGTACGCCGACTCTGCCTCTCGCTAATCTCTTCACCTGCCGCTTTTGCCGGAGCTTGACGAGTGTAATTCTGACCAAACTCGAGGGGTTATATGAGCTTTTCGCTATGGCACAGAAGGCAGTTACTTAGTTTCATGTTTTATGCGCGAATACGTGCTACCTCCATTTCAATGGCTAAAACGCGTAAAGTGTGATTATAAATATCAGCATTGAATCGAGAATCAAGAATATTTACAAGTTTTTGATATATATTGTTAGATATTTTAAAGTAATTCAAAATATGTAACATCGACCTTGAGTAAATTATCATGTACGAATGATTAACATTATATTGCATCATTATTATAAATAATACAATGGAAATTTAAAAATTTCATGAAGCTGTAAATAATATAAAGTTTAACGAGCTACGATATTTGCAATAGGATTTTGTATTGAGATGCAGTTGCGCTCGAAAGTTCCGTTTTAAAGAAAGCAGCCATAATAATTAAATTTCTCAGGTATCGCGCGAGGTAAAAGGTTTAATTATGCCTAACATTATCCTCGAGGGGCCCTGTCTCTTTTTGCCCAGTACAACGCGAAAAATGACGTACTAAAAAGACGTTTAAACAGCAAGCTAACAGCTTCCGAGTTAATTCGTGTGTAATTAGTCCAGGCGCTTGGGAGCAAGGAGCTGCAAACAAGCTAGAGCTAAACAGCGTCGTTTCTGGGATTATCTAATCCGGCCGATGTTGTCATATTTTCCACGGAAGCGCGGCTTTCCCGAGAGCGGCGCCCGGAGCCCGACGCGACGCCTGGCGACGGCTGTTTAGTCCGGCGCGGAACGCGAAGATAATCCTTCCGCGACATTCTTCTCACTTAACGGACTTGATGATTGACCTTTATGGGTTTGTTGCCACCGCAGTTTCTCGGAAGGTTCTAACAGATACCGATCCCGTGCGTGTTCATGCTGATTGTTTCAAGGCTCACATATACAGAACGGTGTATGTATTCTTATGCAGTCGTGCGTGGACGTTTGTAGAATTGTCCATCTATCAAAGGATGACTCCGTCTAGTCAAGGAACAAGTCTCATAAATTCCTTTCTGAATGCACTGTGCCAGACGGGGAATCGCACCGAGATCGCTCGTGCTATCGAGTCGGGTTGCTCTGTACCAGGCGCGATATGGGCGCTCTTGTCTCCGCAGCGTCCGAGGATCCGCGCGGCCCGCCGGTCCACTTAGCTCGGCGCATCCATTAAATCCCCGGGCGCATAAATTTTTCGGGGCGCGGCATTTAGCCGGAAGGAGCCGTCGAGTGGCGCGGGCAGTTGGCAAGCTTCCTTTCAATATTTCGTCGACCCCGTTAAATTAAAAAAAAAAAAAAATAAAGGGAGCTCGCGCGCCCCGGGGGAGGAAGAATGTGCCCCGGGCCTCGGGGAGCAGTGGCCCACTTCTCGGGGCCCACCCTCGCGAGCACACACACACACACGCACACGAGCACAACAGCTCCTCGGCCCATCGATTGGGCGCTTTGTGCCCAGTCCTCTAATTAATTTTCTTCCGGGCGGCCTCGAGGATGCGCTCGAGGGCCGCTTACACAGCTCCTCGTTACGTCGCCTTCGGGCTGTTTCTTTGCGCGCCCGCCTCGCCGGGCCTTTTCAACTATCGCCGGTTTCGTTCGAGCGCACTCGCGGTTAATTCTCAATGGAACGCCCGACTATTGATTTGAGGCACGAGGGCCTACTTATGCACTGCGCCAAGTGCGTATATATGCCGCGTTGCTCTCTAGGGTTCATATATATACGCCGTATCGTGCGTGTAATATTTATCGTAAAACCGTCCAATTCATAATTGTTCATAACTCAGTGAAACGAAGCCTTATACGTATATAATTCATAGCTGATTTATTGAAGTGTACCCCCTGCAAGATTGAAGTAAAATTGTCCGTATAAAGCCGGAAGTTTATTCAAGTTATATCGTAAATGAATCGCGATATCTCGAAAAATGATCGTCCGCGGGGGGAAGCAATCGCAAACTCGAAAGAGCTCGGCTCTCCAGCGCACGGCGGCTGTTTTACCCGGCGTCCCGGCGATGAGGATCTGCCTGACGAGGTCGGGCTTCACAGGGCCCCGAAGAAGTCGCTCCGCGACCGCGAGCACCAGAATCAATCTCGCTGCGCGACAGAAGCTGCGCTCTCCCGGAGACCCGCCGGCGACTGTGTGTCTCCCCGCGGCCTGAATCAATTTCCCGCGGGAAGCTCGTTGTTCTCGGGGACGAGAAGCTTGGCCTGGGGAGCCGCGGAGCCCCGCTGTAATCGAGTGATTCACGGGGCTTTTTCACGGCTCCGGTGGACGACAGGTCCGAGTGATTTGCTGCGAGGCTCGTGCGAGCCCCTCGAAAGGACCCGAGTTTGCGCGTTCCCGCGGGCAAAGGCGCGACTCCCGGCGTCAAAGGCGCCCGCCGGCAAAGCGCCGCAGTCGCTTTGACGAGGGCCGATCGATGCGACTGACGAGCCGCCCGCTGTTTTCCGCGAAGAATGTGCGTTTTCATCTCGGCGGCACTGACGCGCCGCGCAGCTGCGCCGTGCGAATTAACCCGCGGCTTCCGCCCGGGGAATTCCTGGGAGATCCGGGGAGGGAGGCGCGAGCGTCTCGGGGCAAAAACCTCCCGAGGAGAAGAATGGGACGGGCGGACGGGCCCCTCGTTGGGGGGGGGGGGAGAGTCGGGTGCGGCGCAACAATTTCCGGGACGATCGCCTCCACTTCGCCTCCCTCCCGGCCCCGACTCTTGGATCGGCGCCTCGGCTCCTTTCGTAATCGGCCGCGAATCCGCGGGTCGTTAGCTCCGCAACTCCGCGTATTTTCCGGAATTCCCCGCGAAATGGGTTAAGTGAGCGCGGGGTATAGGGTAGCAGACGCCTCTTGGAGCCGGGACAAGAACTCCAATGTGGCTCGCTGTACAGTCGGCCGACGGGGGATCGTTGCTGAAAATCTCCCCGTGTAATCAGTGGTTTCTTATTACGAGAACGACGGGCCCATTGTTAATGCAATATACTTTCCTTTCTTTATACATTTTATAACTATTATTTACGAGGGTTGGTTTCAATCTTAGTTTATAAGACAATCACGTGACTCATAATATCGACTGAAAACGGTCTATATTCTTGTTAATGGTTAGGATCTATAATTTGAAGGTCTATACTCATAAAAATATTCATGTGGGTTATACGATTATCTCACATTTCTCTATTACTAAACATTGATCTCGCAAAAACTACTTCTATCTCTTTTTTTAGGTTACGAACTATTTACGTAAACGATGAGAGAATCGAAAAAGTTTACTTCACATGGATACGGACATACTTTGGGAAAAGAGCGAATAAGATTTTTCGATATAGATAATACAATGCATTCTTTGCTTCCTATCTTTTCTTATGTAATGCTTATGCTCATCTCGTTTCCAAAAGTCTAGAAATGCTTCATATAATTGTACTTTTTAATAATAAAAACTCATTCTATACTGGAAGAAAAATAATGTTGGTGTTATATACACGGTGAGAAAATCAAGAATTGTCTCCGGTTTAAAAAAATTGTCATGTGGAAATGTATTTGAAAGTTCTTTAAAACGAAATAGAATAAAACCGTCACGTCAATTTAGTCAAGGGAAATAATGCAAAAAATAAATGGTCCAAAGAAAAGGTGTAAGATATTGAGGAACGAAAAAGGAGAAAAACTAAATTCAAAATAAAATGATAGAAAGATGATGGTGCAGATAGAGAAAGGTTCGAAGATCATAAAGGGAAAGAGAACGAAAAATAGTGCGATAAAAATACGAGCGTCTAGAAAAATGAGCAAAAGCCATTCCGCGAATCGCGCTCAGTATTTTCTTGTGTATATTTGACGTAACTCGTTGACCGCGACTCGTTTAAATAATAAGTGCTGCGTCTCTTTTCACACTGCTGTTTTCTCATTTTTCTTCAATTTTCCCTTCAATTCATTTCCAACATCCTTTCTTCTTGTGGCCCTTTATATCGCGGTTGTTTTTCTTTTACGGGCTATTAGCTTCTTTCCTAGAATGACGACCAGCTTTATTACTTTCGCAGCTTTGTCTCACGTAGCTTGACCTCCGCGCCACGTTCATTTGCTCGTGATCGTAAATAATCGGAGAAAAGCGGAAATGCTATATTACTCAATCAGCAATTGAGATTTTTGTAAACATTGGGAATTCGAAATTTAAATGGCTACGCGCGGAAGATTCGAACGGTAAACCCGCAGCGCGGGTAAATTCGTTAAATTTCGAGGATCAAATACTAATTGGCTCTGTCTCCATGAACCTGAAACAGCGGATTCCATAAACGTCGCGCGTTCTGCATGTTTCCGCTCGTTATAAATTTAATACAGCGCGGCGATTACACTATCGGCATTTATAGGATAATGAACCGCCTCGATAAATTTCCCGCGCGACTCTTGTGCCGTGAACAAAAGATTGAAAATAGACGCTGTACTCCTGGCACGGCGTCGATAAAAAGATGGAAAAAGCCCTACCGGTTGCCGGTGGAAAGCCGTGAAATCTCCATAAAAGGCGTTATCGCGCGCAGGGCGTGCAGGGAGAAAATAACAGTGCGCCGCTGGGAAGTCGATCGGCAGGGATACGCGCTCGAGGGAAAACGTTCGCTCGGCGAATGGCCAAAAAACAAGAGAAAAAAAAAAGAGGCAAAAAGATGCCGGTTGAAAAATTAACGCGCGGCACGTGCGGCCAGGCCGCGTCCGTCCAGTGGTGTATATATATATATAAGAGTGCACTCCCTCGCGCGCACTTTCGGGCCCGGCGTGAGCCGGAGCCGTCCCGGGGATTCCCCGGTTCCCTCTTCCGCGGATCCGGAGAGCCGAGCTTCTCGCTCGATGTAGCGCGGGAACGCGAGTCGGTGATCCGCCGGAAGAGACGGTAGGGCGCCCACGAGTACCGGGGCTAAAGAGTAAAGGCGGTTAATAGAGATGGCGGGATGTGGGGCAGCGGACGCGCGGCCGGGCGGCTTGTAATCGATCCGCCTATTCAGCGATGGTTTTCCAGAGCACCCGGTACATTTCTGCTTAAAATTTGACCGCGAAAAGTGCCCGTATTCTATCCAGTACCATTGATCCACATAGCCGAAATTCACTCCACAGGATTTGCCACCCTATTCTTGTAAATTTCAAGCGAGTTACGTGTCTAGAATTAAAGGATCCTTATAGATACGAGATAAATTTTTTTACGATATGTCTGTTTTTTTAAGTTTTTTCTTTCATTGGCGATTCAAAGATAATGGATATACTATTCGCGTTATTACAGCGATTCTTGCGTTGTACATATCGAATATTCGCGTTCATCTGTGAGGTCAGTTAGTCTAGGAGACTCGGAATAACCATAAATTATATATAGGATTTCTGGTCATAATTTGAACCATGAGTGGTTAACAATTCTACACCGGTATTTCTTTGAATATTCTGCAGTATAAGCGCAAGAGAGGCATAAGTACAGTCATAATGGTTTCTATGCCGTTGAGAATAGCAGGAGGGCAGGGCAGAAGAAATAGAATTTCGAGATCCAAAGGGCGGAGAGAATTAGGACTATGGGCAGACGGCGGAGGCCGCGCCAGCGCTCGAATTACCCGCAAGGAGTAAAAAGTTTAATTGCGCATAATAGGCGCGGCGCTTAAGGTGCGGGGCCCGTCGCACTTGGCTCGCATAAATTAGCCATGATAAGTTGGCCCCGGTGGCCCTCATGAATAAAGCCCAGGGCCTCGATCGCCAGCGCCATCTGCAATGCTAAAGCCTCGCGGCTCCGACCGATCCGCGGATTTTTGGCGCTATCTCCCGCCCCGGCAGCGTCGCGGCCGCGGCCAACTCCGGAGATACGGGGTGTACCAATCGGAGCCGTTCGTCTTGACCAGGGAAAAAGTAGAAAAGGCAATATAAGCCCAGCAGCCGCGGGGACTATCGGCATTCGAGGCGCGGCCGGCTGCCCTATTAATCGCCCCCGCCCGGCCAATGTACACTCGCCTGGAATTCCGCGGCTCTTGTCTATCAGGGGCGCGCGCGGGAATGTCAATGCGGCCCCTTTTCAAAACTTGAGCGATCGGGGCATCCATCCTCGCGCGGCTGAAATTGCGGGGCTCGATCTTCCTCTTTGTGCGGGGCTCAATATTGAGAGCGGGACGCTTTGGAGATTCGAGGAAACACATTTATCTTGCCATTGTGCGCGCGCGCGGTCCAAGTTTTCCCGCCGAGATTTGCCCGGGGATGCCGATAAAAACGGCCGAGACGCGCACGGGGCAAACGAGTCCCCGGGGGCCTCAGTCGGGTGTACGTACACAGGGCCGAGCCGATCGGCGATCGCTTGCCCCGGATTATAAAGCGTCCGCGCGCGAATATATTTAATTTACCGCTTACTTTTTTTTTCGAGCGGAGTCCGCGCCGAGGGTGGAGGGGCCGCGAGTCAATTGAGGGGATGGAAAAGTTAATGCGGCGGAACGAAGCGCGGGAGGCGCGGCCTGAAAAAAAATTCAAGTGCGCTCGGGGATCAATAACGCAGAAAACGAGAGCAGCCAACAAAATAGACGCGGCTTCGATTTCGCACGTTCTATTTCGGGGCGGACTCGTACATCCCCTGGCTCCCGTAGCCCGCGGCTGCAGTTAATGAAAACGCGCCATTAGCCCCGCTTTGCCGGCGCGCGCATTAACGCAGGCGTGGCAGCAGCACAAAAAAAAACCCCCCGAATATATATCAAAGGTACGATAATACGGTTTGCCAAACTGTCGGCGGTTTATCATGTATTAGGTCGCGCCGGCCAGATTCCCCAGTCTGAATAATTGGCGGGCATACTCGGCTTAATGAAGCGCCGCCGACCGATACCCAACCCTTTTCAGCCTGAAAAAAAAAAAAAATGGAAATCCACACGCACTGCCGCGAGCGACTGTTAATTACTTTGGAAACGGTCTTTGACGGATGCCCGCAAAGCTGCACAAAAGACAGGCACCCACGTAAAGCGCGCACAATGCGGCCGGCTTAATGTAAAGGGCCGCGAGTCGAAGGATCCGCGGGGATGTACGCGCGCGGCCTGCGCAAACCGCGCGTCGGCCCCTAACCGCCGCCCCTTCAAATTTCAAAGTCCTCCGGAGCGCATCTGTTTTGCCCGCAGCACTTGGCTCGGGCCGCTCCGCAATTCTCTTTCGCACGGGGCGTCTCGCGGGAAAGGCGTCATTCATTACGGAGACGCCCGCGGCAATGTGGAGCAGCCGGGGCTCGAGTAACCGACACACGTCGTCAAGGGCTGCTCCGCCGGAAGGGCCAAGATGGCGGCCGAGGGCAGGGGCCGCCTCGCGGGCCCGCCCGTATACATCCCCTCATGCCGTAGGCGGCCCGCGGGTTTCACGGTCGACGTGGCGGGCTCCGATCATCGCGCGGCCGATTCGCCCCGGGCGGGTTGACTTTCATTCGCGTGTGAAGGCGGATTCGCATGGGTTTTTTTTTTTGTTGTCGAGGACTTTCCTTTGTGATTTTTCTTTTCGGCCCGCGGGCGCAACGGCGCTCGCGTACCGGAAACTCTTTCCGGCCTACTCCTCCCGGCTCTCTGTCATTGGATTATTCGGGGCGATCGAGCTTTTTCGCGCTTGAGTCGAACGGCGTCGATGCTGCCGCGATGCACAGGCCGAGGGCGACGCACCGGCCGAGGGAATCTTTTCGGAATCTCAGCTGCCGCGACTTCAAAGCTTGTTTTTATCCAGCGATTTACTGCGGTGTATTTGTTTACGCGGCGCATAGGATCTCGGGGAGACGCTCGGGCAATCTTAAATCAATTTCAAACTTGCAAGGTTTATATACTTTCCGCGACTTGCGTAAGTTCCCTTTGTCATATTTATGTGGATTCAAGTATATGTGCCATTCTTTGGGAAATTTCTAATAACGGCCGATGTGTGTTTGCTCTGCCTCCCACGTTTATCTATCTTCTCAACAAGCTCGCGTGGCTCTTCCTCGGAATTTTTCCCACTGCTATGGCAAAAGCAATAAAAATATAAACGATATGCGGTTATACATGTATCTATATACATATATATCGGGTTCGTCCGCGAAATCCGCTCTGTAGCACGCATCGAACTAGCGATGCAGCTTCGCAGAAATAAAAAAAAAAAAGAAAATAAAACCGAGGGCAAACATCGAGAGGTGGTAACGGCGGAGGACGTAATGCCTAGCCCGGAGCGCTTGCGTTGGCCTTCGTTGCGACGCGGACGCCCTTAACTCGGTTGGGCTTTGAAAGGTGGGTCGCAGGCCTCGGGGCTACTTGCGCCCTCGGCCCGCCCAGACTCCCAATTAAGGCAAATGGAGCGGGGAATTATGAAAGCGTCCCCCGCCACTTGGCCGCTGTGAATCAACGGCCGCGAGGCCGGAGGAAAAAAATGCCCCGGGGTGATGCGATGACAGGTCGGCCCGAGAGCCGCCGCGGGACGGTCCATTTGACGTCGTGGCCGCCGATCGCGGATATACTCACGTGGGCAAACAAGCCCACTCAAATATTGTTTTTCCCGGGGAAATATTTGACCGCCGTCGACGGACTCCGCTAATACTCGGGCAAACACATCGATCCGCCTACGTGGGAAAAAAAAAGTGAAGGGTGTACGGTTTCATTGGAAGGGAGAAAAAACCGGGCGATTCTTGTGGAGGGCGTTAGGACAAGCTAATTTCCGTTGCGCCCCGAAGCTTCTCTAGAGACGGAGATTTTGCTAATGAAGTTGCTCACCTCGCGATGAATTATTCAGAACGGTCGAGCTACCGACATATATTACTCGCAGGTATGGAGCGAGAGCTGCACCGGGATATAATTTCTAATTTTGATTGGCCGGTAAATAGAGGGGAGGCAAATTGAAATTCGCGTTGCCCGCGGGACTCGGAGGCGCGCGGCCGCACTTGACAATGAGCCTGGACGCCTATTAGGCTCCCGAGTCGGCCTCTAAAAATTCGCGAAGGCGGGCGGCTAATGGCAGTCAACGAGGCTAGAATCGGAAGCGATCAGCACAAGGAACAAGAGCCACCGCTGAACATTAGCGCTCGGCGGGGCAATTTGAACGCGAAAACTGGTCCAGCGAGCGGGACGAGGCAGCCTCCGAGCGGCCTCAGAGGCACCGCCGCGCAAACACGCGATTAAGCGAGGCGCTGGGGGAAAGGGGCCATGTCGGCGTACTCACCCGCTCGATGTGGCCGCCGCTGACGACTTCCGGCGTGTTGACGCAAACCACCCTCTTGAAGCGCAGTTTGTTCACGTGAAAGGCCGAGCCGTAGAAGTACATCAGGGCCATCGTCGTCGGAAAGTAGAAGCAGCAGCACGCGAGGATCCTGAAAAATTCAGAGGGCCGCGGCCGCCGCCCGGCCAGTCAGCCATGTGCCAACCCCGATGAATCATGCAGCGCCCTCGGCCTCGCGCCTTGCCCCAGGAAGCCGCGGGCCCCACGCGGCCCGGGACCCGCCGGTCAACCGTCTCGGGACGCTTAATCCAATTATCCAATATATATATATCCCCGGCTCGACATTAAAACTTGCCTCCAGGCCGCTTTACGCCCCTCGTAACCCAGCGAAAAAATCACGCGCTCCCAGTGAGAAGCTACCAATGCTTAAAGCGTACCGCGGGGGTGAGGAGCTAGTGTAAGCGGCCGGAAATCGAATGTGGAGTCAAGGCGAAATTGAGGTCAGTGGTTTTGGCGCGGTCGACCGAACTCGATTGTTACCACTTGCGGGCGCAAGGGGCGCTCGCAGTTCTCCCGCGTTATGCAGACGAGCGAAACATCAATGGGCACTGCGGGCCGGTTTAACAGGAGCCGGAGATGGGCAGCTTTGGTACGTTACCTGAACGAGGCCTTGGAGAAGAACGGCTCGCAGGCGAGGAGGCCCGTGCTGTTGAAGTAATATCCGCCCCTGGGCAGGACGAGACTTCCGAAAATCGCAACGCTGGCAATCCACGTCGTCGACATTATCGCCACGCAGCCCTGCCGCATGTAATACTGCGCTCCCGCGCCTCCATTTAGTGCACCTGACACTCTTCAATACTTTGGGGGTCACTGACCGGAACCTTGTCGAGAGTCTTTTTTTCCCATGATTTTCTATTTACCAAGGGATTTCAAGCGCTCGGGTCGTCTATCGGCGTCGATCACCCTCTTGATGAGCATATATGCATTTTCTGCCGTACTCAATTAACCGATTCATCAGATATGTACCCGATGTGATATTTTTGTTGTGTCCATACAGCAAAAAGATGCTTATAGGACTGAACATATATGAATCAATTTGTTGCATTTTCAAATATTATGCTGTACTTAATGATGATCTCGGATCAAAATCATTATTGATAAAAGCCACGGTCATATGAGCTTAAAATATAGTCAGAATAAATATTCTCGATCAAATAAATGCTTCGGTTCACAATTTTGAATTTCCACTGACATTATTACTTGGCTCAGTGAATAGTGCTAATAAAATAAAGCTTACAACATGTACATTTCTATACTTATATCATTTAAACTAAATTTCTGATCAAGATATAATGTCTATCATCTCTTTCTCGAAAAGCTTTGAGTTCAATTTCACTTCATTTATTAGAAACAAAGACAATAATCACGTATGGGAAATGATTAATAAAAGCAATTTAAAAAATCAGTCTTTTACACAAACTGGACTTTAATTACGGAATTAAAAAAATGCACTCTCATCTGTCGATAGCCGAACTTTCGGGCGGCTAACGGTATTCTCTGGAATTTTAATAAAGAATTGCTCCAGAAGGCCAATCAAGTAGATAAGGGTTGAAAAACGCGGAGATAGATGAATATACTGCGTGGCCAAAAGGGGGCAAAGCCAATTCGATCGTGATGGCTATACGAAGTGCATTCTTTTCAAGCAAGTGGACGCATTCTTAAAAAAGAGGAATCCGAGGAATGTAAAAACTCGAGTTGGAAAGCCAACTATACGTATAAACGCAGATTTCGAATGGAACAAATTTAAAAGCCGATTCTTGGTACGGATGTTCACCACCCGAAGTGTTGTTTACATCCATCCGCGCTTTGTGCGTTATTTATTTGCACATTACGTTTAGAGGCACACCGGTGCTATCGTCATAATTTATGTTCGCGTACATAAATAGAGGACGTAACTGCTAATTAATTGCCTTATACAACGGCCTGTAATTTACTTTTACGCGTGCATATTCGTGCGATATCGTAGCCGTTGCTTGTACAAAGTAACTCTTGTTAACTTGGGAGTGGGGCGAGAGCGCGAAGTGGCAATAATAGTCAACTATACGGCTAGAAGTTGCTCCGCATTACTATCGCCAGATGGCGCATGATAAAATAGCTCAAACTCCGAACAATGCGCGGGCCGCTCGAAAGTAATAAGCGCCGCGTCGCGCGAATCGCTATCCGTTCACCGAGTTGCTCTTACAATTAGTTCAAATCTGCAGTTTCTCCGAGTGCGCCAACCCAACTCTCGTCCGATTAACAGTTTGCCGTGGGACGCGCCATCGATTACCGCGATGAACAAAATTCTCCTATAGCGGCTAAGCTGAAAAAAAAAAATCCGGCAAGACGAATGGCGAGGCGCTTTTAAGCGGTGCTTAAGCGAGCCAGTGTACACTTCTCCTCGTCCTCGCGTACCGTCGCCAAGTCCTGAGAGCTTTTTTTTGAGGCCGCGCAATCGGAGGTAAGAACTGCACTAGCGGGCCCCTGTCCGGCGAGAGTCCGATTATCTCGAGGAGGCGCCAGTTGCTACAATAAACTCACCCGATAAACTGCTCGAGTGGCTATGCTTTTGATCAACTTCAAGGGCGTCGTATAAAGTTTTTACGTGCCCGTGCAGATATGATTTTGTTACTTCCGCGGTAGACAGACTGAAGTGTAACTTTCCTTTTCAATAACAGTTTTACGATAAAAATGTAGAGAATAAAAGAGCAGTAAAAATACACAAATTTTATATAAAGCTAGTTTTCATAGAATCTTTCAATACTTAATTTGAAAAATCAAATAATATCATAATGAAATTGAGACGTATCATTTTCAATTGGCGAACAAACAAAAAACTCGTGATTTCAAAAAGATAATTGAGAATACGATCTATTTGAAATAAAATTCGATCTTGTAGCAATTAAAAATAATAATTAAAATAAAATCTGCGAAGAATAAACAATGCCGAAGCCATAATTTTCAATTTGATTCGTGACTTCCAGGCAATTATTGGTCCAAGCAGAAATAAGAACAAAGGGCGAGAACCCAGATTCCTGGAAAAAAGTCGCGAGCTGATTGTGAGAGCGATGAAAAGAGCGAGAGGGAGAAGAAAAATAGGGTGAGAATCGAAGGGGCCGGCAATGAATCGCTGAGTCGCAGGTTTCCACGGCCGCTAAAATCGACGACCGCAGATAAAATGAATATCCGATCCATTGGTCGCGATTCTTGGTGAATTACAAATTTGAACGGCCCACGTTTCTGTTTCTCACCCACTGATTTGAGGGATTTATGTCGCAATGAAGGGATTATGTCGCGTGCCCGCAATACGCGCGCGGAATTCCTAATATCTTCGTTGAACTGATAGGAGTGCAATTTATAGATCGCTTTACAGTTCCGATAAATTTCTTTTCTTGGTCAGAAAGATAAACTACTAGATAAGGTCACATTTTATCAATTGTACACATTTTTATGCACTTTTTTGAAGTTTGCAGTATATTGGATGGACAAAATTATCAAATAAATAAAACTTTAACTTAGTTTAATACTTCGCTCTCTGTTTTCAGAGAAGAAACTGAGAAACTTTAGCGGGGAGAAACAGTAGATCAAATCGGATACTGTCAGGCGTCTCGGTCATTGCCCCCTTATTGTCAGATTGTAAAATATTTTGTTTCCTTGTCAACAAGATTTATATGAAAATTTATTCGAGTTGCTTATACAATTGATGGACGGTTATTATTTAAAGGTTATTATTTTCTTCAAGTTTATCTTAAATTTAGAAGCTTAAAAACAACAAACATATAGGTTCGTATGCAGAGGCGCAAAATCAACTTTACACGAGTGTTACAATAATGTTCGTGGATTGTCTAAATATCGTAAACATTATCGATGTTTCAATTATATGTTGTTTCATTTTCTGTGAATTTCATAAGCGCCGACAATTATTTTTAGCGGTTTATTAGGATGTAATAATTGATTGATAGCGCTTTTAAAGTATTTTTATCTACTAGATATAATTATTCTATCGATCAATTAACAGTGTGTTATTAGGAGCGACTATTCGCCTCGACAAAACTTCTGTGAGATTCATTCGATCTTATTTCCTTTTAAGCTTTGTTCGTAGTGGTAGAACAAAACCTTTAAGTTTTAACTATACGAGCTTTCGCGAGGAGGTCATCTTACTTAGCTTTATTATACCCATCGCCATAGCATAATCCTTTTTTACTAGAGTTTCAACGGAAAACTCGTAAAAAAAAGAAACTAAAATTGACACTAAACATCAAATGGTGGAATGACAAAATGGTTTGAACAAGGACGTTACTTCCAAAAGTGGCTTGCACGGATTTTATGCTCTCCCGAACGTTATAGAGGGTAATGAAAACGTATTTCTAAATACGTAAAAAATCGCTATGCGATCGTAAAACTCTGGAATTTCGAATTTTGTGCACCAAATTATTTTTTTTTTAACTTTTAACTTCTTATTTTTGAGAGGATGCATTTAATTATGTTTTATTAATATAACGCTGGTATTTTTTTAAATAATTGAAAATTCATGTATTATCGACTGTTAAAAGCTAAAGATGATCATAAGACAATGAACGGAATATTTCGAGTTAGTTAATGGTGTTTAGAATTTATAAATTCTTTGTAAATTACTTTTAGTGTACCATATGGCAATGAAATGTATTTGATCGTATCGAGATATTTGATCTAATGGTAATACAATAAGGAAATTTTATGAAATCTAAAGAACTATAATAAATATAGAAATATTTCAATATGTTCAATCTGACAGTACAGTGAATGAAGATTGTACATAAGATTTATTGATTTTTCACGAAGTTTTGAAAATAGACACAAATAATCCTAGTCCCAAGTAAATATTAAGATCAACTAAAAGATAAAACATATGTATTAATTAAACATTAATTAAAAACCATTAAAAACACCATTAAATTTATCATGTTGCACATGAAAGTACAATTACGACGTTATAAATTCATCATTATGAATATAAACAAAATATTACTCTACTAATTTACTAACGTAACATCAAATCTTATTCATTGTTTATCTAATATAATTTTATATTATCAATTCCAGATTTTGATATTGTTATACAATTTAATATCCAATATAGTATCTGTATAACTGTAAGAAAAATATGGCCATAAACTAATTATTTAATTGTGTCATGGTTATTGTAACATATTTATGGAAATTTATAACTATATCATATACTTTCTATTACTTGCTTGATCTTTAATTAAATTTGTCGAGTTTTGCTCAATCTTGTTTTAGTCGAATTAATATTTAAATTTTTTATATTAATTTAATTCCTATATAAAAATTCAATTTCAGTTTTAAGTTTTCTTTTTCCTCACGAATGGAATATCGAAAAATAGAGAATCTTAAAACAAAAACGCGGGCTTTACCAATCGCTCTTTTGACGGCCGTAAGAATAAAGCAGCAATCTGTGAAGGGCCATGAAATAATCCCCTTGGCGAGGAAAAATCCGCGCGTTCCAAGCCAAACCTCGAGGAATTATTGCATCCTGAAGCAGAAGGGATTGGGCAAGCGCGAATAACATTCGCGAGGATCGGAAAATGCGTCGATAATAGAATCCTCGAAATAGGAAGCCCTCCAACGGATTGATTTTTTCTATGCAAAGTTAAAATAAAAAATATCAAGAATTAATAAGAGATCTCTGCCATAGAAAACATAAAGATACATTTTAATTCAATATTAGTAGCTTGAGCTATGCAGGTTTTTATCCACGTAGATTCATTCTACAGAAAGGAGAAAAAATTATAAATATCAGATAATAGTACAATTACCTAGACGGATATGAGACAATTTCAGGTGAGCATAACTTCTGACGGTGCATTTACATAGTTTCATTAAAGTGTGGAGCATGTGTAAAAGTTACTTTGCAGGAGGGGCGTAAGGTTCACGAGGGAGCGCCGCGACAAATTGAATCGTGGGCCACGCGCTCCATTTTCGAGGGAGCGCTCGTGCGCAAGTTACCGAAAGGCGTGACTTGTTCCACTTTATCGACGCTAAAGCGACATATTTTTTTCCGGCTTACTACACGATTCGAAGTCTGGGGAAAACTTCCCTCATATCTCGGTTGGCGCGCAGGAAAAATTCCCTCGGGGGAGTCGAGGCTCGGCCGAGCCGCGTCGAAAACTTTAAGAGGCGGGGCCGCCGCTAAGATCGAGGCTGCAGATTTAGAATACCCGATGGGTCCTCCCTGTTCCCCCGCGGCCCCGTGGCTCCCACGGTATATTTGATTTTAATCCGCAATTATACTCCGGCCAGCGAACAGTCGAAAATTAATTCCAGAGCGAGGATGTTTGCGGGAACCAGGGGCGAGGTATTAAAATCGGCAGAGGGCGCGCATTCATCAAGGGCTCTTTCGCGAGCTCATTATTTAAACGGTAAATCAGCGATGAGTGCGCGGGCGTAAGAGGCCAGCGCTCGCCCAAGCGGAGGCTCGCTCTGGCGGAAAATCAAAATCGAAGTATGCACGGATCCCTCGGCCGGATACGTTATATATATATACACATATTTCCCGGCGTGATCGACCGAGTGAAAAGAAGTCGCTCGCGTTACAATCGACTGTCACGAGGCCCACGGCTACGGCCACTCGGGAAAGTCCTTCTCCGGCAGGCCAAGTCCCCGGCGGATGTAATGGGCTCCGCGCTAAAGCCGACGAGGTATATATACGTCGCGCAGCCGGCGATCGGCCGGCTCGGATGCGATTACCCGGGCGATCGCTTCCTCGCGCGCGCGACAAAGTGACTCGATTAATCAGCGACCTCCTGGGCCCCGGGGGAGGCGCGTCGCACTCGGCGGGGGCCCCTAATCGGCCCGAGCAGGCCCTCCGGGGGAAGTAATTAAACTCGAGTGGGCTGTGTATATATATATATACGTGTATTGCTCGATATCGGCCGGCGCTCTTTCCGAGCGACAAAAGCGCGATAGTGCCTTCCGCTGGCCAATCCGCTTCAAAAGCTCGATTCGAGCGCCAATTATGCAGGGGGGTACACAGGGCGCTCCCCAATTGTAGCCCCGCGCTCGCACTGCACCGCTTTTGATCATTCGACTCACGCCGTGCCTGTGTTTTCCCCCGCCCCAGTCGCTTAATGCGCACCCTTGTTTTTCCCCGAAACATAACGATTTACGTTCACTTTTCCCGGTTATAATGCCGTGACTCTCGACAAGGCTCGTGCGCTCAGCTTGCGTAAAGGCTAACGCGCCCCGTCAGTATATTCCATACGCCCTCTGCCATGTGTCTCGGGCCTTTTCGCCGGCCGTGTAATAATATACGAAGTCTGGGGTGAGCTCGCTTACCTTTTTCGAGGATTGCCTGTGATAGCGGTGTGGGTGGAGCATGCACATGTACCGGTCGATGGCCATACAGACGAGGATGACGGCGCTCTGCTGGGTCAGGGCCCCCCTCAGCAGCGCCTGCAACACACAGACCAATACCAGCTTAATTCTCCCTCCGCTCGATTCCAGATTGGGGGCAAGTTTAATTGACTTTTTGTAAACGATTACGGTAATTTTAATGCTTGCCATTGATTGCAAAAGATTTCAGATAAATATATATAATATACACATAAGTTTGTGTATATTATTGTAGATTTTAGATACAATTTATTTCTAAACCATTACAATTATGCAATTCATCTGTAATTATTGAAGTTTAGCACACGTTAGTATATATTATGTACAGTTTATACTTCATGTGCGTTATTCCACTCGTTAATTTAAATAATAATGTTTGGATAGTGAGAGTTCCAAAATAGAATTCTATGTGTAGGCAAAAATTTCCGCGTACAATTTTTAAAATTAAGCAGTATCTAACCAGCTCGCAACTGAAAAGCGTCTCGTTTTCTCTGGGTTCCGACCAGAATATAAAGCAGAAATTAGCCCGTTTATGAAAATGTGAGTAAGAAAGGGGATAAAAATTCGTCAAGTTGCCCACTACGAACGAAGAAACGCGTGTAGAATATACACACTACTTGTTTCCTAACTGAGAGAGCAAGCCCGAGTCGAGTTTAAAAAAATGTTTACTTACAATTTAGAAAATTAGCAATTGCAATTTAAATAAAATAAATATCCCAGTTAAATTTTAAAGATACGGTGAGATATACACTGTAACAATAATCAATTTTTTTATGAATATTATTTAATATTGAACTTCAATAAATCACTACTTTAAGAATTTTTTTAACCCCGTGCTTTCTTCCCATTGTCTACTTTTTAGATTATAAGCCTCTTCATTTTTAAAATTAAACGACTCTAAGCTTATGAGATTTTTAAATATTTTACTTATCCATTTTTCTGATTCTCCAAGTGTTTTTTCCAGTAAATGTAAAAGTAGAATTCCAGAGAAGTTCGTAAAAGTACTTGTGAAGTATAAAGGATATAAAATTATAATATACTTCGTTATTATGTTTTAGAATCTTTATTATTAAACTTCAGAGAATTTAGAGATTGGTTATTTTCAACGCTAATAATTTAAAAAATATTTATGTATGGTAACAACATGAAACAACAATGATTCTACTTCTTTTTATCGGTAAAATTTTTATAACACAATACGCAGGATAACAATAATACTGCATTTCAATATTATGGAGTCTATAGTTTATGGTTTTGTGGAAATTTATACTAATATTCGTGTCATTTTCGAATGTAAAATATCAATTTATAAAATCTATAAGGATGTAAAAAGGCCTTAAGAGTGAAATTTTTAAATTTCGAAATAAGTTAAATTTAATAAAGTTTCCTGAAAACATTTTTTATGACAGGCTATTTCATTTAGACATAAATGACATCGTAAAATCAAGTATAACAATTCAGTATTGTACCATGTCTTCCATTTTCTAATATGCTAGAAAAGTTGTACTTAAGATGTACTTGACACACAAGAAGACGCATTATCTCGGGTATCATAATAAAAATATGATTTTTTTTTTGGCAATTTGTTTTGGCGGCATTGTCCTAGAAATTTTATCCCATTATGTACCAATTTCTAAAAATAACGAAAATCTACTAAAGCAACACTCGAAATTTTGAAGGCTTGTCATTGTTTTACAGTCGCTCATGTTTTATATTGTTTGATTAAATGGACGAGGCAATGTAATTGAAAAACGGTGTACGATTTCCTCCTGGAGATATGGATATTTTTGTGAAAAATGAACTTTTATTTCGCTCCGGTTACGATCCCTCTGAGAGGTTTTAGCTTTACAGTTTGAAATTTGACGACTACCCAACTGCCGTCATTACCATTCCCTTGCAGAGCATGTTTTCCAATGTTTCCATTCTGGCCGCAATGGTGTCGATAACTGTTTTTCGAACAGAGAAATTCGCAAAAAAAAAAAAAGCCGGGGCACCAAGTGCACATACAGAAGGCACTATTATTCTGGCTGCTCCCGCGGCGCTCGGGCGATAAAAAGCGAAACAAGGAACCGCCGGGGAAGGCAGCGGAAAGCAAGCACGCGTTTATAAGAATTCCATCTCGAATTCGCGGGCGCCCTCGGGCGCCACTTTCCATACATCAAGCGCGGCCCGGGGCCGGAATGGGTGGCTCCCTCTCGCGGGGATTCGGCCCGCGGGCAAAAAGGCACCTCGCAAGCCGCGGAGGGCCTGTCCGCGCCCGCGCGGACTGGCAATGAATCGCGCAGGCGCGGCCACCGATATCCGCTTCCGCGCCCGCGCGACACCGTTTTACTCCCCCTTTCCCGCGCACGCACAATAATTCAGCGAGGCGTCTCACCTTTTTGCCTCGGGCGACTTTTCAGCCGCGTTCTTTCTTATACCCTATTCACGTACACTCCCTCGATTACCGGAGGTACATTTATTAACTCTTGACATCGGTTTATTGAGATATGACGGAGTAGATATAAGTACTTTTTAACAGTCAATACATAATAAAATCCAAGATGAAATTGCTTGATAATAAATTTATGTCTAGGCACGAAAAACAAAAAAACTAGTAACGAAATTAGTAAAGTTAATGCGACTGTATAGTATTATTTCAATAATTGTAGATATGATGCACAGTTTATATTTGTTTTGAGTAATTTATTTGAAATATATTCCTCAATTTTACAGAGTGATTGTTTATAAAGGCGAGTTCACTATATAACTAAGTAAATTTGAATAAGTTTTTTTGCGAATTTGTGTGCTCACATGGAATAATTCGGTCAACTCGAGCAACTTGCCAACCTTTGGTTTTACACGTCATATACGTATCTCATTATTCAATGTCGTTTTTATAGACGAGTCATTGCAAGAACTGGGTGTCTGCAAAGAAAAAAACGAGGAAAAAACCGAGGAAAAAAGCGATTACCGATAATCCGGTGTAGCGAGCGTAATCGTTTCTCTCCAAGTCGAAACTTGGCCCCGAAAATCCCAATCGCATAATGAACGAGTATTATCGCGAGCGGCAGCTAAATCACCCGGGGTCTTTCACACCCGGTAGACGCGAGTCTCGAACGCCGCTCCACAATGGAAACGCACGGCGAGTGCATCGCGCGCGATATCCGCTCCCTCCGATGCCTGCACCTACCCTATCGCGCGTAAATATATAGGAGCATCTCGGGCGCCACTTGGTTATTATCGAGCGCGTGAGCTTTCTCCGAGTCGCCCCCGGCTTTTCCGAACGCGCCCACACCCACGACCCGCCCCCGGCCGTATTTTCCCCTGCGAGGTGGAAATTTGCAGTTTAATACTGCCGGCTTCCGATTGGCTTTGCTCTGTTTGCCGAGGGGGTGCTTATCTCGCTCGGTACAGAAGCAACGGGACAATGACTCTTTTTTTTTTGATAGATATCATCGCATTATGTTATCTCGGCCATTTTATCTCCGGTATTGCCTGTCTATCGAGCTTTATGTACAGACAATTGAGAGGTCGGAGTGATCGACTCAGTCGTATGAATAAATAATTTCGTTTGTTTGCGCGGCCGCTGATTCGCACCGATTCACCCTCGGCCTCGGCAAGGTAATAATTCCGCTGCGATGGACTCGTCAAAGGGGGAATTTTAATTCTCTAAATTTACGTAGCGGTTTAATTCGCGGCTGGGAATTCATTCGAGGAACGTACGACCGCGCATTAGCATATAACCCCGAGGTGGGAAAAAGCCAAACTTATCACTCCACTCCGGCGGCACTTGCGAGTCCTGTTGAAAAAAAGGGGAGACACATAGCACCTCGCGAAAGCCCGCGAGAAATTCCCAGCTGAAAAATTCCCACTCGAGGGAAAAGGAGAAATCGCGAGCTTTTACCTCGATTAAAAAATCGAGCGGTCAAAAAAGGGGTGGAGCTGAACAATTATATAGTCCCGAACGAGTGAGTTTTAGGAATTGGCCCGCACTCACAAGGTCGATCGAAGGAGTTCAACGTTAGTAACGGCGACATTAGTTAATTGGTAAATTGCTACCGGTTGATTAGGATTTTCAGGTGGAGTAAGAGAATTTCGGAAGGCTGTGCGACCCTCTGCAAGTTCGTGCGCAGGCACGACAATTTGGATGTAATCCTGCGAAAGGTCTTCTCGGGTCTTGTACTATTTATATTTTGGAAATGCTCGAGCAATCACCGAAGTAGTTTTTTATAGTAACATTTTAGCTTTCCTAGTAGAAGTCTTTAGAATTTTCTGGTCCATAATTTTAGGCAAAATTAATTAAATATTTATTCAAAATTTTAAACATGGAAAGATTTAGATCTATATAGTAACCTTATGTTATTTCATTTGATTAATATATTTAGGATAAATTATCATCTATTTTTTACGAGGGTTCTTGTATTTTTATTAACATCTTAGTTAAAAATTATATTTTTCAAACATAATAAGTGTTTGAAATTTAAAGTTAAAGTTTTCGAGTTACAAACAAAGTTAAACTTTACTCAATTAATTTCAACAATTCCAACTTTAACATTAGTAATAATTTACTTCTATATTTATCTAAATATCTCATGGTATATAGCAGTGGAAGCAAAGTTAAATACATGAATATCAATTGTGTAAATATTTTGAAACTATCTACTCTGTATTTATTGACTTTGATTTGTTATACAACAGAAACTATTTAAGTACTGCAAGTAAATTTTTCCCCTACTGGCCTATGTGTACAATGTAAATTGAAAAGTATTTTATTGAGAAAAACATATCGTCATTAACTTATAAATTTCCAATATCGATGCCTGTCTGTTTTGTGCAGCTATCCTACTTATAGTTGAAAATGGTACATGTGATTTTATTTAAAAATACGTATTTGCTTTTACAATGGATTGTGTCTGCAGGAAGAGCTAACGCGTGTTATACTTTTTATATTGGATTTTATAGTATACATTGTTTTATGAAGCATATGGAAATACGAGTTTCAAAATCGATCATAATTCATGTACATGAAATGTAACAAACGTCCTAGCGAGAATTTTTTTCAATTACATACCAAGCTCATGGTATATAAATCCGTATAACATTTGAATTATGAACTTACTCTAGTCTTTTAAAAATGAATTTGAAGAATGCGCCAGGAACAATTCTGTTATAAATCGCTTGGCTAACTGGCGCGATGGTTTCTAGACCAGAAAATCATCATGTTATAGATCGGAAAAAAAAAGAATTACCGCTGGACAACAGCATCCTTCATAATTTAATCCACTCGACCTTGGGTGTACAATTGTGCGCGAAGCACCGCTGACAAAAGCTACTCCTTATTATCAAGATAAGCCTGGCCCCTCGGCGGGCCAGCTATATCTCGAGCGGGATCAACCGCACATATTCCCCGCTATCGCCCCGAAGGAGACTAGCTCGGATAGGTGGCGTGCGACCTGCCGACAGGCCGTCCCTCAAATCGGGCGGACTGAAATCAAGCATAAATTCTTCCTAATTGACGGCGGAGCGAATGTCGCGCGAGGCCGAGGCCGTGGGTCGGGCAAGATGGAGCACGGGGTGGGGCGGCGCTAGCCTCAGAGAGATTTAAGATGGTTACTATGGTGACTGCTGGCGGCGCGCCAGGAAAAAGCTCGGGTAATCCGGGCGCGCGGGGCGGCCAACGCCAGGAGCCCCGACGTCGTCCTCGTGGCCGGCGACCGGTGGCCTGGATCCCGCCGACGCCGGATGCTGGGACCTTCACCCGGTTGTAACGCGCGCCGCGCCTCGCGCCCCGCAACCCGAGCCACGAGCGCTCGCGGCTGCTCTGGGCAGCGGAGGCTCCGATTTTTCTGATTGCATGTGGCCCCGTTTCTTTTATGCGCTGCACAAGAAAAGCCAAACTGCTGTGTTTTATTTAGATGCAAGGCCTTTAGGGAAGCCGGGTATATCTGTCCACCTTTCACTGCTCGCCGCTCGCAGGAAACTATATTTATAGGTCCAATGAAGCGATGCCAATATTTTTTGTCCTTTGGTCAATATTTACATTTAATCAACGTAGAGGCATTTTAAAGTGTTTTACAAGATCAAATAGATTACTTTATTATATTATGTTACGCGATTTCACGAATATATCATGAACAAGATAAATGAGTCATATATATTGAAAAAAAAAATTTTTTTAAATTAGCTGTGACTGATATTTCTTAATACTCTGAGCATGAAAGAGAAAAAAGTGCACTCCAGATTTAGTCAAAAACATTATTTTTCTGTTCATTAAATTATTTGACTACAGCTAGGCTGTTCTCGTTCGCCTAATATAATCGCCGAGCAAGATAAGCGACAAGCCGCAGGAAAAAAACAAACATGTTCTATTTTTTAAAAAGCATATCATTAGTTTCGATCAGGTTTTTTCTTCGGTTTGTTTACCGATTCCGGTTCCCGCCTGGCATTAATAAATCTCCTCGCGCCGCGGTCGCGTTGCGCATTAAATCTTCCAAACAAGGTCTCGGCGAATGGTAATCCGGAAGACTCTCGAATCCCCGGCGATCCGGACTATCGAGCCGGCAGACCCTTAGCCGGCACAAATGCGCCCTTAAGCGCCCGTCCGTCGATGTCCGAATACCCGCCACTAAACCCACTGGCGGCGAAACTCGCTTCGGAAAGAGTCCAAGAGGCGATACCGCGCTGCGAGACGATTGTGGCGTCAAGTTGCCTCGTCCCCCCGGAGCGACGCTTAGCCAGGCCGTAATTAGTACCGAGGAGTACTCGCGAGATGCCGATCGCAGGACGGCCCCGCCTATCCGGCAGATAAGAGACCCCGCGGCGAATGGGCTTCCCTTTCTTTCCTTTTTTTATACGCACTGTAAGGATTTTAGCGCGGCGGTCGTTGTTCCTCGCGGGGGAACTTGTCTCCGGAGCCGCGCACTCGAGATTAGCGGGGCGCCGTTATAAGAAAGACTCGGCGCGTAAATGGAATCCGGCGCTCGGGGAAATCTCTTCCGGCCGAAAACGGATTATCGCCGGGGAGACGTCGGCAGTAAACGCCGCGGCGCGTCTGCCTCCCCGCGGCAGTAAACGCCGCGCGCGATTAACGCCGCGAGCTGCATGCCGCCGTTAAAGCCGGGGCCGCGCGCCGAAGGGCCAAAGAGTCGCCCGGATTCCGGAGGTTTATGAAGCCGCCACCTGCGGCTGCGCCAGCTTTCCGATCCGGGGCCAACTTATACACCCGGAAACTGCAGTACTACCCTGACGGTTAAGCCGCGCGGGAAAGAATTACAGTCATCAAGTCGGCAGCCGGCGCTCGAGGTTGGTCTGGGGAAAAGCTAAGGGACACCATAGTTGGATTCCCCGGAAGCACTGGAGGTGTTTGCAAGTTCGCGTGCGCATGATTGTCGCCTCGATTGTCACTCGCTCGACCGAGCCGTCGGCATAATCTTCGCAAGGTGTTCCGCCAGTCGCAGCAACCTTCCTTGTTGATCGAGCCGAATTCAGAGTAGTCGCTTGTGTTTGCCGACAATAGCGCGGGGTAGTTTGTAAAGTTTGTAGTGCAATAATGTTGGTGCAGCAAGTTTCTCGATTACATGGGCGAGTCAATAATTTCTTTGTTACTATACGTGAACCAACAAACCGCACCCTCTTGTCCTCGGCACTTTGCACTCCCCCCCCCCCTCTCGCGGCTCGTTCTCATTAACGTACCGGTGAGGCAGGTGCCATCGCGCGAGCGCCCGGGCAAGTCGCCGAGAGCAAGGCCAACGCGCGGCGCTTTCTTCGATCGCCGATGATCCGGCCTGAAAATTCCACGAGATTAAAGCCTTGAGTCAGCCCGGCCCGATGACCTTGGCTCGGGCGCAGCGGCCCGGCCACTTGAGCACGAGCGCCAGCTATCGCCCCGGTTACCCCTATTATCATCCCGGACAAAGGCGCCACGGCCACTCGCTCCGCTTCCCCCATTTTTCGCTTACTTCGGACTTTTCACCCCGGCGGCGTTGCACCGGTGGATTCGCCCTCGGCCGGCTATTGCCAATTGAACCCCGAGCCAAGTAGGCTATCAAAACAATCCATAACTGGATGTTAAATCACGTGAATTTCCCAGTTTACGAACGATCCGTGATTACCGATTCTCCTCGTAAAACTGCCATTGAATTTTTAATTACGGCGTTTGATTATAAAATACGCCTCCTCGTTTCACTGAAACAATGGATCGCATAAACGCTGCATATGAAAAATATAAAATAAAGCTTCTTTTATATTTGAAGCAGTAGAATAATCTTTCTTTGCAAAGTTACGGTTGATCTCTCTTAAGAATTTTATTACGCTTCCAACTAAACGGCTCGATGTTACAGCAGATGAGAAAAAATTTTAATGTTTAAACCTTATTAAATCCCATAATGGCGCATCTCTCGAGACAAACCTTGTGTATTTCAATATCTGCGGACAAGGTGGACCAGTAGGAATATTAGCGGTCCAATTTTGACCTCGGCCATAGAAAGCTCGTATAATTCTCAGGCTTCGGCCGATACCTATAATGCTACATGTACCCCGGGCAAAGTCGGCGGGAGCAGAAAGCCGTTCCTTTCCACGGGACAAAATCGAGGCCCGGAGTCGCGGCCGATGCTCATTTCGCCCCGACAACATTAGGCAGAAAGGCTAATAACTCGAGGTAACTCGGGGCGATCGCGAGCGAGTGGCGATGCGCCGCGCGACCCCCGGGCGGCTCTCTCGCCGGGCGCGCATATTGGTTCGGCCGTGCGGGCGGGGGCGTTAAAAAGTCCCGGGGCGTAAAACGGGGGTAAATCAAGGGGCGCGGCCGGGCCGGGCGGCATAAATAAGCGGGGCCCTCGTTAAGATAAATTAAGACGGCCGCGGCTGGCGCTCAGAAATCGAGAAATGTGGCGGCGCCGGGGCCGCGGCCACAAATCAGCCGGCCGAGGAGGAGCGGGGGCGAGATTATCGCCGGGAACTCGATAACGCGCCTCCCGCGGCAATTTCCTGGGGGGCCTGGGGGGGGGGGGAGCGCGATTTACGAAGCCACGGCAGTTGCAGCCGCCCGGGAGCGAAAGAAAGTGGGGGAGGATCTACGGCCCCGGGGATAGGGGCCTCCACCCCCCGCCCCTGATGGATTCTCGCCTGCGGAGGATCCCCCGAATTTTCATTCAACCTCCGCGGGATGAGTGTGCCTCCGGCGGTCCGAGCGCCCCGTACGATATGGATTGCCCTGTCGCCAAGGACGCCGCTGATACAATTGTTCCGTAATTCAACTTGCACGAGATTCCCGGTCCGCGCGGCAGAGTATCCAGTCGGATCGGTAAGGGTACAATCGATATATAACGTATATATAGGTCAGTGGGAAAAGGCCACGGAAATTTGAATGCTTAATCCGGCGAGGGAGGAGGGGTGGAAAAAAAGGAAAGGCACGAGGCACCGGTAATTAGAGTGGGGTGGGGCCGAGGAGGGAGAAGGAGGAGGCGAACCCGGGAAAATACGAGGTGCCGGGAGTACGAGTGGGAGGAGTAGCCGAGGGAGGCCTCTCGAGAGGGGAGGGGAAAAAAAGAAGGAGCCGCGCCCCGGCGGACGTAATCGTCCTCGGCCGCTTTATTAGGCCAATGAAAGAGTTATTGGTGGGAATTAACGAGAGGCGACCTCCTTCGAGATTGAATTAAGATTTTCTCCGCGGTCGGGCTGCCGAGGAGTGCAGCCAGCGCCGCGCCCGGCCTCATCCCCCGCAATTATTCCTCCGGCCCGGGTTACCCGCGACGGCCGGAGCTCCGCTCTCAGTCCTCCTGATTGGACTGTAAATCGATGCTCGACATTTTTCCTCCACGGCGGAGCTGATCGACGTCTGAGCCTGGTCCTCCTTTCTACCACCCGTAACGCTTGTTCCGATCAGGAACAAATTGTGCCTTGATCAATACAAATATACGGATCATCAGTGCCCACAAGGAATATCCCGAACCCTTTTTCCATCCGCATGCATAATCCTAATGTATTTGCGCCGGAATGGATTTAATGTTTCCACGGCCCGTTTTCTAGGCTCCCGTTACATCCATGTTGTCGGATTTCCCGCTCAAACAACCTTCAAATTACATTGAAACGTTGTTCGAGCGCAGCGTACGGGCTCAATTACACTACGTATACCGCAGGCCAGGGCGACGGGGTGTCAGGGTAAAAAATTAAATACGCCCCTGTAAAAGGATTATACTCGGTGGGTCACTTTAAAATTCTCTACTGCCCGAGCCGACACCTCGAAACGTCCCTCGAGGAATCCTCGTAAGAAAGCTTTCAGAGTGCCACGCGGAGGACGAATAAAGCTGCCCGTTATCAGGCATCGCACTATCACGCGTCCGGAGGCTGGTTAAAGGATCGAGAAAGCCAACGTACGTACCTGGATTTGACAGACGACTTCGCCGTACGGCCAGCAGCTGTAGACCGCGGGGATGAAGCCGAAGGGTGTCACCAGGAGGCCGATAGCGAGGTCGTTGCTCGCCAAGCTCGTCAGCAGGTACCTCGGCTGCCGGAAACAGAACAAAACCCCGTTAGTTGGCCAGTCTTCCATTCGGTGATTGAGCCAGCCCTTTATCTCCCCTTATCTGGGGTCTCCAAGTGGACTCGGGGAAACACGTATCTACCGTCGGTTATGGCAAACAGTTCTGAACCGCCGCGGCTTTTTTTTATCGGCTCGAGCTATGACGGCTGGGCGCTCGCAGACGCCTGGCCGTAATTCTCGTCTCGAGAACTCGGCGAATCGGCCCGGTCCAATGACCCCTTAGCCGCGACCTATAGTCATTAGTATTGGAGCAATCAGCGCGCAGTTACAGCGCGCGGACACGCGTCCCGAGGGCTATAATTAAAACCCGTCGTGGCGCCTTGGCAAGCCAAGCCTCCAATATCGCCCGCGAGGGCCTCCATATCTCGGTAATATCGCCCTTGGGCGTCGACGGGGCGCGGGGCGGCCCTCGAGACCCTCGTGCGGCCTTCTCGACGCAAACGACGCTGGCGCCCCGAGAGTGACACCTGAGCGATTTTAATAAGACGATTGAGCCTCGACACCTACTTTAATTGGGGAATCCGTTATTGGGGACCTTGTTGATCTCACAGGATATGTCCGTCTGGTAGAGTTTTATCACGTGGAGCTCGGATGGATCTTTATAAAGTGAGTCGTTGAATCGCATATCAAAAAACAAAACGAGAATATTCTATGTCACTAATCGAGTGCCCATATAAGTAAAACTTGCAGATTCTGAATGCTTTTAGCAAGAGAGTTCTTTTTTTTACAGTTTTATTACGGTCTGTCACTCAAATTAACATGGAGCGTTAATATTGACTTTTGAGTTAGTAAAATACTCTGTAAAGTAGATTGTGAGACTCTTGGTTCAAACTTTGTTTCTTTACTTACTCAAAAAACAAAAATTAGAACAAGTTTCGGTGTTCTTATATAAGTCATCTTGATGCGACTTTTACGACTCTGGGTAATTTGAATATTTTAAAATGCCGGAGAAATTAAAAAAGTTTCAAAACTCGTCTCAAACAAATTATTAGAGAGAGTAAACAATGCCTATCGAGGATCACGGATGGGCGTCAACTCATTTATGAATAAATTAACTGCTTGTCTGGAAAAAAAAAGATAAATCTTCTAATAGTCTTTGGGGATTCACTTTGTGACTCTCTTCGACTAAGATTCAAGGCTATCCGAAACTCGGCCACTTTGAAACATCTGCATAAAGTTATTAAGTCGCGCCTGTGCGCGAGCGATCTACTCGTCCCACCGGAGACGCTAGTGCACTACGACGCTCTCGTATATAAGTTCACTCTCTCTCTATCTCGCTCTTCGTCTCGGCCAGGCCGATAATGCATTTAGACGTATTTAGGATGCCACTCGAGACTCGAATATTCATAAGCGCGGCTCGAGAGAGCCTCGCTCGTAGCTAAACAAAATTATGATAATCTTTGCGGCCCGCGAAAAGTGAGTGGTATGATTTTACGATCCACCTCGCGCTGTTTTGCTTCAATCAGCGGCTCTTCAGTTAACTTTTGAGTCATCGTTCTATGCATCAACAATTATTTCCACGGTCGACAAAACATTACTTAAACCGATAAGTATTAGGGTGTTTTTGATGCAACATATATGTTAGCTGCAAGAAGATTGAATTTAAATTTTTAAAGGAAAAGAAAATCATATAAGTATGAAAATATAATAAAGATGAAAGAAAACACGTAGAAAAGGATGTTTAGCAAAGATGGATAGTAAAGCATAAAATATCAAAAATATTACAAGTATACACGTGTTGATGCATGTCGTAAATTTTATGCAGCATATTGCAAAGAATACGATTTTTTATTCATGTCACACAAGATGTGGCAAAAATACGGGCATCATTACTTACATAATATCTGAAACCAAAAAAAAGTTCTTCCAACTAAATCTGTACAAATTTATCGTGTTTTCACAATATGCGATACTGTAACATGACATTAACCTTCGAATGAGGTTTGTAGATTTTGTAGGCCAATGACGACATTATACATCATACCATTTGACTCTAACCTTCGCGTGTAGCTTTTCTATTTTCGAAACTTCCCGCAGGGAAATGGAAAGTATCGTATGTATACAAGTAGTCGCTTGTAGTTTAGAAAAGTCTATTGAATCTACCTGGTGTCTCTCTGTAGCTCGTCCACGAGTAATAGGATGCTAATGAATTCATTCATATCAACTTCAAGCATTCGAGACACTGTTCTGTGATTACGTAACGCTACAAGGCAAGTTGACGGAACTCTCATTACCTTATTGGATCAGTCACAAAGTATATCCCTTTCTATACCTAACTACTACTTTGTCCAATCATCTACTTATGTCTTCTGAAGAGTTCCGAGAGTAGTACATGTACTGTTACACAAATTCAGTGATTCTTCGCAATTATTGAAAAATATGCAGTCTTATTTAGTAACAAGATTACAAGAAAATAATTGTTAAATAAGTAAAATTCTCATAACACCTGAATATGAAAATGCACTATAATAGTATTATTATATAAAGCGATTTATCAATTTTCCGCGAATATTAGAATTGGTTTAATTATCATACTATTTGGTGTATACATGATTGATATGGTGGTCTATATATAATATTCATTAAAGTCAAATGGTATAGACTTTTAAGCCAATTTGCATAATTCGAGTCTCAACAGGCACATAGCACTCGTCCCTAATTGCGAGACAACGCCGTTCGTACCGCAATCGCAAATCTCGATTAGCAATTATCAGTGTAAAGGGCTTATTCCGCGACACATTTCATGAATGGGCCATGCTAACCACCTGGGAAATAACTGGGCATATTTTTACGTATCTCGCAATCATTAATCTTCGCGTCGCTCTTTTTATTCCAAGAGCGGAGAAAATATCGACCCCGCTGGAAATTTCATGGCTCGGTGCTTCGCGACTCGTTAAAAATTGATCGTCCAAATGAAGCTGCGACTAATTCGTCGCCAATACCGCGACCGACTTCATATAGGCGTACTCGTAAGGGTGCGGTTGAGAGGTTAAGTGCACAAAAGGACAAGTACTCTAATGCCGAAGCTCCCCAAAAGTGTATCACGTCCTGCCAACGGTTTATGACGTAGTAAATTTTACATGGGTACCTTCTGCCGAGGACGTGGATGAATTTGAGATTATAGCTCTTGAAAAAGTTAGCTCTATAAAATTCAAATGCAAATCCCGGATAGTTAAAATTGAATCGTTTCCATAAGTTAACAGCTTGAAGATTTCTACGGAAGAGTACATTTATGGCGCATACTTTATCAAAGGAATTACAATATACAATAAGCCGTATAACGTAGGCTGCAGTGACGGAAACGATGTTTCTAGAGTAAGCTCTTAATTCTTCTCTACTCTTCACTTACAAATTGTCGGTATCTACATGCACGTGATAATGCCGCTTTATACTTAAGGTGTCCAGCGTGTTAACAAGTTTCCCTCGTTAACCCCCGGTTTGCACTACTTGGAAGAAAGGCGGGGCGTAGAAAAGTAAGCAGAGATTGAGCTGCCCGACAAACACTCACCTGGGCATGGATGTACTTGTGATAGCGGCGGCTGTTGATGACGCAGATGACGAGGAGGTTGGCGCAGAGGATGCCGAGGCTGAGGGCGAGGACGAGGGCGGCGCGCACTAGCTCCCCGAGGCCGGGCGTCACCCAGTGGGCCTCGAAGCCGCCGCCGGCCGGCAAGCTGCGCCAGCAGCTGCTGTTGCTCAGCGCCGGCGCCTGCAGGACCTGCGGTTTCTGATCTATCATCCTCCCAGGGCGCGGGAGTGAGTCGGCGCGCCGCGGACACCTGCGACCGACGCCCACCAGTCCGCCGAAGGACTCATCCTCATCACTCCTGCGAACCCAATAAACAAGCAATCAGTCTAGTCCAATATAAAGTTAATAGATTTAAATGATGGGTACTTTGTCTGTAAGCTAGAGTTATAAACGATGTCGTACATCTACCGGTATTAATATATATTTTTATTACCAATAGATTACCATAACAATCTTTTAATAAAATTTATTTTAAATACTTAATTTTATACTGTATTACCATAAGTTATTCGAAAGTCCAAAAACACTACCTTTTAAGCCTATAAATGCCAGGTTTAGAATTATAGACTTCAATCCGACCACGATTTTTACCAGGTTTATACCCTCGGCTCATACAAATGCTCCATTCTCTACTGCACGTGTCCGATTTTCCATGATTGCGCTGTCAGTTATAACAGATCCCGTTTGTTACGCTTCGAACAGGGTTCGTGCGCGGTGACGCTAATTCCGAAGAGAGGGAAAATTCGCCGGGCTCGAGGGCGCACTCGGGTGGACCCCAAGTGGGCTCCCGAGTCCGCGTAAAAAGACGCGAGGTAAGCGCACCGCGGAGATTCGCGCCAACTCGTTTATTTTCTGACTCATCGAGTGCAGAGCAGCGCTGGCTTTCAGCGCCCCCGGGGTTTCCGCCTCTTGCGGCCGGCTTCCGGCTCCCGCGGATGACGCGGCCCCTAAGCCTCGGACATACGGCTTTCCCTCGTCGCGTCATCCTCCGGCAGTGCCCGATGATCTGCAACCGTAAGCCGCAGTCGAGGATTAATAAGGCTCAATACAATTCGCCCTTTTACTAGCTGTCGGCCGCGGAACATGTCTCATTGGATATTTATGACGAAGCCGCTTTTCTCCCAGATGCTTTTTCAGGGCTCTTCACTTTTTCCCGAAGGATCATGAGGGATGGATTTCTGTAAATGGGCAAAAATTCTCGGAGAGGTCGACTCGCTGATTTACTCTTGAAAATGAACCGAGACGCTATCTTGATGCTACTTCCGAAAATTGAGTTATTCCGGGCGTGGTTTAAAGTCGTTTTTTATAGCTGAGAGCTTCGATTGAAGTCGATTCTGAGTGGATTCGAGTTCGCTCGCATTACTTTTTTTTGAGTCGGTCGGTGGAATGAATTTTTTCCACTCGACTTCTGTAAAGCACGTTCTTTTATTTTAAATTTTCTTTTACAGAATCATTTTACAAATCTCTGATTTTATGGTTTTTAATCTTTAACTGACACGCAAGAATCGCTTAGATAAATGTCAGGATACTTGCACTGAAACTCATTTTTTAGCAGAAATGTATTAAGAACTCGTGACATAGTACAAACATTAAATTCATTTTTTATCTATTTTCGTGAAAGTATTTCATGTTTAAATAATGCGATGATATAAATAATAATGAAAAAACTATATATATCTCATTGCTGTATTTTAAATACAACATTAACCATCCGTAAAATTAAATGAAACAATGTGTAGAAAGAAGTATACAAACGTTGGTTGATTTAAAATGGTTTGAAAAATTAAGCAGATTTTAATTTCTCAAGAATTTTATATTATCAGCAAATTTAAAGGAGAAATAAAAACTATATAGCAATCATATATGTGTTCTAATTTTCTTTGAGTATTATGATATTATTTTGATACATGTAGTTATTAAATTATGATTTGAATAACTTTGTAGAACTCTTAAATAATTTATACTTATTACGCACTCAATTTTTGGAGCTGTTATTAGCCGTTTAAACTTTCACATTGCTTATTAATACAGAATTATTGTATACTATCACTTTTATGCAAGAAATTTCACTTCGACTCGCAGTACTTTGTCCACACACTGTCGTACTATGTACAACAGCATTTTAGTAATATCCTACACATTTAAACTTCACATATTAACTATGAGATAGAACAGGTAAAATTAAAAATGTTATACAATATATAATAATAAACAAAAACTTCCTATTGGTAAAATTGAACACGACACCCAACATAAAAAATCAATAAGTGACATATTTTTCACAATTTCATAATAATGATGAAGAAAAAAATTAGTATTATTTCAATTGTATATTATGTAGATACATATATCTTCATTTCATTTCTAACCGTTCTTTACTTTATTTAAAATTTGGCAAAGCTCTTTTCGAGTAAAGGGAAATAAAATATTTACATTTATATTGGTGTCTTCATTACGCGAAATCGGATTCATGACCTAGCCAGAATTTACGAGTAAAATGTGCAAAATGTTAAGGAAAAGTAGTCAAAAATCTAAAATGCCATTCTTCTTTACAAGGTACTGCATTTTTTTATGTCACGCATGCAAAAATCACGTTTATTTTCATAAATAATTGGAACAAAGCTTTAAACGCCTTATAAAAGTTTTTTATGCAAAGTAGCTTGTCTAAATGAAATTTTCTTTCCATGTCTTTGTCTTGTACCTCATGAATGCAAATATTATCAATGAAAACTTGATGAAATCTCTCTATTGAACACATTTTTTTCAGCTTATACTCGATAACTTGGGGAAGTATTTTGTATAAGAAGTGCTGTATGCTGATAGTACTTACAAAGTTTGCTTAGGGTGAGATTAGTTCAAGCGAAAATACTCTTTATTGCGATATTGTGTGAAAACATTAAATTGATTATTATAACAACTACAGTGCTAGATTTGTTTAAACGATTCCTTTTTTTTAAATTAACAATTTGCCAAGTGACTTTCATTTAAATTTGAAATATTTAAATACCGATCGTACTATAAAATTTTACATACAAAAACGTCTAATTTGAGTATAATTCAATGACTTTGAGGTCCCTTTAATTAATTTATTGGTCTGAAAGTCAACGAAATGGTGAACATATTATTTGGACAGAATTTTGAACAAAACCAGAACAATGCAAATTTAATTATTTCTCTGGATGCTACGAGAAAATACGTATTGTATGCATAATCTAATGGTGGAAATGTATGTAACTTGCACTGCAACTTGTTATCCGATTTTCGTACCACTCCATTACATATACAATAATATCCCTTTGAATTTGGAGAAGGGTTATCACAGTATAAATTCAGATTGTAACGCAGAAGGAGGGAGAATCGCGCAGAGTGGAAAAATCAATGAGGCTTCGGTCGGGCTATACATTGTCAATTATAACTTGGTAAAAACGGAGGCTTCGACGTAGTAGGACCCAGAGCAGTGGCCTTCTAAAAGCCATCTCGTGGAATTGCTCTCCCAGAGCGGCGAAAGAGGGGCTTTGGAGCGATCGGCGAACTCGACGAAGCCACGCCGCGGGGGAATGAGCGGGAACAAGAGGGACACGAGCCGCGCCGTCGGAAATAGTCGAGTGCGGGGCCGGGAGATGAGAAATGTAGTCGGGCGCCAAAACGGCCGCGTCGCCTGGAAGACGGAGCGGCGCCGGGGCGCGGCCAGGTAGAATTAAGTACGAATGGCTTTATTACGCGGGCCGGGCGCATTTAGGGGGATCCGTGTACACGCGGCTTTGGCGTCCCCGTCGATATCGGAGATCGCGGCCCCCCGCGAAAACTGGCGGAAGGTCGCGCGGGAAAGCGGCTTGCCGGTGGGCGCGGAGAAAGGGCTGAGCCGCTCGATGGACGCGGCTCGAGAGGTCGCCTCCTCGAGGGCCCGGCGTCGCCGCCCCGGATGAGTGCGCCGCCTTCTCGCGGGGGCTTCTTTTGCCACGGGGGTAACGCGCGGCAGTTGGGCTTCGATGGGGTGCTTAGGGGCGCCCGGGGACACCGCCGAATAAAAATACAAACAGTGCTAACTTTTGCAAAAAAAAAATGGGGGGGGGGAGTCTCATTTGCGATTCCGATGAGATTACCCTGCGACCGCGGGAAAAACGCCAAGAGGTAAAACCTGACGGCGCGTATTATTTAACTGCGGAATAAATAATGAGTTTGCTTAAAAGGAACGGGGCAGCCGCGTGTCTTCTTTTGCCCCGGCCGTGGTATGGACTCGCATATTTTTGAATGGTGCGATTGTAATCCATGTTTTACGAAGTTCTATGTATTTTGCCTCTCTGCATAATAATGCGCAGTCGAATGCACGTAGCCTTTATATACGCCTCTTGCGTTTTCTTTTAGTACAGGTGATATACGTGTTAGCTGTAGGCTAGGCCAATACGCTATCCTCGCGATGAGATGAATTAAAACTTTCTCCAATTAATTATGAAGACAGCTTTTGTGTACTCAATTATAATAACACGACGATAGATTAATTAAAACAATCAGCGGAGCACTTCGAAAATGCATTTTTACTCCTGTTTTCCTCCCATTATCATTACCCTGTTTAATATTCAGTAATAATTGAATTAGCCGCGTTGTATTCCTTACGCCTGGCTTCACGCACGCACAAGGACACTGCATTATCTACACGTTATAACAACGAAAAGTCCGAGCAGCGAATCCAGAGACATAAATCGAACCGCTTGACAGCCATCTCGGGGAAATCGCACGAATAATTAGACCTGCGCGAGACAGTCGGCGCGTCGGAAGCGTTGACAGGCTGGCCCCGCGAGGGCGCGAGTCCCGTCCCCGCTCGCGACTTCGGCGCCGCGCAGGGAAACGGCGAGCGACAAAGTGAGTTTAGCCGTCGCGGGCGCCGGCGATCGCCCTGAATCTTTCATGAGCGGCGCCGATATCGCGCGCCGTTCCCGCGTCGCGCCCACTTTTTCGCGCGCGCGCGGATTTTTAAATGGGCCGCGGTTACGGGCGCGGCACTTGAAAGCGAACGGCCCCCGCGGACTTGGCCCCCCGGCCAGTATCCAGTTGTCAATCCGCGGCTCCTCCCCCTCTAGGAGTGTCGACTCCGCGATATCGCGCCCTTCGAGGGCCGATAAAGGCGCGGCCGGCGAAACGGCGAGGGCTTAATGTGGCCCGCGCGCACAAAAGCCGACCTCCGGCTCCCAGGGGATTATCCAGATTCCGAGGTTTATTGCTGTCGGCGGCGGACCGAGGGCCGGACAATTTGTCCACCGGCCGCTGCGGTCGAGGTGTAGCGCGATATTGTTGTTGCGCTCGCTCTTGATGTACGGGGGAGGTTTTTATTTCTCAACAAAGTTGGTTATCGCAAGTTTTTTTTTCGATTCTTCGGATCCGTGTAGACTTACAGGGGGGTATATACGGTTTCGGGAAGTAGGGCTCGCTCGGAGCCACGCGTGTCTTTAAGGGGTGCTGTAAATTTAATGGAATTCTCCGAGGGCGCAGTTTATAGGGTTAGGGCACATGCATAATGCAGAAAGCACAGGTAATGCCAGCAAAAATTATTTTGAGATGAATTCCGCAGTTATAAGTGTGAAAAAGTGTGGAACAGATGCCAATGCGAAATTAAATGCGGATATAAGAAAATTGATAGAGTCGTAGGTTGTAAGCATTCTGTTAACGGGTTATAAATTATCGATTTATATTGACATAGCATTAAATGTCCATCCATTTTTATGGGCCGCGACTTACGATGCTATAACTTTAGAAAAACTTTTATCGCAACTGAGCTTGATTCGATTCTCTTGGAAATGATCAGAATCGCAAATTTATTATCCTGTCAATGATAGACTTTAACACGCCAGGCGCTGTAGGATAGGTGCTTCTATCACTTGTCTAATTGCTTTTATTATGGCCTATTTTATTAGCGATTAAACTTATCTTTTGAATTTTAAGCTCTATCAATAATGTTTAAGTATTGTTTTAGTAGTTGAAGTATATTACATTGTCACGACTTTAAAAATTTATTTTCCAAAGCGTATCGTGTTCATAAGATATCCCTTATAATTTTAAAAACATTTTTATTCATATCTCGGTAGTTTAATATCATTGAGTAGTGTGCTTTTAACAATGCAATATAAATAATATAGAGTTATAATACTTTTGATCTTAGTTGAATGATATATTTTTTACATTGTACCTACAGGGGAAATTGAAATCATTTTATGAAGGTTGTGGATGAGATGTATTTGTATGTCAAGCTGACGGCTCACAGAAGTACAATAGGTGGAAAAAATGAGGGTCAAGGATTAGGAAATGACAAGGTGCGGGAGTGTCTCGACAAGTTCACTTTACCGGGTATGCGGAACAGACATTTTTTAACCCTTACTCTCCTTGAAACTCTCTCATATGTTGATTATAGCTATATGGACATACACGTAGTTTTTGTAACAAGTAAAAGTAAAAAATAAAAATTCATTTGTACCACATTTTTAATTGTGAAACTTTAATTGATTTTATGTATTATTTCAAGAATTGAAGGCATTAGAAAAATTTATTTGCGAAAATTTTACCGAGTGCACATAGACAACAGAAAGTAGGGGTGAACTATAACTATTGAGTGAGGATGAGTTTGTACATCGTTTAAGGTAGCAGTAGTATTGCAGTCTAAATCAATGGAACAGAAATGATACAATAGTATCACATTTATTATTATCCAGTGTAGCTACTATAGTGTGTTGTAAAATAAATAAAATTTAAATTTAAAGGAATCAATTGAAAAAACAGCGAGCTTACTGGTTTGGTTGTCTTGGAGAAAAGCACTGCGGAAATATCTTGAAAACTCTTTCGGAAGCTGAAAACGAGTGGAAGTGTGGAGCCGTTAGCGGGCTAAAGACCTAATTAAAATCCGGATACGGTGGCCGCGGTCCTCGGCTCGCGAGGCACGTGCGCGACTACGATTTAAATACGCCAGACAGGGCCGAGGCGGCGCGGGCGACTCGGCGCCAGGCGCCTCCCGGCCTCGGCCCGATAAGGCACGCGCCCCCCGCGCGGTTAAAGCCGATCTTATTGTCGGACGAGTGGGGCATAGCAATCGCGGGCAATAGAAGCGGGGCCTGAGGTCCGCGGAGCAATTCCTGCCGTACCGGTCACCTAGGGGATCCCCCTAGAGAGATGCGCTCTTTTTTTTAAGGACTAAAGCGGACTCCTGTCAACCGGGTGGGACAAAGGGCCGGTGGAAAAACCAAGCGGCTCGCGGGCGGGCAAACAGCCCGGGCAGCGGGGGAAAAAAATGGCCCCCGGGACGCCTGGGGCTTTTCGGCGCGGAGAGGCCGCGTCCGCTCCGGACTCGGCGCCCCGGGCGCCTTTTTTCACCAAGCCAACGCGGGGAAATGGTCGCGTGACGCTCCAGTGCTTTCACTTTGTGCTTTTCAACTTCTTTTGCACCTTACATTCGGGAGGTCTTCGGTCTTCTTTATTTCTTTCGCTCCAAAATCGTTTACTCTGTATTTATACAATTGGGTTTTTCGGAGTACGTATGTGTTAATATTATAATAGTCGAGGATAAATGTTTTTTCATTTTATAGTCAATACATGCTCCGTAATCACTTTGAAAGATAATATCGTGGTGTTGCGCGTACACTTATCTTGATTTAATTCGGAAAGTCATAATACAATTGAAAAGTATTTATTCTCGAATATTTGCAGCAAGTAAGAAAACTTTTTATTTTAAAATAAGCACAAAAAGAAACGGCATGCTTAATGATTTGCAGGACTTCTGAAAACTATCCCTTGGCAACTGAAGGGAATCCCGCATTTTCGATCGGATTGCTAAGGAAGAGCTTCAGGATGGATTTAACCTTGGAGCTTTTAAAGCTACTAAAACTTGGAAGTGTAGCGGAAGCTCGCGGCGATGCATCCGCCGCCCCTATGTGAAACTTGAGAGCGCGAGCGAGTCTGAAGAGAGCCCTGCGAGCTATCCGCGCGTCTGCCGGAATTATACGGCGGCGACGGACGGCCCGTGACGCAGGCAAGTTTCCCGTGTCGCCCCGTTTCACTCGATCGAGGCGTCGACTCTCTCGCGCGCTTTCCCCGGGGTTATTGTTTTTGAGCGGCGTCTCTTCCGCATTCCTCGAAACTGCATTCACTCGTCGTATGATAATCGCATTATAATTTTGAATTTGGTCGTAAAAGGTGATTTATCGGAAAACTTTTCTTGAATCCCGAATCTCAGAAACGGTGAGGAAGATTCGGAAAAAAAATCGAAAGGAATTTTCTTACTACGCGATATTGGCAACCGTTCAAGTGGCAATAAGTTAAATGTATTCCACGCGAATAAAAGTTTTAAACCTCTCGCATAATCCATGGGATATACAGTACATAGTCTTATATTCAAATTTGACTTACGTAGTGAAAATAATTTAGCGGAGTGGTTCTATCCTTTGGATTACCTACAACAGAAAAATAAATTAGGTTTATTATCTGGAAAATGATTGTTTCTTTCAATAGTATTTGTTTATAGTATACAAGTATCTCTCAACTGTCTACCAGTAATCATAATAGTACATAATTATATCATGACTGATGATTTTAATTATTTTATATGCAATATCTGATTTTACTTTCAATCGTAGTCGAATTGAAAATTTATATATATTTATAAGTATTGTTAAACCGTTCTTATTTAAAAATCAAGTCCTGGCAAAAATACGGACACAACTGCGAGAGTTTTCAGAGAAATGCTGTAGAGCCCTTTTTAGCAATAGAACAGAATAGATAATTCCACATTCTGTGTGTAACGCAGTTACGTGGGAAAAAGTTGATTACTGAGCAATTGGGACTCGCAATAGTCCATGAAGAAAATTTGCCCCGTAATCTAATTCATCAACCAGCAATTCCATTTTTCCTCGATTTCGAACCGCGGATTTTCGCACACGACGCGTTTATGCAAAGCCGAGAGGACACCGGAGCAATATACGCTCGGTCAGCGATTTCGAAGCGCCAGTTTGAAAAATCAGGACGTAAGAGCCGCAGGATAAGAGTGGCAAAGGCGAAGACAAAGGGGAAGGTATATCGGGGAGTGGCTTTCCTGGTCGACTCCCCGGGCAGCGCGAATGGATTTACGCGGTGGCCGCGCCGTCGGAATTCGACTGGGATTTATCGAAGACTCCTACGCTCCCCTGTGTTTATCCCTCTATAAAGTCGGCGCGCGGCCCTCCTCGACAGGCCGCAAGCCGGCCCGTACCAAGCGACTTAATCACCGGCGGGGCCGCCTTCTTATTCTCCAGGCCGTATAATTGCACCCCGGATTTCTCGGTCGACCTAGCCGATGGGCGCCGCCGACTGTAGGACAACACCGCGCAATTCAGGGGTCGCGCGAGACCAAGAAGCTCGCGGCAACTCCCAGAGGCCCCTCGTCGTCGACAGCCTCATACATACTGAGCGGCCCGCACCTGCTGCCCCCCATTTTTTTTTTCTCCCCGCGGGAACCCCGGATAACGTCGTTGCGCCTCTCCGATTGCTGGAAAACGGGAAAATCGGGCCGTGTCTCTTGGTTCGGCCACGGCGCGGGCCCGAGATGACACGCGGGCCGAATGCGCAATCGAGCTTCTTTGGCCGCCTTACAGCGGCCCGACGGCAGAATCCACTCGGCGCCTTGATTATGCGGACTGAGGCGCCGCGCCAGTAAAACAAGGCCGGACTCCCGGGCGCCGCAGTAAAAACTTACCGGGCTGCCGTGTAAGCCGGCCCCGGCGTTTTTTTTTTTTAAAACGCGCGAGAAGCTCGTTCCGCGGGCCGGGCGAAAGCGCCTACCTCCGGGTTCCGGGGGGCAGGGGATTCCCGAGATAAAGCGGCATTAGGGAGAATATAATACGCGGCTGAGGCGGCTTCGCCGGGGGATATATATATATTTATACGTATAGGCGGCATTCGCCCGGGATACCCGGCGTCCTCGGATCCTTTCCTATTTTTTATTTTTTTTTTCTTCGGCCCCGCAGTTTTATTCTAAGAGGCCGTGTGAGAATTATGAGACTCCTTGACAGAATCTCCCCGCGGAGCGGCTGACGCGCGAAGCCTCTCGAGCAAGTAGATAACGGCCGCGCGCGGTCAGACGCGGCCTCGGGGCGCTCGGAGGACTTGGCGCTTTTTTTTTTTACCGCGGCGCGTGTAAACTTCGAGGGTCGGAAGTTTTTCCAGGCCCGGGCGCGATTAAGGTGGCGAGTTTTTAGGACCGATGCCCCCGTTGGCCGCAATCGGGATCCTCGCTCGGCTGCGCCCTGTGATATATGTATATATACCGCCGCGTATCGCTTGCCACTTCAATTTTCTTTCAGAGCTCGTTTAACCACCGCGGGAATCGAAGAATTCGGCCGACCTCTTCCCGAAGCTTGAATCAACCCTGCAATTAAGTGGAATTCGAGAACATAATTTAACCCTGCTTACTAATTAGAACTTGACAGGGACGCGGGCCCGTGCAGCCGTGTCCCCATGGAACTTGGCTGCTTTCCCCCAAAACTTTTATCGACCCGCAGTAGAGGCAAAACAATAAAACGGGATAAAACGATCCTGTCGCTCAAGCGGAAAACACGTACCGAATGTATATATATACACCGCTGGTAATAAAACGCGCGAGAAGCTGGCCGAGAGTCGAAAATTCTCCTTGGCCAGCGCGGGAGCCCCACTAATCTTTATCAAAGACACAGAGGCATTCGCAGCCGGCTGCGCAGTAAGTCAATGTTTGGACGCGGCGCCGCGGACAATCGCGCGTCCTCGCCGACACCGCGGACACTGTAAATATCCATCAGCCGGGACCGCGAGGGTTTACCCCGGGGCGTTTCGGTTTCGCGCGGCCCGTAAAATCGCGCCGTCTCGCCGGGAGACTCCCGGAATGGAAAAACTTTCTCGGCCGGCTTTTTTTGTCCCGGGAATCTGCTGCGAGCGCGCGCGCGCGCCGCTTCGATTATGAAGTTTAAGCGGACCGCTGCCCTGCCCCTTTTCTTCGCAGCAGCGCGGCTGGAGTTTCACGCGCTTTTTTACGCGCCGGCTTTTCCGCGAATTGCTTTTTGTCGGCATTCCGCAATGCGTAAGCGGCGCAGGGGATGTTTCGAGCGACTACGGTTTTGCATGCAACAGCGGGTTGGGGAGTTAGCATATTCGGGCTGAGGCGATCCTCGGATTGTCGGTAGACCTGCTTAGATAAAGAGCCTTCAATTAGTGATCCGATGAAGTGCCTTTCGTTGCTCGGATCTGTGCCAGTTAAAAGAAAGTTTTTACGAAACGGCTCGTACGTTTCTTTATCTCATTTTTAGAATCGAAATGCGGAAAAAGGAATAACGTTAGAACAAAGGGCTTGAAGCACAGTAATTCACCTCGCGAAAAATGGGCAAAGCGCTGATGGGCCCACGATAAATTCACCCGAGCTTTAAAGCTCCGCGTAAATAAAAGCGCCGTACATGCCTAATCGAAAACGGATAGCCTGTGGTTATCGACCGCGTTGCTGAATAATTCCCCCATATATTGTGGAGAGCGTTAACGATTTACACCATGACCCGCGTAAACAGACTTAGATTTTTCTGAGCCTCGTTATGTAATTCGCTTATCACGCAGATTTTCTACTTTTTTCTAATCCTTACTTTTCTTCTACTTTCCATCACAAGTATGTTGAAATCTTACTATTAAACTTTCTGTGAACGTAATGAAGAGGAAATACTGTTACAAAGATATAAGTAGTTGTCAGCAAATTCTGTGAAAGGGGAGCGAATGCATCGATGTATGATAAAAGTTTTACTTGAAATGAACATTGATTTTTGTATTATCAGATAGATTTCGATTTTACGACGGTTACACTTACGATAGTTAAATAAATGAAAATAAAAATTGATGAATGCCTCTAAATCTATAAAAATAAAAAATCCCGATAACAGCATGTATAAAACTATCGCTTAATCGCGGTATTACGACCATTATACTTTATATGAAACGAAATTGTGCAGATATACGTTTACGCAAAAAAATAAAATTGTAACTGCCTCTACAATTGTTTAACAGTCAAGTTATAACTATCTAGTCTACTTTGTAGCTTCTATTTTAATCTGATTTATATTTGCGAATAACATATCTTTATCCATTACGAAGCTACAGCATCATATATAAAGATTGGAAAAATCTGCTACCCGCGTGCAATCAACCGTCTTCTACTCGAGAACCGAGAACTTTCGTTTGTACCTTTTCAAACGGCAAAAGTTTCCCACGACCAAGTAAGGCGTGGAGGCCTATTACTCACCGATAGCCAAGGCACTTTTTCGCGCACTTGTTTCCACCCCTGCAAATTATCGCGCATTGTTGTGACTTTCGAGTAGTGAAGGCACGTGGCACTCGAGAAACCAATAATTGAATTTCGAAAAGTTATATTCGTCGGCTCGGCTTTGTACAATTTACGCGAGAAGGGAATATAAAGTTAATTATCATCAAGGATATTTCATTAGAGCACGCACAGAAGGTTGTCCCTGAATAAATCTTGGACTACTTGTCATTATTTTGAAATTTTATCTTTCTTAAAGTTGATGTAAAGTTGGTCTTGATGTTCTTCATATGGTCATTTTGCTTTTTTAATGAGAGTTGTAATAAAAAAAGTAGGGTAAATACTCTAATAAATCTATTAAAGTACACATAATTGTGAACTATGTTTCAAAAGTTTTGAAATACGATTTATGAAATTCAAAACCATGTTGAGTTTTACAAGCTAAGATTTATTAATATGAGGCCGCATTATTTATGAAATAAAAAAATTTTAATTTAAAATATTATGTGTTCTATATGTACACACAACGTATATTCAGATTTATACATATGCAAATAGTGATAAATACCAACTATATCAAACTGGTTCAAATTTGAATATCTCTCATACGTACAGAAAAATACTTATTAATCTTTATTAGGAGTTGTAGCATCAATCTATTGTCGAACGTTCCTGCAAACGTAGGCGTTGATCGACAGTTCCCCGCTGTTCACAATTTACGTATAATTACTCGTGGTGTTTCCCTTGTGAAACAATCATGTCGCATTGGCCAATTAGTTGCAATCCCCGTGATTGCTACTGGGGGCGCGACAAAGAAACATGAATCATGAATTCGCCATCGTAACTCAGCGGGCCGCATACATGAATCTCCGTAAAAAAAGTCAACATTCGAAGACTCAGGGGCTGTCATCGCAGGCGGCAATTGTGCTGGCGAGGAGCTCGACGTTTTCATTTCTGCGGAGGCCTTTTTATCGACTTCCGCATACATATATATATATTTCTTCAGTGGAGCCATTATTCGATTACGCGGGATAATTGCCCGTGAGCTAGTGTAAATATTTAGGAACCGATAGACAATGGCCGATCGATTTGACTGCTAATGGTAATCCAATAAAATGCCTGTTTGCCTATAACGTAATGGATTTGCCATGAAATTTAAACACCGTTTGGCCGTAGATATTATATTTATGGCCGAAGATAAATTAACCAACTGTTTAGATTAACAATTAGTTTAGAATTGCACGTTCGAAACTGTTGTGTTCTTCTTGTTAAATAATGAATATTAAAACTATTTTCTAATAACAATTTCCCCCGCTACTATTAGTCCCGCCTCCTTTTGCTCGCCACTCATGTACCCGTCATCCTTCATATTCAGGGGCAGCCCGCGATCGCGTTCGCCTTCGCCCTCCTTCCAGAGCCTTCCACGGGCCTCCCTCCCCCTTGCACCTCTCTCGGCGCGACATGGCCTTCCCCCCGCGGACTTCCACCCCTCTCGGCCGAGTCTCAACCGCCTTCGGCCCGCTTTTTCCCTCATCCCCATATTATCCGTGCAGTAAGTTATAAAACTAATAGAATATTTCCCTCACACGCATAGAGACTTGTTTTACATTTTAACTCCGCTGAGTCTTACAAATAATTAATAGATAATTTAAGTTTTATTTCAATATTGCTGTCCATTTTAAATTATAAAAAGATTGAAATAACCCTTAACGAATCGCACAATGTGTTAATCAACACTATGAAAAAATTATCTAGCACAAGTAGATATAATAAATTAAGAATCACTAAATACAAGTCTTTATTTCGTCTAGTTACTTTGATTACACTAGTATCAGAAAATTCTTTACACAAAGATATTTTTATATTTTGATAAACGATGATTTAATAATCCCTTACAATAATGTGCGACGGTATATTACAACTGTGTCTTCTATTAATTGATAGGAAATACTAATGATATGACAAATTTATTGAAATATATGTAAATATATTAACATACATATGTGTAATGTGTTCGATCGTATAATATAATATAATGCGCCAGAGAACGTAGAATATATTACGTACGTTTAGAAGACGCGCTACTAAGGCGCGCATGCGCTACTAAGAGATAAGTATACACTCAAACAGTTTGTGATTTCTATTCGAAGGGTTAACATGCCATCAAGATTCTATGTCCAAATAATTAGAGCATAGTAAAGTAAGTGGGTGCATACGTATCTTAAGCGAGACCTTAAGAGAATCGCTGATTTTTTAAAACATTAGCCCTTTTCATACTCTTAATGTTGTGTGAATTATAGATGTATAAATTCACTGTATGTATTCACTGTATATATAGATTCTCGCGCTATTCTTACTCATACACACAAATATTTAATCGTTCTAAAACTTAAGTGATGTGAATTTTTCATTTCAATTAACCTTTTGTATAATTCTGTGTAATAATATATCAGGTTTTTATGCCAATGGGCTTTTTAACCTCATCCCTATTCGGTTCGTTCGGAAGTATTAGATGAAACACAATGTACTAAAAGGAAATATCCATAACTCGCTCTCGAATTAACTCGTTCTCTTATAGAATAAATATACAGACATTGAGCTAACGAATCTGATATTCATGCAATAATTTTTAGTAAGAAAATTGTAATCATTCTTGGGGAATCAACGAGGCTTTCAAAAATAGATGTTGAACATCGTTTGGTTTAAAAATACTGCTACATATAAAGTTATGTTAGCTCTATAAATTGTGTGTGCGATATAGTGGAAGCTGATTCTTCAAACATGGGTTCAACAATTTAAAACAAACATGACGAATAAAATCGGTATGAAAATACCATAAGCTGCCTTTGATCGATGAGCGATAACCTGAGCGGACATGACAACGGCGAAAAGCAAAAACAGTGACTAAAGACATTACTGGAAAGACATGCTGTCATCTCAGGGATTCGAGTAACATAATCCCGCACGGCAAAAAATACCATAACAAAGTTTTGAATGGGATAAAAACGATGTTCGGAAGATAGGAGGCATAGTCAGTCACCTTCGAGCGACAAACGGGATGAAGCGAGTCGACGAAAACAAACATTGATATATGCAAGGACTGACACCATCTCCTATTTATAGCGAATATTCGGCTCGAAACTGACAGCGTGAAAAAACGGATAGTAGAGTGTGATACAAATTTAAAAACGATGAATGATATCCTACTCAAATAATGCTAACGGACATATTAATACAATTACAACTATTAAGAATACATAACAGACTATAGACAAAAGTTGATACACAAGCTGCCAGTGAGGATGTATGTTTGTAGAGCCATACTCACGTGACGAATGTTTTTCAAGGATTTGGAGGACCTCGAAAGAGATCCGTCACCGCGTACGGTCTACAACCGACTGAGAAGCTGAACAGAGCTCGCTCGTATTTATATATACTCGATGACATCACAGCTGTTACATTACGAAATCGATTTTTGAAATAAAGTACGTTAAAAATCATTTTATTTTGCATTGTTTATATATTAATGCAAAAATTTAATAAATTTGTAGATTTTCGGATATTATACCTATTTTAATATATACATACATATCTATTATAATACAGAAAGAATTTATGCAAGAATTTTGTAATACTTAAAGATACTTCATTTTCATGTTTATTTAGACATAGAGAAATGGATTGCATCTTTTATTAGTTTGGTTGAAATCGATTATTTTTGATATTCAATTAAGAATTCTCTTCCTACTAAATTGACAAATTTAATTAACACTCGTATAAATTGCTGTTCATTTAATTACGATTAACGAAAATTGGGATTAACGTCATCAACGCATTTGAACACATGTTTTGAAATATTTTCAGTGAATGTGTAATACAAGTGTCCGAGAACTATAATTTAATTCATCAGTCCTATGCATGACATTCTATATTTAGGTTCAATGTTAGACATTGAAATATAGCATTACAGATTTTACTTCAATTATAGAATTAAGATAAATATGAATTTTTTACATAAAATCATAAACAATGGAAGGATATATAGAAATTATGGAAGGAAACATTAATCATGAGACATGTATCCAAAGGTTGTTTGAAAAGATCAGGTTAATATTCAAAATCCAAGTATGTAGACACGGTAACTAAAAATAAAAGCAATATGCTAAGAGGGCCCCTATCAATCACCTTTGATGCATAGCACGCGTTGGCAGTGTAAACAAAGTCGCATCGAAATAAAAAAAAAGAAGCGGCGACATGAAAACAAATTAGTAATCATATATGCTGCTTGAGAAAAATTCGCGGGTCGCTCCTCGGCTTCCCGTCTAGCATCACTCGCGATGAAAACGCGCCGCAAAAACGCTCATGCATGCCGCACTGGATATTAGCATAAGCGCGGCGCGGTCGGACGAAAAAGGGCCGAGTAGCGCGAGGGCCGGTCAATCAAGCGAGTCCCAGGCGCGTCCGCTCGGCCTCTTAATGAATTTCGGGCCGCTGATTGCGCCGAGGCTCGACGCCGCGGCCCAAGGCCGCCTCGCCCGTGATTTATGTGCGGCGCCCACGAGGCTCCGCGTCTATACAACTCGTCCCGGCGATCGATGCCTCGCCCCGGCGGACCCGATCCTCCTTCGCTCGCGTGGGCGGCTGCCCGTTGCGAAAGGAAAATGTAGCCCGGGAGGGACTTGGAGGAAAAAAAAAAATCGGTCGCCCGCTGTTGGGAATCACGTCGAAGATATATACGCTGGTGCAGCAGCGCTGGCCGCTTGGACCGGCATCAATTGGGCGCTTTTTGATGCTCGATTCTGAGAGTCGGTAGCTGGCTACCCCGCCGGAAGTCCATAATGCCGCCTTCGAAAGGGGACAAGACGAACGGCTGGAATTCGGTGTACGTAATGCGACTTCGGGGCGCATTGCGAGGGACCTGATATTTTAACTGGAAATTGGGTCCAGGCCGGCCAACCGTGTTGTATCGCGTTAGAGTTTGGATTTTTGGGAAGCTGTACCGCGCGATATCACGATACCGGGGGCTGAAACTCTTCCGCTCACATTTCGGCGCGTTAACGCGCTAACTCGAGTAACCTGCTCGCGCGATCGGTACAACGAGCAGACCTCGGCTGATTCGATCAGGCCGGCAAACTGAGAGATAAACTAAATTAAGAAAGTCAGTTTGCGTCGATGCAATTACACGGGATACCAACCGCGCCCAAAGCGTCGAACTTGGGGGGGAAAAATCGGGCGAGGTCCCGTCGTGAGCCGCGCGCGAGAGTTTATACGCCCGCAGTAATCCGCGATTGCGCTCCACTAATTGCGAGGGATATCGCTTTCTTTTTTTTTTGGAAATCAAGTGGCGACGGTGACGAGCGAGTGCGCGAGAGCCGTATATACATTGCGAAAGCCCTCGTCTTCACCTGCACTCGATGCGGCAATAAATAAGCCGCGCTCGAGCACTTAACCCTCATTAATCATAAGCGGGCGACGGGCTTACCCAAGTGAGAAGCCCGCCCGCGACCTTCCCTTGCTTTTTGAGTCGTCATTGTTAGCCGCTGATCCGCAGGTGCACTTAACCCAATTCTCGCACCAGCCGCCCGCAGCTGCGCAATAAAAGTCGCCGCGGAACAATTACTCGATATATAGGCGCGGGAGTGCAACAGTTTTATTAATTAAGAGCCCCCGTAATTACCGGGGCTGCTCTTTCATCGCGAGGCCCAATGCCGCGGTTGCGCCGCGACGGCCGCATCCCCACGGAGGCAAGCGTAAATTGGATTCGCGGCCAAGGCGGCGGCGCCGGGCTTTGATCTACATCGACCGCGGCTCCGGTTCATCTGTTTTTTTTTTTTTTTTTTTTCAAGTTTTTCGGACGCAGGTTGCGCTCGAGTGCGCTGCTGCCGCAGCTTCTGGAAATTCGTGCACTGATGCAATTTTCTGTTCGGTAGCTTACAAGTATGAAGAGCTGCAGCTTGCAGTAGCTCTTTCACTCGATTGTTGATTAATTAATTAAATTATAATTTCCAGAATCCTTCTGGCTGGATTTTATCCGTCCAATAAGTTTCTTGTCCGCTTTATTAATGAAACAACAGCTTTTGCATAACGTTCATTACGGCGCAGGCATTTTCTCTTGGTATAAAATAAGGCGAACGCTATTTATTTTGTCTTTTATACTTTTAAAGCACAACAGTAAGGCTACTTACTAAGTAATTGCATACGTATAATATAGCAACGTTGATTATACTCATAATTATAAATTCTCCAAGGTTTGAAAAAGAAATAAGAAAATTAGTGGAAATGATATATCCGAAGGTAGATCTCATATGCACTTTCGCATAATAGGTACATGGAATCTGTAAAGGCAAGGAACTATATATTAGACAAAGTTAAGATTAATGACTTACAAAGATAAAGTCAAATTTAACGCAGTTTCAACGCCAGAATTTATAATTTTGAAATGGATACTCAAGTTCAAGTTTCTCATTTATTTTACTGTGATTTCAAAACTTGGAAATGACTATTAATTTGAATCAACTGAGCGGATAAGAAGATGATCCGAAAAGATATGTAACTGAATATTGTTTATCGACAAAGTTCTCTTTTATGTAGCCTTCATAATTAGTGTAATTATGAATAAGAATTAATGTAAATTAATTTGGCAATCGAACCATTTTTCGAATATTCGTCAAGTGTAGGAGTACTATACGAGTTTCGTAATACTTCACGTCTAATTAAGTACGAATTGCATAAAAAAACTTATTAGCATGAAGTGGAAATGAAATAAAATTTAATAATGTACAAATATTATAAATCGATTTCCTTCAACTTGCCATATATGGAAAACGATATCCTCCATTTCCGCGTCCTATTAAATCCGACAAATGTACATGTGTACACCTGGAATCTGGATACGTTATGTATCATTACGAGTTTCACTTGCAAAAAGTGTCTCGGGCATTCTTTGTCTGGTTCCTTGCAGTGTGCTAACGGGGCAGAATGCATATCAGGACCTTTGGAGCATAATAAAACGGGAGGCATGCCCACTCATATCTCGGGGCGCGCATTTGTCACCGGGAGTGCGAGTCGCGTGCGTGAAAGAATTTTTTGCCCCGGGAAACTTGGCGAACGAGCGCGAGAGGAATTCGAGGCTTTATCTTGCCCGTCCCCTCGATTTACGCGGCGATTCGGGGAACGAGGTCGCGACGATTGTCCACCCCCCCCCCACCCTCCCAAACGCTCGCCCTTTTTAATTCCCTCAAAAATGCACAATGACGCTGATCGAAAAAAATAAAGGGCCGATCCATCGGTTTTCCCGGGCGGCTGAGGGACTCGGCCGTGTAATGCGGGGCCGGACGTCCGGTGCAGGGGTCAACCGATGGTCCCTCCCGAGGCGGCCGCGCGCACGCCCGGCCACGTGACGTGTGGGGGCGCTCGCTCCCCCCCGGGGGGGTAGTAGCTCGTGTCCGTTGCCTGTGTCCTCGCCCGACCGCACGTGAGGTCTCGCGGGGTGCGATATATCCTCTTTTATCGCCCGCGGCGATTGGATCGATGTACCAATCGCTCGTTATATTGGCGGCCAAGGTTATGGCTTTGACGAAAGCCCCGGGTTTCATGGCGTTTAATTAGCGGAGGAGGCTTTTCGGCCCGACCTAGGAGGATACATCTGACCGAGTCGATCGTAAAACGATCAAAAAAAAAACGGGGGGCGCCTCGCCGTTAAGCGCAAACTGAGTGTCCGTGAATTTTCACGAGACGATCCCGAGCAAGCGCGCGTGTGAAAGGTGTGTGCTTATGTGCCGACGTGATACAAGGCGGACTGCGCTATCGTCGCGATTCATTGATAAATATTCGATGACTCAATTTTTACAGACTGTACCGTTTCGCTCGCTGCAAAAAACATTGAGCGTAAAAGCGTAATTTGAATCGCATGACCGGATTTTTAGCGGCAAGCGAGCGGCCCGCCGCGCATAATACGTTTAAAAAATCCACTTGAAAAATACGCCAGTGTATTATCTGGCCCCCGTGTACACGAGCAAATTTAACTGAAATATATGGGTAAACAAGTTTTAAAAGTGAAATTAAACACTGGACGCATAGCATTGCGTGAAATTCAAATTCCGGTTGAGTTTATCGGCGAAGTTGCGAAAAATAAAAATGAGTGCGCGCCTTACGTAACGCGGTAATGGCTTATATTGCACGAGAGCCAACGTGAGAAATTTGTAGCTTCGGCGCCACTAAACGTGTTTTCTTTCTGATGCAAAGCGCGCACTAATTGTGCAAAATCGTAAATCGAAAGGATTACACGAGAGCGCTTGCGCAATAATTCTCTTTCTTTAATTCGTCCGGATATGTATTTACGTCCCGGGCGAAAGCGCAGCAGTAACTTTCGCCCACTATGGAAAAGTCGTCAAAAGACAAAAGGGTCACATTTCACCGGAAACCAATGTCTTTGGCTCGGATAACTTTGATTCCAAAAACGTGGCGCCGACGTGTTACCGGGCCCCTGAAAAGCGGCGAAAATCTCCCCGGGCGGCGCCCCGGGGATCGTCTGAGACGGGCGGGGCGCTGAAAAGCCCCGGCAATTACACGGCGATTAGCCGCCGCCGGGCGCATTGGGACGATCAACAGCCTGACGCGGTACAAACTCGAAAGCCGGGGGGAGGCGCGCGACTTGTCCTCTGCGCATGCTCCTAATCGCTCGTTACCCTTTGACTGGCTAATTTGCTACCAACTTGACCATAATTGACCGACTAAAGAGTTCCGCTGTTTCGTTGGACTTTTAGGAGGATCGTTTGTTTAGCTCGCGCTCCCGGCCATTGTTTGACTTGCTACTCGATATATATGTACTGTGCACGCGGGCTATGCTAATGAGAGGACCGAGTCGCGACGGCTGCGCATTCGCCGAAAGTTCTCGCGAAATAATGCGGGCTCGGGCTAATTAGTTTATATTATACGACAGGAAACATTTAAATGGTTATGAAATGCGCCATCGGACTGAAAATTTTTGATTCTAATTTACGAAGCTGTAATTCTAACGTGTCATATAAAAGAACCATATAATATTATATCCGGAAGTGTTATAATTGGTAGAGATATATATTTCGATGTGTTTGGTTACGCATATTCAGAATAAACAGAGGGAATTTCACAATGACACGAATAACAATGATAGTTTTGAAAGAAACGTTGCATTATACGGTTCTATGCTCTCACTTCGTACTTGAGCCAAAGTTCAAGATATGATTTACACACTTATATGGACATTGCAGGTTTTAAATTCTGGTGATTCGCCCGCGCGAGAGTAGGTCATTTTTTTACAATGGAACAAGTGTAAAAACTGCTTGATGTAAGTCGTCGCTTAACTACAACTGCAAGAATTATTAAAGCACCAATATGATGGCATTAAATATATAATGCGCTTCCATTAACATAAGTCTTGTGCTCGCTTGTAATGCGGATACGATTATTGAAAAAAAAATTCGGTTTCTACAAAAAAGGAAGAAAAATAGTGAAAGGAGCCAAAGCGGACTTGAATATCTGATTCCATCGAGTTCGATATAGAAAAAACGTTAGATAAATACAAAAAAAAAACTATCAATATTTTACGAAATTAATAAAACTAAGCTTCCATATGTTTGAATACAGAAGCCTTTTGAGTAAATAAGCATCAATGTATAATATTTATTTAATTTAAGATGGTTAATAGATTACATTAATTATCAGATAAATTCTAGCTTGCACACATGACGTGCTAGTATACACAACATTACATATCACAATAAAAGTGATGTTTGCCATATTATACGCATAGCTTAATCGGTTTTAAGATTGCATCAGTAAATAAATGCTTATAGTAATAACCATCTTTGAGTCGATCAATTAAATTGCCAAATAGAGCAGCATTTAAAGTGATTGATGGCTGTTTTGAAAACTAAAAAGTCGAGGATAGTACGTACTATTTATCAACAACAGCACGTCAATCGAATATACATTACACACGGGCGCGTACATAACACAAACCATATTAGCTGTCACTGTAGAGTCATTGAAAATAATCGTAATTCGGGTAATTATTAGGAACATGCTGCAACGATTTTGGAGGATTCAAACACAATCGACTTAGCGATTGTCATGGAGGTCCCAGTCCGGATCCCCGCGCCCTTGCGCAACACGGCACAACAATGACGGCTCGGCAACAACGGGCCGATGCATCGCGTAAGACGAGCCGCCGCGAGGTGAAAGCCGCGAACGCGCAACGCGATCGGATCGACGCGCGGCAGTCCGCCGTGCCGAGAATCACCCGGCGACAAGCGGCCGGTTTTTCCTCGTTTTTTTTCCCCCCGCGGATAATACGCGGCCCGTGAATTATCGGCCGCGCGCACAATGGCGCCCGCGGGGTGGCGCGCGCATTAACGGCTCCCTTCTTTTTTTTTATAAAACATGGGGGGGGGTATTCCGCCGAGCGCCGCTGAATGATCGCGCGGCGTGCCTTTGACGCGTGCGCCGCTCCTTTTTATAAAAGGGCCGCGATACTGCCGTGTAAATTTTATCACCCGCGGCTCCTACGCCCGGAATTGTTTTATTTTCCGGGCGGTTGTTGCGACCCCGCGGCCGGCCCATTGTCTCGGATAAAGTGGAGTTTAATTATTGAAATTGTTGGCGCGTGCAGCGAGCGCCGCGCCGGCGATTTCGGCCGGGCGCTTTATGCGCGGCCAACGTCAAATAAAGCGAATTATACATGTATCGATAGAGGTTTTTTAATTGTTGTTCGGCCCCGGTATTGCCGCGCTCGGCGTTTCGTCTTCGCGATTGTTTCGAAAAAAAAACGCAACTATAGCGATAAATGCCTCGTTATACCGAGCTAATTTGCGTTACACTACTACACAATCGCGAGAAAATAAATTAGGCCAGAATAATCAAGTTTACGAGGTTTTTTTTTCTCTCTCTTCTTATTAAACTTCTACATGGGCCGCAACTTCCAACTTTAAAGTGATCACATGAAATTTTCATAAATTAAACGAATATTTCTCTCGGATTCAATAAGATATTTTAGTCTTCCTACAAGTCGCGATTAACATAACGATCTTCGAAATTATCGAGATTTTTTTTCACTCTTTATTTAAATTCACCGCGTACTTTGACGACGTTAATGAGCCTACAGCAACCTTTGTAATTCATACAGTTTATTAAAATACTCAGTGAAGAATTTTGGTTTTACATTTTCATAAAATTAAATCTTTATTAAAAACGTCAAGTAGATAAAATGTAATAATTATTTAATCCATACGCATGCGTATATACATAGACGTATACCTAAAAGCTTACCTTTCGCAAGGTAATGTAATCGTATAAGATTTGTATAGTATTATATTAAAATTTATGCTTCGAATTTTGAAAAACGCTTTAGAAAATAACATTTTTTCTAGATTGCGAACTCGCCCGTTTTTATTTCGAATTAAATTTAAAATTTTATACAAACTCCGAAAGTAATCTTTTTACGCTTGCTTCGAAAGAATTTAATTCGTTAAGAAACTATATTCATGGTGTGGTATCGTTTTTGAAAAAATATTCGGCTACACGCGACAAGATTATACTAACAAAGTGAGTGCCACTAAATTTTCATGAAGGATAAGTAACGTTTAAAAAATAATCATCTCTATGCAAAGGCCGGGAATAAATTGATGTAAAATGGACTCGGCTCATATATACAGCGGAGGCATATTTTTGCCCGGTGTGCAAGCGCGAGCAAGTTCGATATTTCACAAAATTCACAGGTTGACACTCGATGCAGAACCACGAGGACATTTCGTCAGCTGGCCGGCAGGTGGGAGAGAACCGCAGACCCGGCCGAAGACTAGTTGCCCGCAGCGCTGCACGCACTGATTCTAAGCGCCGGGGCTTTTTTCGTTGTATATACCTGTTGGAGGCGCGCGGCTCGCTCTCCACGCGATTGCCTTGGTGCTCGAGAGCCCGGGCGCGAATCGCCTGACGCAAGCGCCGCTCGAGATGTCGACGCTTTCTTCGGGCCGAGTGCCGCTCGACCTTCTGGCCCTCCGGTACACTCATGTCCACGCGTGCGTGTGTATGCACAGCCCGATAGCGATCGCGGCGCAGGGCCCGCCGTGACCTTGTTTGCGTGGTCCCTGTCGGAAACGTTACACGCGGGGGCCGGAGACCGCGATTTATTGTAATGTTAATTTCGTAACGCGCGCGGTGCCCACCGGTATATATCGTGGACGCGCCCGCGGGCCTTTGTCATATGCGAGATGCGCGCGGGCCTTTCGAAAACGGCATCAGCCGCCGCCCCCGCAGATTTATCGCGGCGCGCTCTCTACCCCTCGCCCGCTGATGTAATCCATAACAGCTGTGTCATTTGAATTTATGGGACTGTTGTGGAGCGGACGTATTGTTTTTACAAGTTCAACCAACTTATTTTCCTCATTGTTTAGTCTTATTTATAGCCGTCTGCTATCGTTTAAATCATTCCATTAATTAATGAAGTAGATACATTGAATGTCTGGCGGACGGATGGCTCTTATTGTGCCACTCTGCAAGATATAAGCTAGTATACGTCATTATCTATCTGATATTTCAGTTACTCCATTTGAAGATCCTCGTACTACGAAATTGTATCTTGATACAAATCTACATCAGCAATAAGCTATAAAATAACTCTTGATTGTTATTTTTATTTATTAGAAGGATCTTTAGTGCTAAATATTTGGTCAAATAAATTTACAGGACTAAGATAAAATAAAGATGTATAATAGATCAGAATCTAACATATCATCTAATTTATGCAATTTAAGATAGTTATCACATCGTTTGAAGAGTTGATTGAGCCACTTTGTGTTCTACGCTCGGTTCTAGCACCGTTTAATATAATAACTGTCATAACGGCATCCATTATTAGATATATATGTATATATAGTAGTAATAAAATATAAAATGCAGAAACGATATATATAAATTTGTTGTTATTTATGTATATTTTATCATGTTAATTTTTTAATATAAACTTCAAATAGATTTTACTGAGTACATAATTAATAAAATTCGTTATTAAAGTACAGGCCTATATCTTATTAATTGAATGTGTTAAAGCGTACGAAATTAAGATTAACTTAAAGATAAAAATACATAAATACATATTTTAACAATTTTTATAGTAAGATAGTTTAATCCAAAATAAATATTAACTAAGGATAAGATTGGTAATTAGCTTACTAATGCTTAAATTTTTCGCCATGTAAGAACTAGTATAGAATCATGTAACCTAAACATTTTATAATTCCCTATTCACAGAAAAATGCCCAGCAAATGAATCTTTCGTAGTTTGATTAATTTACGATCATCGGCAGATTAAAGAAAACTAATCCATACTGCTTAAATGTACAGAACAAGTCTTCATTCAATTTTATTTCTTGACAATATCTCTTAGAAAATCAGCTCTTGGAATCTTAAATTTATCGATCTGGTCGGCGCGTGTGAATTCTCTTCTTCTTCCCGGTATTTATTTTCCGGTTACTGGATGAAATTTTCCAATTCTTCTAAATCGCGGAAATACCCTAAGTATAAAAATGGGTACCTACGGCCACTTGGATCTCATTTAATTCTCCCTAGTCGAAGAGAGCATAAGTCGCCACCATGTACAAGTTTGTGATCCTCTTGATCTGCGTTATCGCTGCTAGCATTGGAGCCATGGCCTCGCCTTTGGGCAATGCTCCTCTTCTCGGCGTGGGCTCCCCAGCCAGGCTCCTCAGGACTGTCCCGCTAGGTCTCGGCCGGCCAGGCCACGGACTCAGAGGCGGTCCTCTCGGTCTCGGTGCTCCAGGCCGCATCTTTAGGCCAGCGTCTTTGGGTCTCGGCCGTCTTCGTTTGTGAAGTAGTACAATTGTGCTCTAAGTGAATCGTACCTGATCTCTTTTCTAAGCATTTGTGCAACTGTGCATCATTCGACTGCTCAATTTGATCTTTAATAAATTATACAGTTATATTAACTTAATCTGTGTATCGATGTTTTATTTACTGATCATTAGTATCCCAAATCCTTATCATCTCAGCTATAATAACAAACTCAAACTTCTCATTAAAATAATACTCGAAATTATAATTTTGTAATTTAGTAAATAAAGTTACGCAAAAGTATTTAAAGAATGAGTTTTTCGAGAATTTTTTACTTGTAAATTCAAATAAAACCAAATAATATTCAGCATTAAAATACTAATAGAAGTTATTCTTTTTTTAACTTCAAAGTAGATTAATGTGGGAATGCTTTTTGCAAAATAGGTTTGATAATTTGTATGTCTGTGCATTTCGCCCTAAACATAATAAATGTGTAATTGCGATTGCAAGTTTAAAAAAACGATTATTCTCTCAAAACATCTTGCTAAAGTAACTTGATTAGCACATCGCAACAATCACATAATCCCTTCTATTTCTAAGAAAAGTTTAAGCGGAATAGATTTTTATATTATAACTGTACATATAAAATTTTTAGTAACTGTAAAAAACTTATGCCCAACATCAAATAACATGTAATGTTTAAAAATGCTTAATAAATAATATCTATAAACATTATCAATCATGAGCATAAATAAGTATTTCATAAACAAGGTTTAGGTTCTCTCCTTATATTAGAGAAACATTTTTTCAACTTTATTAGCACATTAAAAATAGTATAGTATGGGCAGGCATAAAAAGCCTAAGATTTATGAGTAAGAAATAGAGCTAATTGAAAATTGATATAAAACATTATAAGGCGTTAATTTGTTTAAAATTATATTACAAATACTAATCACAGTTGTTAATTATATTGAAAAAATATTTCGCAATAATACATAACAATAATTTTTGCATTTTCTATTCAAAATGTTATGTATAAAATTTAAAAAATGTATTTATAATAATACTTCAACTGGTTAATTATTGGTTTATTTTGTTTCTAAAATAAACAAAACTTGATATGCATCTGTTGTAAGACTATTGTGTAAATTCTACATTTTCGAACTATTTTATAATTAATGTTAACTTTATAACTTGGTTATATATAGAATACTTTTTCTATGTATAATTATAGTTCTAATTAATAAATGATAAAAAAAGGCATTAACTGCTAGATTAGACAACTGTAGGCTTCTGACGCACATTGGAGCTGCACATTTACGAAACATTCATAAGTGTTTCCATAACCTTGAACTAGTAAACTTACGTATGCACTATTATATAGAATTCCCTGTATGGAGATTGCCCAGTTCCTTTTTCCATATTGGGACAGTGTTTATCAATCATTCTTGCAACAAAGTTTGTAGCTTCGAGGTATATAAGCTGGTGCTCTATATCCATACGGCATCAGATCTAGTTTTCTCGAGTCCAAGAGAACACAATCCCAAACAAGCAACATGTACAAGTTCGTGATCCTGATGGCCTGCGTAGCAGCCGCCAACGCCGGAATCATCGCCTCTCCCTGGGCTGCAGCTCCAGTAGCACTTGCCGCTGCACCAGCCCCATGGGCTGCTCCGGCGACCATCATCAAGTCTGCTCCCATCGCATGGGCCCCAGCTCCAACCATCGTTAAAACCATCCCCGCTGCCGTCTCTCACCAGAGTATTGTCAAGACTGTCTCAGCTCCTCAGTGGTCTGCACCAGCTCAATGGAGCGCACCAGCTCAGTGGAGTGCACCAGCTCAATGGGCAGCCCCAGCAACCATCATCAAGACTGCCCCTGTTGCTATCGCTGCCCCATGGGCCGCACCATCCTACAGTCACGGCTGGGCTTAAGGTTCTGGATCTATATCAGTCCTATGATTAGTCCATGCACTGCCATGTAAAATAGTATAATGAAGCCTCCAGTTGATTGTTTGTAAATAACTGTATTTGATATTCGAAAGTACAATTTTTCAATAAATTATCTGATTTTTTTATAAAATAATCTGTTTTTAACTGGTTTTCATTTAATTACCCCTCTTTTATGTCCATGAATTTTTAAATGGTTTTGGTATATTGAAAAAGTATGAAAGTAAAAATATTATCAGATTATATCCATTTTTCTCGTTTACTCGTTTACCAGTATATTATTTTCAGAAAAAATAATTTAAAAAAAAATATTTATTTATCTAAAAAAAATTATCTGTCGTAGAACGAATCATTTTCCAGAAAATTAAATTTGATTTAAATCAAAGCACAATAAATTACAAATGATTCTTAATTCAATAATACGTTATTGTAATTATAAGAAAAAAAGTTAACGATCGATATGGATTTATAAAATTTAAACTCAATATTCTTTTAGATGAAAAATCGTCAACTCTTGTTTCTTGTTTAGTCTATGAAATATATTAATTAGATGACATATAGCATAGAAAAAATACGTACCATGATAAAAACAAAATCATTTCTTATGACAATGAAACTACAGTGAAAAAATGTTGTCATGGATAATGGCCAAGAAACTCGCGGTATCTGTTTATGTTTAAACTATTAGAGTAACTTCTTTCATATATGCCTAGCATTATATTGGTAGATATTGAATTTTAGCTAATATTTATTTCATAATTATTGTTGTAATATTTTTATTATACTAAGGACAAATTTTTCTTTTTCCCTGTCACAATAATTCTATTTTTATTAGTAAAACTATTTTTAAATTATTCTTTTTTATTATACGTTTGTAACACAGATAAATTTTAATAAACTCATTAACGATAGCAAAACAATTCTGTACACAGGAATGTAAAAATTTATATGTATGAACTTAAGTACGCTGTATTATAAATGATGATAATTTGGAGCCATAGATTTAGCGATTTTCAAACTTTCACGTTAAACTTCTTATTTAATCATTATTTTGTTCAGTTAAAAAAACAAAAATTTTTTATATTTGTTTATTTACTATACATTAAATGAGAAATTTGTGCATTCTGAGTTCTCTAACATTTGTGTATTTATTAATAATAGTAGTTATTTAATAATAATGATTACTGTGATTGCAGTCATAAATAAGGAATGTGTTAAATATTGTAACAATATAATAATAGTCAAATCAAATAATGTTCATTTCCATACAATGTATGTAACTCAGTATATAAATACATAACCTAAAAAGAGTTAAATGATAAATAAATATTTGAAATATAAAGTTTTATAATTTAACGGGTAGAAAAAGGTGATTAAAGAAAAGGCAGAAAAAGTCGATATTTTTGTAAACAATGATAGAATTTATTGAATAAAAGAGTCGGTGTAGATTGCCACGTGGGCAATTTACAAACAATCCACTGGAAGCATTATTGTACTATTTAACAAGTAGTATTTGTACTATGTCTTATCGGTTGATCACAAAATTGGGGTGGCGAGTTCGGAACGATGTTGGCTTAAGCCAAGATGTTGCTGTAGGATGGGACAGCCCATGGGGAAGCAACGGCGACGGGAGCAGACTTGATGATGGTGGTGGGGGCAGCGACGTAGGAAGCAGAGCTAACGTAGCTGGCGGGTGCAGCGACGAGGGGAGCAGACTTGACGATGGTTGATGGGGCAGCGACGTAGGAAGCAGAGCTGACGTAGCTGGTGGGTGCAGCGACGAGGGGAGCAGACTTGATGATGGTGGTGGGGGCAGCGACGAGGGGAGCAGACTTGATGTAGGTGGTGGGTGCAGCGACGAGGGGAGCAGACTTGATGATGGTCGTGGGGGCAGCGACGAGGGGAGCTGAGACGGTCTTGACGATGCTCTGGTGAGAGACGGCAGCGGGGAGAGTCTTGACGATGGTCGTCGACGGCTGAGCCCATTCTGCGACCGGTGCGGCGGCCAGGGCCACTGGGGCTGCAGCCCAGGGAGTGGCGATGACTCCGGCGTTGGCGGCTGCTACGCAGGCCATCAGGATCACGAACTTGTACATGTTGCTTGTTTGGGATTGTGTTCTCTTGGACTCGAGAAAACTGAATCTGATGCTCTAACGCTTCTAAGCGACAGCTTATATACCTTGAATCTATAAGCTTTCTTGCAAGCATAATTGATAAGCACGATCTCAATATGGAAAAAGGGACTGGGTAAGCACCATGCTTGGTGAATGGTATGGTGCATAAGCCAGATTACTAGTTCAGGGTCACGGAGACACTAATGTTTCGTAAGTATAAAACTGGTACCTACGATTTAAAAGCTTTTTTATTTTTAATTTAAACGATTTGAAGCCATTTTATTTAATGACCATCCTAAAATTTTTGCTATACATGAGACTCTAATTTTAAATGTCGTAAGAATTATTGGCATTGACTGGAAAATATGAAATACATTTTAAGATCTTCTTTACATCCTAAGATCTACATGTTAAGAGTTATTTTTATCTTTTCTGTAATATGAGCTATGCTATTAAATATATTTATAAGTTTTTTTACAATAGATCACTGAATAAATAACCTTTATGATTAGTCTGATACATAATAGAACCTAAAGATTATACACAAAAGACATTAAATAAATGATTGCTTTGATAATAATTTCCATAATTATCATTATATTAACTGAATTCAAACTTTTATATATACTTATATACTCTATATCTATAACAACAAATATTTTACTACTAAAAATTTGAAATTGGTTTTTATGGAAATTTTAAATGGGGTTTCAAATAAAATTATACAGCAATCTGCGCATACTGAGAGGAAGTACTTATTTACTATTAATAAAATGATTTTTCTATAACATTTACCTCAATGTTTATTTAACGTTTATAATAGGTGCTAAGTAATAATAAATCTGATACTTTAAATAATACCCAGATATAGTATATACATTTTTCTAAGTTTTAACTATATTTATACATGGCGATAAGGTTGCACTAATTTATTATTTTGATCATACCTAAATAAATCGATATGAACAATGAATAAATCCTTTTCTCGTTGCAGGATCATTCTTATAAATTGACAGAAACTTTAACACAGACTGTTAAAGTTGTCTGGAACCAATCGAATTTTTTTTCTATTTCTACTAAAAGTTTTTTGATATTTTATTTAATTTAGAATAACATATTTTTTAATTTTAATGAGTGAATAGATGTGCACATACTTTTATCAGGACTCAACAATATTTTTAAATATTTAAAAATTAAAATTAAGTACTTTATAATTGAGCTATTGCTTACGTGTGCAATAATTTGTCCGAATAAAAAACCATTATACATTATATGTCAATGAGCATATGTAATTGTTAAGGATTAGGGATTTCAGTATTAAATAAAAATTCATAAGCTATTAAGAAATATAAACTTTATTTAAAAATCCATTACTGGTCGGAAAACAAAAATTTCAATTATAGTTCGGATAATAATTTTTCAATTTCGTCTTTTCAAAAGTTTCGATGCATTTCAATATTTGCATTTAAAGTTGAGATGCAGTATATTCTTGCTTCAAAAGTATGTAGCAGGTACGGTCTTCACAAATGGTCCAGTCGCTGCGGCGTAGGAGAATGGCGTATTATAAGCTACAGGTGCGGCGACATGAGCACTATATGCTACTGGTGCATGTGCATATGTCAATGGTGCACTGTAAGCAACTGGAGCTGGTGCAAGAAATCCAGGCGCTGCGCTGACGGCGGCGATTAGGCACAGGGCCATCAGGATCATGAACTTGTACATGGTGAACTTTGAGGTTTTTGGTTATCTTCGACTCGAGAAGACTGAAGGAAGACTGATGCCAGTGGGGTGGTCAGCAATCGTATTTATACCCTACAAATGGGGGAAAATAGAGCTGCAGACACAGAAGATTTTAAGAACCGGTCTCGTCGTTTCGGCTAATGGAAGTTAGTTTGTTTGTTGGGTCGGTCGACAGTTCGAAGGTCGAGGATCTGTTCAACCAAAAGTATAAAAAAGTGAGCGGAGGCGCAAATTATATTTGCAGGACCTTCTCGAGATGGAACCTTCAAATACTGCCAAGTAATTGATTAGTCCAGCGATTATCTCACGTGCCCGTAAGATTTTAAGTGTAGCTGTCAGTTTGATGAATGGCATGTCCTGAAAAAATATGCGAATAACAGCGCTGTTGAATATACGATGATGCAGACTTCTCGAAAAACTATTTTCGTGTTGCCATATGAGGTTTTCTAAAAACAACTTCCGTCTAAATTCAGCGTAACGAATAAGCAATGCAAAATTATAATATAGAGTAGGAAATGTGACTGAATAAACTTATAGTCATGCACATTTTACTATTTCACTTTTTATATTATTAAGTAAGATAATGAGCTAATTTTTTGCTTTATTCGATTTAAATTTTGGCGAAAACATAAGTATTTTAATAAACTGTAAATGATTATATGAAATGCTAAGGTGACAATTACTTTATTTTAAAATTATTTTTATACTAACATAATTCGTTTATAAAAAGTGACAAATTGTAAATATACTATAAACTGTAAGATTTTTTGATATTTTTAATCATATTTATTTGCAATTGCTAATATTGGAAAAATTGTATATCCGTTATAGCTTTCACTTATACAGATATATAATTATTAGACATTTAATTTTTAAGATATATTATTTCACTAAATCCCAGAATGTTTATTATTATTGCAATGCGCTATATCATAAACTTTAAAAATATCAATCTAAAAGCTGTAGAAAACATAAATCTTCTATTTTCGACGCTTTAATTATTATAAACATTTAACGTAACTGCACATGTTTATAAATTTGCTTTGAACCTATCGAAAACAGTTGACCCTGAACACGTTCAATAAACCCGAGAGATTTTGAATCCGGGACCCGAGGCGATAATTTGCAATCGCACGCAAGCGATACCATACCTGTCGGTATCCTTGCGTTTCTTCCGCGTTCGAAGACATTTACCCGCTAACCTTGAAGCAACTTTGCGAGTATATACTCGAGTATAACCGATTGGCAGACGCCCATCCAGGATTCGATTCTGAGAAGGGGAAAATACCGATACTCTATACCATCTTCGAGTCTTAATGGGTTTGGCGATTCGTTTATTATTGTACTCAAAACATAGTATATATTATTAGAATATGTGTATATGTAATGTAACACAATAATTTTTTATGTTTTCGATTTATATATAGAATAAGGCGAAAAAAATTTAACAGTAAACTTTTTTTTAAAAATAAAAAACAAGTTCTGCGTAATTTAATCAAAATTATATAAGACAACAGTTTTTTGCTTAATGGATTAAATCAGATAAAACTTCTTTATAAGCTGAGAAATGATGTCATACAATTATATTTTCTTTAGTACTTTTATACAGACTGTACTTATATTATCAGCTCCAAATACATTTCAACAGAACAAAGAAAATATTTTTCAATGAAAATTCTAGTCGAAAATTTATAATATTTGTATTGCTAAATAATATTTCTATGTAGTTACAGTATTTTCAGTATACAAGAATAATTTAATAAAAGTTATGCTAACATTTTTAAATTTTGATTTATTTGTTGGTCTTATAATTACAACAAAATAGCAAAAAACTTCGTAATAAGTTAATAAATATAGAGGATGGATAATCGAGAAAGCTTTTTTCTCTAATATAATCTTTAGTCGAAAAATAACAAAGGATAAGATCTAGATGCGGCGCACCGATGTCCTCCTCAAATTGCTCCGCTCTCTTTTTTGCGCTCCTTCAATCAACCTCCCCGCAACCTTGGACTAGCCGGACGGGACTAACGCCCATTATCCGAATCCCTGAGAAACGGGTTTGTTGAATCTCCTGCATCTGGCGTCTTATTGTTCCTGTAAATGCAGGGTATAAAAGCCGGCAAGCAGCGCCTCAGCAGCATCAGTCTCATCCAGTCTTCTTGAGTCGAACATAACCCAACCCACAAACTCAGCCATGTACAAGTACGTGATCCTGATGGCCCTGTGCCTCATCGCCGTCGCCAGCGCAGCACCTGGTCTTCTTGCACCGGCTCCGATCGCCTACAGCGCGCCTCTGGCCTACGCTCCTGCTCCAGTCGCCTACAGTACCCACGTAGCTGCTCCAGTTGCCTACAGCGCTCCTGTAGCATACGCCGCCCCAGGACACTTGGCCTACAGATATTTCTAGATTCTACAATTACGCTTACGAACTAACAGTATCCTGGATCACACCTTCATATCTACGTACAAAAATTTTCAAAAACAACGGTCACAACATGACCATTAAGATAATAATTGCATACTTTTTGATCACTCATGCACACCTGTCTTCTCTACAACCGAACTCTTGAATAAAATTTCGATTTTTTTACAATATACAAATTTTATCTTTATTTATTGAACTCGTACTCCTATTCCTTAATCAATCCACGCATAAAAGACATTGCAATGAAAAAAATTAATTAATTAAATAGATTAACATATAACTTATATAAAAGATAAAAGTTTAACTTTTGAGAAAAAGATTAAATTGATAAATTTTAGCTTATCGATATTATTTATACATCGATAGTTAAAAACAGAAATAAAAATCAATCTATTCAATAAAAAATTCTAGATTTTAAAAGAGATACTAGATTCATGCATATATTAGAATAAATATATTAAAATCTAAAATATTATTTATAAGATAGAATTACGTACAAATAATTCTTTTTACTATAATCAACCTTTCATAAAGTAATTTTTAGTCTTAAATAATATCATTATGAGCGAATATCAAACGCTATAATAATTTGATAGTCGTGATTTATTTTATAAATCCGTAAATAATAGTGGTAAACAATTTAGAAACAATTGCATTGTTCATACATAAATAATAAAATAATGTAATATTAATAATAAAAAATGATTAATAAACAAGTGGAAGATAACTAGAATAATTTCAAATTTTAATAACTGTACAATGTACGCAAAAGACATATATAGAAAGTTAATTACATATTTAAACAATTTGTTGTTATTTAGTATTTCTATATATTGTACATTATGCACATATTCACGAAAGAAACTATATTTTGAAATGCTAAATACTTCTTACTATGTAGTATACAACTGTGAATACTATATTATGTATATATAACTTGCTAGAACAACTTATCGAAAACAAACGTAATTATGACAGCTTACGTAGCCATCATACGCAATTCAAATTACAATAAAGGACGTATTGCAATCGATCCAATAACAGCAGCATAAAGGCTCATAACAAATTCTTTCTAGAAAAATTTAGACCCTATACCGTTCTTTTATGATCGGTACTTTCGTAAACGTCGCGTGACCTTGGACCGCTCTACCTACTGTATTAATTTTCCGTGTCCATGCGCTTTTAAAAGTGTACCAATCATTCGATTTTCGGGTATATAAGCTGTCGCTTAGAAGCGTTAGAGCATCAGATTCAGTTTTCTCGAGTCCAAGAGAACACAATCCCAAACAAGCAACATGTACAAGTTCGTGATCCTGATGGCCTGCGTAGCAGCCGCCAACGCCGGAGTCATCGCCACTCCCTGGGCTGCAGCCCCAGTGGCCCTGGCCGCCGCACCGGTCGCAGAATGGGCTCAGCCGTCGACGACCATCGTCAAGACTCTCCCCGCTGCCGTCTCTCACCAGAGCATCGTCAAGACCGTCTCAGCTCCCCTCGTCGCTGCCCCCACCACCATCATCAAGTCTGCTCCCCTCGTCGCTGCCCCCACCACCATCATCAAGTCTGCTCCCCTCGTCGCTGCACCCACCACCTACATCAAGTCTGCTCCCCTCGTCGCTGCACCCACCAGCTACGTCAGCTCTGCTTCCTACGTCGCTGCCCCATCAACCATCGTCAAGTCTGCTCCCCTCGTCGCTGCACCCGCCAGCTACGTTAGCTCTGCTTCCTACGTCGCTGCCCCCACCACCATCATCAAGTCTGCTCCCGTCGCCGTTGCTTCCCCATGGGCTGTCCCATCCTACAGCAACATCTTGGCTTAAGCCAACATCGTTCCGAACTCGCCACCCCAATTTTGTGATCAACCGATAAGACATAGTACAAATACTACTTGTTAAATAGTACAATAATGCTTCCAGTGGATTGTTTGTAAATTGCCCACGTGGCAATCTACACCGACTCTTTTATTCAATAAATTCTATCATTGTTTACAAAAATATCGACTTTTTCTGCCTTTTCTTTAATCACCTTTTTCTACCCGTTAAATTATAAAACTTTATAGATTTAAAATAAAAATTACCTGACTTATTAGTCGTTGTAAATTCGATAACTTGAAAAGATATACATTTATGTTTGATTACATAACGTTATCAAAAAATTTTTACAGTTTTATATTCAGTTCTTTTTATTCTGCTTTATTTTACTTTAATATTTTAAAAATGTAATTAATTGTTTTAATTATACAAGAACTTATTTGATCTTAATGATTACTATATATTTACCAATTCCGAATTAATGAAAATGTGTCGGAAAATGTTGCTTTTAAAAATTATATAATGAATCTTTTTAAGATTTGTTTTACATTTTTACGTATTTTATTAATTTATATATTAGCTACACTTATCTAAGAACTTTTACATATTTCTGATGCAACACGTGTATGCATGTATATTAAATATGCATACAGTTACACGTTTTGTGAGTACAAAAATTATTTCATCACCCACGCTTTTCCGCAAATGCTATAAATGCACAGACATTTTAAATAGATCCGTTTTGGATTTATACGTAATAAATCTATGTCCGTAATCTCTCTATGCAAGTTGAATATTATTCTGTGCAAAATAATTCTTTCCCTTATATTGTAATAAAATATAAAAAAATTATATATTTTTTATTTATACAGGTACCAGAACATTATAGAAATATGAAAGGAATTAGCTTTTTCAAAATACTTCCTTGTCATCAAAATGAATGCACTTTTTCATGCGATAGTGGCAATTCATAAATAGCTGAGTTAACCGTTCTGAAGACACCTCGAAAGTAAAGTTCTCACATGTCTCAAGAGCTACTTCACTGGTTTAAAAGATAATCCGCGTATTCTTCTACATCGTTGAAAAATGTAGACATTATTCGAGGTCAATTTAAAAGTGAATTCTAAATAATTTATTAAATTTTGCTACTGTATCTATTTGTTATTAGATTCTAGTTATAATATAGTTTACAATAATTTTAAAAATATAAAAATAAAAGTGTTTCTATATCTTATTTGTATTACAATATTAACACAATGTTTTTCAAATATTTCTACAAACTGTAGATAATTTAAAGATGAATTATAAATAATTACAATCATAACTAAAGTTTTAAATACATTAAACAATTAAATATTTTAACAAAATTACGATTCATTACTAAAGTTAATAAATTATTTAGCAATATATTAATTTATGCTTATTTATTTTATTAACTTTTAAATAAAGAAATTTGTAATCTGATCCATGATTCTTCTAGATATAGAACTTCAGATTACAGGAAATTGTAGATACGCGGATATATTATTTTATGAGAAAAACATGATGCAATTTCTACTTGTGTATAATCATATAGCCCTGATTTCTTTCAAATTTAGCTATTCTTCGAGAGAGAATAATTATTATAATTTTATTTTATATTGTTGTATTATCTTTTAACCTTATTTTGAATAGGGCTTCAATAACAATGCAGTATTTATGCCAATGCACTTGTTTTCAAAACATCTGTTTAAGTTTTTGTTCGCATTATAATTTTTAAATTTTATGCCCTTATAGTATACGTACTTTGTAAGACGATGTATTTAGATAAAGATGCTACGAGGCGCTATATCGAGATTCATACGCGAACTTATAATAGACTTTCTAACTATAATCTATGAGCCAAAATCCGGACTATGCAATTGCACCGGTCAGCCTTGATCTGGAGTTCAGCTAACGCAGTATAAAAGCGGTAAAAGTGGGCTCCATCGATATCAGAGTCTGCAGTCGTTCGACTATTCCCGGGGAAAGAGCAGTGGCTTTTCCACTCAGTATTCCAGTATGTACAAGTACGTCACTCTGCTCACGGCATGCGTGGTAGCGGCAAACGCTGGTCTTCAGTTGGCACCGGCGCCCGTCGAATGGACGCCTTCCGTCCCAGCCATTAAGACCTGGGATGCACCCGCTCCAACCATCGGCAAGGATGAGCCTCTTACCTGGACAGCTGAGGCATGGGCCGCACCCGCCCCAACTATCGTCAAGGACGAATCTCTTGCTTGGCCAGCTAAGCCCTGGACTGCGCCCGCTCCGACCATCGTCAAGCCCGAGACTCCCTCATGGCCAACAAAGGCGTGGGCTGCGCCCGCTCCGACCATCGTCAAGCCCGAGACTCCCTCCTGGCCAGCTAAGGTTTGGACTGCATCCACCCCGAATACCATAAAGGTCGAATCTCTTGCGTGGCCAGCTAAGGCTTGGGCTGCGCCCGCTCCGACCATCGCCAAGCCCGAGACTCCCTCCTGGCCAGCTAAGGCTTGGGCTGCGCCCGCTCCAACCATTGTCAAGGCCGAGACTCCCTCGTGGCCAGTTAAGGCTTGGGCTGCGCCCGCTCCAACCATTGTCAAGGCCGAGACTCCCTCCTGGCCAGCCAAGGCGTGGGCTGCGCCCACTCCGACCATCGTCAAGCCCGAGACTCCCTCCTGGCCAGCTAAGGCTTGGACTGTGCCCACCCCGACTCTTGTCAAGGACGAACCTCTTGCGTGGCCAGCTAAGGCTTGGGCTGCACCTACTCCGACCATCGTCAAGGCTGAGCCTCCCTCCTGGCCAGCTAAAAGCTGGCCTGCTGCTCCAGCTCCCGAATGGCTGGCTGACTCCGCTGTTTGGACCGAAGCGCCACTTAAGGCCGAAAGCCTTTGGTGAAATAACGTCGGCTATTCAGATATTAGCACTGATTTGGATTCGAATCAGACAAGGCGAGACACGATTAAAAAGGCGAACTGATGCATTTGCTTTCGTACTAAAATACGAAAAGGTTTTCATTAAGAATTTAATGAAACTGTTTTTATCTATCTATTCCAAAATTGATTTTAACTTTATTATGATAAAAAACGCCTTGAATAAATTTTATACAAATTTCACAATACTTGTTATCTTTAACTTCAATTGTAATGTATTTCTCAAATGCAAAAATTATTAGTATATGCTTATAATTTAAACTATAAAAATCATATGCATGTACTGAAAAAATAGTCTTCACATTTTGTATAAATGACAAACAGTTAATTAAATTTACTGTGTAACATATTAAGAATAAATACAATTTTTTATTCTTGTTAAGTTAATATCAATAAGAAAAAGAAATGCATATGAATTTAAGTATCGGAAACGTATGATCAGTGTCTATCTTAGCCTTTGAATAGTCTAAACATAACACTTAAGTAACTAACATCGAGTAGTATTTGTACATATTACATCAGAATATTTTTTGTATCTATGAACAGAGAATTTACCAATCTGCAATTTTATTTAATAAGAATTAAAAGTGTATTTTTTAACAAGAGAAATACTCATCTAATTTTTAAATTTAATGCAAAAAGTTTAAATATTTCATCATGATTCATTTAGCGACAGATCATCTTAAAATTGCATAATTAAAATACTATCATAATAATACATTATATGCATGATAATAATACAATGTTCCGTAAAAAATTTTACATCGATGTATACTTGCCTTAAAATAAGATAAAATAAATTGATCGATTAAGAAAAATAAAGACAATAAGATATTACAATTTCCGTTAAAACTACACATGTGTAAAACTGGTAAAACAGGTTTCATACAGTAACTTAGATGCAAGCATTTTACTGAATTGGAAGTATTATAAAAAATGTACGCAATTGTTATATTATTAAACTATGATAAAGAAATTATATTATAATAACAATGACGATTTTTGTAAAACATTAAATCATTTTTTAAAAGTATTATACTGGCTTTTTGTTTACTATACAATAGTTTTTAATGTATAGCTTCAACTCTCAAACTGTAATTAAAAATATATATGTATACATATTCTACAAACTAAGCTATATAATGATTATGAAATAGTTAACAAAATGTTAAATTTAAAACGAGTAGACCTTAATAATTAGTCTATGTAAAAAATGAGAAGATATTAAATTGCTAAAATAATACGCATAATTTACAATAATTGTTAATTTTTGAAATGCTATAAAATCTTTTATACGTCAGCAAAAAAGTTACCTTATACTAACCCGTTGAGATATTTACGTTACGCTTGGAGGCACGTCTTGGAAAGATTGGTCTCTCTCGTTCCCTTTTCCTTCTTGCGTTCAATCAACCTCCCCGCGACCTCGAACCACCCGATTAAACTCGCATCCGCAGACCAGACCATAATGATACTCTACCCCGCATATACACGCAAACACCGCATCCTTGTACGTCTCTTCCGGGTAAAAATCTACCAGTCCACCTTGTCGATTCTCACTTATAGAAACAAGCATCCACTACCTTACGAGTATCACATACCGCATCTTCTTTGGTAAAAGAGAGCATTACTACTTAACCGCCGCCATTTGCAAGTTCACGTTCTTGGCCAGCGTGAGGGTCGTTTTCTCGAACGCTTTTCTTCTGCAGCAAGTTCCAATCGCCTGCAGCGCACTCCCATCTATGTTGCGGCACCGGTTGTCTACCGTTCCCAAGTCACCGCACCTGCGGCGGCCAACGAGCCCGGATCCATCTTCAAGGTTATACTTCTCGCGTTCATCACTCAGACGCACATCGAACAGACTTTCATCCCCATGCTATTTCTGTACTCTGCTCGTATCGCGAATCTTACTTAACAAGCAGCCTCTGCATTTCTACATGCTTCAGTACATATTTTTAGCTTCTGAATAAAATTGCATGATTAATTTCTAATGGATTTATTTATCGATTATAATAATTCTGAAGAATATGCCCAAAGAAAAAGGATTTATGAATTAAAATAAGATAATCATTCTCGTAAGTGCTGAAGCTAATAGTCAAGCTTAGTTAAGTGCTCTTTCGTTTAATATTAGAAGAACTTCTTAAAAAAATCTTTTAAGAAATCTGTTTTCACATGAAATACCTTCATATAAGATAATTTATTTGTAAATAAATAAATTACAACAAGATATTAGTTAAAAATGAATATATGTAGAATATACACCAACAATCATTTTTATATTCATTTAACGACAGTTGTATTAATAATTTATTTGTATAACTTAAAATATTTTTATTTACAAATTTATCTAAAAATTTGTAGACAAACGTATACAAATACATTTACGTTTATACGTTTGTATTTCCATACAAGTAGTGTTACGAATATTATAAATTTATTTATTACATAATATAATATTACAATTCAAAAGTAATGGATATAAAATTAAATGAAATAAGTAATAATAAGTTAACTGTCCACTTGCAGTCAGTGTAAAAAGAAACAAAAATCATTCACTTTAGATTTGGTTTCTTCACAGATCCTTAACATGGATTTCAATAGCTCCTTCAACTCGTACAAATGCCCGCAAGAGGCTCGTCAAAAAGGTCACTAACTTTAATAGTGCGCGTTTATTCAGGCCTTCGAATTAATACATCAGAATTTTGACAGTACTCGCAGATGCAGGAGATGACGAACAGATAATCGATGCTCGACAAGCACTTTCACCCCGGCCGTATTTGCGAGACAGAAGGTCCCGCCTCGCCCTCAGCTCCTCCCGCTCTCTTTTCCGCGTGAACCTTGGACCTTCCCACCCATTGCGCTAACTCAACCAAATGAGCCCCAAGGAACGAGTTCGGCTTCGTTCATTGTTCCATAGCGTATAAAAGCGGACGGCCACCGCCTCAACAGCATCAGTCTCATTCAGTCTCCCCGAGTCGAAGAGAAGCCCAAGCACAACCTCACCATGTACAAGTTCGTGATCCTGGTTGCCATGTGCCTCGTCGCCGTCGCCACAGCGGCGCCTGGCCTCCTCGCCCCGGCTCCGATCGCCTACACCGCACCTGTGGCGTACGCCGCGGCACCGGTGGCCTACAGCGCCCACCTGGCGGCGCCCGCCGTAGCCTACGCACCCGGACCCATCATCAAGGCCGCCCCTCTGGCCTACGCTGCCCCTGCGCCCATCCTCAAGGCCGCTCCTCTGGCTTATGCACCAAGCATATCCTACAGCAGCTCGTCAGTCGTTAAGACTGCACCACTCGCCTACATCCACTAAAAGACTCATAACGAAGCTGTTGCAATAAACACCATAGTTGGTCAACTTTGTAGATAATTCATCGATTGCTTCTTCCTGATGTATAAAGCAACAACACGGAAAATTTTATTTATATGTTAATATTTCTTGGTTACATTCGTTTTTCAACAATCAAACACGTTTTAATAAAACAATTCAAATTTTTTCACAAAATTCTTTGTTTTGTATGTTATTTTGCTCCATTTTCACCTTAAACCTTAAGCATTCCTTCATAAATAATCTAATTTTATGACTATGTCATTATCTTTTACAATAATAAAAATAGTCAATAGGGTACAGATAAATATTGATATTTGGATATATATTTTGAACTACGATATTTTATTCATATGAAAATATATTTAGAAAAATTATATTATTTAAAAATATAATTTCAGTTTTTTAAATATCCATCATACTTCTTTTTTATTTAAGATATTAAGAAATTGTGTTTCTACAATTGTGCACTTCAGTATAAAAGTTGATATACTTTAACCACGTACATAAGCATAAGTTTTTTGTTCAATTCTTTATTTGTTAATTTATAAATTAAATAAAAATTATATTATTTGAATAAAATTGCATTGTTTATGTATAAAACGATTAGATAACTTTTAAAGAACTTTTAATGATATTATTTTCTATGATATGAATAATAGATTGTATATATTTTATGCTCTACTGCTTGTATCTTCATTTATTATACCTATTTTAGGGAGGGAAATTCATAGACTCTGTGTTCTAAATTAATTATAATACAAATTTTATTTATTATTGAATATTTTGTCCAAAAAGGATATTTGGAACCAAGCCTAAAGCAACAAACTATATTATTCTTTTGTTTCTTTCTTCTAAATTATGTGTTGTGTTATAAGTTATATCAATTATAATACGAATTTATTATTCATGTAACTAAGTTGTTTTTTTAATAACTGTTTTTCGAGAATTCTAAAAAATTTACAAAACTATAGAAGCTTTTTAAATTAATTGCTAAATTGTTACAATTAAAACTTTGTTGTTTTGAACTAGTTATATTGAAATATTAGAATAGCATAAGATTTTTAGTTTGTATGTAAAATTGTAAGCATATTAAATAGCAAAATTAATTTAAAATGAACTATACTTATTCCAAATTATAGTTCCTCATATAACTCATGTGTCTATACTTTCAATTATTAAAATATTGACATTTAAATGTACACATAGTTTAAAGGACCTTCCTACGAGCCTTCCTATGTATTTTATGATAATACATGCATTAAAAACATTCTATAAGTTTTCATTGTTTTAAGATTTACAGTTTAAATAGTTGTTACAAAAATTATGTACGCGATAAGTATATCGTAAACACATGTCAGTTTCGAAAAACGTATCGAAATCTTGATAATCAGAATTTATTTTTTTTAATTCTGCGATTTTTGGTGAGATTTTATTTTTACTTTGTTACTATAAGTAATTAATAATATTTATTACGATAAAAGTTTTATCGTTATCATATACTTTTCATGTACTTATTTATTTATTATTAAAATTTTTTTATTTTGTATTGTTTAACGTCATTTCTATATATGCTCTCCTTTCAATGTTAATGGAATAATGAAATTTTGTAGGCTTGTAACAAAGGACACACGAAAAAATTTAGTAACATTACAATGCATTGATCGAAATGTTGATTCCGTTACTTTATTATTCGAATAATTTTTTAATTCAAATTTTTAAACGAGTCCACAGAATCATACTAAATGTGTAATATACACTTCGTCAATATTATGATCTTCGAAAATGTATCAATATAGTACAAACATTACCTAATCCAGGAAACGTCAAATTATTTTCAATAACTGCTTTTATATTGTTTAATTTTATGTAGAAAATCGCAATTTTTTCTATAAATACTGTGTAACTTTTAAAAGAAATCATCCTGCACATCTTTCAAGGATAAAATATTTACAATTAACTGAACATCTAATATTATAGAGGACAAGGAAGAATATTCAATGGAAGATATAAGTCAAAATTTTCAGTAAAATGTTGATTTTATTATGAGCATTTTTCAGGAACTGCAGGTAACACATGTGAATGACCAGATTTAACTATACAGGTTAAATTTTAGGGTTCATCGTTGTACGATGCAAACGTCAATTTTGGGTGTCCATGTGAAAAACGGGTGAGATCCTTCTGGGTGAGGTATGTGCGATGCGAGTGAATTAGTTGATGATGACCAGGCAGCGACGCTTATATGTAAGCGACTGGTGCGGTCTTGATGATTGGCGCGGGAGCGGCGTAAGCCAGAGGAGCGGCCTTGAGGATGGGCGCAGGGGCAGCGTAGGCCAGAGGGGCGGCCTTGATGATGGGTCCGGGTGCGTAGGCTACGGCGGGCGCCGCCAGGTGGGCGCTGTAGGCCACCGGTGCCGCGGCGTACGCCACAGGTGCGGTGTAGGCGATCGGAGCCGGGGCGAGGAGGCCAGGCGCCGCTGTGGCGACGGCGACGAGGCACATGGCAACCAGGATCACGAACTTGTACATGGTGAGGTTGTGCTTGGGCTTCTCTTCGACTCGGGGAGACTGAATGAGACTGATGCTGTTGAGGCGGTGGTCGTCCGTTTATATAGGTGGAGGCTCGAATTCGGTACAAGGTTGACCGGCTGCGCCGTCGAGGACCAAGTTGCGCTCGCCTTGGGTACCGTCCAGGGCTGCGAGGGGACGCGCAACGAGTCCTACGCCGCTCGCGCGCATCGAACAAAGCCTTTATTTACTTCGGGACCGCGCGCGGAGCAATAATTGTCCAGCCCCAACAAAGAGCCGCTGGAGAAAGTTGGTCCTTAAAATAATCAAGGTCGTTGCACTCGAATGACATTATTTTTTCTGCTCGACAAGAAAAGAGCCCACTTTGAGCAATCGCTGCAGTTCAATCTTCTGCATTGTAATTGGTAGCTGAACAATGGGATCCGGGAGATTTAAAGCGAGAAACTCCGTGTTACATACACCCAGTTTAAGAATATATTCGAATTTTATTTCAACGAGGAGACACTGTTTATACAATCAAGTGTATTATGTTACGTTGGTATTTAAATCTTCGTTGTCTACAGTTTCTTAAGATACAAGCAGCAGACCTTTTTTGGTTCCGGCATAAAAAAATCCACGAGTCCCGAATTACGCGCAATAATGCACGAGCTGGAATTGCATCACGAGGTGGTGGCGTCTCGCCGAGTTGATCGTCGCGTCGATATGAATTTTGTAAGAGAATGCAATAAAGAAACAGACGCTGACGATGCGAAAAAGGAATTTGGACAATTTGGATGTCTTACTTTGATTACGTGCACACATAAAAGTATAAAAAGCAGATGATTACATACATTTAACATGAAATAAAAGCTTAAGCAGTATAAAATTTCGAATCATTGCAATTTACTCATCAAGATATTTTTCATACATTACGCATTACGATAAGTATAAATAAAATCCGAATACAATATGATAACAATATAATAACTGCGTATACTTATTTAACTGAATCGAATAGTTATATAATATCCATTGAAAATAATTGTAATAAATTAACTTTCAGTGTTTATGCTGTATCTGAACACTTGATCAAAACAGAATGAAAATGGTAGGACAAAAACTGTTATCTGCATCATTGTAAGAAAAGTTATCTTCTATTACCACGTAAGTAATCTACAAAATTCTATGATCAAATTAGTATCCAGATGCTCTGCGGTAAACGCAAAATTTAGCATTTGGAGTGCCTTTCCGAGTTCCGTGAGAGGTTTTATGGGCAATTCGAACCACAGAAAGGGTTTTATGTTTGCTAAAGAACACCGTAAAAGAAACAGACTCGTAAGCCCTTGTCGAATACTATATTCCGTTGCTCCCTCCTCGAGTTCTCCTTTTTTCATCGCTGAGCCGTGAGTAAATTGAAGTGTACATACATTCCGCTCGGGCGCAGCGCCGGCCAAGGCGAATCTTGCGAGCGCAGATTTTGTTTTATTGGCCGGCTCATTGATCCAAGGTTGCGAGCGGCGACTTCTTGAATGCCAGGAGCGAGAGAGATCGGAACTGGTGCCGCCGCGGATTCTAAGGTCTTGTCTCGCGGATGAAAGTGGTCGGCTCGACGCACGCGAGCGCCTCGCCACATGCAAATGAGTTTCTTCTTCTGGACCGCGCGGGTCTTTTTTCCGAGGCGGAGATTAATGGCTTCGGAATGAAAGATTTTAATTGTGTGCGATATCTCAGTGACGAATAGCTTCTCGCTCAATGATTGAATTTCTATACGAAGAATGATTTGAAAATATTATTAAGATTATGGTTTATTTCAAATCAATGTGGTCTTTTTAAAGAAGTAATTGATTATAGATCGTAAAATATGCGTATGAATTTCGCCAAAACCATACCTCTGGTTCCATTTATTTTATTTAAGTAGTAATTTAATTAATTAAGTTATTAGGAAAAGAAAAATTCTAATGTCACTAATGATGCTAGAGATATTATAAATTCCTTAGTTTACTATTGTTAATTTATAACATATTATATACATCGTAAATGTACATATTACTGTATATTTTCATTATACATACACTACCATATATATACGAGTGTAATTGGTATTGTCATTGGACTGCTATTATTATGTATAACTGAATGCATAGATTTGATAGATTGAAGTCATGCTTTGATATAGATGAATTGTTGAATATATGGAAGTAGATATACTGTTAAAAACATCGATTACACTAGCTCTTAAAAAATTTAAGATTAAAAGATAATTATAAAGACTTGTTCTTGATTTTCAAGTATAAATGATACACTTACATGTACCGCGGTATAATTATTTCAAATAAGTCGCTTTTCTTAATTTGAAACTTTATCTTTTTTAAAATAAAAAGTATCCAATACTAATGAGCTTTACCTTGACTGTTGAAAATGTTCGTTAATTCGACCTTATTGCGTTTTTCCAAGCCTAAACATTTTTAATTTAGTTTTTTATTTCGCGTATAATTTTTTGGTATACAATGTAATTTATGATCGGAAATACTCAAGCACAAAATAAAGTAAATTGATACAATTCATGCCATCGTAAAATCAATTTGTCGTGAGATAAAAGTTTGTAAAGTGTAAAAGTATATAAAATTTTCAGTTTCTTAATAATATACATTGCTTAAAAACACCTGCTGTGGTAGCGACATCAAAAGACTTTTCATCCTTCCTCAAAAAATATTGCACATCCGCTATAAAGTTGCAGGCTGTATATTTTTACAAGCCGCGCGCAAACCACTTCAAAATTCAAAACATGGCGCAGTAATAAAAAAGAATTTCGCCTCTCTTGAGAAAAGCGGAAGAACGTGAAAGCAAGGATCTTATTAAATTTGCGAGTTCGGCTACTCAAGTTGCTTCAAGCAGCAATGCACTAATTTTTTACTGCAAAATTCTAAGGAATTAACAGCAAGGTGATTTTAGTCTACTTCACTACGTACATTATATACAGTATCAACAAAAAAAAATCATCGTTTCCGAAAATTAAAAAACTGCCAAAAGCAGAAATTCCAGAATAACAATGCGAATTAGTGGAAAAGATATATGGAAACACGATGCTTGGCGATTCTAACCTATATTCCAACACCCTTCATTCATTATTTTTCGTACCTCAATGGTGACTCGGAGGTGATAGGCAGTTTCATATTATCGGTAATTTTTAACCTACCGAGGATTTTTCGCGCCTTTGGTCGTCTATAACGACTGTGGCGCGAGCTTTGTGAGCTCCTTATCTTCGCGCTACCATCTCTCCGCTCTTTGTCTCCGAAGCGCGCCGCCGAACTGAGATGCAAATTTTTTTAATCAAAGACCAACGGCGAGAGCGAGGAAACAGGTGCGCTTTGCTTGCTGAATTGTAATCGTTAATTCGGCGAGTCGTCGTTATCGCTTGCCACCCTCTTCTCATTACGAACAGAGCGGACTTTAAGCGGACGCGAAAGGAAGATTTGGAGAAACGCGATAATTCGAACGAGGATTGCAAGGTGTAATATAATAATAAATTACATTTATTATACAGTATGCGTACTTTTTAAAAGTATGCGTTGAGCCTTAACCGTTCTTCTTTATGTAATAAGAAGATATCAGAATATCGGAGTAGAACGAGGAAGTTTAATTTCCAAGAAATATTGCGCAAGATGTACATTATGCTTGAGGTGTAGTAAACCTTTTCTATATTTTCTTTGTAATGTCAAATTAAAGTAGTTGTTATGCGATTCATCCCATACTTGTCTTATTCTGTCTCAATGTAAAACCTTAGAATCCTATAACATTTTATTCATTCTTCGACAAAATTAATTACGTAAATACAAAATTTGTAAATAATAATAAATGTCGGCAGACGAATTCTTATTTTATATATTAAAATAAAATTTAAATCAATTTACTTTATTTAATTTTATTCATGAAATTTTATTTATACAAAAATCAAAAAATTAATGGAAAAATTCTGTATATGATTTTAATAATTAAATTTCTATAAACTTTCTGCTTTCTCTAGAGAATCGCAATTGTACTTTTAATTTTTTCTTTTAATTTTGTAATACTGAATATTATATGAATTTTATAAGACAGTAAAAACGATTGATTCGCCGAAAATATAAATTAATGCTTTTAGGAAAAAGTGAGGAAAGTAAACAATAACTACTTTATATTATAACAATTACTCTACATTAACTATTTAAATAACTGGCCTAACAAAATTTACATTACATTATCAAAATATGAATGACATCATAATTAAAATGAAAGTTTTATAAGTAAACATAATATCTTTTATAAAACACGTTATTAAGTCCTTACGTATAATGTACTTTGCACGTATACTTATGTCTCATAGATCATCTTTATGTCTTATATTCTATTTTGTTTTTGCTCATCCTCTTTCACTTCACATTTCTCAGGGTTCTGTACTTATTAAATTCATGTACATTCCACGTACTTTCGTTCACTGTTTTTCGCTGTCCCTAGTTTTTATCCTAACTAAATCTATTCTTCTATCTTCATTCTTTTCCCTCTTTCCTTGAAATTCATATGTATCCGCATTGAAGCAAAGACTGTGTTAATTTATTGAGTGGCTGAATTCACTGTTCAGTTTTCCTCCTCGTATAAACTCGCGTATAACGGATTTCTAACTTTTTCTTAAAGCTCTAAATCTTTATCTATAATGACGTAAGTTAAATTTGTTTAAAAGATTATTTCAATCTATTTTTAATTACTTTTAATATTACATGCAATTACTATTCAAACATTATTCAAGTATACCCTCAATTATGAAATACAAAAAATACTATAATAATTAAAATATTCTAGAACAATAAAGAATACTTGATACTATAAAAATTTTTCTTAAATCTCTTAAGAAAAAAGAAAAGTATAGAATATTACAGAGAATATTTATTTAACAATTAATTATTAGTTATTATATCATAGATTTACCATTAAGTATAGTTTATTTTGGATCTCTCTGTTTCAGATAATAAGAAAGATATATTTTTATTGTGTGAATTTGATTTATTATAAAAAAAATTAATTAAGCCTTTATAATTTAAAATTTATAATTATTACCATTATAATATTATAATAATGATACAGAAATATAATATTTATATTTTTAGTATATATAATGAATTGATGATTACAAGTAATATTGATGAGTATTAATATAAATATTTTATGTTTTACTAGAGTATAATGATATAATAAAATAGTATAATAAAATATGATGAGTATAATAATTGTCAGATAGATTAGTTTAAAATAAAGAAAAACGTATTAGTCTACGAACAAATTCTAACATACAGTACGAACCTTAAATTATCTTCGATGTTGGTGATGACACTTCAATAAATCCTTGGCATGACAGCTTTGGCGATTTTTTATTTATTTAAAAGACATTTGAATTATTCACTCAAAACTTGCAATAAATACACCGTGTCTTGTATAACATAAATTTATTGCGTGTTAAAGTCTTTTAAAAAATCACTTTTTAAGTTCGTGTTTCACTTCTATTGATTCTATGTGACTATAAAATTTATTAAAAGCTCGGGATATCTGTGTAAGAATGAGTTTTTATAACATTAGATGATTGTAAAAAATTAATATTAATACAAATAAATTAAACACAAGACAAAAATTCCTAAGGCCATTATTAAGGAACATACTATAAACGATATATTTTTTATTGAATGCATAAAATTTATGTGATATATATAATATAAATATGTGCAGGAAGAGAAAAGTATGATAAAACTTACCTATCGGAAAACAACAAAATTCTTTTTAAATTTTTTAGAGACTAATTACCTAACTATATGAAAATTATCATGTAATCAGATTATCAATTTCTACAAAGTTAAGGAATGAGTCCTATTAAATTTTTTCATATTTAGTTTACGAATCCAGGTATCTAATCATTACTATATACTTTTCTCTCCGTGTATGTGTAATTTATAATACCACACTTAATATTTTACTGTATTTTTAAAATTAAATTAAATTTATTAATTTTATTCGATTGATTAAAGAGTTTCATTAATAAAAAGCCTTTTGTTTAATTTAAAGTTAAGAAAACAACAAATAAAATATCGTGAGAAATAATATAATTAATGATAAATTTTTTAATTATATTATTGATATATAGTCTATCATGAAGTTTACCATCTATTTTTAAAGAATGAAAAACTTCAAAAAACGAATTATATATGATGCATAATTATACACACTACCCTAAAATTACTTCCTACTAGTAAGAATTTAACCGGCTGCAAAAGTCGTATAGGAAGAAAATTGACAAGTACAAGAATTCTCTCGTGAATTGTACGAAACCACGTATCCGAATTAAGCCCGGGCGACAACGAAGCCGATTAGATTCTGGCTTGTTTCGAAGGATCGGTACTGGATTCCATGCACCCAGGACCGAACCCAGGATCTTAGTAAGCTTCGAGAAACTTGCAACTTACATCTTGCCTCTGTAACCGAGCCTCTAACATACCCTTTCAAGTACCAATATATTTTACTTGGAAAATCAGAAAGATAAATTTCCGAGAATTTTAATAAAATGTTCGATTACAGACGATTCTCATCTCGAATTACGGTATATTTCTTAAAAACGTAGATGCGTTCATATTTTTCAATAAAAAAGTACTTTTAGTTAGTCTCTTTTCTTTACACATTTTAGATAAAAGTTATCTGTATGTAGTGATCAATCTTTGACTCAGTGATTATAAAAAACAATGATAAATCAAGAATATAAATCGATGATTCAAAAGTACAAAATTTCTAAATTTATTGTTGTTACGCAGGTAATCCCAGTGCGTTTGGTACATTGATAAATTTCTTGTGTCGTTGTAAAAAATACAATTATTCTTAATTTATTTTTAAAAATTATGTGAATTTAAAATACAATGAAACTTCACAAAGTTAATATTTTCACATAAATGCAACTTAGTAGAAATCGAATTTAACTCGATTATCAGAATCATAGATCAATACTTAATAAATCATTTAAATGTACTCGGGAGGACAATTGCTTTGAAACTCAAAAAAAGAGGCGTATTTTTACAATCACTCGAATACTGCTAAAAGTTTTCTTATTTCATTCTATAAAACTTTACATATAATATTATATTTTAAGCTGCAATAATACTAATAATGAATCAAGTACATTTTTAAATTAAACTGTACACAGATGTGAAAATTTCATTAAAATGAAATGTAATAAACTTCCGTTTATTTGAATAATAAACTATTTTAAAACTACAAAAATGAGAACAAATTTTTTCACTCATAAATAATTAAATGATAGTCTGCTAATTATAAATATTGGTCGTCAATAGTTAGTAAAACAACTATTGATAATTCTTTTTCTTTGTTTTCTACTAATTTAAAATTTATTAATATTAATCTATAAAATCATTTTATTTTTAATAAATGATTTTGACGAATGTTGACCAGTAAGGTTAGGAAAAAAGCTTACAAGATTTTACAAGTTATAAAAGAGACCATCGTAGGAAGACGGAGATGTTCAGAGACACGCAGTGAAACTACTGTTCTCGGATCTTTTTAAGCTTTCACGATTGAGGTCCACGGTATTACTAAAGATCTTCATAAGTATTTTGACCCACAGAATCATCTGAAAAACTTACAACGGATTGTAAGCAGTCTTTTTAAGTATCACTAGGAAATTAAATCGCATTCGTTAATAATAAATAATCGTAAATTATTTATAGTTTATAATACTTAGAGTAACACCTATAAAATTCAGTACGATTGAATTAATTACATAATGTTTGGTAAATTTGGAAAATTTTTAACATAATGAGCATTTGGTATTTTTCATCATTATAATATAAAAATTGTTTTGATTAAATAATTCAATTAATATACTAAACTATGTTTTAGAAGGCCAAACTGCCAATAACTAATATTAGTATAATATTACTAGAAAGCTTCGTACAGGTATGTTTCACTAATTGTATTATATTGATATAATTTTAGTGTTATATCTACAATCTATGAACAATTATTATTTTGAAAATTATGAATGAATTTGAACGATTGATATCATTTATTAGAGAATGACTATTTATATTAAAAAAATCTATTTAGAAAACCAATTTTAAATTAATTGATGTATTTTAAAGGGTTCATCTAAATAACCCAAGATTATATACTTTGTAACATTACAAATCCTCAATTTAGTACATTTTCGGTTATCACATTTTTAAACACAATTACTATTGACACTAGAATAATTGATAGAAAAATTATCCAGTAAAGGTAAATAAATAGTAAATAAACATACAGAAAAAAAGGAAGAAATTTCAACGATTCTGACAGCTGAAAGAAAAAAAAAGAAGTTTCTTAATCGAAACCATGCAACAGCAGTGAACTACAAAAATCGAACGCTAAAGAATGGGCGAAACCGAAAAGATCCCCGGGAAAAAGTATGATTTCAAAAAGCACACGCACGCGCACGATAGAAAAAAGAGGCGGCCGACGCGGGGGTCGGCAGCGTCGCGGGGGCGTCGCGGCGCTGGCGGAGGCTGAGGGCGCACTGCCGGGGCCGGCGCGGGCTCCGCGCGGTCCGCGCGGCGCCGGCGCCCCCGCGGATGCATCCCCCGCTGGAGGGGCGCCGCTGCCGCCGCATCTCGAGTCCACGCGGGGAGGGAAATCAGGCGCGCCGCGAGGAAAACGCACGGGGCGAGGTGTGCGCCTCCCGGGCTCGCCGATGGACCTGGCCGTCCGACTGGGCTCGACTAATTCCACTGACGGCCCCGGCAATCGGTTGTTCGGCCGAGAGGATGAGCAGCTTTGCCGGTTAACGCGCCTTCCCGCCTGTCAGAATTACACTCGGCTTTATGTGTGACGAAATATACTTTGTTGCACGTACTAAATTTTAATGTTATTCGTAATTCAATTAATAATTGTACATGTAATGTAAATATCAATAAAATGAAATTTACAGATTTATTACATTAATTTATACAATAAAGGATTTCTTTTTTTCAGTATTTATTGAAAAAAATTGAATATTCTTAATTTATCATGTGTTTGTGTCTTTATTCTCCTCTCAAACTTTACGGCAGATTTCTTACTTACGAGATCCTTTCTTTTTATTTTTACTGTTCGTATTTACTGGCATCCCCCTTCATGGCTTTGCTTGTGTTAATAGTACATGGAATCTACACTCCACCAAGTAATTATCAATTCGTAGGTACAAAAGATTCCCCTTTACTCAGTATCTCGTTGCTATTTGTTACACTGCTACGTACCGAAAACAATCCTAAACTATGTACAAACATGTTTTCTTCTGAGAAGTAAATACTCCTTGTATCTTTTATTATTGTACACCTACCGAATTCTTGAAATTCCATCTAAGGTATTTGTTTACATCCCAAACACTTACTTACCACCTAACCTTTATAATTGTAATTTATGGGTATTTCGCTGTTTAATAAAATATTTGCACATTTTTGCTTTATTTCCCCCGGTATAATGGCTATATAAACGATGCTATTATCCGCACTTGCACATCGTATGAATATTTGAAATTGCGATGAATACTTTAACCGACTTTTTTATTGCAAGAGTGACTCGTCCAACATATTGTCTTCCTAGCTCACTTTATAATATTATATTATTGCATACCTCCTCTATCAGGAATAATAGATGATATCAAATGCGTACAACGTTTTGCACTACAACATTTTTTTTTAAATTTTTATATTTTCTCAACAAATTAACTTTTTCATTTTGATTATATTCTTTAAACTTCTAAGATGCAACTGTAAAATATAGCTCAAATCATTCTCGATATCTGTACAAATAAGTTAATTTAATGACAAATAAAAACAATATTTTGTTATTGTATGAATAACCACATGTTTTCGTACGAAAAAACAGCATCGTATAAAAATAATTAAAAATAATTCAATTTCTTTACAATTTAAAATTACCTTGAAATAGAATAAATTCGAATGACGAGGGTCAAAAGATAAATGTATATAACATACGATTCAAATCTATATACACTTTTGAGTTATACATAAATCATAGTTCAATTGAATCACAGTTGATTTGATATTCATACGAAAGAGATTTTGTCAAAAAGTACAAATGATATATTATGAAAACAAACCACTCGGTAATTGAACATCAAACAATTTATTTTAACGTTTGATATAAAATTTAAAGAACAATTTTTGTAAAGAATATTGAACTTTAAAGAACATAGAGTTCTATAAAGACTAATAATAAAAGCACTTAAAATTTTATCGAGGCAGCAATTATAAGTCATGCAACGTAATAAGCTACAATAAACTTGGGCGTGTTAAAGCACCGAAATTGCTTACGCATTACATGTCGCCGAGAGCTTGTAACCAATGGTTTTAGCATGTAGCTACTGCAAGCTTGTACAAGCTAATATAAATTTATAATGTCGATATGTCCGTTCTTACCTTTTATAATCATCGAATATGGCGTATGGTAAATAAAACGAGTCTATATATACAGGATTATTTTTTATACAATACTAATAAACAATATCAAAATTGTATTTATAAGAATTTTATACATAGTATTATTTCACAATGATGTACATAGTTATACTAAACTAATATTGTAATAATTAATTAAATTTTTATTCTTGAAAGTAAATTTGAAAAGTATGATTCATCAAATTAACTTTCAATTTCTAATTATAATAAGTAGATTATATAAATGAAATGAGCATCACGTGCAAATAAAAGCTAAAATGAAATTAAAATTTATTTTTCTAATTTGCATTAATATGCTTATACGGCCAAATCTTCATTGGAGTACAATAAAAACTAAAATGCTCGTTTACACATTAAACTTATATATAAACAAAGTTTATAAAAATAATCTAATCAAAATAACTTTTTTTACATAGTATGTTTGAAATGTATAAGACTGGGCTTCATTACCATTATATATAAAAAGATTCATTAGGTTTTTCGAACTTTTCCTCTTACACTGCTTATGCATAAACATCATTGAAGAAGGCTTTTAAGAAGTATTCCAACATTATGTACTATTATTATTAGCACTTGAGTAATTGACTTTTTCACAATGCGTAAACTCTTGCATATGATAAATGCTTTCTAACGTAAAATTTTTATATGAAGCTTTTTTGTGCTTTTATAGCCGCTAAGCTGGCTACCCAGTAACATCCATTTACTTCTAGTCTCTCTGTTAATCGCTTTAAACCACAACAACAGCAGGAAGAGAGAGGGGAGAGCAAAGCTGTAGCCAATAGAGCCCTCGAACTGATTTCAAATAAGCCGCAGGCCGCCTGTGTAGTCAGCTTAGCCGTCCAAGCCTGCAAGTAAATATTTCTAATTCTGTTTCTCTAACGATGGTATAATCAAACTAATCTATCAATTATCATGAATCTATAGGAATAATATATTTTAACTAGTGTCGATTAACTTTTTTTAAAGTACCAATGAAACATCAAAAGTTAAACATCAAATTTGATAAATATCAGATTTTTTAAATTTTTGAGGTGGTTGAATTATTTTCGTGTAAAAGATCGAACAATGTGGCTCATTAGCATTCTGTAGCTGCAAGGAGAGACTCGTAACACGACTTGCACACTTTGCGCCCCGCATGTTTTAAATTCTTCGTTGCTCTACAGTGGGATATCGTTCTGGGGCTCTCCCGCGAATTTAACGAGTTGGCGCGGCAGATTCACGCTGGCTGCAGTAAATAAAGCAGTTGGACACGCGCGAAGTCTCCCTTGTTTGGTTTCATTGTGCCCTTTTCAAAGGGAATTGCTGAGATGAGATTCTGTGATTCGCAGTTAATTGTGGACCACCGAAAAGTCCGAAACGTACCTCTTTTGTTATTACCTCGGTTATCGCTCTGTAAAGTAATCTTTATATTCTACCTTTGCGACGTTTCAATACTTTAGTAATCCTGAGCGATGGGACATTATTGACTGTGTAATGTTATTGCGTTAATTAAAAAAATTTTAGTGACATCTTGAGCTTACAAAATTTCCAAATCAATCAAGTTATTGTACACCCCTAAAACAATGGACGATAAAATATGGAGTCGGACATCTGCGCCGATATTGCAGACAGAATGAAGAACGAAGCGCCAACCTCTGGATCATCGGCTTTAAAGTATATCCGCGACGGCGGCCCACTCGCACAGTTCATAAGTCTCGTAATTATTTTTGTAGTACCGGGGTAGGCGAAGGATCGCAGCTCACAGCTTTAACCGCGCCAAAACTTTCTTCATTAATCTCCGTAATTGATGAGAGCATTGGAATTTCCAGGGGCTATTCGAGCCTGTGCTGTGTAGGGCCATTGTGCCGATGACACTGGAGAACGCGGATGCGACGGAACGCCCAAGCGGTGAGAAAAATGTGCTTTAATGAAGTCATCGTCGCTTTCATTCGCGGGGATTTATATTTGCATTCTTTATTTAGAGAGTATAGAAGCGTACAGATCTTCAAGTCCATACCTAGCGAGTATGTAATTAAGTAAGTGCAATGTCTAAGCTATTAGTATGCAAAACGGATATCGAACTTATTGTTGCTTGCAATAATAACGAGTATAGCCATGCGTTATTCCTGCAACTACATAATATCCATCGAGCATTGTATACTTGACTTCGAAGCTACAAGAATCTTTTTTTACATTCATTATATTTTATTACGCAACTTCCTTCGTAAATTTTATTCCGCTATACTATAACCGTATTCTTTATGTATTTTCATTATTTCTTGGTTAGTTTAGGATAACTAAAGTTAAGCGAAATCGTTAAGTATGTTTGAATCTTTTATTAGAAAATTGGTATAGTTGTTATTTATGAAACCGTTAATCGAATAAAATGTACAGTGTTACCAATATCGAAATGAAAGAGTTCAAATCTAGCCTATTCTATACAGAGGAACGCTGAACCTTTCAGATATTAGCTTTCAACTTCATAAATGGTAGTCTCTAATGAGTTCAGTTTATCGATTGAAAGTTTTCTTAGACATCAAATTTTGCACTTTCTCTGACACTTTCCTACACGACAGTTCCTATTCTGTAAAGTTTATATCACTTGATAAACTTTAGTGAAAGTTAATTAGAACAAAGATTTGAAACTATTATTTACAAATAAATCTTAAGACCATGGTATCTCTCCTAAAACAATTGCAAACCGGTAACCCTTTCAGAAGTGTATAGCGTACGAGCATCTGAAATATACTACTTGAATAATACTGAAAGCGACGTCAAGTAGTAAGCGAGCTTTGCAACTTACTACAATGTTAGTTCGTTCTGTGGTCTTCTTCGTACCTCATTTATAGTCTTGTACAATACCAATCTCAAACTCCTCTACGTCATGTCTACAAGTAGACTATTTCCAATTTCAAAGAAAATATTCAATGCAAGTACAGTAATTATAATCGTTTCTCAAAAGTCGGAATTTTCATACGTGCACTTGTCATTTATTCAAATCTTTGTATCTACAAAAATTAAGAATAGTAAATCGAAATTCTAGTGAAAAAATCTATCTGCAGTGTCTAAAAGAAATACTTGCTTGAAAAAAGAAGTAAATTGCGGAAAACTGCCCAAAGGTAGTAACCGAATCTCTGCCACTGAGACCAAGATCGCGCCCGCAAATCGAGGAGATTGAGTTTGCGACCCACATCGTCCACGCTCTCGCGCTAGTTTAACCCAGATACATCTCCCCTCGTCTGCAAGCCGTGGGGGTTCGACAACACTTGGCTTTGCGGGGCTTCGCGGAAGCCCTCGAGCCGCTCCCGGCCTCCCTCAGTCACCGGCGGCACAGTCTACCGTCGTTGTGTCTTTGTACGTCCGCCAATCGCGGCGAATCCTTCAAGATTCCTCGTGTAATTGTTTACGGGTCCCTACTCATTTTTTTTATCCTCTTTTGGTTACTTACCGGCCTTTTCCTCGAATGGTGAACCATGACAACAATACGAACTTCTGGAACGCCGAGTGTCGCTGGTAATTCATTTGATAGGCGTCGCTTTTGTTATGTAACCATATGCATCACCATGGTATTGCAGCGATTTTTATATAAATAGTTAGACAAAAAATATCTCCAGTATTGAAGATGGTGTGAAATCGAATTGTGATTTGTCTTTTGTAAAATCATTTCTTTAAATTAAATATTTAGTATGGAGCATTAATTGTTTTTATACGTATACTGATATAAAGAATAATTAAAATTACAATTGATACTATTTTATTTAAAAATATGCTAAAATTTTATGTGTTTTTTAGGATATCTCGTATTCCTAATATCCCTAAACTTTGTATCACTGCAAGAAGTTTATGATCCTTCATCAAATTGTACTACAACAGACAATTTTGTTAATTTTCATCCAACAAGATCTACTCATTTACAAGAACCACTACAATATCGAAATTCAAAAGAAGAACAGCAATACAGTGATGAACAACATATAAATAGACATTTAGAAAATGAGCTACCCAACAAAGATCCATATAATGCACGAATAAGCAACTCTTTTGATGATTATCAGTCCAATAAACATTTCGACAATGAAGATAACATGGATCTGAGTGTTTATCCATTGAATAGTCATTTGAGCAATAAAGAAGTGAAAAAATATTCCGATGAAGAGTTGAACTGGAATGTCAATGATCGACACCATAATGAAATGTCTAAAAATAGTGATCAGCTATCTAATAAGCTCAATACCGATAATCAATCGAAGAAAAGCTTTGATGATGAATATTTTAAAGCATATGGGGTCGATCAAAACCCTGAAGAAAAAGTTGCTCCTTCTATGCGAAATAAAAATTTGAAAGATGTGGGTGATCAAAGACAAAACTACAATAATCAGTATTTAAATACAAATCTTGGCCATCAATATCCAGTTACACAAGTGGACGAAAAGTTTTTTAACAAAAATCGTGATAATAATTACTTAAATAGGAATGAGCATTTGAACAAAAATCTTAACAATGAAAACGATAACAATTATTTATACAATCAACATAAAAATCTTAATAACGAGAACGTTAACAATTTTCACAAAGATCAATATTCTGACGAACATTTTCATGATCCAATTTTGTATAGACCTTATAATAATTTAAACTCTAATAAAGGTAACGAAAATAAAAATTTTAAACAGCATCTAGATGATTATTCTAGACAATATATTGATGATAATTCCGAAAAACGTCAAAATAATGAAGAATATGATAGTAGTCACACACATACGCAGCCTCCTTTTAGAATTAAAACAGATATATTCGATAAACATTCTGTTGAAACAAATCCTGTTATAGAAATAGAACATCAACGTTCTAATAAAATGTTACCATTTGATAATGAGCACTCTAACATGCAGATTGATAACCGAAATCCGGATAGGCACTTGAACAGCTTATATGCTAAAAAACAATCTGATAATCCAAATTTAGAAAAACATAATACAGAACCTAATTTTAACAAAGAATTTAAAAATTCAGATTTGGATCAACATTTTCCAGAACAGAACTTTAATAGACATCTTGATGACTTACATCCTGACATACAAGTTACAGATCAAAATTTTGAAAGACACCTTATCGAACAACAACCTGATAGACGTATTAGTGGTCTAGGACAATCGGATAGAATACAGAGTAATGAAAAATACAATCGTCGTATTATTGACCAATATCCTAGTAAAGAAAGCGAAGATGAAAGATATAATGGGCGAGATGACTATTTAGAGAACGAAAAGGTGCGTCTTTTTTCATTAAATATGAACTAAAATAATAAGTAAGTAAATCACAGTTTAAGGTTCTTATCGAAGAAACAACAATTAAACCTCAAAAAGAGTCAAATATGTCACATTTGATGACATTTACGAGGGATTGGGACGAAAATAAACCCAAACTTAATTTTCCAAAAAAGTTAGGAGAAGAAAGATTCAAAATGGCAACCTTGCATCTCGATAAAAGATTCTTTGTTTTCGACTTTCTAAGGATCTTTCTGTCACTACTTCAACCTAGAAATGTTCCCTTAGGTAATAAGAAACAGGTTATTATATTTGAACTAACTAATAATCCTTATATTAATTATTTAAGTACATTTTTAATTCGAACTATGTTAATTTATTTTTAAATTAATTATTAAAATATTTTCTATATTTTTTAAATCATTGCTGGAACACTAATTTCAAAGATCTGCTGAAAGATACATTAGAAGGTAAAATAAACGTCCCAACATTAATTAGACAGGTGATTAAGATAGTCCTTTTTACTAATTTCTGTTAATTAATTTGATATATATTTATGCTTACAGCACGTAAATTCATTATTAAGATATTTTAATTATCCTTATAATGTAATATTAAAATGATTCATTTGTTACACATGCACTTTTGTAGTCCATATTATTTTATCCAATCGATCATTAATTATGATTTGGCTTTAAATTGAAATTGTTTTATAAAAGTATATTTTCAATTTGACCAAGTTTAGTACAATAAATGTTGAATAGTGTCAAGAAAAATGGGGACAATTAACTTTTTTCTTCGTAGTCGTTGCACCTGGAAGTGGTGTTTCTGGCAGTAATATCGGTTTTCGCTATATTGATGTGCGTCGTTCCTGGTACTGAGCTGTGGCTGTGCTGCCGTCCGTACCGACACAGTTACAAACGCCACCGTAATGGGACATTGATTTGTTTTCTGACCGTTTACGCCGTTATTATAGGGTAAATATTACATTAATTTTATAATGTCTTCTATATTCTTTCAAAATATTGATGTCATGATGGCTTTGCAGAATATGCATGGTAACAATACTGATTTGTAACGAGGAGACCGCAGCAGGGGTGGATCGAGTGTCTGAAACCGTAGAAGCCGCGCTCCAGGATCTTCGTGATTATCACTCCGGTACTGCCGTTCAACTACGCAAATGCCTAACGCGCAGTTTTGACATCGCTAGTGAAGCCATCCTCGCTGATCTAGACAGTACGTACTAACATCCAAATTCCTTCATGCACTAAAACAATTTTTTTCCTCTTGATATCCTTAAGAATACTCTTGCACCTGAGGGGATACAAAGCTGGGTTGTCTATAGTATAACGAGAGATTGAAGTAGTCCTGAATACAATGGAAAATTGCAATGTAATCCGAGAAAATTTCATAGAAATCCCCCTGTCTACTATATTGTTTACCTACGTTTTCGTTTTAATTTAAGAATTATTTATGATTGTATTCTATATTTAGTTTAAGTTAAAGTAAAACCGCAAGCGAATAAGGCATAATTGAATGTACACAGACAAATGAAAAAAATTTCAATTATAATATTACTTCTCTATAAGTTTAAAAAATTTGAGCTTTTACTGCGCGAAAATGGCCAATATAACAAATTAATTTTAAAGCATAAGATCATTCTAGTGAGACTATTCTAAAAAGTCTATATGCTATTCTTATGTTAGAATTTAGTAATTTAAGAAATATCCACGGCTAGTAATGAAATAAATTATGAGTAACTGGTCGGCCATAAGATACAAAATCATTTGCAGGCAACCAGTAATAAATTATTTTTTATTACTCTGGGAGGTCCAAAAGCAGATGTGTGTGCAGCTGATCGATTTCCAAATAACACGAAACAATGGTTCATTTTTCCTGCACCGGAAAGAAATTTCTTGTCACAGTATAATTTTCAATTGTTTTCGGGGTGGCGCCAGATTTACCGGCTGGAACGCGCATCGCAGAAAAACTTTCCGCAAACACTTCTATTCGAGTTCGCTTTAGATTATTTACGGGATACTCTGCTTTACCGAGGATAATCATTTCTAGTTCGGCCAGGCGCTCCAGTGGAACGACAGCGTAAGAAAGTTGCCCGCTGATCGGAAAAAAGCACGAGGGCTTTTATGAAAAGGGTCGACTTCATATTAAACAGTGATAGCTTTATCTCACTTAAGTAATAAAAAATCAGGGGACAATAGCCAGGCAGAAAACTTCCACAAAACAAACCAAGTTACATCAATTAAGACGTGAATCGCTACGGCTTCGCTGTTCGAAACAATGAGCAATACAAAAGGTCCAAGTTTTCTTTCTCACTCTCGCCCTCGCTCCCTTTGTAATTCACGCATTTGCAACTTTCCTTGCGGTGAGTTAAGCTCGTAAGAAAAGTGGGGTTGACGAGAATGCCAATTGCGCGTAGCGCCTTACTTGCTGATTCGCGTACCTGCTTTACGTCTGAGACGAACGGAAAATGGTAAATGCAAAAATTTTTTCACAGTTGCTGTCGGTGCTGTATCGATTACGTAATTACTACAGAATGACAATTCAATCACGGGCAGGATAATAAACTGAAATGTGTATTTACGAGAGCGAATGAATTGAGTAAATGAGCGTGATGAACTAATTCGAATAATTGATGATTTATTGTTGAAATTAAAGAAAACTCGATAGAATAATAAACTTTATTAAATGATTGTTTTCTTTTAGTCATTAAATACGATATTTCAATTATTTAGAGTGAAATGGTAAATATGAAATTAAGACTATTTCTTCCTGCGGTTTGCGGTTTTGAATTTGATTGTCAAACAAAACTTGAAATATAACGTTTATGTTAAGAGTGAATATAGTAACCGAATTACCGTATTACGAATCTAGTCACGTGGATCCGATAATAATTTAATCATAAATCCAACATAAATTTTCCACTATTCGATCTCTTGATTAAAGATAAAACGTGCATCTAAAGTCATATGGTTATGAACAACATTACGTGAAAAAAGGTGCCACATTTTAAAAATATTTCAATCGTGTATTATTTACTATAATTCAGTAAGATTAGTATATACGTAAGTCTCTACGTAACAAGTGGTAAAAGGCAATTACACGTCAGACTAAAGAGGCAAGCGAGATTGGCAATCTTTACTGACTTACTGGTCTAATCATTTAAAACAAAATAATTAACTGACGTCGAACCTTTTCCAATCATTCTTATTGTAAGAATAAGAATAAAAGTGGGTGGAACCAATGCGAATTGTTTGACTTTAATTCGATGGGCGGACAAACTTTGTCGATCGTCAGAATGAACGGCGACTCAATAAAACTGTAGTTATACTTTTTCGAAAAATCTAGATACATACAAATCTTTCAAAGTAAGAGATTTTGCTAGCTGCGGAATTTGGTCCAACGTTTTAACTACCGCGTGCTTTCAGCATTGGCTTATTGACTGAGATCGTCCGCGACATCGATTGCTGCGCGTATGCACGTCCCCCCTTATTTGGCGTAGCATCGCCGGACGTTGATTAGGTGCTTGGGTCTCGGTGAGCGTTTGCACGGGGCGCGCAAGAGGGTTTCGGGATAAGGTATCTCGGGCTATGAGCTGGTCATTTGCGCTCGGATTTTCGAATTACCGAATGGACCGGAAGCTGCTGATGAGCCTCGCTGATTGGCGCGTGCCCAGTTCGAATTTGCAGCGTCGAGCTCGACAAGCTTACGAACCGGAAAAACGGGATGGAAATCTTTTACGACAGCCCAGTTGACGTGAATCTACTTAGATCGCACTTAAAATTTGCTATATACATATATAAATTTATACGAACTAACTTTCTTAAATATATTAAGCTTTCTCTTTCCCGCATTTGAACTAATTATTCGAGCCTCTAAAAGAATTACGTCGGTTTTGCTGGCCTCCGCAAGGCAAACGACATGAGCTCGTAAATCCGGCAAATGATAAGCAGTTTCGATTGGCGCGATACGCCGAGCCATCGCGTAACACAGCCATACAAGCGGCATTATAGGCATCGATTAAGCCCGCGCATAATCCGTCGATTTGACGCGGCGGCCTCGGCGCGGACTCGACGCGGATTCGCGCGCCTCCCTAATAGATCGAATGACCGCGGCTGCGATCGCCGCGAGTCTCCCAACAATTTCGATTATGACGCGCCGGAACTCCGCGGTGCGTTGCCCTGATGGATTCGCGATGCGCGGCCCGATTTGCAGGGAGATTGGGATTTTTCCCCGCGGCTCGACTCGGCCGTCCCGCAGAGAAATATGGGTTTCGGGGGTCGAGACCTAGTTTCCTCCTGCTCCATATTTTCATCTTCTGTGGATCAAAATTTTGAACGATCAGACACCTCGAGAACGGCGGTAATGATTGGCTTTTCAATTGAATTTCGGCTGAATTAGGTGAAGCAGGTGCAACCATTGCAATCATTGATGAGCTACACCGACTTCTGAACACATATGTCTATTTTATAATAAATGTGATAATGTCACTGGTGAATGGATCTGCTTGATTGCAGACGTGGACGACCTGCTGGGTAAGCCGATGCAAGATCAGCTGTCTTCTGAGACGGAAGTGGACGTCGCCTTGGACGCTTTGATGGACGTCGCGAACAGTAAAGTCCATTCAAATTCCTTTTCAGTGCTTTTATATTAGTATGTATGAATTCCCATCGCTTGTAGTCAATGCAGAAGATGCGCTGCTCCCTACGTTTTCGTATCTCCCATCATTTCCAGGGAATTTCTCGAATTGTTTGGAAGGCGAGTGGGTGCGATCGGCAGGACACCTGCTGGCCAGAAATAAATAATCGGGTCATTTACCCGGAGTGCTCCATCTTCATTTCCCCTTGGAAAATTGTTCGGCGGAGTCGGAATCGAACCAGTCATGATACGCGCGCGGCCGTCGCCGAAAGTTCCGCTGGGCAAAGTGACGCTGGCACAAAGTTGGATCGGAGCGGTCGGCGCGTAGGGCTTATAACCAGGCCGAAGGAAATTGCTCGGAGGAAAGACCCGGGCGACGCTCACTTATTCGGGGGGCTCGGACACTCTTTACGGCGCTGCCAATGTTTCCAATCTCGTTATCTTGTTAATTTTTGCTAACGACCTGGCTGCCCCGTGGGCTTTGAGGAAGATTAAAATGGCTGAACTGCGAGGGGAGCGAGGACGTTAGCCGGCCGAGCTTATCGGAGACCACAGCGCATTAATAACCTAATGATGCAAAATGAAAAAAGTTCCCGTGATCCTCGGCTCGACTAACGCCTCTCCTGCGACACCGCAGCAACGGCACATTCTTGAAACTCCAGCTCTCTAAATCCGAATGTATTAACCACTTATGTACTCGTGAATAATTAGTAATTAGGATTTAAAAAGTTGTAAGTCACAATTAATGTAATAATTTAGTGTGACTGAGATTATGATTAAAGTGCGGCCATTTTATATGTGAAATCACACTCGAGCTTGTAAAAAATTTAAAGATATTTATTATATTAAAAAGATCACCTATTACTTTAAAATAGCACTACAATTATCTATTTTAGTACTTCTAAATTGCATTAAATTAATATTGCATTAAAATTAAAATAATATTATAACTTTATTTAAAAGTTAGAATATTATTTGGTGCAGAAGGACGGACGTTACAAAATGAAATCAAATGTTAAAAGTACGAGGAAAAATATCATTTTCATACGTTAAAGGACAAAGTGAAGAATTTATATGTAGAGGGTACATGTTTAAATTCATATGCATTAAAAAATCTATTCACAAAAACTCAATTAGTAAATTTATTAATATTTAATTTAAAAATATGAAGAATTTATGAGCTTTTAATTTATTAATTCTAAACGATATAATGTCGTATTATTTTTCTTATTTCTAAAACGTATATATATTTATATATTAGACATGAAAGATGCATAAGGTTTTAAATAAAATAGTAAACGCGTTAAGAACGAGAGTAGTATATTCGCTCTTTCGAATTCAGAGAGAACATTTGACATTGGATCTAACCAAGCTGATCTTTTATGGCGGCCTGTCCGCGTAAACTCATCGCCAAATTATGATACGAGTCGGTTGGAAATGGCATAAGAGCGCTAGGAGCGCTCGACGACCCGTACCACATCGGCGCATGCATTAGTTGTCGAGCCGACGTAGACGGCCGAGGGAAGTGCGCGGCCCCGGACGGGCCGCACTTAGTCCCCCGGCGCGGAGTATTGAGTGAGTTAGTCTGCGGATGCGTCGGCCCCGTCGGCCCTCCCGCGGATCGATCTCTTCCACCGAGGCTTTGGTCCCCCGCGAGGCGCGCCTTACCTTCCCCGCCGAACTCACCCGAGAAAGGAGTCCGAGATCTCCTTTGCACGCGACGCGGGGACAAAAGAACCGGGAGGAGAATCTCGCCCGCCACAATTAGTTTCGACAGGATGCGGGTGCGGCAGGTTAAATAAAAAAAATAAAAGTCGATTCGCATTTCACTAACGATTCGCCACCCCCCGGGCGGTCCCCGCAGCGTCAAACTGCGCCCGCTTGAAAAGCGGCGAGGGCCAGGGGAACTCATTAACGGGCCGGGCCAATCCAATTGGCCGGTAAATGAGGCCGTCGCTCAGCCCCGTCGCCGCTATAACGGCGTTAGCGCCCGGCGATTATTAATATACAGGATCCGCCAGGGGGCGCAAAGGTTGTATACGTACACGCATCAGCCGGAGCGAGAAGGCGGCGTGTTTTACAATACGATATTATCGGCCACTTTGCACGGGGGCCGCGGACAGCGCAATCTCGCGGCGGTTTGAATTTTTTCCAGGCGCTCGTTACCGGCGCGTCGGGCGGACAAAGCCGGGCGCAGCTGTAACCCATAAAAGCAACCCAATCGTTCGTTAGCTGGCGTGAGTGGCTCCACTCGCCGGAGCTTTTATTTGTCCCGCGGGCGCCGCGGCCGGCCCGCAAATTGACTACTTGCCCCGCGCCTCTTACTCTATGCCTGTCCCGGCCGCTGCTCGAACGTTAACGGATGGTTAAATGCGCGTTTACCGCTCAACAGTCATACCTGCACGGAGGAAACTCGAACATCTTTGATAATTGCAGTAGAAAACTGCATTGTGCTTGTGCCTTTAGCTACTTTAGCATTTAATGGCTGTCTAACTATGTAGGTGCTTTATGAGAGCTTCGCTATTTTGGGTTAAAGCATGGCAATTACTTGTATTCGCGCAATAAATTAACTCTCAAAAATGGTACAGTTTGAACAAAAGCTTAATTATACTATTCAATTGTAAATACAGTCATTTTAAGATTACCTGCACGACTAATTAGCCTTAGTTTTGTTTTTTTTTTTTTGCACTTATAACGTGACGCTTTGAGCGTCGCTCAAGGCACTGTCATATAATAATTAATCAGTTATACTTTCAAGCTAAGCAAGTTTCACCCACAGCGTAATATCACAACAAGTTTATTCCAACACTTGGGAGCACTCAGCCAAGAACCCCCACAGCTTCCCACAACTTATCGTTTGTGCTCGCAGGCAGCCAGGAGCTGGCCTACAAGGCGGACGGCCTCCTGCAGCGCGCCGAGCGCGCCCGGGAGCTCTGCGCCGACCTTGGCCGCGAGGTCGAGGAGCTGCGCCGCGCCCTGGATCGGGCCACCCGCGACTGCGCACCGGAGGACCGCTCGCTGTGCGCCGTCCTCGACCCCTCGGGCCTCCACCTGGCCCTGCGCCTCGACCGGGTGAGCGATTCCGGCCAAGGGGTCGGCGTGTGCGCGGGGAGGCGGGGCGGCCGCTCCTTGTAAACGTGCATTTTGTTCGCGCCCCGTAAATCACCAGAAAATCACCCGGGAGATACATGGTTACGCTTCGAGCGCGTATACGAGATATGATACGCGCCGTTGGGTGCTCGCGTCATCGATCCATCGAATCTTGGGTGTAATCTCCGGCATATACGTATTATATCGCAGGTGGGAAGCCTCGCGGGCAATGTAGCAAGGCCTCGGGCCTGCAAGAGGCGCGGGAGCCATTGTCATGGCACTGGAGGTAAAACGGCATCGCGGGCCATTGAGGGCACAAGGTTCGCGGTATGTTGCAGGTGGCGCGGGACGAGCGGCTGCTGCGCCTGCGGGCCGCCGGCCGGGAGAACCTCACGGAGGCCGGGCGGCAGGCGCGCGGCGAGTACCTCCACCTGGCGCACCGCGTCGCCCGGACGACCCTGGAGGCGCGCAACCGTAAGTGATCCGGATGATCCTCCCGCCCCGTCAATCATCCCCGAGATTTGGAAAAAATAAAAAAGGCAGCGTAAACCCGGGAAAACATCGGGGATAATGGATATATGATCCCCCGCGAGCGCTCGGCTCGCTGTGTTTATAGGAAGGCCCCCTCCCACCCCCTTCCGCTTTGTTAGCATATCCCGAGGAAATCCCGGGCCGCCTTACCCGTCACTCGGTCCTTTCGCCTCTTCTCCCGTGCACCGGACGTCCTGCTCTTGAGGCCAACCGACCGTTAGCGCGAATCAATGCAAAACGCAGCATCCGACGCCGGCGTGACGCCGGGAGCTGTCCGTCGGCAACGCGCGCCGCGGAGCCGGAGGAAAAACGCCGCTAACGCGATGGCTTGATAAAAAAAAAAAATAAAAAATCGAAACTCGCCCCGTGTGTGCGTAGGCGGAAGATGAAAAGTCAACGCGCCGCCCCGGATTTGAAGGATGAAATTCGCTTGAAAAACATTCATCCTGCATGTCGTCAAATTTTGTTGATCTCGTCAAGCTCATGCCTACGTGTACCGTGTAAATGTTGATTTCATTGTTCCTGGAGTTGACAATTGTCACACAGTCGGTATGTAATGATAGCATATCGCTCGCACAAAATTTCAAAAATATTACGATCATAAAATTTTGTGAAATGCCTATCATCTATGGTTCTTGAATCATAACATGGTTGTATGTATACAAACGTACGCAGCACTTGTTTTTCTCTCTTTACACTCGTCTTTCTTATATATGTACATACGTGAGTGTGCGTTATATTTAAAAAGCGAAGTGACCCATAACCCGGCGCCTATATAAGACATTTGCCCCGGTTCAAGCGGGGCGCCTTAGCTATGACGTGCAGGGGCCCATAAGATGAACGAGCCTGCGAGTGCCAATCGTCTCCTGTTTGCCCGCCGATCCGTCAAACGTCCCCGGCTCTCCCCAGACGCCGGTAGACGCGTTCGTAAACAATCTCGCCTTTTGCCCCCACCCCCGCGGATATACCCGAGGGCTCCGACGCGGCGCATATACGTAGTCTTTCACTCGCACGTAACAGTACACGACATGTATAACGAGAAAGACGCGCTGCTCGGCTACGCCGCCAGATTCGTTCCTCCGTTGACCTGCCGCAGCTCTCCACAACGCCGGGAAGGGATTAAAAAGGAGGCGCGCCTCTTCCCGGGGGCCGAATCGATTCTCCGCGCGAGATTATCTTCGGAGCGAGTGCGCCCTTTCGCTCGAGGGGCTGCATAATCCAGGGGCGATCGTCGATGGCGCTCGAACGACCTCGGTGCGAAAAAGAAAAAGACAATCGACAAAAAAAAAAAAATAAAAAGTCACCATAACCGGGCGGGGCGCGCGAGCGGCAAACGCGGCCATCGTTCCCGCGCACTCGGCGGCCCTTCTTTTCCAGCCCTTATTACCGGGCGCTTTCATCTCGGCGCCGCTCGGCTATCCAATCCCGCGGTGAATCTTCGTCGCGCGGGCGATATGCCCCGCGACACAAAGCACTTGGACCGGCCCGGCTCTTCATTACTTCCCGGGGCGCCGGAGACGTCGCGTCGGCTCGGCCGCCTTATCGCCCCGCGCCTCCCTATAAATCTGTTTCCCGGCTTACCCGGCCGCGAGCGAGGCTAATGCGAAATCCATAGCGGCCCGCCGCCAGACGCGAGCTTCCTCCCGCGCCTCCTTTCAACCATCCGCGGCCTGCGTCGCATTGGGATCCCGTGACTCGGCTGTCAAAATCATTTCGTCGCCGGTCGACTTATATGCCGGAAGTATTCTAAAATATTAAGCGCCGGGGCCAAGTCTTGTAGATTATACATATATATGTACACCGCTTATATCTGTAAGAATTTGTTGAAATCTTAAAAGTGAACTTCATGTAATGGCAATGTTCGTGAAAGTAGCGGAAAGTAACTCGGGAAAATTAACAACAGCCTTAACTTTGCCCGACATCGAAAAATCAGAGATCCGATTATAAAATTGAAGAGAAAGTAATGCAGCTGCAAGACGCGGAAGATGTCAAAGAAACCGGCCTCTAACTGCGTTACGTCAGCTGCCAGAGATCTAAAAGTACCTGTAAGTCTTCCGAAGGGAGCAAGGTTATTAAAGTTCATCCCCCGGAATCCTCACAGATGCCTCTGATAACTGATTGCGCCGCGCACCGGTGCGCTATCTCCGGGCGCACTTGTTTCTATACACATTTCCCCATTGCCTGCGCGAGTCTTTGTGTCAATTAGCAAAGAAACTCGTTATGGCGATCGAAAGGGGGATAAGCCGGCGTAGTAACGAGGCCCTTGTTACTTCCAGAGATCCGCCGCGAAGTAAACACGGCCCGGGCGAAGGTGTCGGACGACGCGCGGAGCATCGAGGCCAGCGGCTCGGACCTGTCGGACCAGCTGGACACCGCGCGCACGACGATCAACCGGGCCCTGCCCTACCTGCGCCGCTTCGAGTACTATCGCTGGCTCGTGGGCATAGGTATGGCCCTCGACCGCTGCGAGCTGCCGCGCCAGGGAAACGCACGGACACGTTATCGATACATATTTTTTTTATAAAAAAAAAAACGTCGTCTACCGAATAGATGCAGTAGATTTTTCCTCTTTTTTTTTTCGTAAAATTTCAGCTCGAATCTGGTTAACGATGTAATTTTATCAAAAACGAAGGAAGCGGCAAGAAACAGCAAGTGCCAAAGTTAAAAGGCTCGATGTCGGCCCTTATTTTCCTCCTGGAAAGGCTCCCTCGGCTTGATAAAAGTACTTTCAAATCGGATTTTAGCCGAATGGAGAGTCCGGGGAAATTCGAGGGAAAAAGCGCCGGGAGGGTGTACAGCGAGTGCCGGCGCGGCTTAAAATCCCCATAGCTCGCGGGGGTATATATAGCGTGGTGACCGACGGGCGGGCAGACTCACGGCCCGCTGGCCGGGAAAAAACGCGCGGGAAGAAAGCTTGTCTCTCTTGTTTTCCGGGCGGCGCAGCCACGACGGTCTGCCTCCTCCTCGTCTGGCTCCTGCTCGTCGGGGCGCTGTCCTGCCGCTGCAGCTCCAGCGAGTACAGGGTGCGCTCGACGCTGCTCTGGTGAGTATGTGTAGGGCGCGTAGGAGAGCCCCGGGCGGGTTACTGATCTCCGTCGCAGGTTCGTCTTCTTCAGCTGCATCATCTCCGTGGGCTTGTGGCTGGTGCTGGTGGCCGGCCTGGCCCTCGCATCCCACGTGGAGATGCTGCTGTGCCGGCCGCTGGACGACCCCCAGTACCGGGCCATCGAGGCCGTCCTCGAGACGAGGCTCTTCCTCGGCAGGCGCATCGCCGTCCCCCTCAAGGACCTTTTCGAGTGAGTGCCGCTTTGAAATCCAGCGAAAATGAGGAGAAGCTCTAACGCCGTGCACGGCTATTGCTCCCAAGAGGCGCCCAAAGAAACTTTTCCCATTACGCACAGCCCGGAAAATGGTCAATTAAAAAATCTAACCCTTTTACCGAGCGAGAAGTTTCAGATAAATTGCCCAACAATTTTCCAATTTAAAGTCATATTAAAATAAATAGACAGTAAAATTATAATAGCTGAATAAATAACCTTCTGATTCTATGGGGACCGATAGTTGTCGATTTATTGCAGATATATATTAACGTTTTGAATGCAGGCAGAAAAGAAGCCATCATGTAAATCTTTCTTCTTCCTGTAATAGGTTTGACAAAGGATTTTCCGAAAGATTAAAAATTCCTTGCATAACGATCATCTCGCATTGTTATTACCGCAGACGACATCTCTATTTTTTCCCCCCGACAAACGATCCACTAAGAGCCCATTGATCCGCTTGCAGAAAGTGCGAGGAGCACGACGCCTCCTTCGCCGGGATCCAGCTGGACAACTCGCAGAAGCTGGAGCAGATGACGGCCCACTGGTCCTGGGCGGGGCTGCCGCGCGCCTTCGGCAAGCTGCGCGTTGATCTCACGGGCCTCCGGATCCTCAGCCCGAGCCTCCACGAGCGCCTGCAGAATCTCCTCTACGCCAGCGGCCCCAATCTCACGGAGCACCGGATCATGGTGAGTGCAATCTACCGGCACTTATCGCACCCTCGCGCTACATAAATACGCGCCGAGTCAGAGGAATTCGGCGGAACGTCAGCCCCCCGCGCCCCACGTTTATTTTAAAAATCGGGCGTCGAGAACAGCGAACTGTTCCAGTTGAATTCAATTTTATAGGAGTAGCAGTAAAATAAGAAGGTTAAGAAGCGAGTTGATGCGTTTATTTTGTGCTTGTGTGTCTTGCGAACAAATAAAGGTACAGACTTCACGACGATTATTCTACAATATTATTACAATATATTTGTAAATTATTTTGCTGCAAGTGTCGTTCATTCTGGGTGCACATTAAGCGATTTAAATCACGATTGGCAATCATCTGGCTCCAATTGTATACATGTTAGACTAGGCGGAACTTCACACGTGCATTTCGTACATGTGTTTACTGCTCGATTTTCTTCTAGTAAATCATCCCCAATTTTCATCGTTAAATTTCCGAATTTGCACAGCATATGAGCTAAAATCATATTTTTATTGTAATGTTAATTTTAATAAGAATGGAATTTCAATATGTTACCTGGGAATGCATCGGCGAGGGATTCCCCTTCATCGACTGGGTCTGCATCCGTTGCTAAACAAATATTTCATATTAGATGCAACGTTATTTCAAAAACTGTTCATTTGTAATTATTTTTTATGAAACTTACGGCATTGGAATCTATCATTGCAACTGGAACTCGGTGTATTACCGCTGGAGTATACAGGAGCGCAGTTTTGTAAAGTTTCTGTTGACTCTTGCATTTCTATTTCACAAGTTTTACGTACGCAGAAAGGAGCAGTATTGTTTCCTGTTAGTGGTTATTTTAAATGTTTCGTTACTTTTGTAATGAATGGTATAAAATGAGGCAAAAAAAAATTATTTTAATTGCTTAAAGTTATTGTGCGCACTGTACCTGTGTAACCTTTCTTGCATTGGCATTCAAGTACAGGCTCATCTTCAGGAACAAATAAATCACCAATCTGGTGTGTGTTTCCATCGACTTCACAACTGTCAAGCTTCTCCTTTTCCTCATCGGCAGCTTTAAATATTTATTTTACTTGCACAATAATTACACTATTAATTATTTTTTAAAACATTGAATTACTTACGACAAATGGTATCGGGGCAGCAATCATTTATATTTATTCTTGTATAACATTCGTCACGAAGACTGCTTTGGCAACCAGCAACAGAGCAGATGAATTTCCCACTGAATCGTAATTAAAAGACCATTATATATAATTTTCTATAAGTACCATTATTATGATAATTCGGCTAATTAGATAAAATACTTTACTGTAATGCCGCTAAATATCATTATTATTAATTATGATAAATTATTAAATCCTATATTTACCCAGATACACAATCACATCCAGCATGGCATTTAGTAGGCAAATCCTCTGTACGTATGCTATCGCCAGTGTTATATTCTTGACCGTTATAGTAACATTTATTAGGTGATCTATTGTTTAAATGGGAACAGTCATAACTAATGGGACAACAATCTCCTGCATTTTCATAAATTGGTTTGCAATTTATTTGCTCATAGAATCGTATAGGTCCTTTACACATCCACTTATTACATTCTACAAAGAAATAGATTTTTATCAAATGTAAAACTCAATTGAAGTTAAATATTAAAAATTATTTTAAATATATAAATTAACAATATGTTATTAATAAAATACATTTTAACAAAAAGTCATTAAAATATAAAACTATCAAAAACATTACGAAATCTCGAAACAATTTTCAATCATGTTAAACATTTTGTTAATAATTTATTATAAATATAATTTTACCTAAGTACTAATACTTAAAAAATTATTTTTAATAAATGATACCGACCTTTCACTGGTGTTGCGCTAACAAAAACTAAGAAAGTGCTTAACAAAATGATACCACGAAAGATCATTGTAGGAAATTAAAAACGTTTAGTTGAAGAAGAGACGCTCTGAATTTTGTTGGATCCATGTGCGTTACTTATATAGACTTTGAGAACATCGCAGGAGTTGGTCATACGTATAGTTGAAAACCTGAAATATTATGTGCCAAGGCGATGATCGCGTTTGTGGATGTTTTTAAAAGACTTATTTTAGTACATTGAATCAATGATAGTATGTTTTTATCGAATTCAAGTTAGGTTTCCTAATAAATAAGTAGTCGAACTCCGGGAGAAAAATATAAATATTTAACAGTTTTGTACATTGAGATTTAAATTCAAAGCAAGAATATTCATGCACGAATAAATAGTAATAGTTTTACAGATTAATGCTAAATTACAAAACATGAACACTTTAAATGTCGAATAATGGATCTCTACATGTTATTTAAATAAGATTTAGCATCAAACTGCGTAAAATTATTATTAATTAGTTTAACGTTAAATCTAGGAATACAATTTTCAATTTTCCCCAAGCCTACATCTACCAAAAAATCAATTATCAGGATTCAAATGTATTTCTAGATCCAGGGACCGATCTTGAACAAGGACCTGAACGGTCTGTCGGAACAGGTGGAGAACGTTGGTCGGCAGCTGCAGGACCGACGGAGCACTCGCAACTTTCAAAATCTCGGGGCCCAGATGCGCGACCTCCTCACGCGGCGCGTCAAGCCCCTGATGAAGATGCAAGACGACCTCGTCTACCAGTTGGCTACCCTCGAGCTGCACCTCCAGCCCTTCCAACAGCAGGTGAACTTGTCCCTCACCCGGTTGCGCACCGTCCAATACTACATCGACGGGCAAAGCGAGAAAATCGGGCAATTCGTGAGTGCGCCTTTAGTGATTGTCGTTGAATGAGGCCTTAGCCTCGGGTGCGATTGACTGCCCGCTTGTATTTTTAGAAGACAAAAGCCTACGTCGATAGAATGAGCAGCTATCTGGATCAGTGGCGAGCCCACGTGCTCACCGAAATGAGCTCGGGAGTGGCCAAGTGTCGACCTCTCTGGGAGATTCTGCGAGGCGTTAAGCTCCTCTTCTGCAGTCACATTCTCGGCCCACTGGTACATCAACTTTCTCTTTATCCGGCGAGCGCCATGGCAATATAGCATTATAAATTCTTACTTTCTAAAAAATTACGAGTTCTATTTTTAGTCCCGCTGCATAAATGGAATTCCGTTTTTATAAAGCCGTCCTCGGCCTTAACAAAGAACATTCTTACGCATAATTAACTTGCTCATTTGAGTATTTGCACAATAAACATTTTACCATGCATCATCAAATCGATAGACGCAATTGTTTTTGCATGTATATTCTTTTTTATTATTGCAGAATGGATTTTGGTTCGCCACGTTGATCTGCGTGCTAACAATGTTAGTGAGCACTCCCTCGGCCCATAAACTTGCCTCTTCATATTGGCGGCCGGCTTCTACCAAAGGATCAGTGCTTTTACCATCGATTCAGTAAGATCTTCTTGCAACTCAAATCAGATTTAAAGTTTTCGTATCCCTTCTTATAATTGAATTTACTTAGCGGAAGTCCAGACACAGTCGTTATGGAACGAGAAACGTGGCGGACGCCAGAGTGAGTATAGTCATTTAAATATTTTTAATTTATATAGAGGTAGCTAGTATTAGATGAATAAGTTATAGTAACCGATTCTGAATGCTTTTTTTTTAAATCAAATAAAAATTTCAAGAGCGGTTATTTAAATTTACAACTAAAATATTTTACGTTTATTGGTAATGAAATCGTAGTTAGTTTTAATTTTTAGTTTATTGTTTAACTTAACCGAAGTGACTATATAAACTTGTTTTGAGTTATGATATTTTATCTGCAAACGAGCAATTATATTTATTACAATTATTTATTGAAACGACAATTTGTAAAGCTATGATTATCTAGAAGCATCAAGTCGTGAAAGAGTTAAGATTATTAATGATACCAATTTCTTGATTCGTTAGATACCGCTATAACAGCTTTCGACGTACTTCATGATATCGTAATTTTGTAACAGAGATTTTTAAGGTAAAGTTGTGACTCTCTGATAAATATAAATATACAAACACGATTTCAATACTATTCGAAAAACGGAACGACACACAAATGCTAACATAAAAATCTGCTTTTATTAAAACGAAATAATTGTTACATGAATATAATACTTTATCTTTGGGATGTGATAATGAACATAATTATAATAGTGTCGGTAAGAAGAGTGTCGATAATGGGCGATCTTTTCTTTCAGTCCTCCACCATCGATGGACAGTTGGTGATTCACGGATGGTTGAAACCTCCGTGGAAAAGCTGCCAAAAAGAAGGACAAGTATGCATACTATAGTTTTAAGGTGTCTTACTCTAAGCCGTGTGTTTAATTAATCATTCTCATAAGAGTCAACGACAATCTTTGCATCGAAGCGTTTTCTTTTTGTATTAACGTAACAATGGATCTCATGTAGGCAATGGCAAGGTTTATCAGCAAGTGCAATGATTTTAGTCGTCACCCGCAGTAGTAAATAAGACGTGGGCGTGAGGTAGCTAGATAGACGGTGAGACGGTGGGTAGGAGTTTGCGTTACCAAGGCCTGGACGCTTCCCCGGACGGCCGGTGGCATTAGACGTCGAGGGTGACGAGGGAGGAGGCGCTGGCCTCGCCCTCGGAGTTGTTGGCGATGCAGTGGTAAGTCCCGGCGACCTTGGGGCTCGTCTCGACCAGCTGGAGCCAGGAGGTGCGCATGTGCGCCCCGGGGCCTTCGCTCGCGTTCACGTCCGCCTCCCGCAGCTCCTCGCCTGCGGAGACGCGAGACCGGGTGATAGGGGGTTAGCTTCCCGGGCGGCCGGGGTACGCGCGTGACTCACTGGGCAGCCGGAGGACGCGGCTGCCGTCCGCCGCGTGGAACTCCCAGAAGATGTCCGGCAGGGGGAAGCCCCGGGCCTCGCAGCTGAGGGCGAGGGCGCGGCCCGTCCGGGCGACCGCGTCCCCCGGGCCCGAGTAGATGCTGGGCCGGGTGGGGCAGGGCCCCTCGTGGAGGAACCTGGGGGGCCTCCGCGAGCCCAGCTTGTGCCGCGCCTCGTCCTCCCGCTGGGCGCAGAGCGAGGGGTAGGTGCGGCCGTTGTCCGCGCAGACGGGCCCCTCCTCGGCGCAGGTGCACGTCGCCTCCGGGAGGTCCTGCGAAGCCCCGTGACAAGCGGTGTACTTGCGCCCGGGCGCGAGTCGACGCCGCCCCGGGCCGGAGGGGACCCCCGAGAGGGCGCTTGAGTCCCGGCCGGGGAGCGCGGGGTCGCCCCTTCAGAAATCAGTCGAGGCGGACGCCGCTGAAGTCGGTCAGGCCAATCGGGCGCAAAGGCCCTCGACTCGGTGCGCGCAATCAACGTGGCGGACCCTTGATTGCATGATTGCGCGGTAAAGGCGCCCCGCGATGCAGAGATAGCGCCGGTCAGTGACACCGCCGAGTGATTGCAGTCGCCGGGGCTAATCACTAATCGCGGGGCTGCCGCTCGCGCGCGGAAGCTCACCGACCCTTTGCCCACTGACCGAATTCCGATTGCGACTCGTGGATATATGCTCTCAAGCTGTACGCGGGAGCCTTTTCTCAAAGATTTTTTTACATCTCGCGACATGATCATATTGGTATCTCGAACTTTCGATCAATTAGATTTGTTATTACTCTGTAAAATGTATAAAATACATATTCGAGCAGACTTGACTTTCAATTAATTTACGAGTTGTAGCTATCTATAATTAATTAATACATTTTATAAACAAGATAACCAACAATATTGTATCTATTTGTTTTATCTATTTATTTTAATTTTAAATAAATTGCGAATGTAATAATACCGTAATTCTATACGGTTATTTAAATAAGTAGCGTAAGTGAATATTAATAGTTTTAGAATTCCTTTAAACAAAACTGCTCCAATATCTAGATCTCGAGTATTTTAAGACGAGCTTATATCCACAAAGTTTTTTTCATAAGAATCTCATCTTAAACATATATCATTATGCGCATGTCAGTGTTTTAGTTAATAAGCAATGTATTATATATATTTTGATTTATAATTAATAAATAACGATTTGATTCTATTATCTAATTCATTGATATTTATAAGTATTTAGTGTAATTAAATGATAAATGTGTGCAGAGAATAAGTTTTGTAGTATAATTATTAATACTCAAGTAGAGAAGTTAAGAATAAAACGTAGATGGGATTAAAGGTCGAGAGAAAAGAGGCAAGTAAATGAGCGCGTCGTTTAAAACGACGAAGAGTGTGTTAGTTAGCCTGGCTGAAAGGCGATTGATCTTTTGTTTGGTCAATTAATTGGAAGATTTTATGAGGAAAAGGCCGGTCAAACGTCCAATGTAGGGGCCGTCCCTATTGACCGGCTAACGAAGCGGGGGCCCAGGGGAGCAAATGAGATGACGTAACGGAGGCTGCGGCCTCGGCTGCGGGTGGCGGAGCGGCGCTCTGGAGAGTTACCCCGCGAGGCAGGTCAGTGCGGAGGGCGCAGGTGTAGCCCACGGCGCAGAAGCCCTCGTTCCGGCGCATCTTGGCCAGCTCGGGGATGCTCGCGTTCCAGCAGGACTCGTTGTCCAGCCGGGCGCACAGGCCCCGCGCGCAGCATCCGCAGGGGTCCTCGGCCAGGCCCAGGAGACACCTGCCCGGCTCCGAGGGGCACCTGCTCGGAGGACAGGGCTCACATGAGGCTCTGGAGGCCGCGAATATATACGACCCGCGAACTATGCAGGCCGCCCGCTCGGTGTATACGTGTATATATTTAGCCGGTGGGGATTCGGTCACCTGTACTCGGAGCACGTGGAGCAGCCCTCCGGGGCGCTGGGCAGGCTCCTCGCGCCCGGCAGGCCGCACTGCAGCCCGAGGAGCAGCGCCAGCAGCTGCGGGGACGGCATCATCTTGCGGACTGGCCGCGGATAAAAAGCGGCCGCCCGGCCGATGCACTGGCGCTTGCGTGGGAGCTGGGGGCCGCCCCTCCCCCGCGGGAAAGGGTCGCCCCGGGGACCTGCAGGCGCTATTGTTAGCCGGCCGGTCTTTCCCGGGAGGTGCGCGCGATCGTAGCCGCGGGCGGCGGAGCGTTTTTTTTTGTTTTGGAGGAGAGCCGTGTGTATACGTACATTCGGCGAGGCAGGCGTACATATTTGCGATAAGCGCAGGTGTAATAGCGCCTTGTCGCCCGGCGATATCGGCCGGTGAGATCTCTATATACAGTGTAACGTGATAAGGCATGGGGTCGTAGGGTAGCGTAACGCGGCTAATGTTTCACTTGATATACCGACTGGCTTCGCGGGGCATTCATTCTTCACTCGCGGCCGGATGCTCGGCCACATCATTTATATTGAAAAGCAGTCGTGCACTAATCGACCTTATAAGACCTTCAGCCGAGCCTTCAACCGTCCTCCAGTGCCAGTACGATTTCAAGAGTCTAATTTGATATGACTTGCTCCACTTGCCAAGTTTAACTTGTACGTCTCATTTTCCCAAAGAGTTGTTCATTTTTCAGTTTTATTCTTTAGCAAAAAAAAAAAAGCACATACACGCGTTTCACATCTGCACGGGTAAAATGTAGGAATTGATTTATTAAATTGAACAAACTCGTAAAATGGGTTAAGTTCCTTATCGCCTGTCATTATTATATACGGTTACAAATATAAAATTTAATCATACAACTAAAGTACGTATTTTATGATGAAAAATGGAGGGTTCCGTATCGAAGACTTTACAAATGCCCAAGGTGTACCAAGGGAAAGTCCACACTCGATATTTTATTCTCCTGGCAAAGCCGTAAATCCTGCATTGGTACTTTGTAAGAATTACAAATCACACATCTTTCAATGTTTCGCATTCCACGTGGCAGTATTTTACACCACTCGCTTTGATTTCCTCAAGAACAAAAAATAACGTTCATTGCTACCCAAAGATTCCGGATTCTATAGGACTGTGGGCCAAGACCCGCTTGCACGCGCCGACTCACGCCGCTCCGTCTCGGCCGGCGTATACGCAATGGGCCAATGTACAGAGGCGTGCACGGCGCGCGTGTAATCGGGCGCGAGTGCGAAGCCGCCTCGAGGCGTCCCATCGCGCGCGCGGCCAATTGAGCAATTAGAATCGGCGGCGGCGGCTCGTAGATCTTGTCCTGAGTCTCGCCCGCGCGACTCCCACGGCACTCGGCAGCTGGGGACGATGCAACCCAATTACGGGCGATCTCGGCGAAATTTCCCTGACAAATCCAATTGCGCGGGCGGCGATCGGCCGAGATAAACCAATCGGCCGCCCCCGCGCTCTCGCAACGGGCGATAAGCCCCGCGGGTGACATAAGAACCGGGGCAGGAGGAACGAAACGAGCGGCCCTTGTTTATTGCGCAGCGATGCGGCGCGGACGTCCGCGATGAAATACGCGCGAACAGGTGTCATTGACTGGCGGGCCTGCCCGGCGAGACGGCGCGTGACGTCGGCCCTCCCTCTTGGCACCGGCGCCGCCCCCTCGCCCGTTGGCACGCGGGCCGACCACGTGCGCGCCGCACTCCCCTGGACCTATTTTGAAATTGGATATTTCCCCGAGCGCCGGGCGAACGCGAATAAATTGCGCGGGGCCGATTGTTGCGCCTTCCGATCGGCGGCTTGCGCCGGAGTAGGACCGAATTTCAAGTGCCCTTGTCAGCCGGCCAATGCATACATACGCGCGTCTATACGTACATCGGCCGCTGATCAAACGAAATCCACCGACGCGGGTCGTTCGTTGTGTCGCGGTCGCATCGCCTGTGTGCCTGCGCGCGTGTGTATATAACACGCGCGGCTGCCGCAGCCGTTGATACGGATCGTGGCGCTTACGCAAATCGTCTCGGGACGGCGCTTTGATAAACATTTTATAGCAGCCGGTCTGCAATAAAAGAGTACGTGTGTATATTCGGCCGCCCGATCTGCCCGCGCGCGCGCGCCTCCTAATCTAATCGCGAGCGGGCACACTGCCTGATTTTGAATACAAGAGTGTACAAAAAAAAAAGAGAAATGCGACAGAAGGTGCGCGCCGGCCATTGTCACCGGTTACGCAACCTCCCATCGGCACGACAAAATTATCCGCTCGTTGTTGTCCACTCGGAAAGGAAGAAACGAGCTTTTACGAGAGGAAAAAAAAAGACCCGGGGAACGGGAGCGCCGGGCGCGAGGGGCCCTCGTGACTCGCCGTCCCGTTCACGCGTGCGCGCGTGCACACCGGTCCGAGGGTCGCAGATAACGCGCACGTGAGCACGCGGGCCCGCGACCTTTTTCTTTCTCCTTTCGACTTTCGCCCGGGACGCAGCGGCCCGCGGAGCTTTCGACCGGATGGGAGCGGCGAGGGCCGGCCCGGTTAACGAGGAGCCTCACTTAAGGAGGTAAGGTGCTTCTTTTGGCGAGGCGCGGCTTCGCCGGCCCGTGGACCCGCCGGCCAAGCGTCCTCCAATCGCGTGCAGGTGGCCGACGGACGCACTGGGAGGAATCGCACACCCTGGTTCCTATGAGGCATTGTCAAACTGCGCTTTCAAGGAAATGTCTAGAAAAATACAGAAAATTCATCTACTGGCCATTTCAGACGATTGATTAACCTCTCCCGTGTGTTTCTCTTTTTGTAAAATAAGCCTCTTTCGAATGAAAATATAAATATTCTTTTATTTACCCTGAAGCGTTAAATTGAAAAATCGATCAGCGTAATGCGAGGAGTGTGCGTGTGCGCTTATTGAAAAGTTGCAACCTTCCTCGTAGTAATCTTACATTATGGATTTGGAAAAGTGTAAAACCACACGCAGGGATTACTCGAAAATATTATAATGCCTTTTTCTTCTTTTTATATAGAGTAATAATAAAAGTTGACAAACTTATCAAGATTTTGAATATCAGTAAAGGTTTTATACTAAAGTAATTAATCACACTTTGAGTAAAAAAGATTGTATCGTATCAGTATTATTAAATACACAAAGATAAAGAAACACTTTAATTGTATTATTATTTTATATTAACATATATCTTTTTGATTAAACTATGATAATACAACGATTAAGCCGAACTTTCTCATTATGGTTATAAATTAAAAGAGTGTACGTTCAACTACAACTTGTAGAAAATTACAACTTTGTGTATGCTTCACTGCAGGAATAATTTAAAATCGTTACTGTATAATCATTTTATTGGCGATTCTGTGATTGTAACTAGTAAAATACTTCTAACCTACAATTTTAGGGCTATAATTTAGTAAAATTCTTGTATAAAGCTATAAAACTCCATCCATTATTTCTATTGATAGAAATTTCGGGGGCATTGAAACTATTATTTATGTGAGATGGTATGGAATTCGATGACTAACACTTTTTCATCAAGGCCAACAGGCATTAGGAATTACTCAAGGATGCCTTTTTCCTAATTAGAATAAGAAATAGGTTTGCGTTGAAGAAAAAACGGCACATCCGTATATGTGTTCGCTTGGGCCTTAGAATAATAATTAGATATAAGTAGGAAACGCCATATTATTAAATTTATTACATTTAAATGATAATGTTAGCAAGTAGATTTTGCTAAATTTACATTGAATTTATATTTGTTTGATTGACCAATTTTTTCTTTTATTCTATTTCATCTTCTGCGAAGCAAAGAATTTCATTCAACTGTTTAAATGTACAAATAAAGAATTTTTTTAATGCAGTAGCCTTTTTAATAAAATAAAAAATGGATTAGAAATGTATTAAGCAAGCATCTGCAAGAAAATGTAAAGTTTTATCAATACATAAACCAATTCAAGAAGTAAAGGACCAAACAGTTTAAACGTGCCCTTTCAGTGGGCGTAATACCTGTAACCGCATGCAATTCTCTGAGAACCAGTGTCACTATACAGCTTAGTCATACACAAGCGATCAATGAGTTCGTGGCTGCTTGGCGCATTGACGTATTCATATCGACCTATTTAGAAGAAATTTCCGCTTTCAACTAACAATGCGGGATGAATTTTCAGTCAATTTAAAACTTCTACATTCTCACATTTGAATCGCAAATTAAAATGGTTGTAGCATACCGAAGGGTAGCCATGAAGGTATCGTTTTATTGGTTAAAGAAACTGGTATATATGCAAATATTTTCTTTTTATGTACTGACGGCCTGTGCCAAATTTCAACTAATAAGAATAATCCTGTTTAGCGCCTAAGAAACGTCATGAGCGACGAGATGTGTATATTAAATAGATCAACTTATAAAGTTATTAAAGTCTCGCTTTATTGTATAAAATTAGATTTAATTTGGATAAGGAACAGCATTAATCTCAGTTCAAGGATGCTTCTCCTAAAAAAAGCTAGAGATTTATCGAGTTATTTGTCAGGTGACAAATCTAATTTGACATGATATTACAGCTGATTGTTAGTTGGTTTATGATTTACAAAAAGCAAAACATAATAAAAGCTTAAAATTTATTGCTTGACATAATATTATATTAGAAATTCTTGTTATATCATACACACGTATGTATCACATAATAAACAAATCATTATAATCTCAAATCCAGGAACAAATTTATTTTTTAAAAGTTTTTCAACTTTTATTTCATTTGAGCTATTCTTAACTATTACAAGGAATATTACACTTAGTATCTCAAGTACTTCCATATGTTCGATAACACCAATATGGCATATTGTGGATTAATAAATTAACGTATAATTGATTCCCATAACATAAAAGCACTTAATTTTTTATTATATTAACTTATTTTAAATCAACATGGCAGTAATAAATTTATCAAGTTTCGTTCATGCATGAAATCTCGATTGACTCTTCAAAATTAAAAAAACACACTGCATGACATGCGAGCGGCAACTTGCCAGCTGCCCCTAAAACAGGAGGTATAATGCACTTGGCGCAATAAAATTTTATTGACGTTCGTTTTCTCTGCACTTGTAAGACAATCACAGACTGAATGCATTAACTTCTTGAGAGCTCTGAACCCTTTTTTGAGACGTATACATGGAATATTATGCAATAAATTGCCCTGTGCAACGACCACGTGCACAAGGTCATTTTTATAAAATAAATAATTTAAAATCAAAGTTGAATTCTTTTATCGAGGGATCTCAAAAACATTTTCAAAAGAGTACTTTTTTTAAAAAATGGCTCAATGAGGTTTAAAAAGCAAGCAGGCGATTAGAAAGATTGAAAATAGAGGACGCCGGGCGTGCCAAGCACGGCAATAACAGAGCTTGAGTGTTGCGCGGGAAATTCAAAAGGGACGGGCCTGAGCTAAGGCTCTCGAGTCTCGCGGTATTCTCGCTCTTGCGTTCGCCCCGCGGCGTTTCGATTCGCACGATCGAATTCGCGACATTCCATCGCGCATCTCGCAAAAAACGCCCAATCGACGCCTAGCCGTGTACCTTGTGCGCACGCCACCGGCGTCGCGGGAGTTCGCTACCCGTCCATGCGCGAATAGCCGAACAACAGGCTGAAAGAGAGACGGAGAGAGGGAGCGGGAGGTCGCTTATATACACGGGGCTCCACAAGAGAGAGTACAGTTCTTCGCTGATATAATTTTTTGACGTCCCGGCTTTCTCCTCTTTTCCTTCCCACCCACACGATCCTGTCTTTCTTTTCCTCGGCCCGTCGCCAACTGCTCGCTCGCCCCAACACACCGCGGGCCGACATTCCCGTCTTTCTCCCTCGGCCGCCCATGCACGCACGCACACAGCTGCGGATGCGGCGCAGCCATTTTTAAACTCCATCTGCCAAAGCTGGGCGAAGGAGAGAGGCAGCGAGAGCCAGGCGCTTCCCGACTCCCGTACCCACCGCCGCGAGTGCGAGAAGGAGAGACCGCGCCTCCGAGCGGCCGAACATAACCTATACGTGTGCTGCCCCTGTGGTGGATGCGCGCGGGCGCGTGTGCGTGCCAAATTGGTGAGTCCTCCGTCCCGTGCCCGTCCGTCCGTCCGTCCGCCGTCGCCGTCGCCGTCGCCGCAGAGACACCTACGATGGACGAGGGCGGCAGGAAACATTGAGAGAAAAAGCGGAAACGTCGCCTCCGCGAGGAGGTTAAGGAAAGCCCCGCAACGCTCGCTTCTTCTCGTCGACGGACCGCCGGAGTCCGGGCCGAACCCAGCAGAGGGACAGAGACCGAGAGAGCCAGAGAGAAGGAGGCAGTGTGTCGGGACTCGGGGACCGAGAAAAAAGTGCGTGTGTCTCCTCGAGTCGGTGCTCGGTGTGTGCATCGGTGCACGTACACGGCACCGCTGGCAATGTGGAGCGGCCGCCCGTGCCCGTGAGAGAGGAGCAGGTTACCCACGTACGCGCTCGGCGGCTTCTCGCCTCCCCGAGGCCCCGTGCGATTTTCGAGTGCGTCCTCCTTGCCTCGCGCACGGCCCCCGCGTGTGTCCCCGCTCTTATCGGGTATCGCCCGCCTAACATCATTCATCCGTGGAACCAACACGCCTTACGGCGCGCGCGCGCACACGCGCGCAACCCGGGCAGAGATACGTGAGCACGTAAACACACATGCGAAGGACGTCAGGACGGAGAAGGAAGGAGTGAGGAGGAGAGGGAACGATTTTTCGGTGTGCCTCGTCGCGAGCAAGAGAGAAAAAGCAAGACTAAAGGAAGAGGAGGAGGAGGAAGTCAGACGGCGACAAGGAAGCTCTCTTTCGTCTGATGAAATGCTGCTCAACTGTCAACCTCTCGGATCTCGTCTAGGCAGGTTAAATGCTCAGTGCTAGACAGAGAGAAAAGGTCGGCGGGGATCATCGTAACGTAGTCCCGAGGAGAGAACAGAATCGTTTAGGAGAGAAAGAGAGACAGATAATCGCGAAGAGGAGGGAAAAAACGGAAGGCAGTTGAGCAACGGAAGGGTAAGTGCGTGTATTCACAGCCGAGCAGCGGCGGAATTAATATTATTACTCACTCGCTCTCGTCACAGGAAAACATCGATTTTCAAATCACGTTCGTTTTAGGTGAACGCAAAGATAGAGCAACAAAAACGCCAGGATAGGGAAGAGAGGGAGACAGACACAAGGCACACGCACGCACGCACTGACGCATGTGAGAGCTTTAGGTTGGCGAATTTTTAAGCACTCCTTGCTCCTCTTTTTTGGTTCTCTTCTTTTCTCCTGGGTTATGTGCTCCTCTGTGTGGGTGTCCATTGTCTCTTCAACCTTTGCAGGATGTACCGTACTCTCTACGATATAGCTTTAAATGGTTCAATTATTGCTATTTGAGGCTGATTCAATGAGGTGTTAGACTATTTGGCATACACAGCACGTTTCACTCTGTCAATTTTGACTGCGTGGATTCATTCTGATGGTTGTGCAGTATGGAGTCTACTCCTTTTCGTTAAATATTTCCTGTGAAGTATGATTTTAAAGTGAAAAAGCCAGTGATCACCAAAGGTGATGTGATACAGTGTCTGATAGAAAAATTGGTCATTAAGCTTCAACAATTCTTTGTAAGAATAAGTAGTTACTTTAACTAATTTTAACCTTGATAGTATTTCACAATACTCCAAATTTTATTGGTGCTACATATCTAAACCTCTCTATAATCCATAAAGTTATTTTATAGTTTACTATACTCTGTAAAATTAGAGAAAGAATTTAATTTACTTGTGTATAGTTTCATGTGAACTATAATAGTTGTGATTGCCAGGCAAGATGATATATTATAGAATGACGTTTTTAAATGTCTAAAGCAAAGGTTATTTTGTGGTTAAAGTTGTGGTTTTCAAAGCTATTAAATATTATCAATGTATTCATAGTACTGATTTTTCTGAAATAAACGTTATAGTTAGGTACAAGAAACCTTATGTTACTTAAAAAACTGGTTTACTTTTCACTTAAGACAAACTACTGAAAATGAATTAAACTTTTGGGATTATTTTATAATCAATGGTCATTAGATAAATTACCATTAATTTTTTCAATTTGTTTTACTTTCAATGTTTCATATGTATCGTGTGTTGTGTTAAAAAGGTTCTGTAGCTTTTTTATTGATTCTTTAGTATAATTCAAATTTTATTCTACTTGTAAAGAAGCCAAGGAATAGTGTGATTTATAACTAAAAAGTGAGGTTATGTTTCATTTGAACTGGAGCATTTTGAAATTGCCTATGCAAAATTTAGTTTTATTAAGTCAAAGTTTTTATAAATTTTGTACAAAATTATACAGGCATTAATTTTAACTAGTATTACTAAAGATTATTAAAATTTACAATTTTGAATATTTATAAATTGGATTTAAAAATGTGTATCCCATTTCTCACATGAAATTATCTGTATAGTCCTTAACATATTTTATGCAAATTCAGTGTAAAAATGTTGTTCGTTTAACACATCTATTTATTATTTTCTAAATTTAGAAAATATTAACAGAATATTACAAACATTTTTGTTTTTTGCTTTTTATTACACAAAATTATTGTTATTCATTATTATATTGTTTATGGCTTAATTACAATAAATACAATAAAATAACACGTTAAAAGCATAAATTTTAATATGCATTTTATCACAATACAGCATTATTAGGCAATATTATAGCTAATACTTACGTAAATGATATATTGTATGTGATTCACATTACAAGTTATGTATGAATCATAGCTTTGAATTGATTAATGACAATGATAACTCTTTTCAACTGTATATATATATTTGTTGTATGAAGGAAATAATAAAATTATTCAAATTTGCCTTGAAAAAATAAAAATACAAAAAAAAAAGTAGATTTTGTTCAAATGAAAAAAATATTTTCTAGATATTTTCTTCAATATTGATACCAATAATAGTCATTAATGTAAGGACTTGCACAATTGATGGCAATAGTGGTTTTAAATAATCTAACGAAAAAAACGTGTTAACAGGAAACTGGATCGTTCTCACAGGATTCCAGGCGCATCGTGGGCGGGCAGGGGCAGCAGTGCATCGTCCCGGCGACATGTCGTATTTACTATGCACAACCCCAGAGCTGACAAAGACACGCGGGGGTTCGCAGCAGCAGGTGCCTCGAGACCTCCTTTGCGTTGTTGCCTGCTAAGCGACAGTGGCGTAGAGCAGCAGCGACGGCGACATGGCGGACAATGTCCTTAGGAAGCCGGCGCATAAGCTGTCGTCGCCGGCAGACGGCGCCGGCGCCGGCTCCGGACAGATTGCCGCCCGCAAGATCTCGGCGCCAGTACACCGCACCACGACCGAGACGATACGACTCGGTGAGCCAGTACTCGACACTCCCCCTGGTCAGTATCCATCTTCCCCTCGGCCCTCGAGCCCCACGCCTCTAACCGGCGACGCTTTCTCGGCGCTTGCAGGCAAAGGCCAGCAGCATCACCACCACCACGGCCAATCGATGGGCGCGATACCGATACCGACTGCCAATTCCACGCCCACGAATGCCGCAAACAACGCCGCCCAATGTCGCACCAAGAAGACGTCGTCCTTTCAAATAACCAGCGTCACGGTCGGCTCTCGCATGAGCAACGATGCCGGCGAGGACTCGAACGACGACCTCGACGAGTCCCACACCGAAGACAATAGTATCGAGCACTCGAGACTGACCGACATTGAGACGCCAAGTTATTCGGAGGACACCTTCTCTAAAGATGACGTCTTCTTCAACACCAGCAATGCCGCCCTCAGCACAGCCCCCGTTATACCTACGAGCTCGCAGTATGGATTAGCGATAGTACCGTCCTCCGAGGCAAATAACACGAACAACTCGACGAACGACAGCAGCATCAATACTCTGGACATAGCGTCCGTCACGGATAACAATATTATCAACTTACTGTCGAGTAATGCCAAGCAAGATGCCGATCTTCGAGAGGTCCATTCACACGGTAGGGACCAAACTCAACTTGGTATACAAACCTTGTTGCTTTTCTAAACAAGCGGCTTATCGATTAAATCAATGTATACTCCTAAAGTCAGTCAGATCTTTGGCTGGGCTAAATACTAATCGCACGCATTGCGTGTCGAATCGCAGGTAGAAACGAAAGGTTCAAAGTCGTCAAAATAGAGAGTACGGAGCCGTTCAAGCGAGGCAGATGGACCTGCATGGACTACCTGGACCACACGTCGGTGAACCAAGCGGCGGCCATAAATACTCCCAAGGTCTCCGACCCGAACGAGGTGTGTATATCGTACGGCGTGACGGACGCCGGCATCGTCGTCCCGGATGCCGTGAGCAAGCAACAAGTTGTCGACGAAAAGGGCATTACCATTGACTCTAATGGACCACTGCATCAGGAGGTTCCACAACACGCATCGATAAACGCGAGCGGTTATACGGTATCTACGCAACAAGCGCAGGTACCGCCGCAATACTTTCAGTCTTCGGCCTCCCAGACGCAACAGTCGCAACAGCAGCAGCAGCAGCAGCAGCCACAGCCTCAACCCCAGCAGCAGCAGCAGCAGCAGCAGCAGCAGCAGCATCAGCAGCAGCATCAGCAGCAGCCACAGGCGCAACCACAGCAGCAGCAGCAGCAGCAGCAGCAACAGCAGGGCCCCGGTGCATCGTTGCCCAATAATTTGCAGAATGCCCATCCTAACAATCTTAGCCAAACGCAGAGCATGCCCCAAGGCACCATTCCGTTACTCACGCAGCAGGGCTGGTACGCGCTTAAGAACGATCATTTTTAAATTAATTGCCCTTTGTCTGCGATGTAATCACGGTCGTCTCGTTCATTTCAGCCCCGTCACGCAAGCTAACAATAATATAGCTGCGCAGCAACAGCAACAAAACATTTCGCTTCCTCAGGAAGATGCGACGTATGTACCGGTGAACTCGCAGGGTCCATCGATGGCGCCTCAGGCGCAAAATTTGTGTCCGCCGAACGCTGGTGCATCCCAGAACTCCCAGCCCCCGAGTATTCTCGTGCCTCAGCAACCGCCGTCGTCGCAGCAACAGCAACCCACTCAGATTGCCGATTCGATAGCTGCGATGCAGGGGATGCAGAGCATACAGAATATTCATAAAGTTCCTCAGTCCAATGCAGCACAACCGCAACAGCAGCAGCAACCGCAACCGCAACAGTTGCAACCGCAATCACAGGCAATGACTTTTGTTTTCAAATTGCTAGCCTTAGCTATTTATTGTTACACTTAGTCTTGTAATTTGGCTTTTTCGGACAAAAGCAGAACATTTTTAAGCTTTCGATAAGCACCTGTCACTTGAAGAAGTCAAGCAAACCAACCGATTGCTTAATGATTTTGTAACATTGGAACTCGTTGAGTAGGTTATGGCACCGACCGGGCAGCTGCAACCGGGGGCTCCACAGCAGCAGTCGGCCGCTGGCACGCCAGCGGGCGCTCAGGTGCAAATAGTCGGCGGCTTGCCTCAGGGTAACATAGCGTTTCACCAGCAGCAACAGCCCGATCAGGAGCAGGACTCCATGTCAGGAATGGTGGTGACCGGAGCGAATGCCGGTCAATCCGTGGCCGCCGACTCAACGCTGCTCGAATCGCTCGCTGAGGTTACGCAGAACGCCGATGACCAACAAACCCTCGAAGATAATGAAAGGTACGTTCCCAGTAATCGCGTTTTAAAATCGGCTTGTTGATGAAGGGCATTTTTCATTCAAACAAAAAATATTTACTCTACTTTATTCTTGTCTTTTGTTTGATTTTCATTTTATTTATAGATTATATAAAAACAAATTGTAATCAAAGCTGTTAAAATAGCAGTTAATATAATTATGTACTGAAAGCAACAAGAGCTCTCTACAGTAAACAAATTAAATAAAAATAAGACATTTAAAATTTATAAGAATTTAATACTAATAAATATTTAAACATTCATTAAATTAATAAATCAATCGTTAATTTTTCATCGAACGATTGAAAAATTGTAATTATGAATTACTTAAAAAAAATGTGTATAATAATTAATAAAATCTTATTGCTTTATTTATCAATTTTTGTTGTACTCAGAAAAGGTAAAGAAAGAGTTTGAATTACTACATAAAGATTCGCCTTCCATTTTTTAATTGAGCAATAGACAAATTAGTTTCTTTCAGCATATGTATATTCATAATGAACTATTTTCAGAACTACACATAATGGAATTTAGAACTATTATATTAAGTCTTAAACACACATTGGCGACGTTAGTTTCACAAAAATATTTAATGAGTATCATTATGAAGCTTCTCAAGTCTACTAGAGTAAGAAGCGTTACTTAAAATCCAACAAAAAATCGTAAGATTAAACATTATTACGCTGTTTAAAATAAATTGAATTTTTGTCTTAAAACTAAAAATTAATTTACAGTTTTTTATTATATAACCTATAAATACTAACAATTTAAATTACCGGATAAATTTAATCAATTGTACAAAAATAACATTCGAACGATTGGTGAATCTATTTTTGTAACAATACATTGAGTCAGCTCCAAAAATAAGTTAATTGAAAAAATAAAAAAACATTATAATTATTGTGATTTAAAATATGGCTTCAATTTAATAAAAATAAACTGCTGCTTACTAAGTAATAAATTACATACAATATTTTTATCACTTTACGTTTTATTTTCATTTGATATAAATTATACATATGTAAAATGAATATACATTCCCTTTAATACTCAGTCACTTTACAAAACGGTTTACATAAAATTAAAGAATAATCATTTTCATTTCTCTAAATGAATAAAATCATAGCATAAACAGTATGAAACATAGATTATTTATTTAACAGTATTGTTCTTCTTTTTTCATATTAATTTGTACACATATGAAAAGATTAGATTTTTTCTTGACTCAATCGGTAATCCGATTTTCATGTCTTCATCAAAGTTGTTTAGCAACAGCAATGACGACTAATTGTAATTTGTTTAATTTACAGTATGTCGGGGACAAGTGCTGTAGCAATCGACAATAAAATCGAACAAGCTATGGTAAGTACTTAAGATTTACTAAGTGTTTAAATAACTGGGTATACTTATAATCTATTTCTGTCTAAGTGGGACTTCGTGAACTATTTTTTCTTATATTCTTAAACTATTATGCAACGTAAAAATATCTATCACCTACATTGTTCAAGAAAACTATAAAATAGATTTTGTTTTTTATATATGTAGCTTCAAGTACATAAAGCTAAAACATAAAAAATGTATGTTACAAAACTGAATGCATATAAATGCAATCTTTTAAAAACGATCTGAATTTAATAAAATGTTAATGAACCATTTTTTTTTATCTTAAACATTAAACTATAAAGATAAAAAAAGTTTTTAAATTATTAAATCTATTCTTACGCTACGTTACATCGTTGATTCCTAAAATTTGTTTTCTATTCTTTATAAAAGTAATGATTTTTTTATTAATATCATTGAAGAATCAACATTTTTGCTTCAATAATTTTCATTCACATTTTTGCGAATCAAAAATAAAAATATTTTTTTGTACAATATGACTATTTCTACCGATCTAAATATCAACTGTCTGAAATTTCCATTTAGAATGACTAATTTTGTTACAATCATAGTGTCCTTAAAAATATGTAATATACAATAATTTTTACAATTAATTATTGTAGAATTTATTTAAAGTAATAATATTAAGTAATAGATATCAATTAATTTGGTCTTTGATTTCATTGAAAATCTATCTGATTCCAATTGTAACCAAAATCTAAATTTAAAAACATTGCATAAACTACACACTATTACTTTAATACTCCTTTGTAGAAACAAAGTGTCCACGTTACATTCTTCATATCCCTTGCACATTTTAAGTAGTAATTTCAGAGAATTCATTGTGCTTGTAATGTCTATATGAATACCCATTCTATGTATCTATTCTGAACGGGAATAAAAACATTCATTGATTATAAAATATTAATACCTGTTTATAGGATTTGGTAAAGAGTCATTTGATGTTTGCTGTGCGAGAAGAGGTCGAGGTGCTAAAGGAAAAAATAGCCGAACTGATGGATCGCATAAATCAACTAGAAGCAGAAAATTCCATCTTAAAGGCTCATGCCACGCCGGAAACCCTGGCTCAGCTAAGTCAGACGGCCACAAAATTGCCCATCAATAATTCTGGAAGTGGTCAATAGGTAACCGCTTGTACATAAGTTTCTCATCGAAAAAAGAATACCCCTCGTCGAAGTACATAATGGATAATATAATTATTGTATATAACTTTACGATTTTTAGAAATTTATAAATAATGAGATTTATTATATTATACATAATAGCGCGTTAGTGAGTTTTCCTCTATTTTTTCTTTCTCATTTTTTAATTTGTAAAAAGGATAAAAAGCGAATGAAAGAATGAAGCATCATGCAAAGTGACCGAACGAGACAGATAATTCAACGAGAGAAGATTATTTTTTAACGTTTCAATTTGTCGTTCGTAGGCAGGAAAGAAAAAATGGACATACATAATTTGAGTATTGTGTAATGAAAACTTTCTATTTCCAATTAAACTCTGTTTTTTATTATTATTTTTGTTTTGTCCTTTTAATGTAATAAAAGAAGAAGAAACGTTCTCGCTGCGAGTCAGCAAAAAAGAGGAATTGCGATTTAAAAGTAAGTGAAAGTGCTTTGCTTTTTTACTGTAAAACATATGGACACACTGGATGAGTGATGAGATTTTAAACACAATAAAAAATTAATAATAAGGCAGCTAAAAGCCGAATCCTCGTTCAATCGTACCATCGACTTTACCACAAATCAACATTGGCTGCAGCAAATGGAAGAGACAAAAATTAACTGAATCTAAACAAGAAAAAGAAATACCAAAGCCTATAGTAGACACAAAATCCGTCGACGAAATCGAAGTAATGAGCGCGAATTTTCTTCAACTGAAAACTCCAAAGAAACATAGAATTGCGTATGTAATGTGTAATGAAAAACTCAAAATTATCCATCGTCGAATGATTCGATTCACTTTTTTTAGTTCTTGCATTGAGTCATGCATTTATTTGAAATTCCAATGACATTTTCATATTTTAGCTACACCTCGCTTGTGTAGTGCAATTGTCCTTTCTTAAAGGTGGTGCGTAACATAAGCAACGATAAAAAATCTTGAGAGCAATCGCTTATCTGCTCCCAATATGTACGCAAAACACACTTTCGACAAAAATTTCGCATTCTGTTTACATCTTATGTTACATTATTACACGCCTAATAAAAAATTTTTAATTGTAAAAAAATCATCAAGTTTTACTTTATTTTCTTTAATTTATAAATTATCCCGGAATCACTATAGTATTCGGAAAATAGTTCATTGTCATATAAATTTTAACTTCTTATAATTTGTCATATTAACAAAAACGCAGTCCTAAATTTTATTCGTATATTAATATAAAACAATTGCATTTATAATTGGAATAAAATATTCGGGAGCAAAGAATTATTAGAATTTTAAATTAATATTTAAATATTTTTTGCATTACATTTTATTACATCGTGTGGTTTTAAAAATAAACAAAATGCAAAATGAAATAAATTAAAACAATAATTTTTTGAGTAAAATCATTTTCTTTATTTTGTTTTTGACTAAAGATCAAACCTACAATTTTTATTATACAATATTAAAGCTTATACAAGTTCAAATTTTCTCAAAAACGAAACAATAGAAATGATCCACTTTTTATATTTATAAAAGAATATTATGAATAATAAGACTGCAAATTTGTTAAAGTAACAAAAATTATTAAATATAGAAATATCGATATCTGGAACAAATCATTTTGGAGTGTATTTAAAACAAGATAAGATAAAATGAAAAACAAAGTAAAAGCAGAGCCCTCGGATTCACGTATAATAAATCTCTTTTGATTTTTGCGAAAGTTTTATTACTTCGGGTCACTATATAAAGGCTAAGTATGACACTTTTCTTTAAACGTAAAACCTTAATATTCAGGCGAGAAGCGATATACCGTAATCGTATACGGTTTTTAAAGAGCAATAATGTTCAATAATTACACCTTATAAATTTATAAATGTTATAAACTTTTTCCTAGGAAGAAAACTAAAGAAAGAAAGATAACAACGTGTAACCTCTCAATTATTTTCGTTTCTTCACGTTCGTCTTTGTTTCTTTCGTTTTCCTTTCCGAAGGCGAGAAGAAAATCAAGAACTTGCGTATGTTTACATAACAAATTTAAACTACTTTAATCGACAGTTATCGAAAGATACAAATTTACTCAACTTTTTTTTAATCATCATAAAATGTTCCTTAATTACAAACAGTTCAAATTTGAAATAAATCGGATGGAATTTTAAATGTGCATATACAATTACTTACAGTTCATATAGACTGCAAGAAAACAGTGGATATTAATGGCGATAAGAAATAATAATTTAATATCCATGCATCTTTTTTCTTATTTTATATTTATACAAGAAATATATTTATATATTTTATAGTATATTGCGCGACCAACTCGATAGATATGGTATGAGTCATTTATTTTTAATAATTGTCTTTTTTCTCATCGCAATCCCTCATTTTCTCGCATTATTTATAACTTGTGAGTTTCGAATAGACATTAGAAATTCCATCCGATTTTCTTGCTTAACTTTTTTTTCATAACTGGCAAGACTATAAAATAAAAATTAGTAAAAAATGCCCCTTTCAGTAACAGTGACCATCGATTAAATGTAAAATTATGAATTTGCAAGTTCCCAGGTATTTGTGAGGGGATGGGTATGAGGGCCGAGAGAACGCGGACGATCGCTTATTCTTCTCAAACAAAGCCAAAGTTTTTCGTTTTGATGGCGAGCAGCAATTTGTGACGAAGCACATGACGTGAGCTGTACAGGGGAACATAGAGACGCGATATGCAAGTATTTGCTGTCGGCAGATGATCATCAGCAGGTCTAATTGTGACGGTAGGCATCGGCTGGAAGCCATCCTCACTTGCTGGCAATGCGGGAGATCCCGTCCAGAAGTAGACCTGAAAAAAATAAAATTAATAAACCGCTTCTTTTGTCGCCGATTTTTGCGTAAGAATTCTATTGCCTTAGAGATAAGCAAATCTGTGATTAGGTTACTAAGTGTGAGTTCACTTACTAAATCTTGCCGCTCAACATGCGTCATTTTTTCAACTATAGACCACAGCCAACGCTTGAACTTAACCAATCTATCTGTGGGCTCTCCAGACTCGTCATTAAAAGACGTATAAGAGATCAGCACAGATACGTTAATGTCACCAACACCATTCAGCAGTAGTCTCAGATCCTCGGCAGTTAAACCGTCGAGTGCTCCCTCTGGCAGGACGTCGAACACACCCTCGCGTATCGCTTCTAAAGCTTTCTCTTGCACCTTAATCATTCGTACTTCGGCGTACTTTCGCACGTAGTCGTAAACATTAGATACAGTCACATCCATATCGCGACCATTTGGTAACAGCTCTATCGAGCCACCACCTTCCTCTGGACACAGATCAATACTGTAACATATAAAAACTCATGTTAAAATGTGCATTCTAATAAAATGCTTAAACAAATAATGGGGAGATGAAAAAAAAATGATGGGTAACTAACTTCTATCTCTGGTATGAATAATGTTTTAGTTGCCTAGATTTTTCACTTACGTAATTGAATTACGTACACTTAGGGTTACTTATTGCTTTACTTGCTTTGTTAGTAACGTATAGCTAATTTCAAAACATGTAAAAGTTAACCTACCTAAACGTTAAGTCTAGTTGAAACAGGTTGTTGCTGTCCTTGGTCTCAGCGTCTACGACGAGCTGCCTCAAGCTCTCATAAATAACTGAATCGAAAAATGCAAGATCGTGGAATCTTATCGGCCTCGATAAAATATATTTTAAAACATGTCGATTTAAAAATATTGGGCACAGTTCATTTTGCAACAAACATAGGCCAATCAAACGTCCAACGTTCCTGAAGGCGTTAAGTCTTTCGTAGCTCCCTCTCCCCTGCCGTGGCGTGTAAAATCCTCGTTTTCCCGGTGCATAAAAAAGAGGTGCGTTGTCTTCAGTGTCGTCGATAATCGAACTCTCTGTACAAACAATCATCATATCGTATTTTTTCTTTAAAGTTATTCTTAGAATTAATATCAGTATAAAAATGTGAGATTAGCTCATTCATACCTAATTGCTTTTTCTTATTAGCACTGCAGCGTTCGGTTAGACTAAATACATCAAGATCTAATAGAGCTTCGCTTGTTATATCTTGATTCTGGCTGTGAATTAATTCAAAAGCCTCGTCAACCTTTTGCCTCAGCGAGTCATCAGATGCTATCAACATAAGCAACTGTGCTGGATTCATTTCTAGTAGCATGCCCGTAATTTTTTCAGCATGCGTAGGCCGCAGGGCATAGACCTTGGGATATAATCGGTCGCCCAACTGCTGTTGGTGCATTGTCAGATGGTCGTTGTTGGCGTGGCCGAATGGAGGCGGATGGGCTGTAGACGACGAATTACCCGAATTGGTTGTACTGCCTTCCAAGGATGTCGACGGATGAAACGATCGAGCCTCGAACGACAGAGCCCGACGTGATTCTCGGCATTTTCCAGATGATCGAGGATTCTATAGTTATACGAGATAGCACTAAGTTTAGAATCATTTTATTTAAATTTACTCATATATATATGAAGGATTCAATTATACAACAAATCTGTTTTAAAATAATGTATATATTAAAGGAGGGAGCTCTTAATATTTATAACGAACCTGTCTACGAAGATCTCGATCGCGATCCCTTATTTTCAGCTTATGTAAAACATTATATTGTGCATATTTTGAGCCTACTTGAGCTGCCTCTAAATTCGGTAGCTTCTCATTTGCTAAAATGGCCTATAATATTTATTTTAAACAAAGAAAGATTTACATTAGTCCCAAATCAATTTTATAGTAATATTAGATTAATACTCACTTCAGCAATCGCTGTATAAAAACCTCGCGCTACTCCAGAACCTTCTCCTGGTTCATCTTTGAATGTGACTTTTACGCGGTTCACTGCTAAAGGTGGTGTACTAGATGCTCTTCTATTGTATATGTTATATTGTGTATTTAATTCTTTCATGGTTAAAAGTAAAAGCTGCGTCCTATCACGTTCAATCTATAACATTTATTAGTACATTTAAAAATACAAAACTTTCCCCCATGTGAGTAATTAATTTGTTTCGATCGTCTTAATGATTTTTAATTAAATCAATTGAATTATACAATTGTACATAGAATTTTCTAATTGCTTTAGACAATGATTTGCATATATTACTTTAAAATTATGTAAAATATTTCACTTCATATGAAAGCGAATTCCATTACCTTGGATAATGTGATGTCCTTCTGTTGTGAATTTCGAAGTTTCTCCATATCACGCCTAAACTTTGCTTCCTTTACCGGAAAACCTCCGAGCTCGGGTACGATACTTCCCGCTTCGAGGCCGACATCCTCTACAAATACTCTTCCGAATAGATCGAGGGAGAGCCTCCACCTTCCCAATAAAATGTTGTGTGAAATTTTAGTGCCGATGCTTGACACTTGCGCCCGGGCAGGTGTTGGTGGTACAGTGGGCGCCTCCACAACCGGCGGAGGCGGTGGCGGTGGCGGTTGACTTGTTTCCATGTTTTCATGAGCCGAGATTTCTTGGGTCGGGGCAGAGGTTGCAAGGTCGACAGCTTCTTCGTTTGCATCTACCATCTGCGTATCACCTTGTACATTTGTGACCACAACTTCCGGTACGACATTTGACTGAACAATACAGAGGTAGTCAATAGTCGACGTGTATAGAAATTAACGTAATCAAATTCAAATGTAATATAAAATAAAAATCATTAGGTACCTGTTTATTTACATTGTTCTGTGTCTCCGAGGCACAGGTACTACTATTGTTGCTGCTCCCAGCGCGAACTATAACGCTACGCTCGGCCTTACACATCACATCCTTACCACTGTTGTTGCTGCTGTTGGATTTCGGAGGATTGCTGCTGCTGCTACTGCTACTGTTGCTATTACTATTACTGTTAGTCTCTGTTTCCATGGGTTGGTTATTAGGCGAGACAATTATAGGAGCTCGGTCTGTCTGTTGATCAGCTACGGCGACAGAAGCTGGTGCCGATTCCGTTGTTTGATTGAATAATTTTGGCTTCTCCTAAGTTTCACAAATGATACGATAAATTAATTTACTTATCTCGACATTCTTGCAATTTCAAGCTGCAAAAAAAATTATCCTTGAAACTTACAACATATTTACTCGGTCCAGGTTCCCCAGAGCCTACATGGGATGCGCTAGCTGCCTTTCTGTCAGAGTTAGAGTTAGCCACCGCAGTTCCGTGGTTCCTAATTATCTGCTCAAGGGTATGCCCGAGAATGAGCGTTGATGAATTGAGTTGTCCCTCGGAACTCCTCGTCGATAATCCAAGCCTTGTAGGTAAACCTTCAAGTACACTGGCACCCGAGCCACCATTCGCCGATTGCCGAGGCACACCAAATAGTTCCTCACGCCTTGAATGTGGTTGAAGGAGATGTGGTTGATCAGCGAGCGGTAATGCCTCTGACATAACTGTATCAAAGGGATCGAGAGGTGGACTGCCAAGGCACAAAGTCGAATCGGAACGTTGGAGGAACGGATGTTTTCGTCCCTTGGCGCTACTCTGTCCACTAGCGTTCGATATGCTATTATTACTAGATGCACAGGGAATGTTAACTAAATCTGGGAAGTCTACCGCATCCATATCCATTATGTTACTGGCGTGAAGATTGTCCTCCTCGCCTTCTTCGTTGTCATTCTCATCCTATAGGAATTCAGTAAAATTTATAATTCAATTTTTTTTTACATATTTCTAGAACTGTAAATCTAATCAATTTTGTATTTTTGCTGTACTATTGTTTCTTCAATTTCCGCGTACCTGATCGTTCCAAGTGGTATCGGCCGACTCTTTGTGTGGCTCGCCCCTCGTGGTAATTGGTTCAGAAAGTGAGCGCATGTAGTATACCAGGGCATCAAAAACGTAAGCCACGTGGCGCAGAGCAGCAACGTCTAGTACAGGCAAACTGTTCCTGTGCTCTCCATTGTGAGCTCTCATAAGCGACAAACAGTACGACAGAAACTCACGCCTGGCCCAATGAGTATCAGCACCTATTTTGTTATCGTTCAAAGTAAAAGGTTAAATGTTTTTTTGGATGAATAATTATATTGCTTCGACAACTACAACCATGTCAAATTTGCTTTTCAAATATTTTTATGTATTAAAAAAACCTTAAAAATGAAGAAAACGCTTTCAACGGCATTAAAGAAATTAACAGAAACAAAGAGTTAGTTTTAGGATAAATATAGTATTTGAAAACTTGCGAATTCTTAAACATGGTCTAAATAGTGCCGGATATCTGATAAAGACATAGTAAGGTGTACCCTTACGTTCTCTACTGCCTCGAGTTGCCTCGCCAACTCCTGTGAAGCCAACAGCAAGCCTGGTGGAACCTTGTGTGGTGGAAATATTTGAGGCAGCGGTGATGCCGCTGCGAGCACTGCGACTCCCGCTTTGTAAGTTAAACGACAAGGCTGCGGAATTGAGCAGGCCTGTGAAATTGCGGCGATACACGGAAGGCGCGCTATTAAGTGGATGTTCTGGATGTGTAGGGTCTGTACTACGAGTCAGAGAGACACCGAAGCGCAACTGTGCTTCGGTAGCATCCATTACCGTAAGGAGCCAGTCCCAAGTGGGCTTCAGATGAGCTTCCAAGTACATCTAATGAAGAGTTCAAGAATTAGATTTGACCAAAACACTGCCGATCTTATAATAAGGACGAAGAGGCTAACCTGCAGACTAACGGCATCGAGGAAGGAAACTTCCAAGGTCCTTGGCAATGCCGGTGCGACCATTTTGTAGTCCTGCATCATAGTTAACAAATCGGCAATTTGCCTGATAACAATACCAAAAGCCCTGGCAAGGCAGCTAGCGGTAGTACCCATGGTGATGGGTTCCTGGGTGGCAGCGACTGCTCCAGTCGCGGTTGAGCGACGCAGGGATGAGGGATCGATAAAAACAAGATTACTACCGCTAGTGACTCGAAGACCCGTGGCGCGCATGCTAGATTCTCTGTTGCGGATGGCCCACTGCATGGACAGCGGGGCTAGATTGTTGCGCTGTGAGTGACCGGTTGAACCGCTAGAATAAAATACATTTCTTGTGGATGTCAAAAAATGTATTTCAAGGAGAGGTTAATGATTTTTATTGTGCTGTCTAGTAGTGAGTTGCCGCGATGCGTACATGTTAATAATATTTTATATCTTAATACTATTTAAAAACCGACGGTTTGCTGTCAGTTGGAACATACCTCCTGCGTTCGAGCTGCTCGTCACTAATTGGGAACTCTTCGGTATCCTGCTCGTCCGTTTCGCCGGCCTCGCTCTCGTCGTCCTCTTGTTGACTGGAATCGCCAGACTCGTCCTCTGGATAGAGGAGAATAGAGTTCATTCCACCATCAGAACCCGCGGTCGCACCGGTTTGAACACTTCGTTGAGCTGAGGCCGCGTCTTGGTTGCTATGGTTATCGTCCGAATCGGATTCCGTTTCCGCCTCGACAAGAAGGTCGAGTTCGGTATCGGACTCACCGTCACCTGCAGGCTCTTCCCCCACACCGCCAGCATTGCCATCCACTTCATTCAAGGGTTGAGTGTTCACTGCAGCGGACGATTCCTCCTGCTCGCTTATATCACCGTCCAAATCCATGGGAACTTCTATCAAAAGATCATGATTTATGTTAACGACTTTCCTATTTCTTCAGATACAATTCAAGAATTGCACGTGGTTACCTTCTCCTGGCTCGGTTTCATCCAAAGTAGAAACATCTCTTGCGATCGCTATATTGTTATTAGCTTGTTGAGCTTGCAGCGTAGCATCTAAACTTTGCGAAGCTAAGCCACTGTGAGGAATCAAGGGTTCGATTGAAAAAAGCTCCTCTGAACCATTAATAACTTCTACTGCAGAGCTTGTTAAAGTAAACGGAGCATTTGGTCTGGCAACGCCTAATCGAACTGGTGCTATAAGAGAATCAGCAGTTTCACAGAGTTCTTCAACTGCTAACTTTATTAGTGCTTGAAATATTCTACGGCATTTCATCAATGGTTGTGAAGCTTGACTCGCACTAAAAGCGCATCCGGACAAGAACACAAAAACATATTTAATACAGGAAGCTTTATCATAAGCAATAGAATAGATAAATAAATCAGTTTTTCCCTATATATCTCAAAACTCACCTCCTTCTTTTTGTCGTATTAGGTGCCATTTCAATTGTAAATATAACGAAGATTCTTGCTACGGATCTGACGAAACGGCGGGCTACAATATTCGCCTCTTCTTGTCTACCGGGTATACTATCATTTTGTAACTCTCTGATAAGAGTAGTGAGCAAAGTATCCAACATTTCAGCGCTACACTTAACCAACAACGAGTGCGTGAACTTGTCTAAAAGAGCTGTTCCGCTCTGCCTGCATGATTGTCCTTGATCGCCAAATAGTTGATCGCCAGGAGATTCATGTACGCCTGACATTATTGTGCATTGAACAGCGGGCCAATCATTTAATAGACGCTCAAGAGCTCGTCGACTGAAGCGCGGTGGCTCCAAATCGTGATCGGGCATGTCCGAATCCGCAACGGTACCATCGGATGAAGGATTTTTACGATTAGCGGAGGTTGAACGTTGACGTGGAGAAGAACGAAATTGTCGCTGCTCTATCGATTGACGACCCACAGTTTGAACAAGGAAAAGCAAAATTGACTCACCCCTGGAAAACATTTTTTTATGAATATTAATAACCAATGGAGCAAACGCATTTAATTCTAATGATTATATTAATATCATCAATGTATTAATTAAAATAAAATCATACAAAAAATATCCCATAAAAGATTCTTAATGTATTTACAAAAGAATTTTTTTTATAACACTAACCTTGAGTTAATTTTGACTGCAAGATCTGTACTAGTGACAAGTCTGCACAGCAAATCGTATCTCGCACTCTGTCTACCAGTTATGAGAGCCTTACACTTACACTTTTCCCAACAATCACAATATGCTGTCGGTGACGTATGTTTCAGTTTACAATCGTGACCTCTATGGCATACTCTAGCGCATTCTGTGCAACAACAAAGCGTTCCAGTTAAACCACATGTACGACACTCAAAAATGTCTTGATTAATATGATCAGCTCCCGTCCAAGTAAAACTGCAGGTATCGTTGCAGCACGTGACAAAAAGAGGAGATAGATCCGGACTTGCATCGGCTGGTAAAATCATTAATGAGCAATCTTTTGCATCTTTGCCTACCCTCTGAATAGTATCTAGTATTATTAATGCTGCATGGTAAGCGCGAACTGACACTGCGAGCATTAATGGAGTTTGACCCTGTGCATCTCTAAAACCAAAAAAAATAATTGCTCAAATACAATTGTAAAAGAAAAAGAATGAAAAAATTCAGTAATGAAATGTTGTTGGTTATTTATTGGGATACAGTATTTACCTTGCAGAAAGTAATTCTTTTAAATGTGGTACTAAAATTGGATTTTCGCACATGAATTTCAATATTAGTAGGGCATTGTTTCGTCTTTCGACAGAATCTACTATGTAGGTGTTATTTGCAACTGATCCTAAAAAATATTTAAAAATAAATAAGAACAAAATCGTTACAAGTAAGTGAACCTCTGTGTAATTAAATTTGATCTTACCACTTTTATTCATCATAGAGATACTGGTAGCTCCAATGCCAAGCAAAGAATCTTCTTCACCTGATGTATTATCAAAAGCTTCAGGGGGCCAACTCAATGTTGGAATGGGCTCTTCAATTGGAGCAGAATTAGTATCAACTGTGTTAGTAACTAATTCGTGCTCAATACCCTGCTCATTCTCTTTATTTGAGGTGGGAGCACACATATTGATGCATGCATGAAGAATATTACGATTACCATCAGAACGTTCATTAAGGATAGCTTGCATTTGAGCTAAGCTAACTTCTAAAATAAATAATGTTTTGTGAATTAAGTTTCATCGACGAATAAAATTTGATTCATACTTAATTACAGTAAAATGAATGATTATTTTACATACTTGGGTCTTGCTCCAAATTAACAAAAACTTGTTTGACACCATCATAATCGCATCTCAAAATCCTGGGCATAAGTAAGAGATTATCAAATACTAAAGCAATGACAGCCACTTGATTTTTGAGATTCATGGCTGGAATATTTGGAATAGGGATAGTTGAAGCACCAACACAAACAACAGGTACCAGATCTAACCAATTAGGATCACGAATAGCATCAGCACAGTCTTTAGCAACTGGATAAATTGTATTGTTGCCATCACGTAGAATCATTGAACATTCTGTATTCTGTACAAAAAATGAAATTAATTATACACTAATGTAATTTGTAATTTTCAAAAACATATTTCTTGAAATACTATTATTATAACATACTTCTCCAGCACTTGTAAGACTAATATTTTGTGATTGTAAGCCCAAAAATGAAGAAATATCTGATGGAATGTAACAATCTTGAACATATCTTCCAGTACTGAGATTATAAATCACGTAACTTAATTTATTTCCGCTACGTAAAATCGCATGTATACCCTGACCATCAGTAGATATCGCAAGAAGATTTTCATTAGATCCTTCAGTAATATTTATCCTTCTTGGTGTACGTTGAAAACAGTCTGGTGCTCGAGAGCTCATTGATGATTTTATTACCTAAACATAATGATTAGGTTATTCAAATTTAAATAAACCAAAATATATAAAATTTATATTTTAGAAATGTAAATAAAACGTACCACTAATTCATCTTTTCTAAGAAGCCTGCAGTCTGCAAGAAGTTTTGTTGGTTCTTCAGAATCTTTATAATCAGAATTATAGTCTTTATCTTTAGTTTCTTTTTCCTTGTCTTTTAAGTCTTTTGAAAAAAATTTAACCGCAACATAGCATCCGTCAACTTTAATGACTTTTCCTATTGCAAGAGTTTTTACATCTTCTACAAAAACTACGTCTTTTAAATGCCAGTCTTCTTCGTCTTTACGGTCTGATTCGCCATCGTTCTTTGGTGCCATTCGTTTTTGTCGTTCTTTAAGAAATTAAATAAGTTGTAATTTATTGTTAAATAATTTAATTTTTTGTCTTTTCATTTAATAATTTTTCATTCATTAGTTTACATAGAGTAAAATGATCATAAAATGTATATAGACTTTAAATTTATTTAATTGAACTCACTGTGACTTGTAGTAATACTACCAGTATCACTACATGTGCTAGAAGCAGGTGATGGTGGAGGTGGCATATCTATTCTATCAGCTGTTTCTTTATGGCTTGATTTAGTACTAGAATTAGAGGATCCATTTCCATTGGCCTCACGTTTATCCGTCGCAACGTTGGGTGGTAATATACCAGCAGGTAAAATTTTAAAGCGACAAATGGCGTCAAGATTCCAGACAGCTGACAAAAGTTGTCCTACTTTTGGAACACCATTAGCTACTGTAAAACCTAGTAAAATAAATACAAATAATACATAACCACTACATTCTCCATAAACCGTAAAAATAATTTTGTATATATGATTAATTATAAACCTATAACTCCAGCTTGGTAAATTGGACTGTTCTTCATGCATACATGACTTCCATAAGTTATTTCAGCAGTTACAACATTAGATGGCCTATGTTTTCTGGATTTTGCTTTGTATTTTTCCCACAGCTTCATGCGCTGAGCAAATGGTAATACTCCCCTAGAATAATGAATAGAAGCCTGAGTACGAATTTCCACGCAAAATTTTAATAAAAAGTTATTAATTCATTCACTAACCACCAATACAGAGCTCCACTTTCAAGTCGAGCAACAGTGTAAAGAGCGCATGTGTGCAATGAAACAATTTTATCCAATGTAAATTCGGTAAATGCCTGAGCTGGATGTTCCAATCTAGAGGCCACATGTCCCAACAGTTCGTCAAGCCATGTTGCCACTTTTCCGCTTTCGGTGCTTACAGAACACCGTATAGCCGTTGCAGAAATGTTTATTATTTTCTCATTAGTCAAATTTAACGATATAGTTTTTGGATGGTGTATATTTGGATTCTAGAAATAATGTTATATAATGCATTTATATTTATAATATAGTTACAACTCATGACAAGAATAAATGATTCAAAATATTATTTACTTCTGGATGCTTAAATGGTTCAGCATCAGTCCACCGCCACTGATAGAGTTGTCCCGTAGATGAAATAGCAATTAATTCACTGTAAAGAGCAGCGATTTGCACAAATCGAGGTGCAGGCTCACTACGTTCATTCCACCACTCCAATTCTTCAGATATCCACAGAGGACTCTGAGAAGCCAGCTCTTTTTTTTTGATATCTAAATTGAATAGAAAATATGAAGACTGAGCTATTAAAAACATTTTTAATAGCTCAAGAATTATTTTGAGAGATTCCAGATAAGTTAAAAAAAATATAAGAATTTCTAGTAGCAAAAAACATTTATGTATAATTATTTATTTTTAATAGATAGCAACTATATTCCAAATTCCCAAAATGATTATCTGACTTTGAAAATTAAATTCAATTATAAACTAATGATATAAAGTATTGAATATTTCTAATGATAAAAAGATAAGATAATAATCGAGATTAACCGTCTAGACAGTAACTTCTATAATCACATTGCCATTTTGTATACCTGGATCTTTGTCCCAAGAATCTTTTAATGCAGTCTCCAGCCAGCGTCGAGGTCCATAGTATTGGCGATCTCTCCAACGACTAAAACTGTCCCGATCACGATCGCGTTCAGTAGTTCTTTCGCTTTCGCGATCATTGCCAAGTCTTCGTGATGAGCTACCTCGACTAAACAATTTGAAGAGAAAGAGAAAGAAAAAGAAGAAATAAGTAATACAATAGTCATAAGAAACTATTTCATGATCTGCCTAAGGTCTTACTTTCTAATTCCCGGATACCCAAAAACATCTTCAGAGAACATTGAATCTGCATCAATAATTACTGAATGTTCGTTACTAAACCCTCCATCCAAAAGTGATATAAGATCTTCTGGAACATAACTGTCTGCAGCATCTTCTGCATCATCTCCTTCCTCATCATCTCTTGATAACAAATTATTCACTGCTAAATTTACATCCAAATTTGTGCGTTGAAGCTCGCGCATAATTAAATTCCGGCTCTTGCCTTGCAAAACTACTTGCGCCTATGATAAGAATGTAAAATAATAAGCACCAATCGAGGTATTGAAAGAAATTTATAAGACAAACAATAGGAATATGTATGGGTAAAAAATAAAAGGTCAATAATTAAAAAATATCATCATCGATTGGGAGCACAATAAGACTCTAGTGCTCACCTGTGCAATAAGATCTTCAGGCACAAAAGGCGCAGGCACTGAAACAATAGGCCTAGAACTACTGCCACTGCCGCCCCCCATTATCACACCGGGCGGACCAATGCGCCCACTGCCTGCGGTCCCGGTCCCACTTGTGCTGCCCGTTCCGTCGGCAGCACCAGTGTTAGTGGTTCCGCTGCTGCCACCCCGTATCGCCGAGCTGCTGCTACGCATTATGCGGGCCCGGGAGCGCGAGATGCCGGCTCGGCTGCCACCGGCACTGCTGCTGCCGCCGCCGCCAGTACCGCTCCCACCGCCACCACTGGCGCCGGTGTTCCCGCTACCGCTTGGCGTTGAAGTCGAGTTGCCCACGTGGCTTTTACTCGTGCTATGCAAAATTTTTATTTTTCTTTTTTTTAAATTCATCAACTTTTCGTAATTGGTTTCGTAATTAATTAAGGAGTTTAGTCATGTCATTTTATTGAAAGTCAATACAAAATAAACAGTCGGTATGTAATCTTAGGAGGATAATCTGATTTGATTTTAGCTTACTTTCTGCTTGGTTCGTTCTTTCGTAAATCCAATCTATCATAAAGCACCGTGAAAGCAACACGGCAAATTCTGTTATCATCCATGAGTAAACCAATATGTGTTGGTCCAACAACAATTCGTTTGACTGATGCTTTAAGCCCATTAAGGGCTGGAGGTGTAACAAAACCATATCTGTTTATTTTTTCAGCCACTTCCTTTAATCTAAAAGCATATTAAAAGGTTGACATCGTCGTCATAAACATCTAAGCATCAAAAATGCAATTATTAAAAGAAATTCATAACACTACACACTGTTATCATATAATATATTTGTTTTATTTGATTTCATTTATTTGCATTATAAGTATAATAAAGATTTTCAGTAAACATTTTATATTATTAACTTATATTTTTAAGATTATTAAAGCAATTGGAATCAAAATAATAAGTCATTCAACGAAAAAATTAAAATGCATTTAATTATTATTACTTTTTTATTGTATTATAATTGCCTTACTTTTTAATTAATTTTTAATGACATTCAAAACTATATTGTGAATATTTAAAAAAAAACTAAGCTAATTTTGTTTTTACATTAAGAATCTAAAATACATAAAAATACTTTGTAATTTACAAGAGTCTATAAAAATCTAAAAAATCTAAATTATAGCAGGCTATCAGGAATATTAATAAAATAGATATTAGGTATACTCAAAAAATAAATCATGACTTTAATACATGAAGTCTTTAATTTAATATTTACAGCATAAATAAACATATTCAGTTTTAATTGAAAGAATAATGTAATTGTATGAAGCTTTTTAAAAATCAATTGCTTTAAAATAATGGTTTAATTCAATTATTTATTTCTATTGTTATTCTTAATTAAGCTTTTTGAAAGATAATTAACTGTACTGTTAATTTTACTAAGTGAGAATTAGTAAAGGAAGTCTCAATGAGCCACGTTTATTTAAAAAATTGTCATGTTTAATTTTAAAGCTGCACTTGAATGACTGGTGAAATGAAATAATTTAATAAATTATAGTGGCCAATTATGAAACATTCGCATCATTCTGTGGTAGCAATCAACCACTTATGGATTGTTGACATTGATGCCTGCAACGACGATTTTAACACGAGGGATTGAGTGCACGAGCCTGCAGCATCGGTCCAAAATGGACAAAGTCAATAGGGCAAAAAGTGAAGACTAAGTAGCCGAGCGACTAAGGCAGTTTCTCGAAGCATGCATCTCGTGAATAGCCGTGTTGCAGAAGTCGCACACGAGCCGCGTACACGGGGGCGCTCACGCACACCGACGGGTCAGCCATGCAAAAACGCACACACGCAAGGCGACTCCGCAATTCCAAAACATGCAGACCTCGAGGCTCCCGCAAGAGTATCCCCGGGAGCCCGGGGCACCCACATGCTGCGCCCTAAACCGAGCAGGCGAAACGAGCCGCTCGGAGCCGAGGCCCCCGTGCGCCGCAAGGGCGTGGATCAGTGCTCTTAGCGCGGGTGCGGGGCCTCGGGAACCGTGAGGCAAATCGGTCCCACGAAACGAGCGAGCCTCACCTGTCGTTGAGCTGATCGTCCGTCCCGGGCAGGGGATGGACGGCGAAATGTATCGAGCTCATGGGGCCCGAACCTGGCGCACGTCGTGGCCTCTCCGGGCGTCGACAATCAACGGGCGCACTCTCTCACTCACTCTCTCCGTCGATCGAGTTTCTTTCACTTTACGCGAAATTTCTCAGCGAAACGATGTTCGGCCATGTCTCGAAGGAAACAGTGGGAAACAGCCAGTTTCTTTAACGCGGCTTTCTCAAAACCATCGATCCCTGACCCGATGTTGTTATATGTATATATCGCCCGCGTGACGGTTGGTCTTCCTTGCGCTCTCAAACTCATCCAGATGCAGCTAATTGCGCAGATCAGCGGTTTGACCCTGCAGGTTCACCAACCTCTACTTCGATATGTATTAATCGATTTTCTATTTGAATTAGTCATTTCGAGTTCATTGAATTTTAACGCATAGATGATCTATACTTTAGTTATTTCCGGCAATTAATTATGCAAGAATTGGTGTGGTCAAATGTGAGATTGCCAAATACGACACTAAATACTAATGTAATACTATCCAACAGTCATTTCCCAATACTATTGTTCATGGACAATTTAAGCTAATATGAAAAATGTCAGTAATTCAAAACATACTTATATTCAGATATCTGCAGCTTTTATAAACAAATTGTAAATTCTGCAATATAATACGAAAGCTGTTTTGCAAACCGTTGTAGATTATTCTGAAAATAATTAAACATTATACAGTTTGAATTTCGTAATTTCTTCGAAGATTAATAATGGAGGAATAACTTATAACTAACACAAGAAAAATTTTTCATCTATTAATAATAAAAAAATTTGAAAATAGTCTCCCTATTTCACAATTTTTTCATTTCCGAGGTACCGGTTGGTACGCCTTCCCGTAAAATCGACTGTGACCGTAATTGTGTGACTATATTCATTACTCGGTAAGCCGCACTCCACATTTTCATAGATGTACATCTTTACACGTTGTACCTTTACCAGAATCTCGTGATTTTAAAAAAAATCAGTCAATTCCCGCTCTTTCGTCATTACATTTTCTGGTATCGGATCAATTTCATCACTAAATTAGCAGTGTGCAACATCACATTTTTATAGAAGGCGAGAGAGAAAGAGAGTGTGTTTGTGCAAGAGGGGGAAGGAGAGTGAAGCCGCAGCTGCTGCTAGTGTGGAGTTTCGTATTTATCGAAGACACGCGCGGCTTCGTTTCCTTCTCTAGAAATCCCTCTCCTCCGTCCCGGACGATTTTTCGCGTGAGCGAAGGAAAAGTTCCGTCTTTCACCGCATCTGCCGTCGACATACGGACTGTTTAAAAAAAAATAAAGGATAGAGAGTCAGGAGCTCACATCACTAGTTCATCTCAGAGGTGAAGAGGAAGCAAGTCAGGGAAAGTCGGGTAAGTACATAGCGACAACGTGCGTACTGATTATGTGTTCTAGAAAGAGAATAGACAAATCCATGACACTCTCTGCCTAATATGTGCCCCTAAACTAACCGAAAAAATATCGTTAAATTTTTTTGTATTTCTGATATATTTTAATTGTATGCATTAAAAATCGATTTTTCTAACAACAAGCCCACATCGTGTCTATATGACCTTTTTGACCATTTTACTGCAAAAATTTGAAGGTGTTTAATTTAAAAACGAGGAGAAACTTTAATTCTTTGTAAGATTAATTTTCGCAAATGAATGACTTATGAATTTAGAAATATGGTACAATCAAATGGAGTAAAATAATTTGGAACTCTCTCTTACCAATATGTTTTTTATAAAATTAAATTTATAATAATATTCAAAAATATTTTTCTACATATGGTTTCATAAGACTAGTAACTGAATTTCGTAAGATATAAGTAATGTTAGTTATTTATAATCAATTATAATATATCTGTTTATATTTTACATAATTCAATTTTTAGAATGGCTCGTGGGCATCAAAAACTTCAATCTCAGGCTAAAGCAGCTGAAAAAGCTGCAGCAGCAAAGAAGAAACAGGGCCACAGTGCCAACGAACAGAAAAAAGCTGCACAAAAAGCTCTTGTTCATGTTTGCAGTGTTTGCAAGGTACGTATTAATTTGTATCAGATTTAATTAGTGATGTACAGCTGATTAATTCAACAACTTTCTTTTTCATTTCTAATTATAGGCACAAATGCCAGACCCAAAGACTTATAAACAACATTTTGAAAACAAGCATCCTAAAAATGAGCTACCAGATGATTTAAAAAATATATGAGGTTAGTGCCTCCAACATTATCAATGCACAGGAGGCAGCTGATGACAGAGCCTGATTATCATAACTAAATGAGAGAGTGATTTAGACTTAAGATAATGACAGTTAATTGACTTATGAAGAAGAAATAAATTGAACCCTGTTATCGTATATTATGAGAAAGGAACTCTTGTGATCAAAGCCATAATCAGAACCATGTGATTTGATTTTTGGTTATCTCTTTCTCTACTATATAATGTTCTTATTTCTCTTTTTCTGTATACAATATTATTGTCAGTATAACAGACATGGGCACCTTTCATTAATTTTTTAATAGCCTTTTTATAAATATGTATCCTGAAGGATCTGATAGTATTTGACATCGTTTTATCAAAAATTTTATAAATTGTATTAAATAAAGTTTCTTTTTCTTTTTGTTAAATTACAAAAAGTAATCGAAAAAGCAAAAGAAGCTGTTGTTAACTTTTGCATTTTTATATTTTATTTGAATAATTCTTGTTATAATACAATAAAAAAGAAGGATACATAATTGTATAAATCATAAAGTATTGTAAAAACAACAAATATATAATCAAAAGCAATGAAATTGAAACAAAGAATGGTCAAATGTATATTAGTTAGCAATACCTGCTAAATATTGTTTCTATAGTCTGTACAGATATTATTTGTAATTTAAACTAATTATATTATTGCTTTTATGGTATAAAAAGGAGAAAAAAGTATTCAATGGTTTGTTTTCTAATATACCCAATTATTAGCTTATAAATAAAAGTTAAAGTAACGTAGATATTTGTTATAATAATTATAAAAAATTTCAATTTAAAGTCATTTTTTGTCAGTTCTTGCACTTATTGCTAGAAAATGATAAATTACTTAAAACTTATCATTAAGAATAGATAATTGAATCAATTTTAAATGAAGTCATTTTATGATAGTATGGGAGTATATATAAAAGGTAATTTTTAATCTTGTAGATATTATTTAGATTAAAAAAAATATTTCGTATAAGTTGATGAAGGGTGCCCAAATCTAAATAAAAAAGGTTAGCGTATTGAGATAAAAATGACACAACAATATCTAATAAAGCGTCCTTAGTATTGTAGTAGTCTCTTTTTACTTCACTTGCATACACAGATACTGCCAATGCCTAGTGAACATTTCGAGAGTTGTTAACAAAAAATGTGATAATGAATAGTAAGTCGAAAAAAAGTAACGTTATTGCCGCATTGTTACTGCATCTTGAATCGCTTTTTACATTTTGCAGAATAAAAATCTAAGATATTCAGAATAAGACCAAGCGGTATTAACAGTATCTCGTTGCGTTTTTGGTTCTTAAAATTTCTATTCTGTCTAATGGAAGTGAGAATCTAAGTCGATTCTTAGAAAGATATTCGAGGTTGTACTACGAATTCTGTATGGCTGCAAGTGAAAAACGTAAAGTACGCACATTTTAGGAAAATTAAATTAGATACCATTCGTTGGCAATATTGTCGATTTAACACGGTATATTTGTTTATAATGAAATATGATTTAAAGCATATAATTTACATTCTGTATTTTCTGCTATCCTAATTACAGTATTTTACACCACAATCTACTTCTTTTCATAAACCCTTTTCTCAGTCAATTTTTTCCTGTTCAAAAAATGATTTAAAATAATTTAATTTAAATTAATTTTTCTATTATTTTTAGAAAAGATTTATTCGCAACAAACTTTTTATTGAAATGTAAAAGCGATTTTTGTTAATAAAGTGTTTTTATTATTCAATATATTAATTTTAATTATTTATGTTACCTGATCAAATATCTCTTAGACATGATTATGTTTGATAATATTATTGTTTTAACAATTTTTAAAATTTATTTTTATATAAATTTTTTCTGTATTAAACACTTTATTTAACAGTTTAGATCTTTTTGAAACTAATTATTATCTTTTTTTCGTTTGTATAATAATATCGTGTCACAGTTTTATGGCGGAAATCTAACACTTCCTCATTTTGCTTTTCATGTTCTTCAAGGCATAGCTTTTATTGTATTAAAAAGTCGGAAGCTCAATGAGCCCGAAATGTTTCATCACAATATTGAACTATCGTAAGCGTACAGTCGAGGAAGAACGTAAATCGAAGATAGTAGCATAAGCTCGCACACACGATTACTGCTTGTCAACGCGTATAAAGCTGCTGGACTTCTTGAATCTTGAGTCAGTTTTCTTTAAAATATCTTAAAGAAGAATCATTTTATTGTTTAGTGTATTGCATTTCATCATTTTATCAATAGGTATGTAATGTCATAAAATCATGGAATAATCTGAATTTCTTTCGTATTTTAATTAGACGAATTTTGAAAAGAATTCTTGTATAGATCGTAAAAGGGACATAAACGCATGTAATATAAAAATCTTCTTTGAAATTCTTGAAAATTGCATCAGATAATCAAGACTTAAATTTGATAGTTTTTGGTCTAACATACTATTGATGCATTGTAGTTATTAATAATAAATTGTTAATATAAATAATAATAAATTATTAAGAAACAATAATAAAGGTAAATAATTTAAAAATTTCAAAAATCTGAGGACGAATGTGTAAAGATAATCATATAAATATATTGATGTATATAATGGCATAAATGTTTTTTTTTATTATGAAAAGCAATTTTTGTACATATATTAATAAAGTTTTGATTGATTTTATGTATAAATTTGATGATTCTATCGATGAATGTTAAGTTGCCAAAAGCATTTACAAGAACAATTGTATTCGCTGCAAAAATTAAATAATAATTACAATTTTATATATAAAAACAGTATTTGTATTAATATCATTATTTTTTTAATAAAATAATTTAATGTTAAGATCAAGAAAAATTCTTTAACATGATTTAGTATTTTTATTAATGTTAGTCTATTTAATTGATGATTATGAAATCAAGTTACATTTTTTATGAGCATTTTACTTAATTGTAGCTCTCTTACATAAATAGTCATCTTGTTGTTAATCTTTATTTATCCTTACCACTCAGTGTTTTGTTCAATGATTTCAATCTGCTTTTTACAAAATAAACAACAATGTTTTACGAGATAAATAATTTAATAAAACTCCTATGCAGTTAAGTAATTTATTTAATGCTTATTAAAAATATAAAGTTTTTTTTATTAAATTATTGATATTGTTTATTAAAAATCTAATTGCTTATTTAGAGAAAGAGTGCTGTATACGTTTATTATATAAATTATATGATAAAAACAATGTTCCTAGACATAGTGTTCAAAAAAGAATCGAATAAATGCAAATTCAGCAGGATAAAGAGCATAGTTACAACTATGGTATACAGCCTTGATGATAGAATAGATCACGAAATTGTATCTAGACTACTGGTTATCTACAGAGTAAATAGAATCTACAATTATAATGTTTATGCATAATTTTCCGATATCAAGTTTCATAACAAAAACAGTTTTCATTAAAAAAAATTTAAATGATAGCATTCTCTACTCGACACCACGAAGTAGATTTTTGTGAGTGCTAAATGAATCAATATAACGTCTTAAAAACAAAAACCCTTTTGATATTAAAAAGCGGCTGAAATAGCTAAAAATCATGGATGCGGTATTTCACGCGCGATCCCTGGGGGCGGCTGCCGAGGGTGTCAAGGACCAGTACGCGGATGGAATAGCTGCGAAGGTGTGGGAGGTGTTCATCGGGGATCGGAAGCAGCGCAACAAGAACTATAAGGACTTCCTCGTTGGTCTTCTGCGGAAACGGGGATGTCGACGGATTCTTGATATCGCTTGCGGTACAGGTGTCGACTCGACGATGCTTCTAGAGGAAGGCTTCGAAGTGATCAGTGTTGACGCCTCCGACAAGATGCTCAAGTATGCGCTCAAGACGAGGTGGGAACGCCGAAAGGAGAAGGCCTTCGACAACTGGAGTGAGTCATCCACGGAAAACTATCTCGAAAGCTTTTTCTTTACATAGGGGTGTAAATGCATATGAGAAGCTCCGAGGACCGCCAATCTATCGAATTCACGTGAAAATTAAAAACTAACATCAATATTATTTGAAATTAATTTGGATAGTTGGAGGTATCATGATCAGAGCTGAGATATGAAATTGATAAATAGAAAATAATTGATTATAGTGTTTACATGACTTGCTTAAAAATATCTAAAGTTTGATTGAAAATATACATTAATCTTCATTATAAATCGGCTATAATTGGATTTTTTTCTTTTGACGTTTAATAGAAAAGATATAATGGCTGTAACAAAACTAGTATATTCAAGGTTTGCTAATTATATTTAATTTTAAAGCTAAAGTAATTATTATTAATCAAAAGATAGATTTTTTTGCAAAATACAATGCAGTTAAAGAGGTAATAAGGTTGTACTTATTAAACGTATAAGCAAAGTATTTCAAAAAAATATATTTTAAATAGTATGCATTTATGTGCGATGATTCGGTATACTTCAATAATAGGTAATTTCACTCGTGTTTCAACTCAGACGTTTTAAAAATCACAAATTCACATACGAAATCTTGATTTGTCAGGAATTACGTGCATCGTTCGATGTATAAGAAGAAAAAAAAGGATAAGAAAGTAGGGTCATCCGTATAAAATAAAACGAAAAATGATTAAACTTATCTCTCAAAAAAAAACAAATGTTTACCGCCGACTTTGCATAATATAAAGTATAGAAGCATTACAGAAAAAATCGTTACAAGAAGGTAATGCTGATTATGCTTTCTCACATATATAATTTATATTTTTATCTTATGTTTCAACGGCTTATATGAACACAATATACAGAAGATGACATTTGGCATTACATTCTTCTGACTTTCGTCAAAAATATAAGCTGAAAGCATCCAGAACTGATAAATTTCGGATTTGCAAGCATAAAGTATTAATACACGTACTTTATATATTACAGGCAATTACATTGATATTTTTCCTAAATATATTAATAGCTGTACTTTTTCAGTATGTAATAATTATATAAATGAATGACAAACAGTACAAAATTAAATGTACATGCCGGTCGCACTATGTTAATTATTTTATGCATTGTATAATATATGTTTCTTATGATATCAATTTATATACATAATTTTACATAATATAATTTGAATAAATACACGTACTTTTTTCTGCAATATGGTTATATTGGAAACCAATTTTGATGCTTAAAAAATGAAGTGAACCTTTAAATTATAACTTTAGTAAAGCGGCTTCTTAACCAATTTGTTTGGCAGTTATCGAGGAAGCGAATTGGCTTACACTTTCAAATGACATAAGTCACTTAGTTGGCGAAGGGTTCGATGCAGTGATTTGCCTTGGAAACAGTTTTGCTCATATGCTAGATTCATACGGCGATCAGCGCGAACAACGGTAAATACATAGTTCATAAACAATATAACCGTTATTACAATATACTTATTCAATAGACGACCTTTTGTAAACAAAATTAGCATAAAATGATGTAATGTTATGTATTTTAACAAATTATTATCTTTAGTCAGGCACTGTGGCACTTTGAGCGTTGCGTGAAACCTGGCGGGCTATTGTTGATTGATCACAGAAATTACGACAATGTCATTGAAACCGGTCGTACTCCTACGCATTGCATATACTACAATGTAAGGATTTCTAAAAATTATAATTATTTAGCAACAAATTAAATGAAGCAATTTGTAACGTTGTGATGGTTAGCAGTGACTTTTTAACTTCAAATTTATTATACAGGACTTATTTTTTACTCGAGTTTTCGCAACTAATGCAGCAAATGTATAAGATTTTAATAATCTATTGATGTATATTCTGCAATATTCACTTAATTAATATAAAAAAAATATAAAACATATTTTACACACAAATATATGCATTGAATCTGTTTTATATTTATTTAAAAAATACGATTAATAGTATATATAATTATCTTTTAGAGCAAACACCTTGAGGATATTGTAACATCGGTTTTATACACTAACGGTGCACCATCCCTCATCACCCTCGAGTATCGACTCAACTTAGGCGATTTTGCGATCGACAAGAAGAAGAACGTGAGCGAATTCCGATTGTCTTACTATCCACACAAGCTCAAGGTCTTTACAAACGCTCTTGATGAAGCTTTTCACCACAGAGCCGAGCACAGGATCTATGGAGATTTTAAAGACCTTGATCAGTCTAAGGATCCGGCCTTTTACATTCATGTACTCGAAAAGAATCTGTGAAGACTGCGCCTGCTATCTCGCATTTTATTACTTATATCAATATTCATTCAATTTTTGAATAAATAAATACCAATTATGTATTTTATTTATCCACTAATAGATTAAAAGTTATAACACGACCTAGTGTAAAGTTAAAGTAAACACAAAAATCATATCGATTTAAACTTGTAAAAAATTTGAGACTCGGTCATGACATTGTAGTCGTATTGTCAATTTAATGACAATTAATGACGTGGTCATACATCTGCGTCATTTACTGTCACGTAACTGATTTTGGAGGGGTATCAGGGAGTATCAGCAATCAATTTGCCTTTTACTATTTACAAAACAAGTAATATTATACAGTAGTTTAGTACAGTTTAGTATTTTAATCGTAAAACGTACGATGAATTTGTAAAATTAAAATTCTGTTTTATCAGACGATTTTTAAAGTAAGAAATATATTTTATTAGTTATGTTTTATATTGTTTATTCAAAATATAATTTTAGTTGTAATTCATATAATTATAAGAATCTATAAAGATAAAACCTCAAACGTTTACAGAATTTATTGAAGATAAGAATCGATGGAACTATTTAATCTAAATAATTTCTTTAAAGTTCACGATAACAAAATTTCACAATTGATTTTTAATGGATAAAGAGAATATTCTAAAAAAATGGATCGCAACTCAAATTTTTGTTGTGCGAAAAACAAAAATCATACGATTTTACATTTTTGTTCACAAAGAACTTTGTACTGGATATTTGCAGTTCTTAGAGTTTTATTAATTTTTATTCCACAAAATGGATACATTCATCCTGATGAATTCTTTCAGTTTATAGAAGTAGCATCAGGTATTAACTTTGAGAAGAAGTATTAATTTTATGAATGCATTTTTTACTTATTATTTTTTGTTATAGGTGATACTTTTGATATAGATGTTTACAAACCCTGGGAATTTAATGTTACATTCCCTGTAAGAAATTCCTTATTTCCTCAATTATGTGTTAGATTTCCTTATTTTATACTTGAAAGTCTTACAGCTTACAGTGAACATTTTCTTGGTATTTCCTTGAAAACTCCTTATTTCCTTGTGCTATTCCCTCGACTTATTATGACCATTTTATCATTTATATCAGATTATTGTTTATATAAAGTCTGTATAATTTACCATGAACCGTATATAAATAGATTAACCATTTTTGCAAGCTCTTATGTGATGTTAATATATTCTACTCGAACTTTTTCTAATTCTATTGAATTGATTTTAACATCCCTACTAATCTATCATGTATCGCGATGTATTGAATTTTCAAACAAGGTTTGTATTAAACAAAACTTATGTGTTGTTATAATAAGTTTAACAATTGGGATTCATATTGAATTTCTACAATATAATCTAATTTTTAGATTGTTCTTCAGAGTGATTATCTTGCAGAAAAGTATTATAAAGCAAAGAGTGGAATTGAACGAGCAAAAATTTATAAGCTTCGCATGTCCTTACCACCACATTCTTTAAATGATTGTTTATTACTGGCTACAATTACAGTATTTGGTGTATTTAACAGACCTACTTTTATTGCTTTTGCATTACCTCCAATTTTTTTTTGGATGCAAAGAGGGCTTGGATCAAAGAGTGTTGGATTCCTAGACTTTCACATCAGAATGGCTACATTCATTTTTTTTGGAATTCCTACAGTTATTGGATTGATTCTTTATGATAGTCTTTATTTTGGATATTTGACTATGGCAGAAATAGAAAATTTGAAAATAGATATTAATAATTTTGTTGTTACACCATTTAATTTTTTGAAGTATAATTCTATTACAGATAATCTCAAGAATCATGGGCTTCATCCACGCTTTTTACACTTTTTTGTAAATGTACCATTGCTTTTTAATGTACTTGGAGTTGCAGGTATTATTACTATAGGAAAAATGTTTCACAGGTAATATTGCGCTTTTTATTTAGCAGCTAAACTGCTTAATGTTTAAGAAAGTATAAATTGTAATAATTGTTTTTATATTCATTTTTAGTTGTTTAAGAGCTAAATGGTTGGAATTACCACGTTTACAAAACGTTAATAGTTTAATGGTGGCTTCGTTTGCAATACCAATAGCACTTCTTTCAGTTTTTCCTCATCAAGAACCAAGGTTTATTATTCCTGTGACTCTACCACTTACTTTCTTGTTTGCTCATTCGATAAAAAATTCGACTTATATCACTGCAGTTAATGTAGCTACTAAAAAGTCTGTGCCTTCTAAGTCAAAATCTAAAACGAAATTCGGATTGAAAGGTATTTGGTATACATGTAATATTCTTCTAGTATTGTTCTATGGGTTTTTACATCAAGGTGGCGTTTTACCTTTAACATCTGCATTATCTAAAGAATTAAAGGCTAAACCTTATCTGATGCATATACACTTCTTTAGTTCATATACATACCCATTACCTACTGCTCTTCTTCATTTAAGAAATACTAAAAAAACTTATATAAGTGATTCTGGACACAAATATACTCTTACCAAAGATTTTTATATTCATGAATTAGGCTCTAATAATATACACTCAGTATATAATAAACTTCATTTAACTTTAAAAACATGCGAAAAAGATTTACGCACCAAAGGAATTCCTTATAGAATATACTATGCTTTACCATTTAGCTTCTATAACGAATTTACAAATTTTGTTTTAAATAATCAAACTAGTATTATAAAATACGATTTAATAAAGTTAATTTATCCTCACCTTTCAATGGAGAAAATGCCTGAATTAAATGGTTCTTTGAAATGTTTAAATTTAGCAATCTTACCTAATACCTCATTAGATTTTATTAATAATTTATCAAATAACATAACAAATTGTTTAAAACAATTTAGTTTAGTATTAATACAAATTAAAAATAAAAGTACATAATTTTAAAAATATTATAGACTATTTATGTATACCTAAAATGGAACAAAATTCAAAATTTTTTTACACTATTTGTACATTTTGTAAATATGGAAAATATTCGTTTATTTTAAACAAATAAATTATTTTACAACATATAATAAATTTAAAATATTACCATTACTACAATTAAAATAAATAATTTTATTATATTCTATCTGGAATAATACTGATGTAATAGTAAATGAATTCATAAAAGTTGTTTTACTTTTTATAAATAAATTACACTTAAATGCATGATACAAGAACTGACTTAGAAAGTTCTTATGTGACTTTTAAACATTTAAGTAACTTAAATTTAAAATATATAGCAACACTGAACTTTTATATACTATTTTGTAATTTAACTCTTATTTAATTCAATGTATATGGGGACAGAAAATGCCTATGCAAATTATTATTATATTACAAGCGATTTATTTACATTAATCTAATTGTAAATAAAAAATTGTTATGTAATTAATAAAATATTAATCAATTGTAATAAAAGTTATTAATAAAGTATTGCAAAAAACACAATCTGCTAACTTATTTTGTACACAATTTAATAAATATACTAAATTTTTAAAACTTATGTTCTGTCTAATATATTAAACTTTATTTTTTAATTTATTTTAAACTTTGTTTATAGTATATATCTTAGGTACAAAAACAAGTAATTATTATTACAATTTCTCGTATGAATATAAAATGTTTACAAATTTAGAACGCATTTAAAAATATTAGTTATTTCATTATAGATTATTGTAATTTAATAATTAATTTTGTATAGTAATTTATTCAGTATTGAAACTCTTTATAGCAAAGTATTTTTTGTATAAAAATATTTTGTTATGCTGTATTTGATAGTTAAATTATATTTTGTTTACAATTTGTAATACTTTCAATATTATATATTTTTAAAATTGTTATTAACTTTTTTATTGCTCGTTTCAACTTCTACTTTCAGAATGTTCTGAGTAAGTCCAAGGTAATTCTGTATTAAATTTACTAAGATGAACTGCATTTCTTGCAGCATACAAGATCTGAAGAGGAGAAAATAAATTTATCATGTCGTGCAATTATTTTTTAAAACAATAATTTCTTGCACATTTTTAAATTGCTTATAAAATTATTTTTAAGTACTTACTGGATTATCTATATAAGCTTCACACATGTAACACCATACTGATAAGTCACTAAAACTAAGAGCCAGTGGATGCAAAGTTGATTCTTTATGGTACAATGCATGTTGATTAATGTTTCTAGCACAATGCACAGTATAACAATTTAAGCAAATCCAATTTTCAGCAGTGCTTGTACATTCTACACAAGGATTCTTAATGTTGACACCACCTTCTGGTACTTCATTGACCGAACTAAGGTGTGGACAATCATTTAATGGTATTATGGCAAACATTTCTTGATCTAATAGAGGCTAAAATATTATTGTTTATTATTTTTTATCGAGTTATTGATGGATATGTTTTTTTCCTTATAAAAGAAAAATTAACTGTTTATCTGTTTTTAAAAAATATACAAACCTGTAAGTTTTCCCTTAAGTAATCAAACAAAGTTGTTCTTGTAGGATTTTGTGAAGAAGAAGACGGTTGATTAATGCTGTCATTGTTGCTAGTTTGATTCTCTTCTGCTTGATTAAAATCATCGCGCTGATCTTTGTTGGGATTTACACATTCTCTTATTTTTAAATTATCTAACTGGCACTCCAGTTCTTGTATTGTATTCGAAGTTTTCTGTATGTTTTCGCTTAAATTTTGTTCGACATTTCCTTTGAGGCAATTAAGTGAGTAATTAGGATCACTTAGAGGTTTAGTAGGTTTAGCTCGAGACTCTTTAGCTTTTGGGAGAACATTTTCTAGAGGCAATGACTTTTGAAAAATCAAGTTTGGCCAATATTTCTTATGTATTTCGAGGACTTTATTAATTGAGGAGACTGCACTTGAACATGCAGCTTGACTAACATCTAATTGAATTAATGGATCTCCCAAAAGGGTTTTCGTACACATAGTCATAGCATGGCTTATCGAATTTAAATTATATCCACCTTCTAAAGAAAGAATCAGTCGACCATTAGCTAAGGAAGAGAGCCAGTGCGTCATATGACCATACATTTCTGGGCTAACTTTGCAACCTAAAACAATATTTAATTTTTTAAGTAAATTAATTCGTAATTTCTAAAACTCTAATTTCGTACATATTAAAAATTAATCTTTAAAGTTTACATTATAATTAATTTAAATATTAATAACTTCTTGCACAAGAATTGTGAATACTTAGTTACTCTCGTTAAATACTTTTGATTATTTTCGTTTTAAATTAAATAAAAATATTTTTAAAAATTAAATTTGAAACATACCTCCTAAAGGATCTCCAATACAAGCGTCAAACCCTGCTGAAATTAAAATTAATTCAGGATTGTATTGGTAGGCTATAGGCATTACTACTTGTTGAAAAGCTGCTATATATTCTGGATCACTCATTCCTTTCTAGAATATGTATTTATAATATTGTTAGAATTTAAAAGTTTCTATCTAATTATTAAACTTAATCGTTAATGTATACCTGATTCCAAGGTATGTTTACGTTAAAACCTTCACCGCTTCCAACACCTACTGCTGTGTAATCGGCCGATTTTGAACGAGGGAAAAAGTTACCATTATCGTATCGATGTATTGATACATACAAAATTTTTGGGTCATTTTCTACTATGGACTGAGTACCATTTCCATGATGTACATCCCAGTCGATTATTAAAACTCTATAATTATAAAATAAGTATGTATAATTACAATATATATTAATAACGAAAAGGGCAATAATTAGAATTATGGTCATTCAGTATCCATCAATATTGGCATGTAATAACATTGGTATATATATAGAATAACTGCGTTATACTAATTCGTTAATTTTTCTTATGATGTAATGTAATTGTTTTAAATTTATGCTTGAATATTTATAGACTCTTTTGTGATTTATAGATTTATAAACGTTCTGATAAAACTTATAGTTACATTTGTTTTTATTCTAATTCAATATTGAAACATAGTTAGCCATATTTAAAAATAAGAAGTACCTTTTCAAACTATAATTAGAAACGGCGTATTTGGCAGCAATAGCAACATTGTTAAAAATGCAAAACCCACACGCTGTATCTTCTTGAGCATGATGTCCTGGAGGTCTTATTATAGCTACTCCACTTTGACTTTCCTGCTTTAAAACACTATCCACTACTTGCAATAATGAACCTGCAGAAATTCTAGCGCATTCCCACGTTCTTGGATGTAAGTAAACAGAGTCTAATTTGGCAGCATATTTTATTAAATTACTGACTGATTCTTCAGCTGATTTTTTAATGCTATTTATATAATCTTGTGTATGACCCATCAAGAGTTCCTTTTCAGTTGCAATTCTACTCTTTAAAATTAAAGATCCAAATGTTATGAGAAAAATGCTACCCACATTTTTAAATTGAATTAGATATCAACTTACTTTTAATACATAACAACGTTCAACTAAAGCATAGTCTTTAAGCTTTTCAAAAATTGTTGAAATTCTGCTTGGCTTTTCAGGGTGAGAAGAATCTTTTAAATTACAGTGATTTAACATGTCTTCATCATAAACTATGCATACTCGATTTGGAGCTTTTTGAAGACTTGTAACTGAAAAAACAAAGAATTCAATCGTAAAATTCTGGTATAGGATTGTTAGGAAAACCTTTGTTTTTCTTATATAGTTAATATTTAATTTCTGGATTTTCTACTTTATATAACTTGTTTAAAAATATATAATAAAATAATTGATACGTGTATGTTTTTTAAAACCGTCGGATTCACTTTTTAAATTCAAACGAATAATACTTTTATATTCGTCGAAAAACAAATTATGTTTAATAGTTTTACTGTGAATCAAAAATTTATTTTACAATAACTGAATAATTATATTAAATTAACAGATATTTAAATTTTTTTGCCAATGTTTATTTCACTATTTAATTTAAATTTTTCTCTTGATATTAATTTTTTACAAAGTATTAAAAGTTATTATTGTTCACTAATATTGAAATTTAGAATTATGAAATAATTATATCAAATAATACAATCAATAAGCATTAATCTTTCACAAATTTTTTATATTCAAAAATGTTTCTTACTTTGTATGAGATGATTTAATTTGTTCTCAATTTCCAGTAATTCGACTTTACTTTGAATGGGATAACAATTCCTAGTCTCATATACAGTTGGAAATTCAACAGGTCCACTGTGAAAGATGTTTTTATGTAATAAAAAGATATTCAAAATTTAAGCAAAACATCATCTCTTACTTAAATGAAACGGTAGGCAAATGGCGATTTTTTTGTTCATCGTTTGAACTGTGAATGCTGAATGTATCTTGATATTGATAACATTTCCAATATAATTTGTGAGCGTAAATTGAATTTAATATCGTTTCTTGAACACTAAAAAATGAATTAGTCTTGCAATTATGTTAAATGTTTGCTTATAATTTTAATATATTCACCTTTGACAAGGTGGTGTTAAAGACTGTATTATAGGACAAGGATCTCCTAAAAGAGTTTTCAAAGTAAGAGCTGCACTTTCTGCTAAAGATTTTAAGCAATATCCTCCCTGAAAATTAAAAAACTTATAACTAATGTATAAAAGAATAATAAAAGCAATTTCGAAATTACCTCTAAAATTACTGCCACCTTACCAGATGCAAGACCAAGAAGGGAGGACAATAAATGAGTGTAACAAGCAGGAGTGATATTCATTAGCCCCTATTATTAATAAATTAATATTCTTTAATTTTTATATGAAAATAATTAGTAAAATTGTTATTTTAATAATTTTTTTTTGCATTACGATTAACTTTTTTTAGAAATTATTATAAACTGTTGCAAGAATGAAATATTTAACATTTTCCATTATATTCTATATTTTTTTATCTCTAAAATAATCTCATTAAAACAATTAAATCTCTACAAATAAGTATATGCATAAAATAATTTAAGTACGTAACCTTTTCATCGCCAAATGCCGAGTCATATCCAGCTGATATAAGAATCATATCAGGTTGGAACTAGAGTGAATAAGTAAATATTAATAATAATATTTAAAATTACCTCGGGGCAACCTAGAGCCGCATCATAACCCGCTGAGACTATGATGAGATCCGGTTGAAACTAAAACCAGGTGTTATTCGATTTGGATTTTTTTTATTATAACTAAGTTTTAAATCATGTATGGATAATATAAGTAGTTTTTAAGAAACAATTCTTACTTCATAGGCCATGGGAAGTAATACTTGTTGAAATATAGCAATATAATCTGCATTGGTCATTCCTGTTGCATTAAGTGGAATATTAAAGTTAAATCCTTCTCCTGCACCATCTCCAATATAGTGATAATTAGATTCTTTTAGATTTGGCCAAAATTCTCCATTCTCGTAACGATGAATAGAAAAATATACGACTCTAAACATTTAACAGTATATATTATAAAATTAGCTAAAAATTTTGAAAATGGAAAACTGGGAAACTATGTGAATAGTAAGAATATTACCGAAAGCTTACAAAAAATTTCCGTGAAAATTTGGAATCTTTTTTTAAAATAATTTTCCAAAAAATAAGAGAATTATTATATCAGTATAACGTTATGTAGATTCAAAATAAAATAAAAACAATTACAAAAATTACAAAATATATCATAAAAATTACGTTATTGTTTCTTTTTTGCAAGATTATTAAACTCTAAAGATTGCTGATTAATTTATTAAAAGTCTGTTTTACAATATAGTCTGCTTCAATATTTGTAATTAAAATATTATGTTACCTTACAATAATGATTCAGAAACGTTTCTTTGAAGATTTAAAATTTTATCTTACAATATCAATGAAAGTTTTTTTGTAACTTACTATAATTATTTGGAAATATTAAATTCGAATTTTTCTTAAAGTCTTTGTTGGTAAGCTTAAAGAATCTTTCATGCTATGTAGATGATAGAACACCAATTATTGCCTACCTTGGATCATTGTAAAACATTTGTTGTGTTGCTTGCCCATGATGAACATCCCAATCCACTATAAGAATTTTTTTTACTAAACCATTTTGAAGAACTTTTTCAGCTGCTATGGCAACATTATTGAAAAAACAGTAGCCACAATAATTTGCTTTCATAGCATGATGACCTGGTGGTCTTGATTCATCCAAATTCAAAATCATTTATCAAAATTCATTATCAAAAGAATTAAACCAAAGATAGTTTTTAAAAATACCTTATGATAGCCATTCCATTTTGAATATTTCCATTACAAATATTTTCAATTAAGTTAATTGTTGATCCAGTAGCAAGTAAGGACAATCTATATGTGTCCTATAAAATTTAAAATATTTATAGGGAGTTGAAATGAAATAAATTATAATTCAATAAAATTAATGATTAAAATATATTATAAAGGTATCCTTACAGGATGAAAATAAATAGCATCATATTTAGAAGAAAGTTCCTCCAATTTAACTAAATCGTCACAATTTTGAGTAGATTTTAATTTTGCAATATGAGCTGGAGTGTGCTTTAAAAGCAATTCACTATATTCAGCATTCCGAGTAGGAATATATTTGCAGCGTTTAACTAATCCCAACTCTTCACATCTCTGAAAAACTCTTTTATATCTTTCTGGACATTCAGGATAATTATCATCCCATAAACATCGATGTTCTGCCATAGTATGATCATAAACTAAACCAGTATCTTTACGAACCATATCTTTAGCATCAATTGCTTTTTGATAAATATCAGGTATAACAACTAAATTATGTTTTTTATCTAAATTTTTCTTACGTTGAGCAGCTTCTCGTTTTGCTGCTAAAATAGCTGCAGAAGGTTTTACCTATGAAATGATGATTTGATATAAAAAATGATTTTTTTATACCTTAATATAAAGTAATGTAAATAGTTAGTAAATTATTTGAAGATTAATCAAATCTTCTGCTAATACAAATTAAATAATGAGTAATAAAATAAAATAAATGGTCAAAATAATTAAATCCCTAGCTAAATAAATATTGACAATTTTAAACAGATTTACAATTTTATCTTGATGAACAGAAATAAATTTATGTATAAAATAAATAAGATATTTTAAATTAATGTACTTTAAATTTCATTTTTCAAAATTTAAACTACAATTTACTTGCATTGATTTAAATTTGTTTAAATGAATTTAATAAATTTTAGTTGACAAATCTAAAAATATAAGTTACAGTAATTTTCCTTGCCATTTTGTTGACAGGTTTGCTAATTTTTGTTGCCATTACTGAACTAGAAGTATCTTCAGTATTTTTTTTTATTTTTCCACTATCAGTATTTTTTATTGTCTTTATCAACTGAATTTCACTTTCTGCCAATTGTCTAGCAGCATTGATGAGATTGGCACTTGTCTCTAAATCCGACTAATAAAGATAAGAATTAATATTGAATTATAGGAATCCTATAATTATATCTCGGTACTAATATACTGATAAAATATATTATGCATCATTTAACAATTACTTCATCTAATATAAGATATTACACTGAATTACTGATGTACTACAACTTTAGCATGACCATATTTGGAATTAAGATTCCAATGCTAACAGGTGCCCCCACTCCTTAATCATTTGTAAAATTACAAAAACATCATTTTTATTTTTTTAATTAATTGTTAAAAAACTTTACCCTGAATTACTAAAAACTATCTACCTTAAAAACAATTATTTTAACCTAAAATAATAATTGTGAAACTGCTACACTGCAATAAGTTAATAAGAGATTAAAATTTGATGATAATATTTTACACTACAATTTTTCATAACAGAACAAAAATATAATAAAAATTAAATAAATTTGATATTTTCAAAAAATGAATATTATTGACAAATCAAGAGACTTATGTGCAATTCATTTTTTCCAAACAGTAATTACCATTTTTGATGATACTATAAAGTTGAATTTGATTAAACGATATAAAGTCACTTTGTCAGGAATAACAACCCATTATATTTATATTTTTCGTTGATATTCGCAGAGAAAAATACTCATATACATGTTCGTAAATAAACTTCAATAATTTAAATATTAACGACAGTTTATAGTTCAGAACTAAATGCAAGTTAACATTCTGAAAAAAAATTAGTTAAAAAATAAAATTTAAACTACTAATTTCGAGTGTACTGTCATTTATCAAGATCGGTAGTATGAGCATCATACAGTAAATGATGCATGATGATGCGTTTTTTTCGCAAACTATATATAAGTAATATAACCAATATAAACTGCGAATCTAAAACATTTTCATATATAGATATAAGGGTTCTTCTGCATGTTTCAGCTCAGCTGTTTTACCAGCTTTTTAAAATCTTATAGCTATAGCAATAGGAAAATATATGAAAATTAAATAGAAAAATTCTTGGCTATGACGAGTGAGGTGGACGAATAAAAACGATGCACTAAATCTTTTCTGTCGTAACAAATATACAGATTCTCACGTAACACAGATAATATTTGTAAGAAATTCTTTTGTCTATGAGGAATCACCCTTATAGTATGAATTTTTGGCGGATTTTTTGAAACCATGAAATAAAAAGCAGGATGATTCGAAAAATTTAATTATGTTAATAATAATAAATATTTATTTTTATCAAAATACATTTTATTTCTAAATAATGCATAATAATAGTTAATGAGAGAATATTAAATTTTCTAATCTGATGAAAAAGGAAGGCTTACCGATGATTTGTACGAGATTTATATACAGTCCTATAATAACTAAATTATTTACAAATTTTATATTTTTTTACTGACTGTTGCACTTTTCAACTTAGTAGAAAATAAGTTGATGATGCTTACAATTTGAGGTACTAGTTATCAACAAATTCCTATAAAAATATTTTGTTTCAGTTTGTCCATTAATTAAATTAAAATTTATAGATTATTATTGTTCAATATTTATTTAAAATAATCTTGTATGTTGAAATTTCCTAAAGAACAAATATATCAGTCATTGACTGAACAAATATAAAGGTTAAACCTAGCATATATATTATACAGTATAGTTAATACAGTAACAATAATAGTAATCATTATAAATTTAAAATAAATATATATAAGAAGAAAAAAGTAGGTATTTTTAAAACACTTTATTACAATCTACATAATATAAATACTTCGTTGATTTATTACACATAAATATGTATGTAAAAAACAGTTTACAAGACATGATTCATCACAATTGGTTAAAAGTTTGTTAAAATTACATGTAATACATAAGTTTTACTTAAAATAATAATACACGATATATATAATGATATATATAATGATTGTCAATATAAGTATTAAATTAATAAAGATCACAATGTGTAGCATAGAATTACATTCATTACAACTATAGTTCATTACAACTCATGTTAAAATCAGTATTAATGTAGGAAAATAACAATGAAACAGTCTTTGTTTCTATAGAAATGTTCCCTTTAATTATTTAAATATACTCTAATACATTGGAGTATAATTATTTGGCACTAGAATTTCTTAAAATGCATTTGTGATGGCTTTACTACTTTGTATCAAATAATTTTTATTAACTAATACAAATATTTTTGGTTATTTACAAAAAAAACAATTGTATTAGGCACTGATGGTGGCTTATAAAGTCTTATATCATAAGGCAAATGATCACATGTCACATATACATGAGATAAATTTGATATTCTCTTGTGACTAAAATTACTACCTGTTTGAGTTATATGATGACTTTCGCAAGGTAACTGCATATACAAGAATTAATAAAGTATTAGATTTTCTAAAAATGAGAAAACTTTATGATGTTTCTAAATATAAATGTTGAAATATTTACAATTTTTTTTATTTTGGCCATAATTCATAAACTGTGAAAAAATATTTTAACTATAAAATTAACTGTGAATTTATTATATATAACAATTAATTTTGAATAAATTGACTTTGTAGGCCTTCTTTGTTCTAGTAAACATGATACTTTATAGCGTACATTCCTTATGATTATTATTGTAAAAGTAATTGATGACATGTATATAAATACTTTATATTGAAAGCTTTGTTAAAGATATGAAGAAAACTATGTTCCTTTTTCTCTTTAACTCTCCTCCCTTATGCGTGTATCATGGTTACCTATCACTGTATCCATAGGGGTATTACAAAAACATTCAGATAGGATCAGTGCGGGAATGCAATAAATTCAGTACACCGACTCATGTGAAATCTTTCTGGGAATGGTCAGTCCTCCAGTTCCCAAAAGAAACCTTCACATTTCATCGAAGATGCTGACTACTTCTGAGAAGCTATTCGATGTATTATACGTACTATAGGAATTTGAATAGAACACTAACTATCCATAAAATACTATCTTTTATTTGAAACAGATTGCATATATGCATGGGAGAAGGGTAAATTCACTGACTAAGGCACCATCAACAATGTGACAAAGTATGGAGTATCTATGGTTCTAGAGGGAGTCAATCAGGGGAAAGGGATTTTTGTAAGACCCTAACTGGATCTAATACTGTGCTAAAGGGGCGAATAGGGCTTGTAGAGGCAGCAGTTATTAAAGCCACCTGGAGGGAAAGCCCAAGCACAGGTCTTTAGAGGGGGTCTCTCTAACTTAGTCTGCAACAGGAAGATCCTAAGTAATACTCTGTCAACAGCTAGGTGCTCATGGGCAAGCATTTATCAAGGGAATGGCTCAACAACAACATATCAAAGTTCAAAGTTCAAGTTTAAACAAGAGTTCAAAGAAAAAACGACTCATCAGTCTTCAGATTAAATAAAAGTTTGTTAGAGATAGGTCAAACTGGGTCAGACTTTTCTGGGAGATTTCCTAATGTAGCAGTTTACTTGCTAATGCATGAACTAGGGTGGATGGTGGTAATCAGTAGCTCGAGTTTGGTGCTGAAAAGACGTTAGAAGTAGTCAATTATCCTTATGCTATCCAGCATCAATATGACTCATTTCATAGCAGACTTTACTGTGAGAAAGTGCCAAAATTTATAGATTCAGATACTGTATACACCTCCAGCATTGAAGAGGTAAAAAGACAACTGCTAATGATAGGTAGCAATGAATTTAGTATTGTGCATGATGATACAATAGTACTTCATAATATAGTTAGTTCTATTGTGGAATGAGAAGTAAGTAGGGAGTTGATAATCACATGTGCGATAGTCAGTGAACTAAATATAATCCTAAATGGCATCCAGATGGTTGTAATCACTGGGGCTTGGGTCTGGGCAGTGTTTCAGCTATCACAGACCTACTAGCACCAAGCATTTTTCCTGAGTAAAGCTCTTAAAGCTCAACAGGAGGAGAGTCTAGATCTATAATCTAGGATATACTGAAAGCGTTGTTACTAGAAATTTGACTAAAATTTATCAGATATTGTGCATAATGTTTACAAAATATGTACATACATCTCAATTGAGTATCAAATAATTGAGCATCAACTGTAAAATTATACATAAAAAACTTTACCTTTGTAGATCAATCACATTTAGTAGAATAAATTGAGTTTTAAACGTGATGTGAATTTGATGAGAATTATAACAGTTTTGCTAAAATGACTAATGAGTTATCTGCTCAAGTTGAACGAATTTCCAATTCATTGCAATAATCATAAATTGGAACTTCTGGTGGAGGGGGTGGTTCTCGAGGTAAACAACTGCGTGTTATGGCAACGGCAAGAAGAGTAATAGTTGAAGCTCCAGCTACATGCCAAGAGAATGTGAGAGCTATTTTTTCAAAAGTCAGAGGTTCAGTTCTAAATACTCGCACCATATGCGCAATCCATCCTCCATGTAATAAAGTTGTAGTTCCTCTTAATAGTTTCACTTCTGGCCAAACTAATTCTAATGTCACAGCAATACTAGTCATCCAAACAACTGCCGCAAGGATGACATTGACCACAGGGCTTTCACTGACACTGGCCCATACAAACAAGAATCCCTCTATAAAGAAACTCTGGGCTAGAGCCATTTTGGATAAACCATCACTAATATTTTGAGGAAAATAAAAATGCAGGACATCCACAAGTCCAGAAAATGCAAAAAAAAGATATATGGTAGCATGTACAACTTTAGGTGAGACTATTCCTGAATTTGGTAAGCCACCTGATAATGTTCCAGCTAACCCTACAGCAGTAGCAATTAGTTTAAGACATCCTTCTACTGGATGATTTTGCAGCATTTTTACACAGGCTGTACGAAAGCGGACTATAGTTCCTAGTTTTTGATTGTCTCGATGCTGACGTGACTTTGGACAAACATACCACAGTCTTGCATATTCACAACACCATTTTAGACCAAATGCATAGAAAATACATCCTGACAGCAAATATGGCAAGTTATTTTCTTCTCCAGCCATCTTGATTTCTAGATCGAATAAATTCATATTGAAAGCAATCTTATAAATTAACAAAACTACAATTTTTAACAATATTTATTACTGTTAATATTAGTAAAATTACTCGGTGAATATGTTAATTAAAAGTTTCTACTATGAGAATAATTAATTAATTGTTTAGAGCATTTCATTTGAATTTACAATTTGTAATGATTAATGCAGTTATAGCCAGAAACGTACAACTCCAAATACAATAAAATTCAATTTACATGAATTTACAAATTTGCAACAACGGGATCTCTTTTTCAATAATGTAACGAACTAACTTTAGCAAACTTACATGTTAAAAAAGTTGACTGTTCGCATCACTTGCACTACTCATGAACGAATTTAAAGTGATGCTGTGAAACCAGATATTTCACCGCTAACAAATTACATTGTCCTCGAAATGCAAACACGCGCTTCCGCTCGGCAGCCCCTCCAGTTGCAAATGATGATCGCAAAAGGGAAACATAACCTGCTTGTGCAATGCATTTGCATTCGTCTCAATTGATAAGGAAGATCGGGGTCTAAAGTTGCAATATTTTCGGATAGATGGAACCACTAGTTAAATGTCAAAACGACCATTTCGGTTGATTTGACCTATTTCAGGTCAATTTCAAATCAATTTTAAATAAAAGGTTATATTACAGATCTTTTTATTACAGTTTTAAAAATATACACAATTAATATTCGTGAACGATGAGAATCCCGTTAAAAGCCTGATTAAACAAAATTGCTTTTTAAACAAATATTGTTAAACTTGGAGACGTGATAAATAAGTTGATAGTGGGAACACGTTTATCAGAACGTCAAAGGTGTACATTTATTTGGACGGAGACTGCAATAGCAACACAAGAAGTTCACAATGAAACTACGGAGCCTCGAATACTTGCCTATCTTGGCTGGGTCTCCAAAAACGAAGCATCGGAAATAACAGGTGCCGGGGGCCCGCTTTCGTCGGCCTCTCGGGCGATCCTGGACGGCCGGCTTTTTGCCCGGGCCGCGGCGACTCTCAGGTGGCTGCTGCAGGAGCCGCGCGGGGGCCGCTTAAAAAAAGGATCCTCGCGGGAAGTTCGAAGGCGGCGGAGCGCGGCGAGTCGATTGGTCGCGCGGCGCATCCACCTGCGGCGCGATTGGCAGTTGGCGGGGCGCTCGGCTCGGCGGCTCCCACGAGCCCCGCGCGGCGATCTCGCGGCCCGGCGCTATATTCATTCACGGCTCGCGCAGCCGAGAGCACGAGCTGCACGAGGAGCCGAGTCGCGCGCCCGTCCGTCCCAAGATGTGACCTGGCCCCGGGAACGGCTTCCCCGCGCGCGTGACCCCGTGACCCCTGGTGAATCTCGCGGTGAACCCTGTGCCGAGGAGAGTGCGCGGCCGCCCCGCCCTCGGTCCCGCTGCTGCCCGGCCTGCTCTATTTACCCGGCGCCCTGCGCGGACATGCTCAGCTGATTTATGGTGAGTTCTCGGATTTTGACCTCGGGCTTATGGTTTACCCGCGAAGCGCGCCTCCGCGACGCCCGTCGGTAGCCACCGTCGATTCACCTGTTGGCACAGGGCGCCGCCGATTGGCAACTCGAATACAGTGAGCTTGTACCGGCCGCTCGATATCCTGCGTAAACAAACGCGAGGAGGCCGGCAGGAGCAGCGGGGACCCGCGCGACGATAATGTCAACGTGCATTCCCACGAGGAGCCGGGCAACTTAATTGGATAAAAGGAGGAATGCGCGCGGGCCGGCTAGCGAGATTGAAAATCCCATCGCCCAGTTAACATGTTTTTTGCCATAACGAGACGGGCAGCGCCGGCGAGCTAAATGGCTCCCCTCAAAAATCAATTAAGTGCATCCATTTTGAGAGCGACTGCACCGCAACCACTCATCAGCTTGTAGAAAAATCCTCCCGCGGGAGGCCCGAGGATAATCGAGTTTGCCCGCTCTCGGGGCCGTTCCCTCTAAATCGCATCGTGCGGCAAGTTAACTCCCGTCGGACGCGCGCACCACTATACATATATATACACATCTCCACCCCGGCAAAAATAATGCCCCTCACGCACGCGCGGCAAAAAGCACAAGCCGCGGCCGCTCGCGGTCTATCATAATTTCGCGAGCCCCGCGAGCCGCACACGCGCGCACACATACGTACCGTGTACCTTTTTTTTTTCCCCCCCCCGCGGGCATTTTTAACGCCTAACGAGCGGCGCGAGAGGAGGCCGCGAGGCCCAGAAGAAACGCCGGCCGGGGAAAAAGCGGCGCGCGGCTCGTAAAGGGCCCCCGCGAGGGTTTACCTACGCGCGCGCATCCGTCGACAATGCGAAATTCCTCGGGCGGCAGCCGGGAATTTTTTTTCTTGCCCCCGTCCCGGCGCTCTAGTTGGACGGGGCGGCTCCGCGATGAATGGGGAAAATAGGATTAGCCCGGCCGCGCACTCGGCCCCGCGGCGAATCAATTTGCCCGGTGTCGCGCGAGCCCCCGCCTCGGCGGAACAAGCGCGCCGGATTACGCTTGACAGACTAACAATAACCTTGTTCGCCGGGACACCGGGCGCATAGTGTGCACCGGCGCATTTCATTCCCTGTGGAACTTTCTTTTTAGATATTATATATATCGTTGATGAATATATTTATGTAGAGTGATGCGGGGGCATTTGCATATTTCAAATATTCATGCACGCGTTATAAGGAACATGCTAAATGTTTGCCACTTGTCAACGGACCTTTAAAATCAAAATTTACTGTTAATACTTTAATCAAATCCATTTGTTTGACATCAATTTTATTGCCATACAATTATTTTTTTTGTCTATGATCGAAATTAATTTTCTCTCGTAACATTTTTTTTTTCCTGTACTATACTAATTTATTTCACCATGAATTTCTAACCAGAGTTTTCCTCGTCGCTGATATCAATGACCGGCAAATGAATTTACCTAATTGGTTACAGTATTACGTTGTAGCGAACATAAATCATAATCTTTATTTTTTTTATATACTCATCGCTCCATCATAGCACGATTTATAACACACGCTAGGTTGCTCACTTGTGCTTAGATATATATGTCTATCCAAACAATAAACAAGAAGAAATACTTTTCAAATCCATCAAATCAAAGTTTTGCATAAATAATTGCAAAAGTAATACTTAATAAAGGTAGCAGTTAATCATATGATAAATTTATTACAGGTGTACCTATTGTTATATCTGCTTGTAGATTGAGTGCGATGCAACCTTTTCCTTCCATTTGCTTTATGCATTTCATGCATAATTTATTGTTTTTCATTAAGATTTCAATTCGATTGGATCGGATTATTTTTATTTTACGCGATTCAATCTTCGCAGGAAGACAAAAGTGCATGCACCTATTTCAGTCACTAGGTCAAACGGCCGTGATACAGAAACACCTGATGAGATTGAAGCCAGGGCATAAATTAACCCGCAAAGGGCACTTGAACCGCGTAAATACGCGCGCTCGCAATTCCATTCAACGCTCGCTCACTCGGCCGAAGAAAGCCGGACAATACATGTGCGTGAGCCGCGATCGGCTTATCGGTCGAGCGGAGCCCCGGAAATCTGCGCGCAAAGTGGAGCGAAGCCCTCGCGGGGCTTTGATTGACGATTAGAGCGAGATCCCTCGATAGGCCGACCTTACAGTGAAAGTAAAGTGTATACACGCGCGCGCGCTCTCGTGTGCAGCGGCGACTGCCGCGGTTGTAGCCCGAGTGCGTTCACGAGGCAAATCCATCGGCGGCTATCAAAGTCAATGATGTATATGATATTAAAATTCGAAACGGCCGCGCGGCTCAGCCCGCGAAAGGAATCTTTTTTTTTTTGTCACATCGCCTCGGATTAGATTGTGCAATATTTGGCCTGTGGCCCTTATTCGGTCTGGCAGATAGGACGAAATTTATACGCTCTCCCGTACAGTCTTTTCCTGGTTGCGCACTCGAGGGACGATAAGTAGGCTGCCGTGTGTCGGTTGCGTTGCTAAACGCATGTATATAGGGATGCTGGGAACTTTTGTTTTATATCGCACGTAGAAGGACTTTTGTAAAAGTACTGTTAGGTTTTATATAGGAGGTTTTATGTCGATCGACGATTTTTTGCTTAATTAAAGCCCAGCATGAACTAGGTCGTTACTATGTCACGTCTCGACTCTCGCGGTAACACTACAGTTATCTCGGTTACTTAATTATTCCAAAGTTTTTACAAGCTCCTATGTATACACACACACATATATATATATATAAGTATAATCTACGTTAATTATTATTCAAAACACTGGCGAAACGAAACTTACACTTGATCAATCTAAAAATTATTCCATGTGTCAACAGTTATAAAAGAATAATCTGCCAGCCGATTATAATAATTGGGTATATGCATTAAAATATAATAAACAGATCATTACGCAAGTACCTGGTATTATATAGTCGGCGATTATCACCGAGCGCTACCTCGAAACGAGGTAATGCAAGGGTAAAAAGCTGGCGGGGGGCGATTCTCACGAGCCGAGCCATAGCAGCCTTGTCCAATATTGAATAATCACCTAAACGCCTGCACAAGTCGTTTTCGCGTGATGAGCCGAGGGACCTTAGGGACGAGGGCCTCGAGGAGGGCCGCGCTATATCAGAGGGCCAGACAATGAAAAATAAACGACGGGAGGTCTACAATTTTTGCAATTCAAGTCGCCGTGTTATTACGCGCACGAGAGGGAACTACGCGAGAGCGAATGAGAGAGAGAGAGAGAGAGAGACGGCGAACCTCTTCTCAACCTTAATGTTCCGTTGAATTTTAAGCAGGAGGCATCGGTGTGCGAGCTCGCGGAGGTTGTGCCTCTCTTCCTCCTCTTGGGCTTGTTCGCGTCGACTCCCCCCCGCCGCCGCCGCCGCCGCTCTGCTCGATCTCCTTCATGCCATTTATCTAATGAATGTTATTACAGCGGAATTTCTTTATTTATTATATATTCCGAAACGTTGGCGTATATGAAAATTCATATATATATGTATACCGGTGGGAGTAGCCGCGGAGCCGCGGGAACACGGCGCGCCTCTGTGGATGCGCACAAATATACGCGTATTCGAAATTGCCGCGCGGAATAATTACGAGCAATTTGAATATGCGCGCCTGCGTTTGCTTTATGAACTCGGTGAGAGATAGCTCGATGGGAGCCGTTGCCTCCGCGGAGGAATCCGCCAAACTAGACGCTTCGAATATGCGTGCAGCACGCGGACTCTTTTTCTTCGCCGCGGCAATAATCTTTCTTTCTCTCCTCCGCGCATAATTCGCCGGTATACTCGCCATTCGTTATTGAACCTGTTTGTATATGGGACATTGAGCTGTTTGTCTTTTCGCTTAAAGAATTTTGCATTTACATTGCATGCCAATTTATCGCCTTTCTGCCAAGGCCTCGCTTATAAGCATGGATCAACTTGAGTAATAAAATCTGCCCTTATATATATGTACAAGTGTAAAAATCAATTGTTTTTTTCCGTTATAAATCAATATCAGTTCTTGTGCCGCAAAAACTTATGGAAACTGATTCAAATGCGTATAAAGCGTAAGAAAGAACGGCGTACACGGATTCGCAGAATCGAGCACTATAATAGCATATTGCTTTTCCAAGAGTTTATTTCGCTTAATTATTTCGGAGCTTTTATGACGATTTCTCATTTCATCTATCAATATTTTTTCTTAAACTCATATTTCACTGTCACATCTTCTTTTTTGTGAGGAATTCATTATGCTTCATTTACATTTCGCTTCGCAAAGGCAAATCTATCTGCGAAATATAGTTGCTTGAATTTTTGTATAAGAATATAATACTGTTATTATTTTTCACATTCATTAATACAACTTCTTTTTTATTCCTCGGAAATTTTTCTTTCTATTATAACAAACAACATTTACATGGACGACAATAGTACTGCGGTGTTTTTTAGATTATGTATATGTTAAAAGTAGTGAAAAAGCGGGAACGAGATTCTATTTGTTTTAAATACAGACTGCTATAAATATACAATTTACGGCTATTAGCATTAACAATTTTTTATTTAACAATCTGTTTTAAAATTCATATACCTATAAAAATATGTAAAATACACGGAAAGAAAATATTACGTTCTTAAAATCGATATTCCTTTTAGCAACGCCAATATGTTTACTATACTTGTTATGCGCATTGAAATTGCTTTTCAATCTGCAGTCAAATTTTTGTGCCCAAAAGCAAACCATTTCCTTTGGAAACAAAGGATTATTTAATGCTTTGCAGACGATAATATTTTTTCAATGTTTAAAAATCAAGTCTTTGTTCTTTAACGACTTAGTTGCACAAACTTGGTACATGTTAAGTCACGAACATAATAAAAAAATTTTCAAATCGAAATATTATCTAAAACTATCTAATATCGAGTATTGTTGCAGGTTGATATACGAGAAAAATCTGTCACGAATTTTGCATATATATTAACCTTTTGCGTGTAATTTTATGATGGCAGTTGCTATTGTACAAGAACCAGACATTTGTTATTGTACATACTAAAACCGCAGAGGCTATAGAATTACGAAATGTAGGCTTAAATTTTACGTGGACCTGAATTTTTTGTCTAGAGTATTAGTCGCGAATCGATTTTATGAATATATATATATAGCGATTATTGGTGATTATCAAAGTTTATTATACTTAAACATTTTTTGTTAATTATATTGAAAATTATATTATCTGTACTCTGATTTATTGCATGTACATTAAACTAAGTATAAGGAAATTGCTAGGCTATAAGTATTGTTTGTTCCATAATCTGAAATTAAATAAAATTTACAAACTATAGGAAGAAAAAGTTTGAAACGCGATAGTGAAAGAGCCGCAGTATGTTATCCGTGCTGCCAAAGTGCCAATTTATAGATTTCCATTTAAGAAGTTAATTAAAATATCAAGTCAGTTTAGCCAGCTTAACACCAATCGCGCGTATTCTGTCTTATTACAGAAATATAATTAATTATTTATCTCAAAAAAGGCTGATTAAAGTACGCGTCATATATTTTCGTAATATTCTATAATTGTTAAATGAATTTTACAGTGAATTAGAAATTATTTCATATCATCCATTACTTAAAAAATATATTGAGATAAATATTATCGTATCTAATCAAAATTTCTATTCAGAATCGTAATTTTTATTAAATTTATCAGTCTATGATCAATATATAGTATCAGCACATGCGGTATGGTAGAAATTACTGCAACATTTCTTGCAGTGTACATATGTTTCTTTGGTTCTATAATTAATCGTAAGCCTATATACTGTAATAGAACAGCCCGATGACACGGAGTTTCCGTGGACCGTATGTATTTGGCAAGCGTTAATTGGATCATTCTGGGAACGAGACACGCTACTGGGGTCTTAAACTCCATACAATTGGCTGCCCTATATAAATCAGAGTTCTATAGGGCCGTCCAAAGTATCTTATCACTGAAATGTCTGACAGTGTCGGTGGTCGTAGGTACACAGGTCGGAGAAAGAACTAGACACGCGGTAGAACACGATCTTGGACCACTCGGCGAAAAGCAGGTTCGGCGTCGCCTTTCATATATCTCACACTCCGCCCAGTCCGAATTAATCCCTCGCGGGTCCATTGCACGATATCGCGGAACGGCACAAGCCCCCCCCCCGACTTCGGGGAAAAGCCAGTGCTCGTGGAAGCGCGACATCCGTATCTCCGGGGTTTCCGGGAGGCGCGCGGGAAACCGCCGCGCGGCCCCTTATATATATCGCGCCCGGCTCTGCGACAATGCCCGCGAGATCGTGTCCCGCGTGACGCGGCGCGACGCGATCGGGATTTACGGGCGGGCTGCCTCATGCCGCGTAACAGTCGCCGGCTATTAGGCCGCCGATTAAATAAGATGGCCGGCGATAAGCCCCGGGATTTACGGCGGGGCGGCCGAGTTTGTTCGGGCCCGCGCGACCCTCCCCGCGTGGGACTTTTGCGGGCGGGCTCCCGTCCGCCGCGCCGTTGCGATACGCCTTTTTTTTTATCTGCGCGTGTGTATGCATATATAGTACGTGTCCCTCTGCCGTTGCCGCGAGGTCGGATATATATATATATATATTGATTCGCCGAGGCGATAAACCGCGGCTTAACGATTCTATAATAAACGCTCGGCTCAATTTATTCCCTCGTCTAGGCCGTTTATCTTTTTCAGGCATCCGAAGAGTGATGCTTTAACGAATGATAGGGATTGCGCTAAATGTCCTGATGAATTCATTACGCGTCGCGCGCCAGTTCCCACCGGATTCCGGCGCTGCGAAACCTCCTTTTCGTTCCTTTTTTTTTTTTGACGTCGACTGTACAATTTATTCAGCGCCAAGTGAAACCGAATGTGTGAGAGACAAAAGCGCGATAAAGCCACGGGCTTCTTATAATACACTGTTGTCATCGATTGTTACCGTTACCCTTCAAAAACTCGAGCATTACTCGCTGCCGAGTGGGAATTATTTGAAAAAGACCGGAAGTAATAGTTAGAGGCTTAAGTGCTTTGAGAAAGGAAGGACTGCGTCTTCCTGTGCAAAAAATAAGCACATTCATCGCGCTAAATTTGGGAAATCCTTTTTGTACGTATATATACGCGTCTAGCGTATCACCATGACTGAAAATCGTAGCATGTCGCTCGTCGAGCACACATATGTACAATAATCCTGCGAGGGAATAACCCAATTTGACGGAGAATGTCCCCATCATCGTGTTCGCCGAGGACTGTATACATATATACACGTAAACGGGGAGCGGCTTCCGCGCGACACGCACAACCGCCTGTTGCGCCGGCCGAAGGCAGTCTGACGGTTCGCGGCTTGATTATCCTATATATATCCAGCGGGGGCATATTAAGCCGGGGGCGCCTCGTTAACCGCTGCGCCCCCCCGCGGCCGCGCCGCGGGACCGCCCGAGCAGCCACCGGCGGGATATTGTCACTCGGCCGAAGAGCCTCGCGCCTGATTGCGAGGTATGGGACGGGAACGCCGGCTCGGAACAATGGGTACCCCCCCCCCTCCGGAGGACCGCACCTTGCGGTGCGCGCGTACGTGTCGCGCACCGGGGAGGCTGCGGAGGCGCGATCATCTCGGGAGGCCGCGGGCGTGCGCGCGCCCCCCGACAGCTGCGGCGACACTGTCTCGGCCGCGGGACATGTGTGCGCGCGCCCCTGCAATGACTGTGTTTACGCGGGCGGCTGGCGCGCGCGCATAGCCCAGCTGGCCCGAAGGACGCGCCGGTAATGACTGTAATGACGGCGGGGCATTGCGCGGCCACGCCCACTCCGGGTCCTCCTTTTTGCCCGGGCCGCCCGCCCGGCAGCCTTTGCCCCCCGACGGTATACATATACATAGAATGTAATCGAAAAGAAGTCCGGGGCGAGGGGGGGAGGAGGAGGCCTGATTGCACGCTCGGCCGCGCCCCGGACGGGCGGCGCGCACGCGAGGAGGCGCGGATGCGTCCCGCGGATAAGGGCCCCCGGGGTCCAAGGTCGCCGGCCCGGGGAGGGCGGCCGGCGATTATATGCCGGGAGTCGGCGGCTGGCGCGCGCGGCCCTCGAGGTGCCGCTCGGATCTCCCTCGATTTATTTCCCCCCTAATGGCCCACTCGCGCCTGATTCAGAGTAAACTTCGGTGATTATAGTTGTTTGCGCCAACTTTATTGCAACACATCGCCGCTCAGCTTGGCCCATTCATTTGCGCTTTTTCAAGCCTTGAAAGACTAGTAGTTGCCAATATATCCATTTCCACTCGGTCTGACTACGTGTAATCATGCAATTATTTGTAACGCGCGGACTTTGAGAAGTCCCTTGTATACATGTGTATATAACTCCGAGCCCTCGGAGCCTCTCGCTCGATCTCCCGATTGTTTTCTAAAACATACACCGAATCCGAATAAGCGTGTATTTATAAACGAAACACTTTGCGGTCAAATATTCCTGTCGATTGATTCCGTCACACAATTTACTCCCTTTCGCTCCCTTCCCTTTCTGCGGTCGAATCATCGTTTTAGGTTATTTTTGTATACACGCTGCAAGTATTTCATATTCGATTTTCTTATAATGTAATGTAGTTTTTTTAAGCAAATGTCCTTATTAGCAAATTTCTTTGAGTAATTGACGTCCTCGATGATCTTGAGTAATTGACGGGCCGAACAGTTGTTAAAATCTAGAATGATCAAGATTGCGACGCGATAACATTTTTTCTTACACCCGACCAAGTGATTCAGCGTCCTTGATATTTATTTTTTTTTTTTTTGCTTGATTTTGTAAATTCATTTTATTTTCGCATTTCCAATATCGAACTGGCCAACTTGTGTTTCGCTCGTGCGCCTTATAGTATTTTGAAGATTGCACGAGAGATTGCATCGGCAGGCCAAGAAGAAAAATCACGTGTCGATATATAAAATCGATTTATCAAACAAACTATATTCTTCAAAAGTTCGATTTTAAAATTAGATATCGAATAAGTTACACAAATTAGCGAGTAGAGTTGAAGCCGATCAATAATCGATAAAAATGAGCCGAGTCAAGCAGAGCGTGAAACGTCCTTTATAAACTTGGTTATTTTCTTCCGGCTCGAGGAGGGCCCCGAAGGCGACTGCCAGGCCTCGCGGTCGATGATCCATTAATCATTTTAATAACTATATAGTGCAGCGATTACGGGCCTAGCGAGCAAACACAATGTATCAAAAGTGTGTTTATACGCACACGCGCACGCGGAGGGCCCTCGACTCGCAACGAAAACACCTCGCGCCTGCACACGCGTATATATATATATACGTATGCGCGAGAAGCGGGAGGAAGAGAAGGAGAGAGGCAGCGCTTCGAAAATTGGCCTAGGGAGCGCGGGGGGGATAAAAAAAAAAGAAACGCCGGCGGCAAGCCGAGCCCGAGGAAACGGCCGGGCGCCGAGAATCAATAGTCACGCAGAAAAGGACGAGGGAGCCGCGCGAAAAAGGAGGGGAGCCAGGCCAAACAAAGGAGGTGCAGCGGAGGAGCTGGCGAGTAGACGATGAGTCGATGATAGCCGCGGAGAGGAGACTGTGGCAGCCCCGGAAAATAAAAAAAGAGGACCCCGACTATGAAGCACATACGTATATATATATATATCGCGGGGCCGGTATACAAAGGGGCGAGCGGTAGCTTATATGGGGAAAAACGCCTCCTCCGGTCGTTATATAGCGCTCGGAAAAGTCCGGGGGAATGCAGATCTAACGGCCGGCCGGGCACGACGCCCGCGAGGCGACCCCCGCGATTTCGGCCGGGCCTTCAATTTAACGGCGCCGTTTTTTCACGGGGGTGTATATGTAGGTGGGCATGCACGGGGAGACAATTACCCGGATAGCGATCGGCTCGGGGGGGATTAATTCGTGTATGCCGTCAAACGATCGCCCGGTAAACTTATAGATAATTATTTTAATTAAGAGCCCCTTGGCTTTTTGTTGGCTTAGCTAATATATTTCGCGAGGGGCTTGTATGTATCTGCCGGTCAATCTGGAGCGCGGCGAGTATAACACTTTCATGAGTATATAGCCGGCTATGTGCGCGCGCGCGGCTCCCCGTTATGGCGGCGCGCGCCGTTTCATCGGCATAGAATCCGAGCGGCTTTCCGCACTGCACCGGCTCAAAATGCCAAACTAATTGCGGAATTCGTTAGGAACGTGCGATCATTGTTAAGATTAATTTTTCGAGGATCGGGACTTAACGGTTCCGTCAAACCCCGTGTGCACGTGCGCCGCACGGCGGATATGCACCTCGTTTATCCTTATCGGCTCCGCCTAAGCTACAAGCCACTAATTCATTGATAACACATAAACAATATTTTAAAATGGGGAAAGAGTCGTTGCACGAGCAACTTTCTCGAATACCGTGCGAGTAAATTTATAGACTGCCGCTTTGCTTCCTAATTAACCTTGCCAACGGCAGCTGCTGCGCCCGCGTGTACGTATATACTTTCATCGTCGTTGCTTTGCGCGGGCTAATAATTTTAAAGAATTTCACTCTCCAATCGGCTTTCGGATTCCCATTATTCCACCAACCCAATTTTCACCAGACAATACGTGTACTATATATACATATCACGAATAGTCCATATAGATTCTTATACATGTACATATATGCAGTACGACTGCAAAAATCACTGAATCTCATCGGTGTAATTATGCAAATGGGTGACCCACTACAGCCGCTGACCCAAGGAATGCGGTCCACGGAAAGCGGACTGACCGCCCCCGCAATCTGCCCGATCGGCCCGCAGACGGCATAATCGCGGAGGGCGCATATAGCGCGACCCGCGCGCGTGGCGATGGCGCGGGAGCGATATATACACGCGTCGCGGCCAGCGCCCACTTGGGCCCCAACACACACACACATGTATATAGAATCGGCCGCGAAAAGACACGGAGATGCAGGGTCGAGATTACGGCGCTCGGCCGGTCGCCGCGGCCGATTGCGCGCGCGCATAGGTACAAATAGAGGCGTTGCGCAAGCCGGGCCGATAGATTATACACACCGCGGCGGAGGAAGTGGCGGGCCGCCGCACAGATTGCGATTTTCCAAGGGGGATTGGCTTTCTTATTGAGCCGTAGTGTCGATTTACACGAGGGCCGTGGGCCGTCGTTAGGGTCGCGCGCGGCGCCCGTTCCTCTTTTCCCGGGGGAAGCCCCGGTTTGTTTATACTCCCGGCGGCCGCGTGCGGCTACCGCGCTTTGCCGTCCCATTTTACGCCGTGGGCAGGCCGCGTCTATAATTCATCGGCTTACGGGAGGAAGAAACGCTCGCCTATATCGCCGCGCTCGGTCGCGCGTGCCGCGCGAAAATTGAGCAGACGCGCATAAGAGCTGCGGATGGCCGTAGGAAAAAGATTCGATTTATCCGTCCAGTCGACGTGATTGCGAAGGCGGCTTATTATCATAAAAAAAAAGAAAAAAAAAAGGGGGAAAAGGGTGCCCGCCGGCAATTGGAGAAATGTTACATTGGCCGCTTTGCATATATATGTATACAGATATATATATAAGATACACGGAGATATCGGCTTAAGGCTTTATTTTCGGCCCCGGCGCTCGGCCTGTATATTTTAAAGGGCTTACACCTCGGGAGTGATGCAAGTCATTGAAAAAATGGAGAATAAGAAGGGACGCTGACAAGCTCGGGGCGCATAATTCGGCCGGACGTATTTATTTTTCCCCCGGGGACGGGCGGCGGGCCGGTAAACAGGCGCGCGGCCGACCGACGGGGAATTCATCGCGTGTCCCTGCGAACTTATAACTATAATTCGAGGAAGCGCCGCGGCCTGAGCGGCAGACGTTACCAAATCGGGCGGCGGCAAAAAGCCGCGGCTCCTCCCCGGCATGTATAATAGACAGGGGGACAGGTATACATCCAGGCGCCCCCGGCATCTATATATACCCACACGCGCAAGCGGCCAAGAAGCCGAGGGGGCCTAATTAAAAAATTTCTGCGCCGGCCGGTGCGCCGTAGGTGCGGGCCGCGCCCCGGCTATACACATACCCTGTGAAAAAGGAGGCCGGGCCGGTGGTGGGGGGCACGGGCGAGAACCGCCCAGCGGCCCTCATTCACGCGCCGGACTCATTGATATTGCGCGTGCGCGCCCCCCCGGGCTTTCGGGTGGTGAGCCCCCCCCCCCTCTTTTTTCCCCCGGGCCAATCTTCGCGAGGCGGCGGCTTTTCGTTTGCCCACTCGCCGATGCGTATCTCCGCGCGGCTGAGTTATGCACTCGGCCGCCATATTTGAATAAACACGTATGCCCCTTTCGAGGCGGCGCGGGCTCTTTCAGCCGGGCGAGGAAAGCCGCTGACGTACGCGACGACGTGCCCCGGTGACGCGCGTACGTGTAATCGACTGGGCCGCGGGGACTCATGCAGCCGGTCCTCGCTCGCCTTGGAGGCGCGCTTTCGGTGACAGTTTCGCGTACGCGGCCGTTATTACAATCCCGGGCTCTGGCTCGTTCCGCGTAGTGCGCTAGTCGGGCTTTCGCAGGGGACGGCTTCGCGGAAGGGCCGCGCACTGCGAATATACTCTCGCTTTATATTATACGGGCTAGGTGTACGAGACGAGTTCCATATTTTGGGAAGCTTCCTCCTAACTCGCCGTCCCGTTCGTCCCGAGAAATCGCTCGCGATAACGCTTACATATATATACAAATGTATCCTCGGTTGCTCCAACGGGCGCGCAGCTCACCGGCTGAAGCGGCACTTTTTTTTTACTCTTTGCCTTTCATCGGATAAACAGAAGCCAAGCAGTCGGTGTACCGCCATTGTTCGTACTCGCGCGAACTTCTTCCGCGCGCAGTCGCAGGATCAATTAAACCGGCAGCGAGACGCGCGCAGTTGAAAAGTGTAATAAATATATAAAAAAAAGAAAAGATAGGGTGCCAGCTCGTGTGGAAAGTGAGCGCGAGGCGCGTGCGCGCGCGCCTGATTAAAATTGATTGGTCAAATTGGCCGTGTGTATCGGCCGCGGGGTTTTTTGTACGTTTGCCAGGGTGCGCGTACGCATAATGCGCGCGCAGGCAGGACTTAATTAGATACGAACGCGCGCGCGCGGATCCCCGATTATAATTCTCTTGCGAGAGCCGGCAAAAAAGTGCCGGCAGAAGAAAGCGCCGCGCGCGGGGACCGACGCCAGGTATATATATATATGCATACGCACGTACACCCGCGGCGCAACGGCTATACAGGCGATTCTCGAAAAGTCGGGGGTATATGTGTACGCGGCTTTTTGAACTCCTTTCCGAATGTATGTATCCCGCGGGCCGAGAGGCGCAATTACCCCGGCGTGAAGTAACACTTGCGCGGCCCTCGGGACGGCCGCCCGGACGATCAATCACTTTCCGCGCCTGCACCTCGCTTTCCGCGGCGCGGCTTTCCCCCTGTCGTCGCCGCGGCGCCCGATCCATTCACGCGCGGCGCTCGCGCAGTTTATCTCCTCCCCCTTTGAACGGAGCCGTCCCCGTATCGCTCGCGCAATATACACTCTGCTTTCGCACCGGGGAACGCATTCGAAATTTCCGGCCCGCTTGAGCCGCAGTTTAACGAGTACATATATGTAGGGCCGATATTGCGCGGCTCGCATTCCTGCCTGAGCTGCCCGTGCGTTATACCACTCCACGCGCAAGTACATATGCATATATATGTATATATATATGTCGCGCGGGACTTTGAGCAAAGGAGCGCAAAGAAGTCTGCGCGCTTATAAAAGGTATGATAAATATTTTTTTTTTTTTTTATTCCCGCGGACAAAGGCATATCGCGGCTTGCGGCGGACAGTAGCCGTAGTTTTTCGTAAAAAAAAGAAAGAGGAACGGGAGGGGGCGGCGTTATGCGCGTGCACACATAACGGATCGGTAAGCACACTCGGCTGGCTTTTCATTGCACCTCGTTCTTCTTCTCATACAATGCAGACAATTACCGCGGGCCCCGGGCGATAAATCCAGCCGCTAAGGATTCTCTTGTAGGTCCCTCTCTCTCGATAATTAAATCGGGAGAGGCAAAGCCAGGCGGAGGGTATAAAAAATCGGCCGGCGCTCGCGCGCTCCGGGGCCGGACGCTTGGCGCGCGGGCAAAATTTCAAATTTATCGCGCGGCCGGGGAGGGGCCGGGGCGTCCAATTTTTTTCGGCGGGGCGCTAAGGATCGGCACGGCTTGGTTATATATATATACATGTATGTATATACTGCCGCGTCGGGCCTCCTACGTATATATACACAAGCCTGGCAGTTGGTTCCGCCGCGATTCCGCAATTTGCGCAAGGCCGATCGTCGGGCGCGCCCCGTCTGGGGTAATTGCCGATCGCGCGGCTGTTTGCTCAGGGCCGGCGGACAACGGATCGCGTGTGCCTGGCCCACCTGTCGCCGCGGCCTACTAATCCCGCGGGCGCGCCGATGACGGCTCGGCTTACGCGCCGCTCGACTGTCGGCTCTTCCCTCCCGCCTGCGGGCCCTCCCGATTAACATCTTTTTCAATACGCGCATATATATGTGCGCATCGCCTTTGGGGAAAAGGAAGAAAAGGATGAAACGGTTGTCTATTGGGCGGACACGCCCACCGGGCCCCCGCGGCACGTAATCGCCTTTTTTGTTTTGCCTGCGGATTCTTTTATCGCCGCAGCGCGAGGATCAGGATTCAAGCTCTCGGCCTTTGAAGCCCACGGCGCCGCGGCGAAAAACACGATCGCCGTGTATATATATATATATAATTCCCGCAGCGGCCTAGTGCAGAGCGTTCGGCGGCCGATATATAGGCGAGTATATATATATATATGTATGCTAATGCGCGCGCACCGCGGCCCTTGTTCCGGTAATGACGCCTATTCTTGCCCTCTGCGGCTCGGCGCCCGTTCAAATTAGCATAAACAGTCGGCGCCGGCTTCGAATTTTGCGCCAAAGCGAGGGAGCGCGCGGGGAGGAGCTCCACAAGGAGACGGGTATAATAGCGTATATATATATACCTATACATCGGCGCTCCGTAAGTACCCCGGGGGATTTCTAATAAAGCCTCGATCGCGTACAAGCAAGCTCACTTAAAAGCCCGGCGCACCTCCCCCGAGTCTTTTATATATATCTCGCGGGAGAAAGAAAGCCGGCAAAACTGTGCAGAGGCTTGTAGGAGGGCAACAAGGTATATTTTCCGCATATTTACCATTCTGCTTAAATGCGTGATGTGTATTCGTGAATGCGGCGCTTCGGAAATTTCACGCTCAATTATCGAGTCGTTCAAGCGGATTATTGCACGGTAAAACAAAATAACGGTACGTACAAGCGCAATGGCTATTTCTATATGCGTACAATTAACCACTTTAATGCCTTGGCATGGATTTTAATAGTGATTCTAGACTGCTATTGCTCTTAGATTCACCATTGATTGTGCTCTTGATACTTAATCAACCGATTAACTCGGAACATTTATATATTCTCAACATTGTATTTAGACGGCCAGGCGCGCACTCGGGGAGGAGTGCAGTGTTTCAGGAACAACTCGGTCGATTCCGTCTAGACATCGCGGGCAGCCTGTAATAATTGAATAACCAGTTTCATCGTTTAAAGCTCCTTAAAAGTTAACCACCCGGCGGCCTAACCTCAGGAAAGAAATCCCGCCGCGGGCACGATGTTTCGCGTGCCAGTCTCCTCCTCCTCCTCCTCCACGGGGGCGAACATTGTCGAGAGGGTCGACTGCGCGTGTAGGCTGTGCCCTCGGCGAGCCCTCGAATCGAGTCCCGAGGGCCTCAGCTTGCGGTCGGGAGACGCGATATTACGCCCCGCGCGCAATTTTCCCCCGCCGCAGGCATTCGGGTTATTGAAAAAGACAAATCTGCTTAGCGCGGGAGCACACAGCCGCCCGGGGATTCGCCGAACAACCGAGACTTTGATTTTTTATGAGGCGCTGCGGCAGCTCAGACCGCCGGCAATTATATCAGTGTCGTTCCTTTATTTACTTTGTTTGTTCCTGTTGGAAAGCCCGCGCCACGTCTCCATATGCGCACACGCGTATATATATACGCCTTCTGCCGGCCCGTCGACCGGGCCAACTACCGGCTCGGCCTGCTCGAGAGGCATTAATTTGGCCTCGTAACGAACTGGGCCGCTCGGGAGGGCGACGGGCCGATCTAACGAGCGGCGCTTCCGATATTCGCGCCCCGGCCGCCGGGCTGGGTTTACGAGCTAGGCAAGAGTAATCGGCCGATTACCGAAAACTACGTGGCGGCGCGGGCCCGGCACGCACGGCCGGCCGCCCGGGGCTTTATAAATAGGCCGCGCGCGACCCAGGAGGCGCCACTTGTGCCTAATTGCCTCTTAAAAAGCGAGCTGCCACGCGCACTGCAAACTAACCATAACCCCTTATATTGGCCTGCGCCTCGATTCCCTCGAGGCCTCGCGTATATATAATGAGCGCGCGTTTTAAGACAATGCGATTCGCTTGCCGGGAAGCGCCTTTCGATCCTCTCCCATGATCAATTTGAATAAATGCCGGTTTTAGCTCGTCCGGATGCCATTGAGAAAGAGAAGAATAAAAAAAGAAGGGGGGGGGGGAAAGAATCGCATCCCATTACGGGAGGGGGCGGGGAGACCTCGTTGCACCGAGAGGCCGCGTCGTCTCGCCGGGCTCAAAATCATCCCCGCAAATAAGGACGCGGCTCGGCCAACATCGTAATGGGACACTTTCCGGCAGAAAAGTCAGTTTGCCTGCGAATGAGGCGCCTTCCGAGAAGCCCCCGGCCGGAGCCTCGCGGACGGAAAACCGCTGCGCCTTCCGGGTAATATCCATTCGGACCTCGGTTTTCATTAGCGCGAATAGGCGCACAGCTCAAGGCCGACCGAGGGCGGGATTGGGCGCGGCTTCCTCCACGCCCTGTATGCCATATACTTCGCAGAAGTTGGAACGTGTGTACGTATATAACCGCCAAAAAACTGCACACCGCACACGCACAGTGCGATTGTACATCCTCCGTGGGAGAGAGACGCGCGAGGTCCAGGGGGGCGGAGGCTGCGAACTTTATTTCGGGTCGAGCGCTGGAAATAGGCGCAGCGCGCACGTGCAGCCGGTCTCGGGAGCCGCGGATAACGGGAGCGCGGGCGACACTCGGCTCTCGCGCATTCAACCGGGCAGCCGGGCTTTGTGCGGCCTCCGGCTGTTTATCGCCGCTTGCCGCCCCTTCTTATAGCAACCCATGCAGGAATGTGGAAGAACCATACGGGGAAGGCAGAATCGCGTTCCCCCCGCACTCGGAGGATGCACACACATATATATATATATACGCGGAGCGCACGGGATATACGATATTCCGGCCGAGCGCCGCGAATCCGCTTATTAATAATAATACAAAAAAGGAGTCCCGGCGCCGGCGGTGCAGATGGGCTAATTGGGTGTCCGCGGGCATATCTCCCGGCTCGCCGCGCGAAAGAAAGCCACTCGTAAAGTTTTTCCTCCCCGGCCTTATTACCGAAATAATTGCGGCGCGCCAGGGCTTGACAATTAAACCCCGGGCGTCCGGGCCAATTATCACTCCGCCGCGCAAAATAAACAATCGGCCCATCCAATGGCGGAGACAATGCGCCATTACGTGGGCGGCGCACGCAGCGCGCGTGCGGGATTCCCACCGAGGCGGCGGGGGCCTCGCGCTCTTATTCCGGTCAGCGGAAGTTCCTCCCGGCGCGGGTTCTGTTTTTTTTTTTCGTCGTTTGGCCGCACGCGCTCCTGCCGTGCGGTCGCGCGCGCGCGCCTGTCGCGATGTATAGGGGCCGCGCGTATGTATCCGCTCGCGGGATCATTGTTCCCGCGTCGAGCGGTGCATATATACGGCCGTCCGCGTCGTCCGACTATGGCGCGCACCTCGCGCGACAACAAGGGCAAGGCTGACTTTATCGCGGGCCCTCGAGATGTAGTGGCCCAATGAGATTTATTTATCGGCGATTAAGCCGCGCGCGTCGCTGGCGTAGTCCAGATCTGCCTCGTGTGTGTATAATTAAGCCCGGCAGATTTTTTCCGGCGATTAAACTCGCGCGCCGGCCCGAGCTTTTTGCAAAATACGGAAGCTTTCTCACTTAACTTTCCGCTATCGCGATCTCGCGCGGGCCCCTTCGCGCACTTCGCACTCCGAGGTTACTGCACTGTCTATTAGCCTCTAAATTAAGAGCTGCAAAAAGTCGGAGACGCGTCGATGTCGAGAATAACTAATTGCCTACTAACTGGCCGCGAGTGCGCGCTGCCTATCACCGGGATCATTCTCGGAAAAAAGATAACTCCTCGCTTTAATTAAACAAAACGAAACGCCAGCTGAGAGCCTCAGCCATGTTAATATGGAATTAGCTTTTAAAATGGCTGTCTAGCTATCTATTTGTGTGCATATACACCTAAGAATATTTTCATACAATACTGTCATTCGGTAGATCGCTTCGATACATATATATGTATACGCGGTGTAGGATTATACCTCTATGAGCAGTTCTTCATAAGTAAACAGCATAACGACAGCTAGTCAAAAAACATCTCTAATTGCGCCTCGGAGCAGCTGTAATTGCAGTCATTCACAAGTCCATATGAGAAGCGCTGATTGCAGATCGGGGAAAAAGTGTATCATTTACGCGGCAGCGACATTAACACCACCGCCAGCAGGACGTCCCTAGGCCCCTCGATTCGACCAATTAGCCATATATATATATACAGCTTGGTACACGAGTGGCAAGTGGCGTCGATTGCCATGCAAATCGCGCGGCGTCGTCTTTCCTCGGACGGCGCGGCTTTCCCGAAAGCCCGCGCGCGCACACAGGTGCAGGTGGTCGAGCGGGCTCGGGGTTAATCGCGGGATTCGCGGTAGGGAGGCGCGGAGAGCGCCGTGGGACTGGCCGCCGGCCCTCGTCAGCGCGCGAGTCGAGTTTCGCGCGCCGCCGGCTCACCTGACGGCTTCATCTGGCCGAGAGAGAGAGAGAGAGAGACAGACGGAGGGAGGAGGGGCGCCCCGGAGCGGGGGGGAGGATAAGGGCCGCGCGCGGCGCGAGCGCTAAACGATCCGCGCGCCTCGCCCGGGAGATTTATTAATTGGACTCTGCGAGCGGGGCCCTGACGCGGCCGGAGGTGGGGGGCGAAATCTCGTTAGGTATGGATATGAGCGGCGGCGGGCCTTTTTTGCGAGGCGCGCCCTCCCCGGGCCCGCCTTCTTGCTCCCTTTTGTTTGTTTAATCTCGGGAGGTGGGGGGCCGACGCGCCGCGGCTTCAAAAGCCTCGCGGTTTTACTCCGCTTAATTCTTCGGCGATCTGTCCGAAAATCGCCCGGTGATTTGTGGTTCGAATTATCGGGCCGCGTGAAATATCACTTCAAATTGGCCCTCTTCCACCCAGTGTATATATAACCGAGCTGGAATTTAAAGGGAATTGGCTTTCAAAGTGAAAATTTATGTGCAAAGTTAATGCGATTTTTGGAAAGAGGAGAAAAATGAGTTTTTTCATCGAGAGTCATTGCCGATTGTTCATGTGGACCCTGGCAGAAATTTAAACGAGTTTCTGCCGAGTTTATTAGTACCATTTATAAATTAAATCAGTTTTGTGGTAAGCATTAAAAATTTAATATGTTATTCAACGGGCTACAATTACCGCAGCCTATATATATTTCAACGCTACTCTTCTCGTATATAGTCTGGATGATTTTTATAGCCTTTACAGGTTATTTTTATGGACTTAAACGTTTGATTAACACATTCTCTACAAAATCTAATGAATTTTGTCTACTAGGACAGTCTCCCGTTTTATTTGTATAGCGTACTGTCTGTATTATAATATATGTAATAGGTCCATTTCAAAATAATCATCGTCCGATACAGGACTAATTTTATAGCTGTTTCAATAATGATATTCATTTAAAATACCATAAATTATGTCCTTAATCATCGGAATGCCGACTTAATAATATACCATGAGAAAAGCGGCATATTAGATTACTCCGGTCAGGTAGGGCGCGTCGAGCAGAGGCCAAATATCCGAATCCGCAGCGATATGCGGTCATAAGAAGTTGGCATGGACATAAGAACGATTTTCGGAAGGCGGCCCGGGCATTCCCTGAACAATCATTAATATCGGATCGCGTCGCGCCGGGGAAAAAAGGGGCCGGATGATGGGGCGGAACAAATGGAGGATAAAAGGGGGCGGCCTAGCGGGCCGGGGCCGAGCGCCGCCGCGGCGGCGACGGCAGCGACGACGGCGGCATCTCATAATTCCGCCGGGGAAAAAAATCGGGGGCGGCCTCTAATTAGCGGCGTCATCCCGAGCGGCTGCCCCGGCAAAAAGTCCCCGGTAATTAGATTAAAGTAGTTAATTCGAGGCTGCCCGGGGAATTCGGGGGCCGTGGCGACGCTGCCGCCCCCTGGACGCATAGGCAAAAAGCCCCCTGCGCACGCGCGCCTCCGGCCCTCTTTCCCCCGGCGCCGCGGATATCCCCGTAATTCAATTAGGGATTTTTGCCCCTCGGAAATTTTGGCCCCGGAAAAAATGCCGCTCGATCGGGCCCCGGCGGCCATTTTGATTGGGAAGGGGCCGCGAGCGCGCGCGCCGCACGGGCCTTTTAAGCCAAAATAAAAGCGCCCGGGAGATTAATGGAGGTTCGCCGGCTCGCGTGCGCGCGCCCGCCCGAAAAAGAAGCCCACGCGGCCCTCCGGGAGGTCAATGGATTCGATATTGCCGCGCCTCGAGGATCCCGGGCTCATTTGCATCGCCGGCTCGTTAGAGGCGCGCCGGGAGCGGGCCGCGTCGGCCTTGCAGCTTTGACCCCAGGCTCCGGGGGCCCGGGCGATCCCGGGGCGCGATAGCGACGGGCGCTTCGCGGCCGCCCGGCTCCCCTTTCGCAACAGGTGTCCGGGCGAGGTGTTGCCGATCCTCGCGGGGATCGGCCCCGAGGCCCCGCATATATGCGCACAGGGGCTCCACTAGGCGCTGCGGAGATTAGCCGAATTTCCCCGGCTCTTAGCGCGCCGCTCCCTGCCGATACGATCGCTGCACACGTGGGCAGTTTGCCGCGCGAAATTTCTGCCGGGGGGGAGTGAATAAATTAAAGGGATGATTTATCGCCGAGCGTGAGGGACAACCTCGCGCGCGCCTATCTGAATTATCATCCATCCGGCGGGCGACGGGCGACGGCACCGATTCAATTTATTCCTCGCGAACGAGCCTATCCCGCCTACAATGGCCTTTACCGCATTCCCTCTCCCTATATAGATGTATGTATATATATTTACCTTTGGAACAAAATATATAAATCACCCTTAAATAAATGATGCGCCTATTTATCATTCATTAAGCGAGCGAAGGGCAATTGATCAAATTCGGTTATCGGGGGGCGTATCGGTAAATCTTCCGCGTCCTCATATACCTCATTAAAGGGATTATAATCGGGGCCAATTAATGTAGCGGCGCGGCGGGGCCAGGCCGAGTGGCCAAAGATTCCTCCCGGGCCCTTCCACGTATCGAGCGCCATCTGGGGTCGCGGGCCCAAAAACGCGTGGGATACAGCGAAAGGGCGCGCGATACCCACACACACACCGGCCGGTAGGCGACCACCGCGCGGTACATTAATAGCGTCACTCAGCCTCCTAAATTGAACAAAAGCGATCGGCGGCCCCGGTAAATTTATCAAGGCCCCCGGGCCGTATTATATATATATCTCCGATCTCCACCCCGCGAGCTGACCTAAGAAAAAAGGAAGAGCAAGCCGGGCGGCAAGGGGTCCCCTTAATATACGTACGCGGCGGCCGCATACCCCTGGAATGCCACCGAAAACGTGTCCGGGGCGCGCCGATGAAAAACGAACTGACACGTTCTCCGGGGTCTCGTCGCGGCCGACCACCGCGCGGCCCCCGGAGACGGATGAGCGCGCGGCCGAGTCCGTCATTTCCATACAACTCCCTCGGGTCCTGGGATTCCCCGGCCGGGGGAAATTTATACCTTCCGATCGGCCGCGGGATAGGCCTTCGTACACGTGTGTGTACGCGCGATCGCTCCCGGCCGCATATAGTTCCTCCCGCGGCCTCCTCTCCGCCCCGGAGGAAGAGGAAGCTCTCTCGGCCGATTTTTTGGTGGTCCGCGCGAGATTAGGTAGCCGATTTCTAACTTATATATATCTGCCGGCCCTGGTAACTACCTGAGATTCGGATCGAGATTTCCCACCCGCGGCCTAACAATCTCCCAGGCGGGTTAGGCAAGCCGCGGCAACGGTGTCGAGGCTAGATCAAACGATTCGTACAGCGCGCCAGATTTTTATCGCCCGCGCGACTCTACACCGCGGCCTGAAAATCCAGACTTTTCCACAGCTGGCGTCGAACGGGATCGGGACGCTTGCTCTCGGCATGGTTTATCTCAAATCTGTTGCGCTATATATCTGTATATACATACATACACAGACGGCCGGCGTTCCTCGAATTCCCCTTGATCGGGGGATCGAAGAGGGGCCCGATCGATACGCACATGTATATATACGGGCCGCGCGTAGATCACCTACCCGATCGGCCGCCCCGAAAAATCCTCTCGGAAGCTGCGCCCTCGGCCAATAAAAGCTCCAATTAACGGCAATTAATCGGAGCGTGCGCTCCCGATGGCTCGCGCGCGAGGGCCCCGTTGCCCGCGGAGGGGACTATCCATCTTCCTGTCCGCGCGTCCCGTGCTTTCTAAATTCTGCGGGGCCTCGCGCGCGCCTCGACTCCGAGTGAATAATCGGCCGGGCTCCGGGACATTGTCACTCGGTCTCGCCGCGCCGTGTTCCCGTAGAAGATGTTCTCTGTACACATTTGCCAGCCGAGCGCGAGAACAGCCTCGCCTCGGGATTGTGCACGTATGTGTGTGTGTGTCCGGACTCTGCTCGGATATATTTCCAAACGGCCCATACAGAGTATGTGTATACGTATATATATAAGCGGCCTTTCCCACCGGCGGCTCGTCCCTGGCTTATCGGCCTCGTTAATCAGGCTTCAGAAAGCACTTGTTATGAGCGGAGCTAACGATGTCCGAGGCATTCAGTTTGGCAGCGTCGCGAAACCCTATTTAGGCTCCGTGTTGGTATATAATACTTTTGCCTCGGCCCGAGAAAACAAGCGAGGGGATTTTTTTACGCAGAAAGCCAGTCGGACCGCACGGGCGTCCGTATATATATACATGTATACTTATTCCGCTAGTGCAGCCCTCGAAAGGTGGCTATTATTCCGGAGATTCCAAATTAAGCCCTTCTTATATACTTAGCGGCCGGTACTCTAGGTCGGCCCTCGGCGGCGCGTCGCCGAGAAGACAGCCGAGGGAATCGGGGGATCCCCCGGGATCCGGGGCGAAAAAGGGCGGCTTTATCTCTGACTTATAAAAAGATTATCTCGGCGCGTCGGGATTATTACTCTTGGGAAGGGGGGGGGGGCGAGGAGGAGGACGGGAGACACGGGCGGCGTCGGGGAAAAAAGTCGTCGAGGACCGGGGAACACGACGGGGCCCGAAACGCGCGCACATGTACGGGATCCCCGAGGATTTATACGCGCAGGAGAAATCTGCCAACTACGATTTTCGACGCCTTTTTATTGCGCCCCGCGCCGGCTACTAGAGGCGTAAAACTTTGCTCCTCGTAAAAAAAAGCGCGAGCGCCGATGCCCTCGCCGATAAAAAATGGCCCCGCGCCGCGCCGCCCGCGGGAATGCAATAAAACCAATTGCTTTTATCGCTCATTTTGCACGCGCCCGGAGGATTGTGTCCTTTATGCGCCAACTTGTTAATTGACCGGTACACGGTACTCTCTCGAATTAATATTCCGGGCCGCTCGCCGGAACAGCTGCTCTTTGTTACTCGGCCGAGGGCTTCGACGCGCGGATTAATTGATAGCCTACTCGGTCTCGATTAAAAATCCTTGTCGCTCTTCCCCGGCCAGCCCATCAGCCCAAGATATATGCATATTATATACGTGTATATGCGCCTGCGAGTTGCCGCGCGCGAATGTATCCTTAGCGCGTCCCCCCGGGACACGAGGCCCGATGCGAATTACCCCGCGGACTCTACTAAGCCGCGGTGTAGTATATATAACGATAATTTGAAAAAAAATAAAACACCGATCGAGGACGCGCAATAATTGTTACATCACCGGGCGGCGCAGGCTATATTATATTCCCGCGCGCTAACCGGCCGAATGAAACGGCCGCGCATTTTAGTCGAGGCGCTGGGTACGCGTGCGGGTAATGGATTTTTCGAGGGCGCCGCTTTACGGGCAAGTAAATCAATTTATCTCGCGGGACATCGCTCCCGTCTAAGCGGGGCGCCCGGATTTTTCTCAAATTAACGCTCGGTAGCCGAGACGCGCAAACAGCCGGTGGAAAAACATTTGGGCCCAAGGACGCTCGGGACGGCCCGCAGGAGGCGCCGGCTGTTTGTCAATGGCCCGCCCACGTGCTCGAGGGTGACACGCCTCGGTTGGGTCAACAGAAGTGGGTCAAGCCCTCGCCGGTCCGCCCGGCGGTTGGAAAAATGTCACCGAGCTGCCGAAGCCATCATCGCCCTTCTTCAACAAATTGTATTCTAACCTTTTTTTATAGAGCGATGTGCCCTTTGTGCGCCTGATGTTTAGATAAGGCCGGTTCAATAAAGTATTGATGCAGTAACAGTTGCAAGCAAATATTTGAAGCGTGTACATATAGAAGGTTATAATGGATTTCAAAAAAAAAAACGCGCATATATATATATATACGCTAGAATGCGTTTGAAGCATCGTTTCTATACACGTTCAAGTCCATTAGTGCAGCGAACACGTATGAAATAGAACACGAGGGGAAAAAAGCAAAGCCAATAAGATAGCTTGTTTATTATGTGAAATAAACATACCTTGTATTTTAATGTCCGATAATGTCTGCACCTTGAGACTTATCTCAATTTTTATACCAGGAATAATCTCTTTATTTTATTGTACGAGGGAAGATGATGTTCCTTACACGATACTAACCGTTGACATTAAAAGCATTTTTATGTAATTAATTATTTTGTTCCTTTTGTTCCAGGTGAGCCCGGCCGCGGGCAGTTGCCGCCGCGCGTGCGTATTAAGACGATAGCGAGCCACCTCGCGGGCAATATTCAATTAGGTATTGTATTATATATAAAGACGTGCTGGGCAGTTAAAATTTTTATTACGCCCTGATTATTAGCTTGATTTACATTTACGACCCGCGCCCTGGCGGCATTAATCAGGCCGCGTTATTATTTTAGTGCCGTTATTAAGCTATCTTAATCGCGGCCGAAAGCGCGCGCGCGCGCCCGCCCGTCCACGCACCACATCGATCTTATCGCGGGTGACACGCACTAAAGGACGCCGGGGCCTCGCGCCCTCGCCCCCCCCCCCAAAAAAAGGGATGCATATATATCGAAGGCAGTATTCGGGACAATGCACGAGGCCTTATGTGCATGTACATGGGCTCCGACGCCCTCACCGCTTGTGTATGAAAAAGAGGGCTGTGCACCGGAATGTGTATGTAAGCGCGGCGGCGTTTTACCCCCGCGACAAATGGGGAGCTTTTCGGGAAAGATAAGGGAAATTAAACGGGGTGCCGGGGCCGCGACAAGCGGCCGGCCGGCTGATTAATTTTTCGGGCCGGCCGCCCTTGTAAATGTACTTGTTCCCGGGAGACGCCGATGCTCTCGCCGATTAATCTCGCGGCGGCCGTTGGTATTTTTAACCCCGGCTCCTATATACAGGCGCGCGCGGCCGAGGGGCCGAGTGACAAAACTGATAAACGGCTGCACTGTCCGGAATAAGATTCGTGTTCCCATCCCCGGTCTATCTTGTTCGCGCCTTTTTTTCCCGCCGCGGCCCGGGATAATCGTTTTGCCTGCGGGCAGCCCCGGCTCTAGCGGACCCGCCTTCGCACGAGACTAATGCTCGTGGCGCTTGGCCCTTTCTTCGCGTCGGCGGCCTTTTTTTTTTCCATACACGCATATTTTTTTGGCCGTGTGTGTCTATGCAGGGGCGATTCGGGGAAAATCGCGGGGGACCGTTGTTGCGTTACACATGGATCGGCCCCCGGGTTTTTCTTCTCCCCCGCAGGCGGTTTGTTTTGCAGAGTCGGGCCGGCGCACTCATTAAGCCGTCGGGATTTCATTTTCGTTAAGATTTCATTGGAGCAGCGGGGGAAAAAAAGAGCCCGGGCTTTGGCGGCTCTGCCCAGGGCCGCGCGGCCCCGCAAAAAGAGCCCGGCCTCCGCGCCTCGGCCTTCGGGGGCCGCTCGTCGATGGTAATTCAATAAGACCGCTGCTCCCGGCTCGCTCGTTTCCCCTGTCCGAATTTATTACCCGCTGGCGACTTTATCAAAAGTGTCCCTCGCGGTACCCGATGACCCCGGCGACGCGTCATACGACCAAGGAGGATAAAGAGCGAAAAAAAAAAGAGAGCGTACACCCGATACGCTAAATCGCGCGATTTACAACGTACGCGTATACGTATATACGCGTGCGTACAACATACATAAACAGCGGGGCCTTGTTAAAAAAAACAAGCGCCAAGGAGGTGTGCATCATACACGCACACGCGCGGGAAGGAATAATCGCGCGCGCGCGCACACAGGCGCGTGTATAATTGGCCGGAGAACGTGTAATTCCAAGCGGGCGAGGGCAAAGGTGCCCGCGATCGCCGGGACTCGTTTCCCCAAGGATGAGGCGCCGGCGCGGCTTTTCTCTCTCTCGAATTTCGACCGCGGGCAACACGGCTCAAAGCCGGGCCTCGCGCTCCCCGCGAGAGAGGAGAGCCGTGTTCGCGCGGGGAACAAGCGAAAACTCTCGTTTTTATCAGGGCTAAACGATTGTTTATTTTTTTTTTTCTCTCTCCTCACCCTCCCGCCGAGGGCGGCGCGCGCACTTACAAGCACGCGGCCTTGTCCGCGCGCGGCGATCTCGAGGGCCGCTCGAATTTCTAATAAATATAAATCAACCGCGCGGTTAAATGGCACAAGCCTTGTGTGCTCGGTGATACGCGCCTGTGCGTGTGTGTGTATGGAAATTGGCGCGCGGTTTTTCGGGGGCCCAGGCCTTGCACGCGGCTTCCATCGCTAGACGGCCCGGCCTACCATAAACCAAAGCTGTGCGCTTTAATCAACCGCGCGATTGATGGAGTGCGACCCGAGGGGGAATCGCCCGGGTCGCTTACTAATAGGAACGGCCTGGTACACGTATACAGCCACCTGTAGCGCCGGCCCGTGTCGGTCCTCGCGCGCCCTGTGTGTGTATATACACGCGTAGGGCGCATTGTATCGGCGCTCGTAAATCGGCCCGGGGGGCCACGCGAGCCGTCGTCAGCCGCGCACGTCGGTGTGTGTGTGTGTCCCCTTCCTTGCATTGGCTTACAGTCGGCGGCCCGATACTTAAGGGCTTCATTTTCCCCGCGGAGGGATTAGCCATATTCCGCGGGATATTGTAATTGTGCTCGGCCCGTGCGCGCCGTGACGCTCCGCCGCGACCGGACGGTTTTCCCATAAATCTCCGCCGCCGGCCCCGGAGATTTACGAGGGGAGGGAGTACGAGCGCACGACTCGCGCGCCTCCAGCTCTATTATACGTGCACAAGACAAAGATTTTTCACCCGCGCGTAAGTAAATACATATATATCTGTGTATGTGTATATGTATATATATACATCGGCGGATATGCTGGCCGGGCAGGGCGCACCTTTCCGCAGCCGTGGAAAAAATAAACGCCGAGCGCCCGGGGCGCGGATGTTAAGCCTTGCCTAGATATATATATATATATATATATAACCGGGAACCGCGGGCGCGCGCGATTCGGTGAAGCGCCGGTAATGAAATAAGTGGCCGCCGCCCGGGATTCCGCGAAGGCCGCGCTCGAAAACAAACAGCCCCGGTGGTGTCCCCCCCCTCCCCGCGCGACCGGCCGATTTACCCCCGCGGGGCGGACTCTCGCGCGGGATAAGCCTCGACGGCCTCTCTCTTTTTTTTTCCCATCGCTCGCGGCCCCCGGCCGAGGCGCGCATTAACATGTAGCGGATACATTCGGCGGGCGGCCGATTCCGGGGGACACAGCCTCGCCCCGGGCGCCAGCGGTGTGCCGATAAATAAAAGGTAAAAAGAACGTCCGGTAGCCGGGCGCCAGGCCGAGCGGGGGAGAAGGCGACAGCGTGTGTATATCGTAGACGGGAGGGTGTATTGAACGCGCCTTGGTGCAGTAGCATAATTCGGGGTCCCCTTCCGCGAAGCCGGTCCCGCGGGGCCCTAATCAGCGCGGGGGGTGGGGCTAATTACCGGCCCTCGATGAAAAAAGTCCAGCCCCTCCCACCCTGGATTTGCGTACACGCGTGTTCCAGGCGGCCCTCATTGTTTGTTCCTTCCGCGAGACGCGGGTAATCAGGGGCCGCCGCCGCCGCGGCATTGTCCTCGGCCGCCGGCTTTACTCGGAAGCGGATCGACGCGTGCGGGGCCGGGGCCTTTTGTTGGGCGACGGCTCGAATTAAGGAAATCGAGCGGAGGCCCACAACTCCCTACGGCTCTGCCCTTTTTTTTTCTTATTTCCTCGTGCCCCCGGCGCGCAAGTGAATAGCCTGCAATTGCCGGGCCCTGCATATCGGCGAGGAGGCGCGCTCGGCGCAGCTTCCCGGGAGGCCGAGCGCGCCGGAAGTCCGAGGCTTATTAAGGATTCTAGCCCCTTATCGGACGCGCTTGAGTTTTCCCCTCGCGGGGGATTAAGGAGGCTGCAGGAGCTGTAAGCGATTCGAGAAATTGACCGAGGCCTCCTCGTGTATATATAAGGTCCTTCTTACCTTGTTGGACAATCTAATACATATATTAACTATGAATTATTATTGTTCCTGGTAGTTTATGGGTTTGATTGTGTTCTTTTCTGAACCGTTTATTTATGTTTCCTAATTATACCCTGGTTTTTCATCTTTTAGTTTGGTCAGTAAGCCTTTCGCCAACAAGTTCTGGCGTTGATCCGCAAAAACTATTTGATTGTCCGTCGGGACATTCCAAAGATTCCGACTCTTTTATCTCATCTCTGTCTGCAGCGTGGCAAGTCATATCGATTGCAACAGTATCGAAAGTTTTGACTGAAATCTCCCTCCGCCCCTTTTTTCATCGATGCATCCTCCTGCATCGTCGGCATTCTCCTTGCTCGCCCTCGATTCTTATCCCAACAGTAACTCACCCTTGAATTTATTAATAATTGCCCGCTGATTTACATTTTCACTTATGCTTTCCACGTCGCTTTTTTTGACTTTATGCTTCTTTTAATCCGGAAATTCGCATCGGGCCGGGGGCCGGGCGAGAATGCGCGATGATAAACAAAACTGTCACTCGATACATCCCTCGATGTTATCGGCGTCATTACACAGCGGTGGCCCAAGTTACGGACGCGCGGCCCCCGAGTCGCCCGCGCCCGTCATTCCCGGGCACCTCCCGGTATAATCGCCCGCGGGGCCCGAGGCGCGGCCGCCTCCCAGGGGCATCGGCCCGCGTTTCCGCCAATTAGGCCGTCTCCCGCGCCCGGCAATAAGTCACCGCGGCCCGGGCGGGGCCCCCGTCGCCGGGCCATTATACCCGCTAATAAACGCAGTATATCGCGCCGATTGCCTTCCTAACTACGGCCTGCCCCCTCGTCGGTTCTCGCGGCCGCTCGGTGGGGCCTCGCCGAATATCTACACGTACACATATATGTGTGTATATGTACATATAAATCATAAATTGGCGGGGACGCGCATTGTGCACTCGCCGGCCTGTCGCTGTCCACTCCGCCCGGGTTTTAGGGGGATTTGTCAGGGGGCCTCAGGTGTTGCCGAGATATACGACTGGGCCGCGAGAGATCGACCCGGGCGATAATTGAAATTCGCCGGCCCGTCGTCCCCGCTTCCTTCGCGCAAAGCGGATTCCGAGCGCGCGCCTCGTCGCTTATATACCCGAGGCTTGTGTCCCGCGTACGCCTCGGCCGGCTATATACTCGCTCCTCTTAATTGAATTTACGAGGGCTTATCGATTTTATTATGCGCGGGGAGGAGAAGGGGGAGACGCACATGTCCCAGGGGTTTGACGCCTGTCGGGATTTGTCTGCGCCGGCATATAATCTCCAGATCGGATGTGTGTATATGTATATATATATATATAAATGCGCGGGAGGGGCGTACGCGAAGGCTAGGCTCAAAAGGGGCGGCGGCCGCGCAATCGATGCCTGCCATCTCGGTGCAACAGGGCCACGGTTCGGCGTATACTTGCTCGGATCGCAACTGCAGCGAGCGGGTGCACGCAGGCTAGTATTACCCGGGTGGCAAAGAAGAGGTTACGCGGATGAGTTACGGCTTGGGGGGCCGCGAGCAGGTGCAGAAAGAATAATGAAAGAGCCCCGCGAGCAGCTAATTACAAGTCCTGGCCTGATTTAAGTCAGCCGCTGATTCTAAACTGCAGCGACATTTTATTGCCCCGTTCTGTTATATCGCAGATGGTATCCAGGGCATAATGGAAAAATAAAGGAATATTCATACCGGCTCAACTGTAGCTACGATTGATATAGATAGCGGCATCATCATAAAGTAGCGCAGCGCCCACGTTTGACTGCTTTACGACTGTCGCAAAGAAATCCCATTCAACAATATGGTAGGATCTTGGAAATCAAAATAAATTAGGTCGTTCATCCATCTATCTATCCATTTTTTGCATTGTCAAAGCCATAATTATCAGAATATATTCATTAGCAATTGATTTGATACTTTTTCAAATATTAAATTAATTGGTCAAATTAAAATATAACCTCCATGGTTACGTAAGTAACCATAATGGTTTTAATATACTCTGAGCAACTGATCTTTGATTCCTGTAGGAAATTAATAAAGTATAACAGTAAACCAAGGTTTTAAAGCTCTTTTTAACTTTTGATACTGGAATGCAAGAGAGACCATCACAAAGTATAGACTTCAAAGCAAAAGAGTTTAATTTGAAATAAAGAATAACGCTATTTTTTTAATTTGGACAAATTGCCGTGGTTGAACTAAGAAACAAAATCAATTATTAATAAGTGTCCCGTTGAAATGGCGATATCATCAATGTTGGATGCAATGATTTTTAAAATAAAGGTACAAGGAAATCCATTATCCAGATCCCATCTTGGTGTACGTCGTTAACGTAAACTTACTCAAATTAAAATTATAGCGTCCACTATATAAACACAGCTTTATTAATGGCACATAAAGCCTCGTCGGCGCGGGTCTCATGGCCTCTCGAGGCGGCCACCGGAGCGCCTGCGCATCCTCCGCGGGCCAACTCCTCCAGCGGCTTATCGCTTAATGCGCGCTTTCCGCAGCCTGGAACCATACGGCCCCCCCGGTAAAAGTGCGGGAAAGCGCGGTTAAAATAATAAAAAAAAGGTGCCTTCCTTCACGGCTGTAGTTTCTTTGCGATGTACACCAACGAGCGGATGGGTTAAAAAAAAAAGAGATCCTGATATTCCGCTCGTTAGTAACGCGGCTGGGCGCACGCGAAGGAAAACCGCAGCGCGGCGATGCGCGCGATACACAGCCGCGCGCAATCCTACATCGGTTGCGAGAGCGCCTCGAAAATGTGTCTCGAAAAGAGAAAAAAAAGGGGGGGGGGCGCTCGGGAAAAGAACGGGAGCAACCGGCCGGTGATCGTCGCCGTGTGTATCGCGGCCTATCCATCACCGGCGCGAGCCTGAAAATCGCGACAACGTGTGGTTTGTCTGTATATATATATATAGGTATATCCCGTTCGGCGGTGCACACGACTGGGCTACGGAGGCCGACCTCCTGCCGTTGTTGCCGAGAGGCGCCTCGCGTGCATGCGCCAAGTGTTCCGCGGCGGGCCGAGGCTCGCGGGAGCGCCCGTTGAAAGCCGCTCGCCGATCTACCGATTTAATAAACTGAATTTACGAGAGGGCGCTGGGATCGCGGTCAAGTGTCGGGGGTCGGCAGGCGCCGCGGCAGGTTCTCGCCGCCATGTTACCCCGCGGCGGCCGGGCTTCCGCCAGTAGGCTATCTATATATACAGCTGTGTACAGGCTCCGAGGACGGGGAATGCGAGCGGATGCGGGGAGGGCCGAGGAGGCGCGTTAGATGTATAACGGAGGCAGGGCCCGTCGATGTTTCATCCTCGCTCGATTGCACCCACTGCACCCAATGAAGCCGAGCGTTGGGAAAAAATGATTCCGCTAAGTATATTGGACAACGCATTTGAATAACAAGCAAACAGCTTTAGTTCTGCACTGGCATAACGGGTTTTACCACGCTGAATTTAATTTACTTTGCATTTAACATTTTTCTCTCGCTCGATTTGCATGCGGTTATTTGAAGTTGCATGACGGCACTAGTGCGCCGTCCGTTTTAGCATTATGATGTCATCGCGATATCGATCGAATGGCCCTCCTTTAAAAAAATGTTTTCTTCCTATACATTTAATTAAAGAGAATCGACTCGCTGATTCGAAAAAGATGTAGTATTCAAAATTATCGGGGATCTGGTTTCTTTCGCTGAATTGTATAATTTCGAATACTTATTTTGGGGAAATAAAACGTGTATTTTATAGCAAGTATTTGTGAAACAATCAACTGTTGAGTTTCTCTCGGCGCGATTGGCTTAAACATTTATTGAAGGAAAAATAATTTTAGAAAATATACTCCTTGTCCGGATACTAAATACTACGATAATTAGAATTCATTAAATTAAATATCCCTTACTCGATAAAATGCCAATATTGATATAAATAAACAGCTGTTCGCGCGGATAGAAGTATAAGTTTCGCAATAACTATGGGTTAAGATAAATTGAAGAGTTTACGAGATTCCGCGGATGGGAGGTTTACAATCGTTTGCATTCCAATTGAAAAATAATGTTATTATAATTGTCAGGATTCATAGCGCTATCGAGGCAACGTTAATATTAAGGTTAACAACAATGCCGCGCTGAAAGCCGAGGGAATCATAAAGATTTTCAGTGCCCGCAATAAGAAGTTATTGACTCTTGTCGAGAATAGTGCAACTATAATGGTAGCAGTTTCTTTGAAAGCTAACAATGGGGCGTTCAAACTTGATTAAAAAGCGTTTGACAATTTGTCGGGTCATTAAAAGTGGGACAGGGGCATTAACAGGATCGGCTCTATTCAACGAGCCGTTTCTTCCTCTTTCGCGAATTATCAATTATCTGCGCGGCGAGCTCAACACAATGGGGCCCGGACCCCGCGTCATGGAAGTAACAGTACCGGCCGATAATCGAGGAGCATTCGCCGGTTTTTCCCGGCGGACGCAGCCCCGGCGCAGAGGCCCAAGGGAATAATTTCAGTTATCTAGCGATCGTCGGGAACCGCCGGCCGAACCGCCGGTTATCACCTCTGCATATACTCGTGCATATAACGGCTCCTAGGAGCCGGGCGCACGAGTCGACAATTTGAAGGTAACGTCCGCGCGGCTCGCGTCGTGCGGCCCGGCGCGCCGAATATCGTCACGCGCCACCTACCCAGCAGCCGACACCTGCTCGCGGCATCGATCGCCACCGGAAGCGGCCCGGGAACCGCGAGGCGCTGCATCGCTGCGCCCGTACGATCGGCGCGGCTCCGATTGGTCGCGCCGGAAGCCCCTTTGAGGGGCCGCTTCCGCCGGTCTTTTATGCCGCGGATCGGTTGCGAAAAAAAAAAAAAAGGGTCGATCGCTCTGGTCTAGCGCTAATGGGCCGGTGTTTCACGGGCGGCTAGAGGCCGTGTCGATTGTGAACGGCTGATCAAACGTTGTCACGCGCGAGTGCCCCGACTGCGGAGTTCCGCGGCGTGCATGCGGCAGCGGGCGGAGGAGGAGGAGGGGGTGAGGGTTACATTAGCGCGAAAAAAAAAAAAAAATAAATGAAATTCCTGGGCTTTTTACCTTTTTCGTTTTTGGCGGTGTGCGCGTATACCGCGCGCGAAAAACAGTTGGCGCTCGAGACGCCAGAGGAAAAGTATATAAATTTGCGCAGGCATTATATACGTACACGCGGGGCGATAAGCATTTGTACGGGGCGAAGGTAGCACAATCGTCTCGGCTGACAAAGGGCCAATGGGAGCTGACATCTCGAGTGCTTTGTGGGCCCTCTTTTCATTCACTGAAAAATGGCCGGCGATAAATTTGACGCCTGCGGCCCGCGCGCGCACCGGCGGCCCGGCCCGCGAGCTTCTCGGAAATTAGGAAGGGGCCCCCGGGGTTTACTGTTCCGGGCCCCGGCCAGTGTACCCGTCCCGGCCGACAAAGACGGAAAGAAAGAAAAAAAACCAAGGAACACACTGATACCTCCAATTTTCATTTAAATATAAAAGCGCCGGCCGGACAAAGGGGAGGGGCGCGATCCCAGGCACACCCGGACGGACGGACCCCCGGGAGGAAGCCGCACCTCCCCCGAAGGCCCGCGGGCGCAAGAAGCGGCTCGAATCTCGAAAAAGGCCGCCGGCGAATAGTGGGACGAAATAAAAAAAAGGAAAAAAAAAAAACGAACGGGGCCCGTCGGGGGAAAAAGCGCGGGTGCGCCGGCCGAATTCCCCGGGCGACTGCGGGTCGCGGGGCTTGGGAAGCCGGCGCGCCGGCGGCTCCGCTCGGCCGCCTGTTGACAAAGCGATTATGTATATATATATATATATGTGTGTGCGAGGCAGGCGCCTTCCGGCCGGGGTCCCGCGACTCGCGGCGCGCGCGCTCGACTGCTCGGAATTGATTCGGCCCGTGTAATCGGCCGGGCATCTTCGGCCTGCACTCGATATCATATTTGCCGAGGGTGGCCTGATTCGATCGGACTTTCCACTGCGCCCAGTGTGTGTAAATGAATTATCACTCGGGCCTTTACTTATAATGTAATTATATCCCCGGCCGGATTTATTTTTTTTTTTGCACTCCTTCCCCGCCCGGCGTCGCCCGGTGTGAATAATATAATGGTTATTAAATCGGCTGTGGGACCCGTGGAAAGTGTTGCCTGAAATTTATCGCGGCTGCATAGATTTGGTGTACGGTACACACGGGCCCGTAGGCTGCCTCTTATATGCTCACTATTATAGATCTAATCTCGACATGCTTACACATCACATAAACTTCCTTAATTAAGGATTAAATTTGTTTTAATGCCATGGAATTAATAATATTCCCTATAGATTCGAGATTACTTTGACTTAAATACGTACGTATGTGCGTATATAATCAGTATTTGTATATAACTGTTTGATAAATTATTGCCTTGGCTCGGATCAGTGAGACCGTAGACAGGCACCGGCTCGCAGGCCAGCTTCTATCGGAATAAAATTTCTAAACTGTTGCACCTTGACTAAACTCGTGTGTTCGAGAGAGTTTAATTTGAAGAAACCGCGGAGACCGTTACGACGAATGCTAATCACCGGGACCCCCTATTTTAATTAAAGGTGTGATTCCAGCGAAAGGAGCGTCCTCTACTCTTCACCGTTACCACGCCGAAAAGATGCCTCCCGCCGATATACTCACCTACATTATATACACCACCGCCTGGCGCGTGTTACAGCAATGTGACGATCATTCGCGAGCGGCGCCACATCGGCACGCCACAATCCCCGAAAGTTTGCGCGCTCGGAGGCCGGGACGACTGTTTGCACTTCACGGATACGAGCACACTTTCGCCATCGGGAGAGAGACGTCTCGCGACCCGCGCGTCGAAAGGGTCGCGGGCCTCTGGTCCACCGGCAGATTAAAGCGTAACGAGGCCCCGCGGGAGACAAGGGCCGCCCGGCCGCGATAATAAAGCCCGACGCGCGCGCGCGCGCACATATGGGCGCGGCCGTAAAGCGGCCGACCGCCGCGCTCGGCCTCCTCCACCCGCATAAATCATCCCATCGGCGATATAATTCATCGGGGCGAGGGCCTCGGGGGAAAAAAAAACACGACGGCCGCGGCGCGCCCGCGCGAAATTACTTTTTATTTACGGCCGCTCGGGGGCGGCCGGCGAAAGTGACGAGCAGCGTCGCGCCGCATGCAAAGCGCGCCCTGATTTATGCGCTCGCGGGACGTGTGACCCCGGCCGGCTCTCGCCGCGGGGATAAATCACCCGCGGTTTTCGGCCCCCGCCCGGTAATGGATTTCGCCCGGATTTATTTAGCGGCCGGGCCACTCGATGCCCAGGGCCCCTCCCTAGCCTATGCGAGTGTGTGTGTGTGTGCGTCGACGGGCGCGGGCCGACCGGCGATAATCGGCCCGAATCGCCCGTACATGGGTCTATATACATTTGGCTTGTCTCTGGGCGCACGTGGCGTCGGGCCCTCGATAAGGACATTCGAATTACCCCCGGCTCTTTTATTGTGTAAAAGATTACAAGGTCTGCTCGTGCGGATCGATTTTAATCAATTTGATGCATCGAGTTATTTATAATTGTTTTACTATGCAGTCACGACCTCGGCGGTTTGTCTTCGATGAAAGTAAAGATACCAGCCCGGAGAATCCTTATGTAAACCATTGGCTTTGCACCTTCTCAGAATCTTCGCTATGCCGCTGGTCTATGCAATTTAGCATCTCTCGGAAAAAAGCGCTCCATCGCCTCGGACTCTCTCCAACTCTCGACGCCCTTTATATTATGCAAATATTTGTGTTTCGTGACGCCTCTAATCGCGCAGCGGCCGAATGTGTGCGAAAGACAGTAACGAATTGTTGGGTCGAAAACGCCATGTAGCCTTTTACATTTTAGAATCGATGAATTACATACATTACTACTTTACGGCCTTTGCTATTCCCACTGTGTCATGTTTGAGCCCTGGTTATAAAAAAATATTTACCGACGAGAATAACATTGCCGGGCAACCGATAATTTATGAGTTTCCTATGGGTGATTCGAAAGCAGGACCGCCTACGAACCAAATGGGAGGTAAAAAAGCATGGACATTAAAAAGATAAACCCACAGTCGCATAATTTTCACGATGCTTCATTCTAAATTGCTTTTTCTTCTTTTCTCTAAAAGATCCCTTGTGTTTATATTGCATAGCGCGGACCGCGATTCGCTCCCCGGAAACCCAAGAGCCCAGATATCGGGGAACGCTGCGATTTCTATACCGGTCATAAAAATATGAGTAATTTTTACACAAAGTTCAAGTCCCGAGCTCGAGTCGAATTGAGCCGAATAAAAGTGGGCTCGAGTCCATTGTTTGTTCGTTCTCCGGGGCAGTGAAATCATACATCAATTACATCCTTGGCGATCGATTTTCGAAGAAGCTGTAAAGACTTGGCTACCTTCCCCCAGACGTCCACAGTTTTCCAGGTGACTTCAACGCCCGCATTATGCCGTTCCTCGCTCAGTCGTAACCATATCGCACTCTCTTCCCCCATCTTTCCCAGTGCCACCTGGTCGATTTCTCAGTAGAGCGAATCCTATACCCGCAGATGCAATAATTCGGGATAATAATTTAAAGGACGACGTAACAATTTGGAGAATCGTAACAGCAGCGATAGGCCGTTCGCGTTCCTTTTGTATTATAATAGAGCATTAGTCACTCCATAGAATTTGTCTTGGAGGATTTTTGTCCGAGTCCGTTAAGATTGTTGGAGAAGGTATACCGATGTACCTTACCGATACCGAGGATCGATGGAATCTAACCCGATTAGTCGCCTGAGCATTACAATCGACGTTTCCTTATAGCCGGAGTGAAAAAACTTTCCCGCCCGGTCGATTGTAAAAAAAAGCGGAAAGAGAAGCGGAGGCGCGTAACCTGAAAACGGTTTTGTCATTTTTGTCGGGGCGTTCGAGAGTCCTTAAATCCACCCCGATATCACATTAATTATACCGTTTAACATTATATTTGCCTTAGTCATGAGCAAAGAATTTCTAATTGGATTTTAGATGCGATGCAGCGCGACTCGCGAGGCATCCTCATGCACGGGGGATAGGAGCCCGGAGTCCCGGAAGCGGAAAATGGCCGAGGTATTATACGACGAAAATTGTTTCCAGTCGTAAAACAACAATTTTCATTAGACTCGCAGGCAGTATCGGGGGCCCCGCGCGCGCCTCCGCGCAACCGTGAGACGGGTCCACCTCTGGGCTGCATACCGCTGGTCTGCACACGCCGCGTGTATATACGTTATATCCACACAACAGAGGCCGCGCCGCGGCGAGAGCAGTAGGTAGCTCCTTTTTTTTTCCGCCCGCGGCCGCTTTTAATGACCTATAACTCGGCGCGGGGTCGCGCAGCCGCCTCGGAGAGACTCGTGAGAAGAGACGCGCGGGGTGAAAGCGCAGCCGAGCCGAAAGATTAGAGCGCGCGGGGGTCAAGCCTCGCAGCAGCGGGCGCGTCGTTCCCGCGTAAGATTTCCGGAGTCGGACCATGAAAGAGAAGCCGCCGGACGCTGGGGGGGAAACAACTCGGATGGCAGATTATACACGCGACGAGGCGAGATCTACATGGGGGCGCTCCCGCGGAAAATATGGCCCGTGTAGATCGGCCCCGCCCATGTAACCGGGCAGATTCCCATCGCGCGTACCCCGGGGAAATTCGTCGGCGGGGGCCGCCCGCGACTCCCGATCCCCGGGCTAATCAGGCGGGCCGCCGCGGCGCAATCAGAGACAATACGCCCCGGCGCCGAATGCCGATCCCCGTACGTGCGAGGGCCGAGGCATTGCTTCATCACCGGCCCGCCTAAGTGGTCCCATTTATCTTTATTACGCGGCCGGGGGGACGGCGCCCGAAAGCCGGTGTACTTTGCGGTTGGTCCGGCGCAGACTCCCTCCGCGCGTTATAACCCATGGGGAGGCCCTCGTTTGCGGAAGGAGGGGGAGAGAGAGGTGCACGCGAGGTGTGCCGGTCCCCGCGCGAATTTCGCAGGCCGCCGCGCCCGCTCTATTCCCTCCACACATATACTTAAATGAGCGACGTAATAATTGAAATATTCCCCCGTTTTTTTTTTCTCTCATCCCGGGTGCGCCGCAGCTCGTTCGGCTTAAGTGCCCGTCGTTCGGCCGAGCGAAACTCTCCGCCGAAAAGTATGTTTGATTTAGTAAGTGGGGTAGGGACGGCTTCTTCCCCGGAAAGGTGTAGCGCTCATCTACCGGGAAGGCAATTTTGCCCAGGTGGACGGCCCCGGGTTACCGACGGGGCTCCGGCGGAGTTTTCGCGGCGCACTGTGTCATCATCCGAGCGCGGTGCATTCGAACGAGTGGCGGACGACTATACCGATATCGAAAGCTCCTGGCCCTTATGTATACATATCTGCGCTCTATGCATTGCCCCGGGGGTCTCGCGCGCAGCCTCCGCTTGCCCAATTCCGGCGGACGTTCAGCGGATACATCGCGATCGTGGCTCCGCGCGGCTTCCTCGGCCAAGCTGACACACACATATGTAGGCATCGTAGGGAAAGATCGCCCCGGCGGAATTTTAATTCCCCCGGCGCGGAGCTGCAGCTCGCGGGGCGCCGCGTAATAAAAAGGGCCGGCGGGGGGTTGGCCCGTCCGCGGGGTTCCACGCGCATTGTTGCATTGTGCGCGGGCGGCTGATCGGCCTAACGAAATCGCGGCCCTCGCGGCCGGTAATGCCCCATTGTTGCCCGCGCTAAAGAGGGCCGCGGGGCCCCGAGCGTATATATATATATCGTCCAGCGGGAATCTCGGAATAATGGCCGCGCGGGGCGTGACATACTTGGCCCTCTCCCCTTTTTTTTTTTTCATATACATGCGCGCCCCTGTGTACTTAGGCCGGCTTTCAATCGCCCCGCGTTTTCATTCAATCGCCCGGCGGATTATATCGACGGCCTAAGTATACGGTGCGCCGGGGCGGCCGGCGGAAACAGCGGCCCGGTTTCTTCGCCGCGGGAACCCCGGCCCTCCGCGTATCCCTCGGACTCGCTCCGCGGATCAAGTATGTTTGCTCGGGGGATTAGCGCCGCGCGGAGCGTGATAACGACGGCCGCGGGATCCCCTTGGGATAACAAGTCCGCGCGCAGTGAGAAATTTTCCTACGCTGCGCATTTGCATTCAGGATTTTCCATAGACGGCCACTTCTCGGCCCATTGTTACGGCAGTTTCTTTTTCAAATACTGGATAAACAGCTGCACCCGACTATTATACAAATATCAATATCATTTTTTTTCAAAAATTATACAAAATTATGTAAGTTATTGGGTTCTACATAGAACTAGTTAGATTAGTGGTTACGTGGATTTTGCAATAAAGAGAAATAACTTTGATTATATTTTGCTATTCGAGCGCATGCATTATTACACGACATAATGTTTCAATACATGCTTTTTACTGTCGTTCCTCGGTTATTTACTTGTTGCTTGTTTTTACACTAAATAAATAACAGCGACGATGATTTTAATCGTTATCTTGGTCTAGAGTTTGTTAACAGTAAAAGTGAAAGTATCACGAGTTATATTTGAAAAAGATTTCTTTTATGTAAAGAACTTTCTATAAAGGGGATATATGGCCAAATTCCCGAGTGCGGCGAGCCGTTCAAACATCGCGGTTTAATTTAACCTCGGTATAATAATGAACTCGTTCGGCGAAATGACTTTTTGCGGGGAGAGAGACAGTGGAGCGGAGGCCGGGGGCGCGGAGGAGAGTCATTGTTCGCTTCATCGGAGCACGCGCGGGCCCTTCTTTTTCCCCCCGCGGCCGCGGCTTGGGAACGCATATATATGTACGTACAGAGCGGCGGCTGATTTCCCCGGGACGGGGGCGGGCGGCGGCCCCCGTTTAGCGCCGGCCCCTTAAAATTCCTCCGGCGTACTTTTTTTGATGGATGCCCGGGGAGTTTCCCTCGAAAAGCTCGCGTGCGGCCCGCGATCGGCCGCGATCGCGCCGAGTAATTGCCGGTGTTGCCCGGCTGATTTATCGTTTCGTCGGCCCTCGGCCTTTCGGCCGCGCCGCTTCAATTAGTGCACACACACGCGCGCGCGCGCGTATATGCATATACAGCCTAAGCGGCGGAGGAAGGCCTCGGTCGAGTGCCCTGTGCAAACCTCGGCGCGGCATTTTGCATAAAAGGGCCGCGGCGCCACGGCGCATTAGGCCCCGGCGGGAGCGCGCGAGACGCCGATCGCCCGGTCATCCGCCGGCTAATGCACCTCCCAAATAATCGGCCCGATCGGAGTATATACACACACGTACCCGCGGACGCAAGCGCCGTTATACGCGTCCCCCGGGGGTTGGCGCTAATTGCGCTAGAGGCGAAAACAAAGGGGCAGATTGAGCGGGCGCCGGGGGAAGGTCGAAATAAGCCTTGGCGCGGGCGGCCATTGTGTTGCGGGGCCATTACACCGTTGGGGCAGATATCCCCGGGCGATAGGCGCGGGCCGGCGGCTCCCAGCGGCGCTCACGCCGAGCGGGTTATCGCTTGGGCCCGTCGCCCTCCCGTGCCCGGCCGGCAGCGCCCGATTTTTCAGATCGTGCAGACCGGGGGCCCCCTTTTTCGGGGCGAGCTGGCACGCGCGCGTGAGGCGGCGCGCCTCGCGCCCGCAGCCTCCGCTTTTCCCGAGAGATATCGGCCGCGCGGACCCCATTATTGCGCCGGTTGAGATGACCGCGGGCCGGATAAGGGCTCCCCGCTGGACCGGGGCTCAATTAGCCGCTGGCCATTGTTCTGGGAGTCCTCGCGTGCGCCCGCGGCTCGCGCCTCGCCTCTAATTGCGGCTAATGCCGATTTCTTTTGATTAGGTCAGCCCCCTAATTGTCACGCGTCGATGTACGTTTTTATGTACCGGCCGGGGCGTCCTGTGCCCGGCTCGGCTCGTCCACGGTACTCGTGAAGAAGGCCAACTGTTGGATAACGAGGCTTTATGCTCGAGGACTGATAGAGGCGAGATCAGTCGGTTAAACCCACGGTCAATGTGGGTCTTTATGATCGCAATTCTAGACGTAATCGACGGCACTTAAATGAAAACGAAACGCCGACCAATTGCCACATGAGAGGATTCTCCCTTCGGAGAAGCGATGCATTCATTTCATTATTTTAATAATTAGGATGACCCTTTGATAATGGCCATAAGCGGAGGCCCGAGCGGAGCTGCACCGAGCTCTCCTCTCTCTCTCTCTCGAGCTCCGAGGAAAAAAGCCGCTGCGAGGAGTCGACGAGCGGGCCGAGAGAGGGCCTTTACGCCTCTTTTTATCGATCGTTAAAATTTCATCGGGTGATTAGAACAAAAGCAGGGGCTCGGTTAATCCCTTAACGATCGGAAGGACTCGAGCGGCGCCCCCCCGGCGCCGACTAATCTAAACAATATGGGCGTAAAAGGTGCCCGCGATCGGTACAAAGTCGTCCGCCGGCGACGTCTACATCTACAGGGGGAGCGTCGGTGCCACTCGGATTCATTACCGGCTATCAAGCGGAAATTCGGCCCGCCACTAAAAGCCACCTCGTGGCGGTAATTGCGCGACGACGACGGCGCGCAGCCGATGGGAATGCGCTGGTAACGATCGGAGCCGCGGGTCCTTAAAAAGCGATCTCGCCCCGAGAACCAGCGGCCCCGTCCCCCGGGGCGTATAATTTTTACGGCTCCCGAGAAGGACCCGGTGCACACCTCCGCCGGGGCGTCCCTGGAAAAATGCCGGCGGCCCGGACCGCGCCGGCAACGTGTGCGCAGCCGATGATCATCGGCGCGCCCGGAAATCGGCAGGCGGCCGCGAGGCGCCCGGAGGGGCCCTTTTTTTTTTTTGCTACCGGAGTGGGGCCCCGCGAGGCCGGCGGGCCTTTTTTTTCCCCCCTCTGCGCCCGATTAAAATCTCCCTCGGCCGCTTGGGAGGTCACGCGGCCCCCGGGAGTTTCATAGCACACGTATATACATGTATATAAGCGTGGATTTGCCGGTTGTATAAGGGCACGTCCTCTTGGCCCGATTGAAATTCACGAGGAGGAGCCGCCGCGGGAAAAGCGGCGAGCGGAAGGGCCTGTCTCGGCCGCCGGCAGATGCATACATATACGTGGCCTTCTCGGAGCCATTGTTTACAGTGCATCCCCATTTCGGTTTGGGCGTTAATCGCTCGTAAAGGCCATATCTAGGAGGCCCCGTACGACTTGGCACTCACATATATCCCCGGAAGGAATTTCCAAATAAACCATTCCCAATGCGTCCCCGGCCATTAGCATTAAATTTTATGGGATATCCGCGGGCCGACCTGCCGAAGCCCGACCAGAGTGCCCGGGCGCGCCCGAGCATTCCATCCGTCGGCCCTCGGACGGCAACCGTCCAATTGTTACGCGCGCACACAAGGTTCACCTTGCGGGGCGTCGATCATCGCCGGCGAGGGTCGAGCGTCCGCCGCGCGGGAACAGGTGGCCGCGTCGGGGCAGCAAATTGATTCCGGGGGACCGGCTCGCGAGCCGCCGGTGCCGTGGCAAAAAAAGCCGCCGAGCGGCCGCCGGCATCTAATGGTCGGCCTGCCGCAGCGACCGCGGGACCGTTCCTTCTATCTTTTTTTGCTTGGCGCACGTTATATACGTGTAGGTTGTTCTCGCGTTGTGCGCCTCTGGTGATCGGCGCACGGGCGCCCGGGGAGCGGGTGATTGTTTTCTCTAATTTGGAGGCGCCGGGCGGAGGGTCGCGCCCGCGGCGATGGGTGGGCCCGGCGACTTCCTTGTTTGCTTAGGGACGCGGCACGCGATACCTCCTCGAGCGTGTCATTGGCGCCCCGGCGATTATCCAGTTGCGCCCGGAGCCCCGGGCAGCACCCGGCAATCAAGCCTTTTTTTTCCCCCCCGAGCGCCGCTCGGTGTGCGGAGGGAGGCCGCCGCTTCCCCGAGATTGATTGCGATTCCAATGGCCGGCGTCGTCGTCGTCGTCGTCCGGCTCACCGGGGGAAAAAAAAAGGGCCCGCCGGAATTTTCGGAAAAAAAACGAAATAAAAGACGGTTTTTTGCGGCTAGGCCTGGCTCGGGGCCGCGCAACTGGTTGGGACGCCGCGGCCTCCCCCACTCTGTATATAATACGCAAAGCGCATTATGCGCGTACTCCGCGGCGGGCCATTAACCGAATCCTCCGCGGCGGCTCCCTCGAGGAAAGGCCGCCAAGTGCGCAATAACTGCGTAAATCAATCGGTTAACGAGGGCGCAGTAAACGTCGGGGCGACATTTTCCGCGGGCCGGTCAGCCCGGGGAATTAAAAGAGCCTAAAGGCCGGGGGGGAAGCGCGCGCGCGCGCAGGCCGTATAAAACCCCGGGCGGACTTTGTACGCGGGCCCGGATATCTCGCGGGCCGCGGGAGAACCCGTCTTATAAAGGCCATTCCCATGGGCGCGGGCGTGGGCGCAAAGTATACACGGGCCGGGACTCGTGCCGCCGGCGCTGCCCGATCATCGCGTGATGCTAGCGCCAATAACAGCGCGATGAAAGGGGAAGGGCCCTGCACGTGCCGGCCCAGGTATACACACACACGTACACGTACACGCGCGCCCGCCTGAGAAAACAAACTCGAGCAACGGGCCGAAGCGGCGCGGGGCCCGGCGACTCCTCCCTTTTTTTATTTCTTCTTTCTTTTTGTCTTATTTTTTTTTTTTTGTTTTATTTCTGCGCCGAGCGCCCGCTTCCTCCGCGCCTCGGCTTTCAACTCCCCTGAGGAGTTTGCCCCCTCACACGAGTGCGCGCGCTGGCAGAGAGCCGGCCTGGGTGTAGGTGTGTCTACGTGTGGGCCTCCTCCGTCCGGTCGGTATTACCGGCCGCGATCCGGCATTACGCGCACGCGAAAACGCGCGTATAATAGCCCGGCGACGGCCGCTCGCTCGATATTGGTTTTTCGGGGGCCCCGGCCCGGGGATTCTTTATTGGCCGTGCGTGCGCCTCCCGCCGGAGCGGCCACTCGAATTATCCGCGTAAATAAGCGCGCTTATTGATTCGACGAGTCGCCCGGCGTAATTGGCCGGGAGCGGCTCCGAATAATACCGGATCCCGCGGGCCGAGCCGTCCCAAGGGACGGCCGTATACACGCGTTTGTTTTATATGCACCGCGTCTAATCGCCGAAAAGGCCCGTGGACAGGCGCCGCGGCGGGCTGACTAATCCGCGGGTGAGTTATCGCGGGACGCCGGGCGGCGGCCGCCTCGTCCTCCGGCATTTCGGATAAAGGTACACCTTGCTCTTACGCGGGCCCGAAGAGCTGTTAAATTTTGAGCCGCGTGACCGAATCGCTTTATATTTGGGTTTATTCTTCCGCGGCGTCCGTTTCATTTCGATCCAGATATGGGCGCGATCGCTAAATGTGTATTATAACACAGACTTTCTTGCTTAAGCTAGGATAATTATAACGACGGAGAAAAAGGATTGCATTATTGCTCGAAGATCTTGGGGTCTCGAGCGAGCGAGTAAATTTTAAACGCACCCAATTATATTGAGCTACGATATATATATATATATACGGGCGCAGTTTAACGGTCGATTTACCTTTCAATGGGCAAGCGCATAACTTTTAATCAGCCCATTACACCGGCCCGTTGATAAAAGTCCCGGGCGCAACAATGGGAACCCCGGAGCCCGATGGAAATCCACGAGCCGGGACCGCGGGAAAAGAACGCCCGGGTTTCCCTCACTTCGGATCAATTACCGCGTAATTAATTTTCTGACGCCAATTATATCCCCCGCGCGTCCCCATTAATACCCACACGCGGGCGCCGCGCACCGAAGAAATAGGTACGTCTATCCGCGCATACCGTTATATACACACACACACAGACTATAGGGCGAGCACCGTTCCGCGGGCCGCGCATTACGCTCTGTCGGTCTTGTAACAAAAAAAAAAGGAAGGAATCGGCCGATTGAGATGCAGGCGCGCGCGCGCGCCCGGCCATACGAGCGACAAAAGAGGCGCGGGGCGAGGGAGGGGCCGCCGCGCCCGTAAAACCCTCAATTATAAAGACATCATCTCGCCTGCGCGCGCGGCTCCCGCGCGACTCTCTCTCTCTTTCCCCGGGTGGCGGGCGCAGGCCCCCGGCTGTTTGCATTATTAATAATTACGCCGCCCGGGCCTGTGTGTCCCCGCGCGGGCCTCCGATATATATATATATATACTAACGGATTCTCGGAGGAGGATAGAGCGCCTGCTTTTTTTTTCAGCGCGGCTTTTTCTCACTTTTGGGTGAGGTGGCGCGTAGCGTTGATACGCGGTAGCCCCTGTCGTTGTACATTTTTCATTTATACACTAATTGCGTACGTGTATATATTAAATCGTCGCTTTCTTTTATGTTGCAGGTGAGTTAAAGCCGAAACAAGGGACTTCTTATGGTATATATATACGCCCAATTATCACGTAAGTCCAACCGAGCGCGGTATTAAAAATATTTCTTTTTTTTCGATCCCCGTCAATTGGCCTTTTATACCGCACTGTCGAGAGGAGGCGCACCGCGCGCCTTGTACATCCGAAGAAAGTCGAGGGCCGCGGTGACCCAGTTATGCCGATGAAGATTTTGACCGGCCGCGACTTCCCACACGAGGTTCGCTTTAACCGCTAAAATCGGGGATAATGTACAAGAGCAATTTGTGTAATTGGACGGCGGAGGCCGGGCCGAGGAAAAAAAAAAAGAAAAAAAGTTGCCCAATCACAAGGCTCGCAGCGGGCGGCCCCTAGGCCTCGAGCGGGCAGATTAGTAATCGTTCGCCCGAGGTGTCTTCGAGGATGCGTATACGAGGCGCGATCCTACGAATCAATTACATCTCCGGCCGTGACTTAACATTCACACCGTGGACGCGGGCCCGCGGGAAAAGCGAGAAAGCCCGGCGGACAAAAGGGGGGAGCCGCCCTATCGGGGAAACTCCATCGGCGGGACCCGCGGGCCCATACAGTCATCTTCGCGCCGAGTCACCGCGCGGACGCTGATTGACGCTCGCGCTCCCCTCCCGCGGGGAGCGACCGCTTCACACGCGCGCCCGCTGTTACACGTACTTATCGCGATGGTCCCCCCTAACGATTACCGTATATACCTAGCGCCAGCGGCCCTCCCCCGATCTAGGCACGCACACCTTCGGCTGTACGAAATCGATCGATCCCGCGCATTCCTCGCATCGCGTCGAGTGTATAACGTATATGTGGCCGTCTTCCCCTCTGATTTTTTTTTCCTTCGCCTCCTTGTCGATGGGCCGCGCGATAGAGTGTCGCTCAAGTGGACGAGGAAGTGCCGACGGCACGGGCAACCAAGTGCATCCTCGTTTCATTGTAAACGCTCGTGTAGGACCGATTAAAAATCGCATGTGTATATATATGCACGAGCTCGTAGCGGAAATGTGCACTATGGGCTATCCGCACGCTCGGCTCTCTCTCTCGTAAAAGCCTCGAATTTAGAAGCCAAAGTATCACTTCCGTTGATTTACGAGATGGCTGGCTTGAGCTAAAAGCATTAGCCAACAGTTTGCAGACTATCGAGGCACTTGTGCAATCTTACAAATCGTAAATCAGAAGACTACTTGAGAAACAAGTGTATTGTACTTGCTGTATATACTGCAAAGATAACTTGCAATCTAATCTCAATAAGTACAGTACTCGAGGGTTTTTCTTCTGTATAATACGCCTCTATTTATGTAAGAAGCTGTAATTATTCAAATGGAATCGCTTGTAATAATATCAACAATATATTATGGTAGGCTGTACACCAATGCGATCCACGTATAAAGTGCGGAATGTGTATCGATAAAAATTGCGATCGTTTGACTGGAGCCACCTGCGCCGGCAACTCGGTGCATAAAAGAACAAATGGACGAGGGAGATATAACTCGAAATGCAAATTGATCTTGGCAAAGTCTACATTCGTCTTATCTAATCTTTTTCACCCGCTAATGTACTAACATCTTCTGATTTTATAAAATCGGGTTCCCTTATCGCGAATAAAATTACACGCTCTCGAAAAGTCACACCTGCTCGCACGTGAGCCGTGGACGCCTCGCTTTCACTGGAGCCACTCCGGCCGCGGGGCCGACGTTAACAGGGGCGCTAATGTAAAATTCATAGAGCCCCGAAGCGTCATAGCGATATACACACGTATATTCGGCGGAGGCCCGGCGATTATCCCGTTATATGATACAGTTTACGCCCCGCTCGAGTCGCCGGCAGCGAGGGAGAAGACAAAGCCACCGATAAGTACACCTACGTGTGTAGATGCCCGTGTACGTGTGCGTATGCACCCAGGGCCCGCATATGTATTCCGGGCGCCGTGTGAAACCATCCGCTTAGCATAAATCGAGTCATCTGGCTTAATTAGCGGCTCTCGCGTGTCATAAGTGGCGGGTGCTCTCGAAAAGTGGCGGCGGCTGTCCCCCGGGCGCGGATGGCTGGGCCCGCAGGATGTGAATCCGGCGATATATCGCGGGGGGCGATCGGCCAAGCGTACCTGCGCTTTTCCCCGCGCGGCCGGCCGCATATTTGAAATTCTAAACCTGGGCCGCGTATATCGGAAGCGCTCGGTCATACAGGGCCGCGATCTAGATAGAGGCGTGCGGCCCCCGGGCCGACGTATATGTACACTATAATACGTAGTAATTGGCCGAAAAGCCAGCGGGCGGAAAAGCCGGGGGAAAAGCCGCGCATGCGTGAAAGCCGGGGAATCCCGTGGGACGCGTGCGGCCCCCGGAGATGACCTATCGACGCCCGGGCTAATTGATTTGCCGAGATAGGGGCGTAAGCGAGCAGCTGCGCAGCGCGGCCCTATACATATACGTGTGTACGTGCCTAATCTGCGATCTCCTCGGACACCCGGCGACACTATATATATTGTCCCGGTGCTTTTCGGCGCTCGGGCCAATTAGCGGTGGCGCATGTCCACGTATATGTGGGGGGCCGGCCCCTCACGCCCCGCGGCCCAATTAATAACATATATATATATATATATACGTACGTCCCGCGCGGCGCCCCTGTAATTTTGCGCGGGGGTGGGGGGGCTCGTTTGTCTCGTTATCGATGCCACACGCCCGCCCGAGTCTGATTGTTGCTTGTCGCTCCCCGGCGCGCCGCGCGATTTATTTACAGGTGCACCCGCCGCTCGGGCCGGACCGCAGCCGCCGGCAAATTACTACCCGCGCACTTGCCTCGCGCTTGTCTAATTAAATTACACTCGGGGATATAAATTTCCGCGTCCCGCGTCTTACGTCCGTAATACCCGATTGCGCGAGCGCCCCGGTGCATCCAGCCTGTATATAACGTATACGCACCGCGGGCCTGCGATGTACCTGGAATGTCGCGAGCTATATAACCATCGCCGTCCCGGTAAACAATATCGGCTGCAGGAAAGCCTGAATTTCGTCGGGGGAAGTGAGCGCCGGTCCGGCGCCAGCGAGCTCTCGAGCCCTGACCCTCATTCCCTGGGGCTCGCGTGCAGGACCTCAACTGGCGCGCGCAATAAAAAAAAAAAAGGGCCGCGCAAGGCGCCGAGCGGAAAAAAGGGCGGAAGGTCCCGTTGGCCGGAAAAATTCGGGGCTCAATTAGTTTAATTGCCCCGCGCAGGGGCCTTTTATTGCCGAATATCGCGGGCCGCGGTCGGAGGGTCTTTTTATATGGGGGCCGTGTGCGCGGCCCCGGGGAAACACGGGCCTACGAATTTTATTGGGCATTGATTTCCCTTTTAATGCTCGCGCTGATCTTTTATGAGGTTTGGTGAGCCGCGGGGACGGTGCTCGGTAGCTACTGTTATATATGAACTACTTGCTCCCGAGTTTTTATCGGCCGAGTTAATTTAAACTCTACACGAAAAAGCCCGCTCCAAAGTATGTTGACTTTAATATTTAGATAGTCTTATATACACTTAATCTTATATACCCGCTCTTTTCTTATATTCGCGGTACCCCTTTTACAATACCGCGATGAATATTTATTTTTCTTCTGCGAAGGGGTTAATTTTTTGGTGTATAAACTTTATTACGGGATCATTATGTTTGGATCCATGTTATGGGAATCCTACAATCTCGATCGGTTTTATTGATACAAAAAATCGCAATTAGTCAAATGTTAAATTTTAGAAAGGTGAGCTTGTAATCGCAACTGGGAAGTACAGCGTTTCCATTTTTCTTTTGACCAAAAATTGTTTATAGGAGCAATTAACCATAACTTGCATAATTGTCCAAATTTTGGCTGCAAATGTTCTATAATGTGCGTGTGCGCGCAAAAGAGAAACCGTTTTGCAAATTAACCGGAACAAGAACGTTCAAAGTATTATAATCACAAATTGATACGTCTAAGAAAATAATATACGTGTTCGGCGGCAACGAAAACCAGGTGAATAACTTAATGCCTGAACGATTTTTAACAAATTCCATGTTATGCTCTAAATATCGACCCAAACACGGGCTACCCCGCACTAAGAGCTTTTCAGAAAATACCACTCAATATATTGGGCCTCACGCTACCCCCGAGCGATAGCTCGAGACGAAAAAAATGCAGAAAAAGAAAGGCTCCGGGGGCCCGTGGGGGGGAGCTCGTAAAGTCCCTCGCCCGCGACGTTCGCATGCTCAAGGCCGGCATCTCTCGCTTGTAGGCCTGTGCCCTACACGCGATGATATAAGCGCCCGCCTCATCCCCGTGGACCACTTCCAAGCCTTTATCGGCCTCTCCTAGGCCTCCTTCTATTTTTACGGGGCAATATAATTTTGGAGAGGGCCTGGTCCACGCGCGCCCGTGTATATACGGCCTCGGAAAGCCGTTTCGAAAGACACGACCAACGGACTGTTTTCTCACCGGCGAATGGTTCCGCATCGAGTCACAGCGATGCGCCTCGCTTTTTTTTTTTCTCCGTCTTTTTCTCTTGTCCCCCGGTGATTGTTCCAATGCGCCCGTCGAGCAGCTGCGCCCAGCGGAAGGTTGGCCGAGGCCTCGCTCTCGGCAAGCCAGGAGGATGGCCACTTGGTGCGGATAATACTTTCAGCGCCCTGTCACGGCGACGTGGACGCGAGAACCGATACTTACAGAATTCAAGTGACGAGGTAATTGCAAGCGCCGTAATGAGCAAGAAATGATCTTGCTGAATTAAATGCCGTATTTTTTTTCCTCGCTATAATTAGACGGTAGACGTAATAGTATATATACGCGCATGGATGATCAGTAGCCAATTAGAGATAATTAGTACTCTACTCCTGGGCGAATTTTCGGGGGCTCCGTATCCATCTCCACTCGAGTGGGACGACGTCGTTCCGCGATAGAAGGTCATATCGTCGATATCATTATCATCGTCGCTTGGCGATCTGTATTACTTCCCATTACCTTTATTACCCGCGAGACAGTCGTTGAAAGTTCACAGCATTACAAAAAGCTTGGATCATTATTACTTGTGCAAATTGAGAATTCTTCAGACAATTGCCGACAATTTCAGGACGGAACGGCTCCCCGGAGACGTAAGCCGTAAGAAGGACCATTTACTCGAATAAGTCCTACAGACGCTAGAGATCTTTCTTTGGCTCACAAAACACGAGGTGTCAATAGATACAATTGCAAAGGAAGAAAGCCCGAGAAGAATGGCAAAGGGAAGGCGATTCATCGGGAATCGTGGAAAGGCCGGGCCGAGGGAGCCAGGGGATGTCGACGCCCCCGAGCGGCTCGCCGGCCTGGAAAAGTATGCGCGCGCCCGCTTTTTGCCCCCGGCCGGCGCGCGCCGCCGCGACGGTGGCGGCCGCGGCGGCGCGCGCAGGAAACGAGTTTTCCACTCGGGCGCAGACCCGTAAAAACAATGAGGCGGGGAGCGCGCGCGGCCAGTTGACGCTCGCCCGTGAGCCGGTGCGCATCGCCCCGAGTGTGCAGCGGGTTACGCGCCCTCCGCCGGCGAGTACGCGATGCGCGAGTGCGGATAACAGTTTTGTGCTGAAGGATCGTACATCGGCCCGAGGAGCAGACGCGCCGCCACGCAGGATACAACCTCATCTGTAAGTGTCCGGCCCGCGGATTTTTGTATGGGAAGCTGGCCCTGATTGATTCGCCGGGCCACCTCGCCTGGCCCTAATGACGATTTATCGGGATTTGTTCTACGGTACAGGAGGTTAGGCGCCGCGGGGCTATTATTCGCGTGTGTCATTTGCCGAGGCGCTTCCGTCTTTCAATTAAGCAAAGCACGTGTATGATGTCGGCGCGCTCGCCCGCGGAATCTCGTCTAACTGCAGTGCGCGCGGACTTTGAAGCGCGGCCGTCGGCTCGGGTAATTTACCGTCCGGGGCGCTTCACATTTAAATCAATTTTTTTTTTTCATTTTCTTTTTTGCCGACGTGTAATAGATTTTCCACGCAATCGTTAAATTAGTCAAATGCGCACACGCTACTTTTAAATTACAATTATACAAACATTTAGGTGGTCTGCGGTTTACGCGCAAGCCTAGCCCTACATCACTGGGCGTTTTTTTAGATTAGTTTTGATATACTGTAACGGTACAGCAAGTATTTTCCCAGTGAGTTTAATACGTTTGGTTAATGACGACGTTTCGACAGAGGAATAAATTAAAAAATTACTACTTTTCCGAAGAGTTGTTTTACTGTAGGGATTCCCGGGCGTTAGCCGCGCGATTTGGATTTTTAGACCTGTTGCTCGTAGTTTCGAAATCTACACGTATTTCTTTTAAACTTTGTTATCTAAAACGCATCGACGCTTTCGCCAATTTGGACTTTACGAGTTTGGTTTTTTTTACATCTCCCTGGATGTTCAAGTTCCGCTTCTCATATGCATAGGCGTAAAATAAACATCAATTTTTTATACTTCATATTGTGCGACTTGGGATGTTTCGGCGTTTTATGCTACATTTTTATGATTCACCAGAATTGACATTGGCAAAGTGTCGAGGGATCCGTAGGCGAACACTATATTTGCGAGACGTTTCGTATCGTCTCCCTTGCCGTAAACATCGATATTGTTATAAAACTTTAATGCTCAAATATATATTTATTTTGAAAATATTCGGAATATCCCGAGTCGCCGTTGAGCGTTTTCTTTATTATTTGCGAGTCTGATCAATAAAATTGGATTCGACACTTTATATGCGTATTCAATGCAAGCAACTGGAGAATAAACTCGTGCAGTTTACGGCGCGGAGGGACTTTTTTTGCAAACGGACAATATATACACACGCGTAAAGAAAGCAAACCCAGCAGGACAAACAAAAGCGACCCGAAGTGAATAAAAATTTAACTATTCAATTCCAGTACTAATCCGGTTTTTATGGGCCCTATAAAAGTTTTGCTGTACCCGCGGCGAGAGCCGCCGAGTATCCTTGCCCGGCCCGCGGAAACCCGCTGCCGGGGGATATTTTTGCCCCCTGGGCGGAGAAAAAAAAAAACCGATACCCGCCGTCAATCGGGCGACGTTATACTTATACGAGGCGGCCAATACACGGCCGATCCAATTAAAAGATTCCCCGAAGCTTGGGCGCGGCGGCGGCGGCTGTTCGCGCGCGCGCGGGGAAAAATCGCCCCAGCTGTCGTCGGCCGGTTTTTCGTCGCGCGCGCGCACCTCACCTCGAAAGAAAGCCCTGCGCGTCCCTTAATGGCGAGCGTCGTCGGGCCCTTTTTCCCCAGGCTGTGGGGGAGCCGCGGTGGCGAGCGTAAAAGGCTCGCTCGCCTGCCGGCGGCTTTCCTCGGCGCGCCGCCTATAATGGCTTGCTCGGATTTTATTGGATTCCGGAATACCGCGAGGGCCTCGCGTGCGGCGCGCGCCGAGGGGAAGTCGTGGATTTTTGAGGGAAAACGGCGTATGTAGGCTCTTCCTCCGCGGGGCCTCTCCCGATGGGTCCCCCCCCCCCCTCCATTATCTTTACGAGGCTTCCGCTTTTTATAGCGCGCGGCGCGCGCGGCCCTTTTAAGGAGGACCACCGGCTCGCGCCTATGCATACAAGAGTTTTAAATTTTTAGGGACGTCCCTTTTGGGCGCGCGCGGATCTATCGCCGCTCCCCGGCTATCTGCCTATCGGTGCACTAAACTTTTATTGTTCCTTACTGTTTTACCCTGCCTCCTTTTATATTTATTCCGATGGGCCCGAGGATGCCTCGGAGGTTGCGTAATGGGGCCCGCCCGGCCTTTTTCGTCCCGTCGAGGTTCGACTGACGAATTTTATTGGTCCTTTCCGCCGCGCCTGCTGGAAACTTTTAAATTTTGCCCAAATTCCAGGGGTCGGTGGGGGGCTTTTTAATAACTAGCGGCAGGACGGACTCATATTTTGGATTTTTAATTTCGCCGGGGCAATTGTTAATTTTCGAAAAGTTTTCGTTAAATACATCCTCGCGTATAGGCTCGGCAAACCATGTGATTAAAACATTATCTCGGTATATATCATGTTCATTGACCATTATTTATCAAATGTTTCGCCGGCTCGGGGATAAACTCGTAGTGATGAATCGGTCCATGGAATCAGGTGATGATTAATAAAAAAGAAGATCAAGTGTTTGTGTACACTGCGAAAATGTATAATTTCGATGGAGGTTTACGAAAATTATAAGGTTTTCGCCCGCGAGGAGGGTACGGGACCAATTTGAAATCGATTGAGTTTTTGATTTATCACGAGGTCCGGGGAGACAAAATTGGTTGTCTTCTGATTGCATTTAATTGGGGTCGCGCATCGATCACTGCTTCTTGTCTGCAGCCTTTAAAGGTCACAGATTTTTCACGAACAAAATATTTATCTTGCATCTGCCGGTATTATCTTGTTAAAGATTTTGGCCACTTTGTACGTTATTTACGCGTACTGATAGAATATTGCTGTATATTGAATAATTTTAAAAGTTGTATTCTTTGTAATATCTCTTCCATATAATTATTTTGTATGGGAAAAGACCGTTTGAGAAAGATATTTTAGAAATTATTTGATTATATTCCGAAATTTGCCGTGCAACGTCAAGTTTGATTTATTTGAACCGAGGGCTGTAAACAACGGAAGAAATCTCGGAAGAAATACTATTTTAAATGCGAATTTAAGCTTCATTTTAAGCTGTTCTGGCTCTTAAAATGCATCGCCCCATTGAACTGAAAGTCACGTACTGCATACACGCATAAGTATAAGCGTAATTCAGAAAGCTACAATGTTATATGTAACTTACCGTATGTTCCTGCTTGTAACACTAACCATTTTTACGAACTAACAATGTTTCACGCAAACGTGACATGTGAAGATGCAATAAAAGCCTTTCTGACTAGACTTTCTAAATCTTATCCCAAGATATATCTTGAATAAATTCTGGTTAATAATAAAATTTAAAACCAAATTTTTAGTTTAACGACATTTGATATATATGTTCAATGAAAATGTGTATATAGCCTTTAATTAAAATTAGGATAATTCTGCACTTTTACGAAAAAATGAAATCTCGGTAACGAAAAGGTATAAGTTATCTCAGATTACACTTGCCATTTTTAAAGCAGTGCCCCATAATTTTAAGAAAACAAGTCTTTAAAAACTTGCAAGCATACTTATCTATCCTATCGAAGGATGCTTGGGAAATGAGCTATCATTATAATTGATAGGTAATTTCTCGATAAATAATCAATGCCGCAGAAATGATTCTTTGGTCGCTTTTACACCTACCGCAGGTAGAATATATCCAGGTAATTGTAGTAGAAATGTATCGCGGGAAGGCATCGATCTTTCAGCTTTAAGCCACTGCCCCGTCAAATAACTTAATTAACCGTTGCACTTGCTTCGATTTCGAAAAATAAAACCTTTTTAATTAATTATATGTATAATATCTATAAAATATTTCTTTTTATACGTGACGTGAATATCGTTTATATAGTTATTTTCATAGAAAGTAGATTATATTGATTGATGATGTTCGAGACTTTCTCTTTCTGATATAAAAGCATTATAGGCAATTTCTTTATTGTACCTTTATTAACTTGGATGAAATGTTTCCTGCTAGATTTTTATACTAAATATGTTTATAAACAAGATGCATCACCTCGCAGAGTAAATAGCCGTTTATAGTTAAAATTAGTGATTACGTATGCAGCTGTATTAGCAACGTTAACGCCATTTGTCTTACTGTCAAAGCAAATGGACAAACTAGGATTGAAATGAACTGACAAGCGAATATAATTAGAATCGAGAGTCAACAAAAATTATTTTTAAATTAGAAAATAATTATAGTTTTACAAACTTTTCTCAACTTGTCAACTTGGGTGAAGTCTAAATCATACTTATGCAAGCCGATTACCCTGTAATAAATTACTGCTATCATCTCTCTTTTGTCTTTCATCTTGATCACAGCATTACTTTGGGCAAGCCGTAATAATGAATAGAAAGATGATCCGAATGAACACCTTGAAGCTAGGAGCTGAGTTACAATGAGGGTCTAATAGCCGATTAGTTTCTGTTGCAACAGTCGGTACTTATGTCTGCATAATTGCACTAGGTCGTTGATTGGAGTACAGGGCCTGTTTAAACGTGGGTAATCGAGGGCGCGCTCGTTGCGTAACTCGCGACTTTGAACAGTTAGTGCCATTGATTAATAACGGAAGAAAGGCGGGCTTTTTACCGGGAGGGCAAGTGAGAGACGAGGAGGAAAAAGGTGATCCTTTGTGCCGAGGTGTGAAGGCGAGAGCGGCGAAGGTGCCCGTGACTTGCTCAAGCAGCGCCGCGAGGGACCGGAGCCGATGGCGCGCACCTCCGCCGCAATAAAAAAAAAGGCCCTCGGCTAAGCTACGCGCGCGCACTGCTCAATGCGCCAGGCCCAATGCAATAGGGGCTTTCCCCCCCTAGGCACGCGTCTTTATTACATTTGATCAATGTAATTCTTGCCCCGCTGAAAAAAAAAAAATCGTGAAGTCAAATTAGCCGAAGCAATCGCTGGGCGCGTAGACACACGTACATGCGTATGTATATAACTGTATAACGGAGGCCCGTTTTTGTTGCAGGTAAGGGGATCGATTTTGCGTGTTATGCTGCGAATGGCAACAGTCGCGTTTAATTGGTGAGTCGAGCTTGCCGTTTCCTCGAGAGTTGGCCAAATGTTTGGTTAATCGCGTCAGCGGGCATCGCTGTATAAACAACCAAGCGAAAGGATTGGCGATGCGCGTGATTGGTCAATATAATGCCGCGCGCTCGCAGAAGGCTGGCTACGCGTGCGCGTAACGAGCCTCGGCGAGCCTGTCAATAATTTGGCGTGCAAACATCGGCAGGTGTAATTGGGAGGAAGGAATTTGCGCTGAATAATACGAACGGCGCGCTGAAAAGAGCCGAGGAAATAATTTCATTACCGGCCGAGAGAGAGAGAGACGGCCGAGCCCCGGAGCGTCATCCTCCGATGGCGAAATCGCGGCCGAAAAGTATATTCCCCCGCGGCGGCGGCGGCACACGCGCGCTTGGCAAGCCGGGCACACACCCGCGCGCAAAAAAATCGGCGGCTGCCTCTGTATGTATCTAATAAGTCCCCGTACAAGGCCGGGATGCGCGGCGCGGTGCACACAGATATCGGGGACGGTTTTGCCACCCTCGTACGCCCGGCCCTCGTGAGGCGAATCCGTCATCGCGCGGGATATCACTCGCCTGGCGCACGCTATTAAATATTCGAACGGCGGGGTTTCCGGCGGCCCGGCCGTGCAAGCCAATGCGCGCCGCGGTCGGTTTCTTCTGCGGACGACGACGAGAGAAAGGCTGCGTATACCTCTTTTTTTTCTTCCCTTCCTGCGCCTTATGCAGATGTATGCGCCGCGCGCTTTTCATTGTTGCGCTTTCGTGGGCATTTTGGAGGTTATGTGCGCGCGCGGACGCGCCGGGCATAATTCGGAGAAGCGCCCGGGGAGAGTCCATTGGCGGAATAAGAAAAAAAAGAAGGAGGAGCCGCCGCGCCAACTGGCGCGCACATGTGTACGCGGATCGCGAGTGGTGGGCAAGGTGTGTAGCCTGCGTCGCCGTAGGTCGTTCCGCCGGGCCGAGTAGTCCCAAGCGCGCCGGTTGTTACGCTTACACTGCCGAGGGGCCTTTTTTTGTCGCCCTCCCCGGTGATTATATTATTCAATGTCGGATATAATTGAAATGCTTCAATATGTATATGCGTGTGCGTGCGAGGAGAGGCTCGCGGGAGACGAGCGGAAAAATCGCCCTGGCAAATCGACGCGCGCGCTTTCTATACTCTTCCGGCGCGATAAAGGACTTTCTACCGCGCACTCGTCCACCGGCTAAGTGCACACGAATGTATATATATATGTATAACCGCGCTATCTGACGACGCGCATCCATCTGCACTGGGCCGCATTAATATTCATAACTCAATCGGGCCGAGCCGGCGCAACAGTAATCGGGGGCCGGCACAAAAGCCGTACGTATATCTACGGGGAGGCGTCCGAGAGTGCGCCGTGTATATATACACGCCCAGAGAGACGGGCGCATCCCCTGGCAGGTTGGAAATTAAAAGCCGGCGCCGTCACTTTCCCCCTCGGCTGCTCTCCCACCTGCCCGCGCCTCGCGGAAACTCCCGCGGCCTCCCCCCGCGCCCTGGATATACCTACACACACGTATATTCACGCGCGTCGCGACGGCCTTACATGTACGTATATATATATATTGCGCGATAATACTTCCCCTTTATCGGGGCTGGTTCCCCCAAGCCCTCCGGATTATTCCCCGGTTTTCCAGGCTCGTTTGTTTACGCTCCCGCGGAGGATACCTCGGCCTTAATTGCAAGCGATGCGTAGGTATCCCGGGGGGTTTTCACGTGCCGGGCATATCGTGTACAGCGGGCACGTGTGAATGTCGGCCGCGGCGGTCGCGAGGCCTATTCCCCGGGCGATCCGGTTTGTCTCCGCCGGCGATTATTTACGAGGGGCCCGCGAGCCTCGGTGATTAAGGCGCCGTTAAAGTTTTTCCCAAAGCGCGCGAATGCTGTAAGGGCCCGGGCGATTTTATTAATAATGTCATTATCCGCCAGCGCGTGCCGGGGGATTTACTTTGCCGGCTAATGATAAGAATACGTCACCGCGACCGGGAATCAATTTAACGCACTTGTTTTTATTATTCGTCGGAGTTTATGAATATTGATCGGGCCGATTGATCAGTCGGCGCGTGTACACGTAGCTGGGCTTTGTGTGTATTATTCGCAGGAGTCCGCGGGCAGCGGCGCCCCGGCGGACCTCGTCTCTCAAAATATGCCCCACGAGTTCGATTATATATTACACATCAAGGGAGACTTTGGATTCCCTGTATTTACGGAGAAGCATATGTATATGATTTAGCGAGCGGGCCGAATTCCCTCGAAAAAACAAACGCCGCTTTAAAAGCCGATAAATTTGGCCGGCAAAAATACACATATTGATTTTGAATTAAATCTCGAGCGAACATGGCCGCGCGGCCTGTCGTCCGGCGGCCCTCCTTTCGAAATTCCGTCCTGACAAATTGAGAGGAAAGAAAAAAAAAAAGGCGCCCGCGCCGGTGGGCGCCTTTCAACCGCGCGGATGTATATACTTATATCTATATCCAGAGACGCGCGCCCGCGCTTCTAGCCTATTAAACAAAGCGGCGGTAAATCACATTCGACTCCTCGCCGCGACTCGGAGAGTACCCGTATCTATACACACACATCCACGTGTGTGTATATGCGCTTCCCGCGGTCCGCGGGGAAACAACCGGGGAGGTTATTAATGAGATAGGGAAACAAAAGGAATTTACGAGGTCGGCGGGAGGACGCGGGGGCCAGAGGTAATGTTCTCGTCGTCCGCGCGCCCGGCAGATATACGTGTGTACGCGCATGACGGATGGGGCCCGGGCCCCCGCGCGCGCGGTCTCGCCCCGGAGTCGGCCCTCGCGCCCACGAATCAATCACTCCGCGGCGGGCGCCTCGACGCCCTTTCAATTATGCTGATTCCGCCTCCACTTTGGGAAGCGTAATGGATTTATTAGGGGTCCCGATCGATATCCGCCCGGCCGGCCGCCTCGTTAATCTTTGGGGCGCCCCCCGACAAAGAGGAGGGCCCCCGTGGAATCACGCGTCTTTTTTTTTTTTTCGAGGGCACCTTGGTTCCCACTTGCCGAGAATATCATCCGTCCCGAAGAATTCCTCGGCCGTACGAGATTATCCGGGGATCGGCCGATACGATCGGCTTTCCATGCGGGCAAAGGATGCGCCCGCGCACAAGGTCCCATATAAGCCTGGCATATATCGGAAAAGTAAGCGGTCTCGCGGGGCTTACATTTATTTGCCCGGCCGATATGGGTTTAAAATTATTTTAATCCGCAAACAACTTATACAGATAGATTGCCGTAATTATATAATAAGAGGACCGTAATAATGATAACCGGCGAAGCGGTAGTTAACGATCCCACATTACTCGCCGATCTCTCCCTTTTCCTTTTCTAACGCGCGCACGTATCTACGAAATACGTCCGGGGATCATTTGATATAATAAAACTTGTTTATTCTCGCCGTTAACGTTACGGCTGGAACCAGTCACTTTATCCAATTCCCAGGTTGCGCGCCGGGCGACTCATTTAATAAAAACATCGAGGCCGCGCTCGGAGAAAACACTGCGCGTCCTATCCCGCCCCGGCAGAAGAAGCCGATTTTCACCGGTCCCGAGCACCGGCCGTCTTATAACGCGCCCGGCCGACCCGCTCGGATTTATACCGATCTCCCGGCGGAGGAGGCGCGCGCGGAATCCGGACCGCCGATTACATATTCCCGCGGTCGGCCGATTTCCCGCGGAAAGTGCAAGAGGGGATATATATATACATGGATCTCGCTTAATATAAAACAAGCGGCGCCCCGCGGCGGTCCACATTGAGCTGCATCTTCCTCCCCGGGCGAATCGCTTTTTTATGCGAGAAAATAAGATTGGGTGAGAAGAGCCGGGCCAGGTGACGATTAAAGCGCTCGCGCGCCCGGAGCCACGCGCGATTATCGTGTTTGATTACACGCGGCCGCGCGCGATTTAAGTGATTGTCGGCCGCGCCGCGTTTGGGCTTAGGAGGTAGCCGGATCGGTATGTTAATTTCGGGCCGCTCCGGGATCGTCATTAATAAATTATCCAACTATCGGCGATTTTAATATCGCCCGTGTAAATATGCCTGCTTTTCTCCCGGGCCCTCGTCCCTCCACTTAATTCGACTTTTCGTTTCTTTTGCCGGCCCTCCCCGAGATCGGCCCCCGAGCGTACCGATTTTTCGGCGCGATCGGCACGACAATACCGGCACGAGTTTTATTTGCGCTTATATGCCGCCGCGGCTCGTTAGCGGGGGGATCAGGGGTCATTACGGGGCGCACCGGTTGCCGATCGGCCTTTCCCGCGCGAGCGATAAATTAGCCGGGCGCCGATTCGAAATGTATGTGCGCGTGTGTACGGGCCGCGGGGATTGGTTTGGTAGCGGCCCGCAGTCGAATTGACGAAGATCCGAAATTTTTCGAGGAATTCCCGCTCGGCCCCGCAGGCTCGTAAAGTGGCGAACGGTTTCTTTATTGGCCGGCTCCTCGTTACGGGCCGGCGCCGCGAGTTAGGCGCGGGAGGGAGTCGCGCGCCGCGCGGCCCGACAAACGCGCGTACACATATACACACGTACACGTATATCGGGCGGCTCAGAAATCATGTCGAATAAAAGGGAGGCGGCCGGGCCTCCTTATGCACACAGCCGGCCAATGACGTCAAGCCCGGGGGTATCAATCGGACAAGTGAAGCCGCGATAATTGCGCCAATCATCCCCGATATGCGCCCGCCAATCACACGCATACCGGGCCCCCCCCTCCCCACCCCGGTTTCGCGAGATGGGCTCCCTCCGACCGCGCGGCAACTCCGATGTGTATATATATAAGCGGGACAAGAGAGAGGAGAGGATCCGCTCGGAGGTCCCTACAATGAGGAAGTATGCCCTCGCGAGTCGGCAGGTAATTGCGGGGACATCATTGCCCCGGTCTTTGCAATGCGAAAAAAAATCACCGGGGCGCTTGTCAATACGGCCGGCGCGCACTCATCGGGGATTCCGACTTCCTTTCGTGCAATCGCGCTCAATAGATGTCGTGCGACGCGTGATATGCCGGGGTCGATCTGATTGGAGGCCGATTAGTTGATGGGCTATCCCCATGCCCAGACAACAAAGAATATTAGAGCCAATTACCACTCATCAGTTGGTATTTGCGGCGCGGTCGATGCAGGAGAATTTTTCGACCCGGCCTATAAACTATTTTCAATCAATTGACAAGGGCTCGCATCCCGTAATCCAACGAGTCTAACCGTAACAACAATCGCATCGTGTAAATAAACTATCGCTTTACCTAGGAGGAAAGCACGAGCGCAGCTTCTGCTTTTATAACTGTCATGAAAATGCAACCGATTCCTCTCGGAAAAAAAAGAAACCGGTCTGCCCTTGTTTGGCGCGTCTCCTCCTCGGCTGGAGCGAGGCCTTATCAAGCCGGGCGAGCGGGGCGATAGCCCATCGGCCACTTTCCGCAGTTTCCGGTCGCGGCAGCTCGTCTTCAATTACGGGCGTCGCGCGATCGCCGATCGGGGAAAAAACGGCCCCGGCGACCGCTAACAATGCGCGGCGGCCGGGAGACAATGGGGCCCGCCGCTATGGCCCGCGGCAGTGTAAAAACGGGCCGGCGCGCGACACCGCAAGCCGCGCAGGTGCACCGGCCGGCCTCCGCTATAACGGGAGCGCGCGGGCCGCCCCGGGGGAATTAATTGCCCTCGCGGGCTTCCCGCCCGTGGGGTTCTTTCTTTTTCTATTGGGGGGGGAAAAGCCACGAGCTCTTGCGCGTGCGCCGTGGACGGTTGGCGCGACGCCGGTTGGTACAAGCGCCGTATGACCTCGCCGAGATGAGTCCCGAGCGCCGGCATGATATAATCGGATACGATGCCGAGCAGCCGTGCAGCTTATATAGAGCCGTTGCGAGGAAACGCTGAGTGCGACGGGTGCGTATGTGCGCGATGCCACGGATATAATGCGCAGCCTTGTACTCTGCGTGTGATATGAAGTATATACGCCATGTACTGATTTGTAGTATCGGGGTGTGCTAGGGGCGGGTGAATCGATCGACAGAAGCACGTTAGAATTTGTAATATTCCCGATGACCGTTACGCAAGGCATGTATATATATACGAGTATCGAGATATGTGGCGAGATACATTCCAGCCTCTCGGGGGAGCGATAAGGGGCTCGAGGAGAAAAATTAAAAGCAGATTAAAATGTAGTCAATGAATCATCTAGTCCTTGTCCGCAGTCCACGGCAATGACAGTATTATATCATCGATCGTAGAATTTTATTTTTTATGAGCCTGTAATAGATATTTTGATCGAAATCATCAGAAGCGAGTTCGATGAACCATTCCCTCCAATATATGTACGAACGCGCGCACACATACATATAGATATTCAAGGATAAATCATTACAAACGATACTCATCAACTCGTCAAATCTTCCATTACGCCTGAACCGCCAGACGCAGCCCGAGCCGTTGACAATACTAAATGGCCACAATTAAAATCCCGTCTCGGCCGGCGCTTACAACAAACGCATCACACGACCGTTGCAAAAGAACGCGCGCGCGTTATAAACATCGGCCGGCACGCATTACACCTCCGGGCGGCAGCTGCCCGAAATTGGGGCCATATACACACATACACAGCCAACACGGGAGGACGCGGCGAGCGGCAAACAATACAATTACCGCCGCGCGACAAAGTTTGCTCGCGGCTGCACACACACGCGATGGCCTGTGTGCGAAGCCCCGGGGCCGCGAGGCGCTCTCCTCGTTTATGCCGACTCGCAAAAATTATCCTCCCTCTTTTTTTTATTTTAACCCTACCCCCCCCTTTTTCCTCTCGAGGCGGCGCTCAATCTCCGCGCTCCATCTCTCGCGCTTTTTCTCGTCCCCGAAAATTGAGAGATGCGGGGATAAGCGGGGCGGCGCGGGTAGCTCCCCGGCGCGGTAATTGCACCCCCTGATTGCGCGGCGACGTGAGCCCCGCAGGTGCCCCGCGGCTCCCGCGTCTCGCGCTCCACGCGTGCGTGTACTGTCGTCCGAGGCGCAAGTGGTTAACGCGGCCCTCTACCCTAATTAGTCCACGCTTCCTGTCATTGTCCATTTGGGGGAGATGGAGGGAAAGCCGGCTGGCGGCGGTACACGAGCGTCCAGACCGGCGGAACCTTTGAGGCTTTTGCCTTGGTGTCAAAAAGGAATATCCTACTAAAAATTAACTCGAAACCTCGGTCGTTGCTCTCGTTTACTGTTGTATTTTCAAAAGGCTACTCTAATAAGTCATAGTTGGATGTAATTACGCCGCTGGAAATACTTGTTCCACATATACTCGGCCGTCACGAGTATACTTTCAATTGCAGCTCGGTGACACGCTCGGAACCCGTCCAAATTAACTTTTAATGATTGCGCATTTACAGTAACTAATTTGAAAGTCAATGTATATAATCTAATTCAGATAATGCCATTAACTCTGATACATATTTGTATTATTTATTTAACCTCGTATAAAATATGCGTATAATTAGAAATCTCATAAATAAAGAAATGCGGAGAGTCCGCTCCAATAAGCTTTGCAATTCGAGTTCTACAATTCACCGGCCATTTTTTTTTATGATTTTTCAAGTACCTCGCAACTCAAAGGCAAAAGATGTGCGGCAAGGGCGCTTAATATATGTACTTGACTCATGGGATGCCGATAACTTATACACATTCTATATATGTGCCAATAATTTGCGGTTCGCCCGAAAGCCGAGCCCACGAAAAAAGGTTTTTCCTTAGTTCACCTCCGTCGCTCCTACGTATATATCATCCCAGGCGAACCGGCCCCGAAAAATAAAGTACATTTTAATCCGCGAGTCTAATCTGCCCCGGCGAGGGCCGGACGCTCGGTGCGCCGGGCCCGCCCGTAAATTCGTGCACTTATATATATATATATATACACACGTGGCCGGGCGGCTCTCGGGTACCTGGAGGTGTACATAAGTATCCCGAATTTGGGGGCGCGGGCACCGAGGGAGGGGCGATATAAACTGCCGGGGCCCCGGCGGCCGCCGATTTTCGGGCCTCATCTCCCCCGTGGGCCGCTCGCGGCCCTCTATATGACTTTTGTCGAAAAGTCGTTAGTCGGCTGGCGTGCACACATATATATATATATATATCGGAAATTGCCTCGTGCCGCGCTGATACGGGCCTAATTATCTTTTGATTATACGGGGAGGAAGGGCCGCGCCACGGCTTATTACCCGCAAGGGCCCGTATGACCAAGTTTCTTTTTTTCTTTTTTTTTTTTCGTTCCTCGGCCCCCCTTCCCGCTTGGGCCGCTCCTACATAAACACACGCGAAATCAAGGGCGGCCATTGTGGATTGGCCGCGATGGGGATCGAGTCGGCCCGTCTCCCGGCGGAATACACGGGCCCCTTCTAATTGCGTGCGTTATATTATACGCCATTGTAATTGTTGGCAATTGCACCCGATGCGCTATGTTTGTTCGGGGAAGCGCCCGGCAGCCGGCTCACGTGCTCCCGGGATATTAACCGCGGCGATATACACGTCGGCCGGATTATATACGCGAGCGTCATATATTAATGCCCGTCCGGGATCGAACGCACAGGGCCGCCTTCCCCGAAAAAAGCCAACGATCATAGGACGCGCGTGTATACACGCCCACGCGCTCGCGCGGAAAAGTCGTACTCAGCCCGTGGAAAAATGAGCGCGGCGCCAAAATATATTCGGATATAAGGCCTCGTTCCGGCAACCGATTTCTACCGGGGAAACGCCTTTCCAAAGAAGAGGCCTTTCTCCGAAGCTCCCCTTTCCCCGTTAAGATTATACGGCGCGTGGTGAAAATACAGCTTCCGACCGGCTCTTCCCCGCGATATCTCTAAATAAGCGCGGCCGAGCGCAGCGGAACGTGGAAGCGCCGGTGCGCGCGCGCGCGCTTACGGCCGACTTGAGCGCAAGCTCGAGGGGAGGGGGGGGACCTTTTGCCGGCGGCAATTTTCCGGCGCTGCGGCCGACGTATCTCTCGGGGATAGTCGGCCGGTTTAATCCCCGGTGTGTACTGCGGGCCGCCTTCACAATTGATCCATTATGGAGGCGGGCCGAGCCGAGCGGAAAAAAAAAAAATGGAAACGACTACCCGTTGGAATTAGCCGCTGTGTTTTATTTGGCCCAACTGGCTGGCAGCCCCCTCCCCCCCGTATAAACGCGGAATCGGAGCCGGCGATCAAGTTCTCAGCCGCGACGACGCGAGTTAATTCGCCCAACTTTCGTACGGAGGGGAATTAACTTTCAGCTGCAGCGGCGCCGTCAATTGGCCCGCGCTTATTGGCTGCGTCGTTTGTTAAGCCACTAATTTATCTTTGATTTTTTGTAGCCCTCGTTATATTTATCAAGTGGCTCAAAAGGCTCCTCTGTGCAGCTTTCTTCTGCCGAGGGACTTCCGATCGCTCGATGATCCGCAAGAATGTTAGTCAAAATCGCAATATTTCAGGCCATTATAATATACTAGATGCAATTGTTATCTTGCAAATTGTACTTTGCCATTTAAATGCAGAGCACATAATAGAAATGTTATCTATAATACGATAATAAATTCCGCGGAATAATTACATTACCAACCGCATTGTGTTTTGATAAGACAATGTTGTCTTATAAAAAGCCAATTCGTAGTTTATCATAATAGGTTAGAAAGTTTGCGATTAAGCAATCGATATACATGCAAAGAATTTAATCGTTTAGATAACAATCGCACGATCACTCTATATAGAATAGTGTACTTATTGTTTAAAACATCGTTGTAACTATATACTAAGCTGGTTGTCAATGACTCCATATTGTATACTTTACAAGATTAGCAGTTGGACAATTGTTAATTGTAAAAAAATGATGAATTATAAGACCTTAATTAATAGGCAAACCACCATTTACAGGATAATGTAGCGCGGTCCGCTTGCTACAAAACGATCGAATAGACGAAACATATAGGGAGCGTTATTTATTAGATTTTTATTCCAAAAGTATATTACGGTTAATGTAAATTTGCAGAAGGAATATTTAGCATATGCCGCATATGCAAGGGGGCAGAATCAGTAATTTGAAAATTGGAAAAAAAGCTGCGCAGCCTCTTGAAACGCACCGCCGAGGTAAAACGCCGCGCGGAGGGGAGAAAGAGGCAGGGCATGAAATTCAGATCTGTATCGGGCGGCAGATAATAATATAAATAAAGCCAATGGAATTTAAAAGCGAGCGTAAATTCGTCGAAAGCGCGGCAATTGGCGGGCAATGGGAAGTAGGGCCGAGGCTATATGGGGCCCGGCGCGCGTTTAAAAGCCCACGTGGGCCCTACACCTCGCGCATTCTTCGAAAGTCATCCCATCAGCGACTGATACAATCGTGGTAAATCGCTCCATCTAAGAGCCGGCCGCCCTCGTCTTCTCCCCCCGGGGCCCGCGACTGTCACTTCCATCATCGTTCCCGCCTCGCCGATCGGGATAAATCGACGAAGAGGAAAAGGCGCCCGCCGCGCGGAGTGAAGAGGGAAAACGGCCCCGTCTATACTCGGCCGGTCATCGCGGCCCCCGCCTCTCTTTTTTTTTTCTTTTATCTTTTCCATGATCTTCCCGGCGTCCCCGCGAGGGCTAACTTTAGCCCGCTCGGGAGACGCGCCCCCTGAAAGCTCCGCGTCCTTTCCACGCGAGCGCGTCTTTTTACGAGTTCTCCCTTTTTTCCGAACGGCCGCGAGCCTCGGGTGCGGTTGTAGCTGCCCTTTTAGATATTTACGCTCGGTTGCGGACGAGGCGTGCAAGGCTGACGATACAGTCCGCGATCCGACAATTGTTTCTCCGCCGCGCGTATGTTATATAAGCTCGTTAACTACAATGCTTCGATGTGTACACATGTATATGACGAGCTCGTAAATCTGGACGACCACACTTATATACGCGTGTAATTACGATTCTAATACAGTAGGCTTCATATATCGGTCTCTAAACAAGGAAAACTTTCGGGGAAACCCTTGTACACGCTGCCATTATACCGATCACATTGTTCCAAGGAGCTAATGGTGCGCGCTTGAACCCGGAGTGATTAATACATAACAGTCTATACGGCCGCGATGGCCTCCTATGATTTATGGGCACGCCTATCCATGCGGTCTAGCTGCACCCATTATTTAAAGATCTGTTTCCCATTAATGCTCTCGTCGCGCATCGGCCGCTACCGGAGGGGGACGGCCGGCGCCATAGGCCGCTCCTACGTGGCGCCAGGTAGCAACCCCTACCTGGGCCGCCCTTCTAATTAGGGCCGCGGAGCGGGCCAGCCGATCGGCCATCGGCTCGCGATACGCATCTCGGAGATCGGCTCGCGGTTGACGCACCGCCGGACAATGCCGCGCGCGTAATTGATGCTGCCGTCGGCCCGAGGCGCCGCGCGGCCAGCTCCGCGGCAATTTGCCGCGATCGAGGGGGCCGGGCGACAGTGTATATACACGTGCGCGCCACTTAGCCGCCGGGTGTGTGCATGTATATATATATATATGTGGTTCCGCCTCGGCCGCGAGGCTCTCTTCTGGGATCGCGGATTACTGTAATGTATACATGTGTGGCTTGCATTATATCAACACAGATATATGCGGGTGAATAATAAAGTCTATTGCGAGGTGTACTATATATACAGCTGCTGCTATGTACGGTTTGTTTTACCCCGGGAATTTTATACCGGGCCGTCCGTTTGGCGAATTTTTTATTCTAGCGAAAGTTGAGTTTTAATTAACGGCGCGAGCGGGGCTGCTATCCCGAACCTGTTTCAATATTATAAGCATTTTTCCACTCTCCTGTCATCGTCCGCGCTTATGAATAAAACTGCGGCTCATTTATTATGTATGATGTGTAAATATTGGAAGACTTCATTAATACAACTGAAATCGATTACGTGAATAATCTGCATAATAATGCGTTCATTATTCGCCTCTGACGGATAAGTCGGACTCGTAAAACAAAAAAAAAAAGAGCCCATCGAATTTGCAGGCTATGTTTCGGAGAAAATGGATTTTAAAGACGGCCCATTAGAAATCATTATTTGATCGGGCCGCAGAACGATGAGCGGCCTATGAAGAAATTGCTACCCCGATCAATCAAACGCTTTTTTCTCCAATCCGATTGTATGTATATATAATACACGTGCGCGCGTGTACTCGTGCACACATACGCGCTGGCGCGCAGTCGTTAAAGAACGGAACGGTCCCCGACAATAGATGAACAGGCTGTCTGACAGTTTGCGCATTTGTAAAGACCCACTTCATCAGGCAATGTCCGAGACTGTGGACCGCTGAGTTATGCGATCGCCGTTTCCGCTCACATGTAGCGACAAACCGTCCGACGCTTCGGGAGCGGAGGGCAGGTTAAACACTTTCCTGGAATCCGTCGGCTAAAAGCCGCTCGCGCACGCGTATATATACAGAAGGGGCGCGTCTTCGAAAAGCGATTACCAGCATATGGATACACGGGGACGGATGCTCTCCTTTACCAAATCATAGATAATCGTTTCGGCTTAAATCTTTACGAATAATAATAAGGGAGTTCGCGACGCGATTCACCCGAGTCATGCTCCCGCTCTTAATAGCGATTTTTTCCATGCTGCGAGCCATTTCGAACTCTCGCGCATTAGCCCCGGACCATATTATCATCCCGATATTCGTCGATGACGAGAGCACTAATAATGTATTCGTAGAAGTTGATTACGGGAAATTTTTCGTGGCTGTGCAATTAAACCTCTTGGATTGTCGAATTTCGTTCCTACGAGAGCCTTTACTTTTTTTTTACCCTTACCATAATATATAATGTGTCGAGTCATTTTTTCTCAAGATACCAAATTCAAGTCACTCTTGAAATTTGAAAAGTCATTCAAAAATGTCAAGTAGCTTGTGAACAGAAGCAGCCTTCATTTGGTCTGGGTATTTCGAAGGACGACATTCTTTTTGGTCCTGCTGACACACTTTACACAATATACACATATACGCAGACCGTAAAATCGGTAAAAATGTTGCTAACGAATCCAGCAGTACCTGCAGGCAATGAAATTTCTCAATTTACAATAATTTAGGCGCGATATTGCAACTGATACAATAAAGGCGCTTAATTTTTTTACGCGGCCGATGATTTACAGAAAGGGTACCTCTCCCCCCCCCCCCCCTGCCGATCGTTAGCGGCCTGCAGCGCTCGGCAAAACCTCGCGGCGCCGATCGATTCCGAGCCCGAGCCTCAATCGCCCCGGCGAACGAGCGCCGCATATAATACCGAGTAGTCGGAGCAGACGCCCCGGTAATTGTCACCGCGACGCCAAGGATAATTGACTCGTTAATCCGGCGCGTCGCGCTGCAGGTCTCCCTCTCTCGAGAGTATATGCATGCCCCGATCATCGGCGCCATTGTCGATGTAGCCTCGTCCCCCGAGCCGGCCTTATGTCTCCGCTTTTCTTCCCGGGGCGGAATAAAAAGATGGGGACATCTTTGGCAAATGAGCATAAGGAGAGGCGACAATTATCCGGGCCCGGCGTCGTTGCGCAACCCCCGCGACACAATTACCGCGAAAGTCCGCCGGTCATCCTCCGGCGGATCCTAGGGATCTTTTTGCCGGCCGCGGCTTTCTCGCCCCAGAGGTCGGATAATTGCCCGGCCGGCGGAGTATCGGGTATACCCGGGAATTTTCGCGATTACAGCGGGTTTCCGGCCCGATTATCACATACCGATTTCGTGCACACACGTATATACCTGTCAGGAGGCAGCGCTTATATACTCGAGGGGCACAGGATGCCGGCCGACAATGCACACCGTCGAGGGGCCTCTGCGCACACACGCCGTCCACCCCCGCGGGGGCTTTATTTACTCTCGGAGGAGGCGGCCGAGTGAAAGCGCGGGCGGCTCGAGGGGGCCCCGAGGTTTCCATAGGCTCCCGAGTGACGAAATATACTATACCTTGCGGCTTTTCTGCCGCGCTAGAGAGAGAGAGAGAGGGGACAAACTTTTCCAGAAGGGGGCCTTCGTGCCGATGGGATTCTGCCGCGCGCCTCCCGCGGCTGATCCGCTTTCGTGCCCGTCGAGCGGCGGGCCCCGGCGCCTTTGGGCCCACGCGGCCCCGTATATATACGTAAAAAAAAAAAGAAAAACCGGAGCGCCCCGGCGGACGTGACCGCCTTCCTAGCCTGTTTCACGATCGGATTATTGGGACGGCATTCCCGCGGCCTGACAAAAAGCCCGCCGTGAGAAGATTTACAATCGGCCGCGCGTCGCTCGCGTAATTCAATGATCATTTTTGGAAAAAAAAATTGTATTCTAAAGTTTAATTAGACGCCCTCGCGACTGTTATATAGTCGCTTGTTGCTCGGGTGTGCGAGTGCCGGGTTTGATTAATATCTTCCGATAAATTGTACGTGTACCTGTTGCGCACATTCTGCGCGTGGGGAGTTGCGAAACGAGGAGCACGCGTCTAAGCGCTACAACCGTGCGATAAATTTTTGTTGCAAACTCGCTCAATAGGTGAAAGAAAGCCATTGCGCAAACTCTCTGCATGGTTTTCTACGCGCGAAATAATGCAAATAAAAGGCGAATTTAATACTAGATCGGGCGTGACAGTATATCTAAATAAGTGTAAAACAGTAAGCATTTACGCGGGTACATGTTGGACACATGAATATTCAGACGAAAAAAAAACAAGGATTAGTTCGACCCGACTCCAGAAGACAGGCGCACTTTCATAATATATAATACAAAAACAAACTATTAATCTAAATATGTAACGAGTTGTGCAACCTGCCGCTCTTAGCCCTGACAAAAAAGAATCTGTCACTTACCTAATATTCTTCAAAACCTGTCTCCCGTGATAGAGTAACGAGGGGCTGCGGCTCGTCGGTTTCCCCGTCGACTCGTAAAAAAAAACGATAAATATAGTTTTCAGTATGTGTTCCAAAGGCAAAGAAACGGCCTGACGTTAATATAGTTTATTCGTCCTAAAATCCGCTGCAGTGCAATGTTGTCTAGGTCAAACAGTAATTTACGGCCCAGAAAAGGAAGAGTGGAAATAAATCTGCAAAATTTGCTAGTACCAGAGGCCCCGAGCCTTGGGCATAAAACAGTCAGCATAAGCACCAGCCGTATTATAGCTACTGAAAGTTATATATTCGAAAATAAACAATCTCCAATTGTTGGCCTGACTTCCAGGCCCGCCTCGAGAGAAATTATATACGCTTGTATATACATATGCGCGATCCCGCGGCGCGCGGCCGGGGAAAAAAACGCCCCGCCCGTGAGCGCACAGACGTATATACATAACGCCAGCGGGAAAGCACACATGCCGCGGCTGTGTGCACTGGATTAACGGAAGGCGACCGGGTGAAACAAGGCCCTAGTCCCGCTGAGCCGCGCCCGCGAACGCGCCGGTAGCGAAAGCCCGCGGAATAATATCGGCCTAATAATAGATTGGCCGGCGGAGGTGTCGAGCGTCGCGCCGGCCGCCTTGACAGGGGAGTGAAGGGCCGGCCTCGCGTGGAATTCCGGGGGCATAAGCGGAGCGAGACGACGCGGGAAATATATACCGCGGGTCTGCCTCCTTTTTATTCCGTTCTATCTGCCCCGGGGCCGCGTGCCGAAAAGGAATTTTTTTTTTGTGTGTGTGCCCGAGGAAAATTTATGGGGCCGCGGGGGGAAAAGCGAGACAGCTGGCCGGCTGCACCTTGCGATAACGAGATGATTGGTGGATAAGAAAGGGGGCGCTTTAATAGGGACGGCCCGCGCGAGTGTGGTTTAATAATGCGAGTGTATATGATCGACCGGCCGGCAGTTCGCTTATTAGCGGCTCGGCCGAACCGGATGGCTGATAATAACGCCTTAGAAACTTGGCGGTGTGTCCGCTGTTATATCGGCCCGCTTTGCTTGGTGGCGGAGCTGGCGCGCGCCACTCGCGCTATTTTTCCGCGTATAATACGTATAATACGCTATTTCGCCCCTAACGACCTCCGTCTGATTGTTTAAGTATATGTATTACGTGCGTTTGATGTGGGATACCTGTTACGTGGAAGCACAATCATTGCGAATTGAGATATTTTAAACAAGCCGTTAATGTGTTGACAAGACACGCGTCATTAGCCATTCAGGTTTAATTGAAAATATTCCTGGCTTATTGAAATGTAAGCGGGTTACACGTGCTTGTATAGTATATGCTTGGATTAAGGTTTAACGCTCGATTTAAGAAAACAAGTGAAAAATGGAATATATATTGTGTTTCATTCTCGAGGGTTTATGATGTATGGAAGCACCTGTAATACAACAGGACCGACGGCTTTGTATAGCCCTCGTAAAGTACACGAAGCATCGATGGCCATGTTTGCTTTCTTTATTATATCGTCTAGTCCTTTTGAGGATCTCGGGAAAAATATGTTCCCCGGCCGCTTGAGAATAAAAAATGGTAATCAGCTCACCGCCGAGTAGAAAAATTTGCGTATCTATAAATAAGAGAACCTTTGCGATTATAATTACTTGCCTTGATTCGAGTCAGTCTGAGCACAGCATCCTCGTTAATTAAACGTAAATTATTCATAAATGCATTCCCGTCGATTAACATTGCGAATATTACGAAAATAAAACTATGTGAAACAAATATAACCGTAAGTCGCTACATCAGTTTGACCGGAGAATTGATTGAATCTTTCAGATGGAGAACCGCGCCTATGAGGATGAGGCGAACAAGGCAGCGCTCCACCACCACCATCCCCAGCGACACTACCCGCCGCCGCCGCAGCAGCAGCAGCAGCAGCAGCAGCAGCAACAGTACCAGCAGCACCAGCACCATCCCCGGCAGCATCCGGTGGGCCAGATGTACCTGCACGGCATGCACCCCCAGCAGTACCAGCACCGGCACCCGCACCTGCAGCAGGTGTCGGAGGTGTTCGCGGGCGACCCCCTGCACTACGGCGATGCCGAGCGCCTTCACCAGCAGCACCAGCAGCAGCAACACCAACAGTTCCAGCAGCAGAGGTACCTGCAGCAGCAGCAGCAGCAGCAACAGCAGGAGCAGCGGGCGCTGGCCTACCCCTGCGAGGAGTACCTGGACGAGCCGGCCCTGATGGAGGGCCGCGCGGCCGACTCGGTGCACGGGCACGTGTACGAGGACATCGTCTCCCCGTACGGCCTCGAGCACGGCGGCTTCCAGCGCAACCTGACGCTGCCCCTGCGGCGCGCCAGCCAGAGCTGCGAGTCCCTCGAGGGCAACCCGACGAGCGCCTCGGTCCGCGTGACCCACCGGGAGCGCACCAGGGGCTCTGTCATCGACCGGCTGGCCAGGGACGACAGGAACCGGTAAGCGCTTGATCGATCGACGCCCCGCGTCCTCCACCCGTACCCCGAGGCTGACCGAGCCTCTGCGCCCGGGGGGATGCCTTTTGTTTCCGGCCGGTTGGTACACCTAGGGCTTGTTCTTGTCCAGGTCGAGCGGGCGCGAGGGCAGCGTCAGCAGCGGGAGCAGCGGGGCGGGCCCGGAGCGGCCGCAGCGCCGCCGGCGCAAGAAGGACTGCAAGCACTGCAAGCTGAAGGCGTCGCGCGGCGAGCCGGCCCACCAGCAGCACCATCACCAGGAGCAGCATCAGCAGCAGCACCGCGAGGAGCTGGCGGCGTACGCGGAGCGCAGCGCGGAGCTCCGGGCCATCTTCGGCCTGGCCGACCTGAGCGTCTGCCGGCTGGCCGCGCCCCCGGGCTGTCCCCTGGGGCCCGGCGTCCTCTACGCCATCGGGTGCAACAGCACCGACTGCAGCGGGAGCCTCGGTGAGTGATCCCACCCTGGAGACACCTCGACTCGTGCTAACCGGGGGGTGGGTTGATTGTGGCGCAGGCAGCGGAGCCGGGGGTGGAGGCAGCGGCAGCGGCAGCGGCGCCGAGGCCTCGGGCCTCCAGAGGTACGCGCCCGCCTCGGACGGCTCCTGCGACGACAAGGCCCTGATCACGCCGCCTCCCGGGGCCCAGGCGGCCGGCCCGCCCGGCGCCCGGGCCGCGGGGATGAAGGTCAACTCGATCTACGCCCAGGAGCACTGGCAGGCCAAGGACGCGCGGATCTTCCTGGCCGACCCCAAGGACCAGGACTCGGGCTTCCAGGTGAGCGCTCGTTAGCCGACACCTCGCTCGGGCCCCAACCCCCCGCCGGGTTGATTTAGTGGCCGGCGGTAATTAAGCCTTTACGAGGAGCGGGTGCTGCCCGCGAGGTGAGCCGGCGAAAAACGTCGCGGTGCGTGCAGGCCGGGGGGATATATGATGGCCGCTCGACCCCGGGGTTGGGGGGAGGGGAGGAACTCGTTGTGCCCGTTGTTTTTCTCGGCGCGCGTGCGCGCGCGCTCGCGTATATATATATATGTGTGTGCCCCGGCGACTAACTATCTCGAAAACCGGAGCTGGTTTTATGTACCCTCGCGGGCCCTCGCGCACCGCTGCGCCTAGGAATCCTATGGCTTTATCGCTCGTTTGCTTTTTTCCTGATTTTATTAACGAGCAATCTTACATGCCCGAGACCTGACGAGCAAAACAGGACGCTGAGTTTCTCATGATTTAGGGGATACTTAGCCGTATACCTTGTACCGGGAATAGAGTGATTAATTAATCATCTACTTCATTTTCCTTTACATTGCTTGTTTACAATGCGCTGATTTATACATTTCTGATGCCTAGGAAGCATCCGAGTTGCAACCTAAATAGCCGACCTTCTTAAACCCCTTCTCGGTACAACATGAATCTGTTTTATGGATTTTCCGCGCCGCAGGAATTCCGCAATTTGTTGCTTATTAGCAGTTAACTCGGACTCACCGGAAAATTGCCGCTCGACCATTTTTCCCTAATCAAAAGACATCGCTATTAATTTAAATTTAAAAATCCTACCGTCATTCCTTTCCCTATACTTAGTTACCCCGTTTTTGCACATTATAAAGGCGTTACATAATGCAAAAAATCATCCTGTAAATTTAATGCAAGCAATCATTATTATTTCAATGGCTCCTCTTTTTCTCAATAAAGCACTGACAATCTTTTCGTACGTCCAGAAATACTCTGAAATATTTTGAAAAAAAGATGGTAAACAATTAAAAAAAGCTTTCTTTTTTCCTGGCTCGTAAAAATTCTGACCCGAGAGAGAGAGTTTCTCCGTAAATTCCAAACCACGCTTGGAAAATTGAAAATACCCCTTTTCCCTCCTTTCATAACTGCGCATGAGCCATTGACAATTTGAATAATGCGCGAGTCCCGGTGCGCATCGCCACCGGCCCCAGGATCGAAGATATCGTTGCTAGTTAAAGCATTGCCCGCTAGGCGGCGGAAAACTTACCCCACCGTGTCGGGGAGCTTGTGGGCCGACGCTCCCGAAAGAGAAATAGACAGACAGAGAGCTGATATAGAGGAGCCTCAGCGGCTGAAGGCATACTTACCTGGCGCAGAGGCTACCGTGATCAAAAAGGCGGTTCCTCCAGGGCGAGGCTCTACCATTGCACTACGGCTGAGCTGACCCTTGCGAATATCCCTAATGTGGATATCTCGGGCGTATAATTTTTGTTAGCCGGGACTGCGTTCGCGCTATCCCGAAATAATTTAATCTAATAAAAAGTTTCCCATAAAGAGTTGCAATTTCGGTCCTGATACAGTTTGGATGTGAAATTGAGAATATATTTATCTGTCACTTACAATTTGTGTTATATTCGTGTAGTGGGGATTAAAAGTAATCTAAAAATAGAATAAGCACGGGCTCGGTCGTACGCGCTAGCAGTTAGTCTATGCTTCGCTACCAACTTGAGTTGTCCATATTATAAATTGAACAAAATTAGTTCAGAAAAGATTATTGCGAATTAGGCAAACACGGGAATAAAGTGCAGATATTTATTGGGATTATTAACTGGAGGAAGATGTTACTCGACATTAAACTGCACGGGCCTGAACAGAGAGAGCCATTGATTCATAATTTATCTGGCGCGTCGTTTGAAATGAATGAAGGGTTTACAGAAATTCCGAAATAGGTTCTGTTTTATGTCCTCATCGGCTCCGCTTGCGGATCCGCGCAGCCGCACCGAGACACCCATAGATGACTTTTCGCTTTTTATTTAATCCCGGTTGGTTTGTTGCATTTAATCTCTCGTATATCTCTTTTTCCAATCTCGGGGCAGGAAAAATACGTTAGGCGTTTAAAGAAATTCCGCAAGTGTATATCCTGTGCTATCTTCGTATTTCTCATCCGCGGCCTCTCCTCTACTTTCCGATGTATATACATATATATACATATATCGCTCGCAAAAGATTACGTCGATGTATATAACTCGATTATTTTTTACACTCGAAACATCGTCAAACAAGAGCAGTAGGAACCCGATTAGAACGAGTGCCTCGAAAGACCCTTGTGACGGTCTTTATTTTTAATAAAAAAAAAAGAGAGCCACCGAGAAGTCGTTTCAATTAGCTTAACGCGCCGCGTTTATCTCCGGCCGGCCGGTCCCCCCGGCTTTCCCGAAGCGAGCCCCGACTAATCATTTAGTCGCAACTCGCGGGGACTCGTCCCGCGGACTTGTAGGGCGCGCGCGGGCCGATTGTCTCGATTAGATAAGAGAAAAAGGGCGCGCGCGCGCTCGCCCGGCCCTCTCTGTGGATGTGCATCTGTATATACACACAGATCGGGGCCAGGGGAGTAGTCCCTCGCGAGAATCCCGGGCGACGAGCACCCGTGGAAAGGCTCGCGAAAGCCGCCGGCGGACGGTTTTCCCGAGGCGAGAGCCCCGGTTGATTTACGGCCGGCCGCCGAAAGAAGCGGCACGAGCGCCGGGGCCCCGGATGAGCTGCACGCGAATACGTAACCGCTCGTGCGCCATTGATTATTCATAACGCGGGAATATGTATTTCCGCCGGGCGGCCGCCGGCCTCTTATATATATATATTTTTGTTTGGCCGCTTTTTTTATTCCCCCGGTCAACGGCTTATACACACACACATGTATATATATATATAGGAGGCGCCGGCTTGATTGGTGCCGAGTATTAACGAGCCGCGGGTACCCCCCCCTCCCCGCGCATTACATACACCCGGATGAATAATGCAGGAGGCCCCCGGGGAGGGCGAGGCGGGCCCGCGCCGCGACGAGCGCTAGATTTAAATTACGGATACATTTTCATTCGACTTGTAAAAGTGGGTGTCCGCGACGCCGGGTACATCGCGATCGCACGATGCTCTGCGCGAGGCTCTTGCTGCCCCGGGCTGTGTCTCCCCCCTCCCCCTCTCTTCCTTGTCCCTCGCGCGGCCCGAGATTGTAAAGTGGTTTTAACAGCTGTTGTTGTTGTTGTCGTCCTTCCCGCAGCCGGACCTTGGGGTAATTGATCGGTCCCCGCGGTCTTCCGATCCCCGGTGCAATTATATACCTTTCGGATTAGGGTAATGCTGTAATTGTCCGCGTTAATTGAGACGTTCCCGGTTCGCGGGAAGGAAGCCCGTCCGTGGTGGGCTTAATGGGCCCGATCTATCTCGCATCGATGCGTCGCTTTATCAATGCCCAAGGGAGATAAGGCAATTGGACTTTACTTAGAAATTGTAATTTATGGCCCGGCCTGATGATGGCGCGCGCGGCCGATATATCGCCCCTCGACCCACGCGATGCGGTAGTCGCCCTCAGCTCGGGGCTTTTTAAATAGGAGGCAGGCCGGCCGTGCAATTTCGCAGGGATCCTCCTTTGGCAAGATATACCGTGTACCTTATAATATAAGCATAAACGTATATAGGACCGGTGGAAAAAAAAAAAGCCGCCGTGCACGAGTATGTATACACACCCCGAGCGATATATATTCGATTTATCCGCGTGCGCTCGGCGGGTAAAACGGCATCGCGAGGGAATCGCGGTGGAGCCATTGTTCCACGATGGCCAGATGCGATTTCGCCAAATAAGCATCAACAAATTGCGGCTCCCCGAGGGCCGCATATGAGACGCGCGGGGACGATATGAGGCTCGGCTGGGCTTTTGTCGGCCATCGGTCCCCCTCTGCTTAGCATACGTGTATACACCTACGGGCCAACTGGCGTATTCTTGCCGGCAGCGGTGCCCGGCGACCGTCTTCTCCCCATTCCCCGCGCTGATAATCCCCCGGCTGATAACGTCGAGCGGCATTACGCCGATATTAGCCGGGGCGAGAGGAGGCCGATATACGCACACACACACAATCGGCGACGATCGCCGATGAACCTGTTCCCCCCGCGGGCCCGGCTTTAATTGGCAAGCCGCCGGTAAAACAATTACCATCCGCGCGAGGTAGCCCGTGCGGACTTTTCCCGGCCGGTCGATATGAATCAGGCCGCGGTGATAAATATCGCGCCCGGCCGCGAGCGTACATGTATATATATATACGTACGTAGGTACATATCGGACGCGGCGATCGGCCGTAATGGAGGTGGCGTCGCGCGCTAAGTATTTCCCCCCGTATTATACATGCGCGGCTACGTACTTTGGGGACGGAGAGGCTCCGGGCCTCGCGGCCACCTGGGAAAATCGGCGGGCGCTTTGTCCGGCTTTTTCCGCGCGCGGCGATCGACTCGCCGCCCCATTAGCCGGGAATCCGGCGGGCTTTTTAGGCCCCGGCCTTCTGATTTACGGGATCACACACGCACGGTACGGATGTGCATACACGTGCGAGTTGGGGTATTCCTTTTTTGCCCCCGCGTTATAATGCACGCGGGGTCGCAGTTCTTCATCGTCGCGAGGCGCGTATACAGTGCATACGTTATACACACGCGCGTAAGAAGTCGGGTAATAAGCGCTAATGCGCGGGTCAAGTGAATATACGCGCGCACGTATATGTACATAGATATGCACCTGGGAATCTTAACGAGTGCATATAAGCCCGGGGGGGGGAGAAAAAAGCGCGAGGGTCGGGGCGGCGTCTGGGCCCTCGGGATGATACCTTATCCGCCATCGGGAGCAAGAAGCGCGGGCATCGAATGATCGCGCAGAGGACATTATCGGGTTACCTGGCGAGGCGCGCGCGCGGCCGCTTTTATCTCCCGGGCAGGTTCGCTTAGCGGCTCCGTAATTGAACGGCCCGGTCTGCCGATCCCTCCCGGCCGTCTCCTACCCCCGACACTGTCGCCACATCCGCGATTACGAATTACATCAGCGTTTATGGATACGCGCAGGTCTTTTTGGTGTACTTATAGGAGGTAATCTCCTCGCGGCAGCGCTTCCGAGTGTGCACGCAGGAATGCTTATGGGGCGGGGCCGAGGGGCGCCTCCTCCCGGGCGCCGGTCAAAGCGGCCCGCCGAAACCCGATGCCGCGCCCCGGGTAACCGGACGCTCCCGCTGCGCCCATCACGTAGTCTGCAGTCGCGGGCCTCCCCCGCAGCCTCGCGCATATGCGTAGATGCGGGTCGCTTTCGGTGCCCGCGAGCCTCGCAGGGACCTAAGACTCCTGTCGAGGCTCCCACGGACAGGCTCCCCATGTGTGGCTTGCCACCCGTTGCCGGGCTTTCCTTTTGAAAAAGGAGCGCGTCTGCTTAGCCTCGTCTCGCCTCTCGCCGGCAGGACTCCTATCCCGCGGGCATGTATACATGTGTGGTTCCGGGCTCGCGGATCATAGCCACGTGTAGGTTTTTCCGTAAATCATCGGGTCTTCCTCCCGCCGGGGTCGGAGCTCCCTGATTTCATCCGGGCTAACGAGCGCCGGCTCGGATTACCGAGTACAATCGCGCGCCTCGTGTGTCCCCCTGGGGAATTTTCGTTCGACGGCCGAGATACGTTCGTGAAAAAAAAAAAAGGAGGGGCAACAAAAATTGGAGGAGATTTTTCTTCGAGGCGCGGGCCCGAGTAAAGCGATAGGCTATTACTGTTTAACGGGCATTACGGGCCCACGCGGCGATAAATAATACAACTCCTTCCCGGAAACTCACTCTCTCTCCCGAGGAGATGACAAGTCTCCTTCGCGGAATTCCCCCTTGCGAGTCCGGCGACTTTCCCCGATCGAGCGAGCCCGGGAGGGATCCGCCCCCTTTAGCCCAGCCGCCTCCCCTCCGTGAGCGGCGGGGGCGCGCGACGGTAAGCCGTCTATTTCGGAGAGGCGCTTGACCCACGGCGGAAAGTCCAGCGCGGGTTTTCCGCGAAGCGGCTCGCGCGCAGGGCCTATTTCTACCTCCGCGCGTAAACAGACCTCGGGGATTCATTCCTCCGAGGTCTGTACTCCACCGTCGCGCCGGAGTGTGTCGCGGTCTTTCCTCGAGGTGCCTCGAGGAGGAAAATTGGTCCGCGTCGATTAGTCACGGGCGACCCCCTCAATGACATTCCTCTGGGAATCGGCTATTTTTTTTTCGCCTCTTGGTGCGCGGATTGGGGGAGACGTCCTCCCCACGCGGACATAGGTGTAACCTCCTGGCGCTGTTGCAGAGGTCCTACTCGGGCGTGTCGGCCGGCTCGCCCGCCTCGGAGAACCGGGCGAACCTGCGGCGCAGCGCGAGGGAGGAGCCCTCGGCCCACCCGGCGAGGCTGCGCAAGCACCGCCACGGGTGGACCCTCCACTTCGGCCGGCCCCTCGCGGGCGCCACCTGCACAAAGTCCCTGGTACTCCTGCTGATCGTCGTCCTCGCGCTCCTCGGGATCGGCGGGATCGCCCTCTACATCGTCTTCGGTAAGTACATCTTCCCTTGTTCCTACGAACCTCGACAAGCACGAGACTCGTTGTGTACAATCACGAATACTAGCCCAATCTAACTCGATAGGTATATAACCCAAACCCAATGGAAGATTTTTATACTATTAATAAGGTTGACAGATTCCGGCAGGTTAGATGCATGAGAAATGAGGACAGATGATCGCTTCTCGGTGTGAGCCAATTTATTATCTCCTTGGGTGTACACGTAATGGAAGATTCTTAGAAGTCGGACCAAAGACCTCTCATGCTAATTCGACGGAATACACACACGCGCGCGAGCCTGTGGAATAACCATTGCAACTTACACGGGCCGAGATTCATCCTCGTAACGAGCTTCGGACAGCGCCCGCAAAATATTCACACGAGGCCCGCCCCGTTCAAATGGATTCCCGGCGTAATTTTGGCTAGGTGGCCGCCGAGCGTCACTCGTATAATCCTATCGGGCTTGCAGGTGCGCGCGGGCCGCTCGATTTGTCAGCCGGGGCCGCGGCGGATGTAATCGCCGCCAGGCGATATAAAGCCTCTCCCGGCGGCGCGCGCCGCCAAATTGAATCATCGCCGCTTATCGGGGCCCACTTATAGCCCCTCGCCACGGGCCCCCGCTAATTCGACTGCCCATCCCCCACCCCGCGCGGCTTAATTTACGACGTGCAAAGGAGATGCATCGCGCGGGCCGCGCTGCACGCACGGGCGGGGAGAGGTGCCTTTCTTTTTTTTTTTTGTTATCACTCGATGCGCGCGGTGAAAGTGACCTGGGTATTATTACTTTTTTTTTCTCCCCCGGGGAAAAGCCGGCCGGAAAATCCCGGGCCGATAATTGCAGCCCGGGGCTTTCCTTCCGTCCTCGGCCGCGGGTGTGCGTCGTGTGTGTGTGCGCGGGCGACCGAGGGGCCTCACTTCCCGAAAACAAATGGCCAGCGGGGACTTTTTTTTTCCGAGAAGGATCCCCGCGGCCAAGCAGCATACAAGGTATACGTGCCTGCAATATCTCCCGGAGATTGCGGAGCTCCATCTTGCGGCGGAGGATTAATGCGCGGCGGCGGCATGCGGCGACGGGGCCGAAATAGAACGGGCCCGTCGCTGACAGGGGACCCCCTCCCCCACTCCTCGGCAAATGAGATTGTCAGAAGGAAGCGGGATCGATCGGTATATAGAGTCCCCCCCCCGGGCCAGTTGGACGGTCCGGCCGCGGGGGTGCAGCCGAGGCCCGTGTCCCGGAAACCCGATACACATACAGGCAACGCAACGCCCCTAATGCAATAAGAATTACAAACAAAAATAATAAGGCACTTGTATATATAGGTGCAGGAGCCACCGGCGGCGCGCACAGAAGAAAGAGGGGAGCGCCGGCCGGCCGATAAATCGCGATCGTTACGAGGCCGCGGGCCGCCTGGCACTGGTAGCCGGCAATTTGCAGTAAAATTAATTGGCGATTTTTAATCGGGCGTCGGTCCGCGCGCGCAAATTGAAACCGAGCCCCCGCGAGCTAGGGCCGACCGACAGTGTACACATGTAAGCGGACGCGTTCACCGGCGCGAGGGATATAGCCCCGGCGCCGGCCTCCGACCCGAGTATCGTCTTGCAGGCCCCCCCCCCCGAGGGAATTGCCTCTGATTAATATATTAGGCCGGCTTAATGCGCCCGGCGTCGGCCGAGTCAATTGCAACTTTGATTAAACTCCTTCGTGGAAGATTGTCCCGCGGGCTTTCTCGGGACGGCCCTTTCGATCGCTTGGTCCAGATTGTATATACGCGTCGCGGATGTCGCCTCTGTTGGCCGACGAACAAAAGAGAGATGCGAGTATGCAAATCGGATCGGCGTGTACACGTTCAATTTTGTCAAACTAGAGCCGAGCCCGTTTAAACTGACCGGCTGTATACAGCCAGGGTAAAGTCACCCGTAACCGGACACCCGCCGATACTGCAAATTCAATTACAATCCGCACGTTCGGTTTACATGCAGGGCACGTGGAAAAACGCTCGTTCTTCATTTTATTTTTATCATTCCACCTGGAGGCATCCGAGATAAATACACACAGGTATACATTTTTATTATAACAATATAACGCTTTCGACGTTTAGCTGCGCTTGTTTTCGAGGTCACCCGCGGAACCAGTTGCAGACGTCAATCCGCAGCCGACGCAATGATCGAATGATCGCTGTCGGGGGCGTCGGAGCGCGAAAACGGCGACGCCCGCGGCGAGGAGCCACCCCGCGGCTATATATATATATACACACATACCTTACACGGGCGCCTCGGCCTATTCCGTTTAAGCGGCCTCTCGCCTTTTTCGTGCCGCTGCGCGGCCCCCGGGGGTACGCGTATAATTTATGCGGGCCGGGCCGTCGCGCCTCGCGCCGCCCGCATTCGTCTGCCGACGGGCGACAAAGGGCTAAGCCGCGATTTATCCCCGGCGATATCCGTCCGATGACCGATCCTATCTGCGCCCTCGCATCGGCGCCGTTTCCTTGTATATTCGCGGGTTTTGGACACGAGATTGTTGGTTGGGAGGGGACGGGAAATAGATGCACGAGTGGATAAGTGTACGAGTTGAGTCGTGGATTTATGGAAAATAATAAAGTGCACAAAGTCCGCTTGGAATTGGTTGTAGAGATGGATGTAGCGTAGATCGGAATTATGACAATTTTTGTATAAAACTTTCAAAAGAAAACAAAGATTATTTTTGTATAATATGGAAATGGATAGATAAAACAGTTAACGAGTATCGACGTGACAGCATTACCGCAGAGAATCCCAATAAAGGCTCTGCTACTGGACTCTTAACGCCAGATATAGATAGCGCTTGATTTATGGGCTGCGCTGGCGTGCATATATACATTGAACGCGTAAATTTCCAGAGTTCACCTTTTAACAGGCGATCCGGGAAGAGTTTGAGGAAGCGAAATGCGCTTGAGCAGTACGAAGTGTTGTAGAGTGAGGCGTGTGAGTACAACGTCGGTCGTTCTGTTGCAGAACCAGAGAAAGTCCACGTGATCCAGCAGTACCTGCGCTCGACGGGGCGCAACTCGACCGCCGGGCAGAACGGGACGACGGGCCTCGAGCTCGGGGAGGAGGCCGGCCTCCCGACGGCCATCGACGTCCTCCTCAACGCGACGATGGCCAGTACGATAAAGGGCCAGGAGGAGTTCCCCACGAGCCCGGCGATCACCAGCTCCACGGCGGCCAGCACGACGACCGACAGGTACCGACTCCGCCCCCGAGGCTCACGCCCTCACGTCCGTCATTTCACTCACCCCCGTCTGTCCCTGCAGCAGGCTGTTGACGACGTCGTCGACAACGACAACGACGACGACGACGACGACGACGACAACCACCACCGAGGCACCAACGACCACGACCACCACCACGACGACGACGACGCCCAGGCCGACGACGGCGAGGAGTCCGAGGCCCGGCGTCAATCGGCGGCGGCCGTGCGCCGAGTGCCTCGACGCCGAGGTCTGCGTCTCGAGGCACCAGGACGAGCGGCCCTTCTGCCAGCGGCCGAGCGACCCGGCCGACGTCAGCGGCTGCGGCGGCCTCTGCAACCGGCAGACGCACACGTGCCATAGGCTCAAGGACGGCGCCTACAGGTGAGGCGGGCCCCAACAACCCCGGGATATCATCCCCCACCCGCGCATGATGCATAACGCAGTGCATCCGCCGAAGATTGTCCGCCGGAGGGTTCACCTTCCGTTCTCTTCGCGTATCGGACCCGCGGAACAATGTATACATGTACCGGAATTATTTAAGCCGCCAGCTAATTGAGTTATGCGGATCATGCGTGTGTATAACAGTTGACTCGCGCGGGCCCTATATGTGTACGTATATATCGAGTCGGTTAACTCGAAGGCAATCATCCGTCTGTTAAAGGTGCATGGAAATCGAGCCCAACTGCCTCGAGGACGAGTGGACGTGCCTCAACATCTTCTGCATCCCCCTGGTGAAGCGGTGCGACGGCCAGATGAATTGCTACGACCACTCGGACGAGTACAATTGCGGTAAGTCGAGAGGGCCTTCGGTACTCCCCCCCCCGGGAATATCCCATCCATTTCGGCCGCTCGGATAAAATTACCCCGAGCCCGCGCGAAAGCCATTACTCAGGATCGTTAAAAAAAAAGAGGGAAGCGACGGCCGCTTGAAAAATGACAAATTGCGTCTTTCCTCCTTTTTCTTTTTATTTTTTTTTTTTTTTATTATTTTTAAATCGAATGCAAACGAACGTGTTATTGACTTTCGAGTGAAATTTAATATTACTAATGCACTCGGGCCCTCGCGGAGCGTCCGGCCCAAGATCGTAAAGTATTTACGCCCGCCGCGCCGGACTCAACCCCCGTCCTCATTGTTCCCCGGCTTTTTGTTATTTCCTTCTTTATGCCTCCGAGCCCTGGGAAAGAGTAAATACGATATTGTGTTTGCTTATAAATTAAATGAAGAACAACCCTGTATCCCGGCTAATATTATATTTGGATGCTAACAAGGCGCGAGGCATAATTCTCCACCTTTTCTTTTTTCTTCTTTAAGAATGCAATTTAGAGACGCACTTCCACTGCGGCAACCAAACCTCCTGTCTACCCCTGTCGAAAAAGTGCAACGGACACGTCGACTGCTTCGACGCCTCGGACGAGGAGAACTGCACAGCAAGTGAGTACTACCACCACTCTTCGTACTTTCGTACCCCACCAAACGACCTGCGTAGTTGTACTTACAAGTGCGCTATAATTGACACCTCAAACGAAGATCAAGTAATAATCATGTTCCACAATACGCCAGTTGACCGATTTAAAGATTTGTACTAGAGGATTATAATTGCCTATTAGGATTACCGCAGGCCGATTGATCGTGTTTTTATAATGGCATTCAGTAGATTTCGTACAGCTAGTGAAATTCGATTGCGCAAATAAAGTGCTTTATAATATACGAAAGAGAGACAATCCTACGATTTTATCGAGCCTAATTACGCTCCGATCGTTCGTGAGTCTCGTAAAGCAGAGTTTCTTTTGACGCAAGTTTTATCCTCTCCTTTGCTTCATCTTCATTTATGAGTTGTCCCCTTTTAAAAGAAACATCCCAGTATTGTGTATATTGCATTTTTATTATCATCTTTCTTTTCTTTTCTTTATAGGTCATGATTTGGGTAGGCCGCGTGAGTACACTTTAAAAAGATTTTGCTCCTCTCTCTTATTTTAACCACTGCATATATCGCTCCTTAATTGTGTTTCTTTCCCTGTATGCCTCTTTGTATCTACTTTGTCCGCGAAGACATTCATTTTCGGAAATAGCTTTTGTGGATATTTACGAATGATGGTAAATGGCAAGTTCTTTCCAAAGTAAATACACCGTTTGAATTGTGCACTTGGCCAAACTATCCATCTCCTCACTGCATCCCCACTAAAAACACTGACATTTACCACTAGGTGCACCCATTAAACGTTTAGCTTTGGTCATTATATTAACCCAATCTCTCTGCCTACACACGTGCACGTCTGCTCACTGAACGGCATCAATAATTTCGAAAACGGTCACGTCAGCACAGCGGGACACTCTCTCTATATATCCTCTCTCGCGCATGACGCACCCCGACAGCTTTTGACAATAATCCGCCCACTTTTAACGCTAGCCCGGGAGCGCAACCGCTTCCGGATGCCCGCGGCGCAATAACAAACGCTTCCAAGCAATCCCCCTAAAGCCTCCAATCTAACGCATGGCAATTCTCTGTCGCTGTCCAGTTTGCCCCTCGGAGGACGAGTACACCTGCCGGAACAAGCAGCAGTGCATCCGGAAGGCGCGCTTCTGCGACGGCTACAGCGACTGCAAGGACGGCTCGGACGAGCCCCACGGCTGCGGCGGCCGGTGCAACAAGTACGAGTTCCACTGCCGGTAAGCCACCAATTCCGGCGGAAGGCCGAGGGAAAAAGGAACGGGCCGAAATGATAAATCACCAGGGCAACGAGGGCCCGCGTAACGAAGGAGGAATTCCCGATATGTGCGCTTCCTTTTTCTCCCTCTCTCTCAGCGGCGGGATATTCGTCTGATTGGCCGCGGGGAGAGCCGCGCGCATATATATATTAATCACCCGCCGGTGCGTGCGCACGAGTGCGGGCAAGTCGCGCGCCCCGAGGCAAATAAACCCCGGCTACCGTATCTTCTCCCTCCGATTAATAAGCGGCCCCCTTTTTTTTTCCTGCCGCGCAGCCTCCCGGGGAAAAGCGGAACTCAACCGCGGCGCGACTCGCAATTACGCGATATATACGCGCAGCCGGCCGATGGCCGGGCGATTGCGGGCGACAAAGCCCGTAGATATAAACTATTGCGCATACATATATATGTACGGATGCGAGTGTACCCGCGCGATTGATTTAATCGCAGGCCCTCGCGATATCTCCCCCCCGTAACCGCGTAATTTACGAACTGTCGCCCGCGGTGTCGGCGCGGCCGTAAATCCCGCGCGGCCGCCCGACGTATTTATACGTATTATTTACAAGCGTAATTATGCAAATATGGCCGCGCGTATGTGTATATACATACACACACGTCGCGACGAACGAGCGGGGGAGGCGCGCATGCGTGTACACCCCCCTATGGCTCTTTTATCCTCCCGTGGGTTCAATTGTTTTTCCGCTGGGCGGTACTTTGACGAGTCAATGCGCATCCGAAAAGACGAGCGGGGCGCGGGCAGTTCGGCCTCGCGTGCGCGCGTCGCCCCTCGCGAGCCTTGATTTATTATGCGCGTGTGCCTCGCAGTTGGCTTCCTCCTTTCCCGCTCTCCTACTATTTTCCCGGGGATTTTTTTTTGGTTAATTATTATTAAACCGAGGCGCGCGGTGAGTTATTTATCGGCGGCCAACCGCGTGTGTGTGTATGTGTCTGCGCGCGGACTTTGGCCGCGGTTAAACTTGGCCGATGATTCCTCTAATTGAATATATATATACGCAGGCCGGATTGCAGGGCGCTCCCGCGGTACGGTTGTACACCGCCCGGCGCATAAAAGTGCCGGGAGCGCGTGATAAAAAGGAAGGCGCGGCAATATCGATATATAGGCCGACGGAGGGCTTTTATCTCCTTTCCCACATCTATCCCCGGCGCGCCGTCGCTCCTCCCGGCATTTGCATAATTGGATCGGAGCCGCAGCCGCCGACGCTTATCGGCTTACACGCGCGTTATCGCAAGCGCGCGTGCCCCGCCCGGTTCACCGGCTCTAATCTGAGCACGGGGGAAGAAGTCCGCGGCGTAACGCGCCGAGCGACGCCTACGCCCTGTCAGCTCAACCTGTTTTGCCCTCTAGGCTTTTCCACCCGTGGCTTCCGATTCTATATCGCTGCGATGTCCTTTGGTAATTTACGCGTGTCTGGAGGCAGAGGTATCTTAAGAGCCCGGTTGAACTCGTGGAAAATTAAAGCTCTTGAAATAAATGTAGAAATTAGTGCTTCGAACTTGAAACGGATAACTTTACACGAGCAAAGAACAAGAATTCAACGATACGAATATGAAACCGTTACAAATCAAATTATTCTCAAATACGTTGCAACAAATTGTTTAACAATTGTTCGTCAACTTAAGATTAGTCACGAATACAACTCGCTCATCATTAATAGAAATAACTGTCTGTCAGAAAAATCAATTTCAAGTCCTTTATTTCGATTCTCATCACAGTTTTTATGCCTATCTATAAATTTCTAAATTATATTATTAACCTCCTTTTTCTTTTTCATAGCAACGGCAGATGCATCGATAAAGCAGTCAAGTGTAACGGAGTGGACGATTGCGGCGACGGCAGCGACGAACAGTACTGCAGAGAGCGATTGTAAAAATAATCAAAAACTTAAAAAAGTACAATTGTGAATTGTGCGAAAATGTTATCTACGCGTTATTATACATACAGTGACGCTGAGCGAAAATGTATACATATTGTATAGTATCATATAAAAAGGCCTTCAAAACGAGATGTTGGCTTTTTGTCGCCTTACGATATATTTGTACTATCTTGTACATGTAATATTTTGGATATACGACATAATAGCGCAAATTGTATGCGTTAGCAAAATGTATAGTTAAGATTAGGCAATTGCGTATTTATATACGATTAATTATTACCATTATATTATTATTTGCAAAAATTTAAATATTTTATACTAAATGAAGGAAAGTGAAGAAAACGTGTGATTGTTTGTTTACACTATTGTTTAATTATAATTTTTTTTTAATAAAGACCATTTGCATCCTTACACATATACATGGATTTTACATAACTCAATGTCTTATAACAATTCGATCTGTTTGTATATTACTTTGGATTGTACATAATATAGTCGATAAAAATGAAAAAAATAAACACAAATGACAAAACAATTTTGCATACGTTGTATTATAGAGCTTTCTTTTCTGATTTGATTTTAATATCGAAAAGAAGTATTGATAAAGTTCATTGATCGTATCCTTATCCGATGTTTAGGCTCATTCAATACTTAATATTTACAATTTTCGAAGATACATCGCATGTCTTTTATATTTTGTTATCGTCAAATTTAGTAAGTCCAAAACATACTTTACCAGGGCTGGAGACAAATTGATCATTCCGAAATATTCGCAAAATTAAAATAAATTATTTTTTTCTGTTTTTAATTTATGAACATCGCAATTACGATTTAACACAAAGCTCTACAATTTATTTGTAGATACTTTTTTATTTTACACATTCTACAATACAAGATTCTTGTCTTGTGTAAAAACTTAATCTACGTTACTTCGTTAAAATTAAAGTTCTAGGATTATAATAATATATAATCAATATTCATATAACTTTCATAATCTTACAAAGCAAATTTTTTCATTTCCAGCCCTCTATCATTTTCTAGCAAAAATTATTTTTTTCGTGTATATTCAATGAGCCTAAGAAACTTTGATTTTTATAAAAATTCATCTGGTTCCCTTGGTGCATCAAGATCTCGGTAATGAATCACAGGTCTGAAATCTCCACCTCCGCTATAATTTGCCATTAATAGGATAAAAAGAAAATATAGTTAGTTTTTAAAATTGAGAGATGAATATTTGGTTGCCAGACCAGCTGTACAAAACGTGTATACTCATATGGAATGGGAAAGAAAATAAAATAAAAGTAACAAATTAATTCAAATTATACTTGAGTTTATTTGTTGTTTTTAATTTAAAAAATATATATATATATGGATTGTTCTAAAAGATATTAATATTTACAGTAATATTTAAAGTTTTATAATGTAATCTATAGCTTCAATAATGTTAATACTGAATGATTTTTTTATACAAAAAGCTATGAAATGAAATTAAAAAAAAAGATAAAATTTTGTCAAAGATAAAATGAAAAAATATTTTTACATAATTAAAAATTATTTGATATATTCAAAAACAATGTGCTGATTTTGTAACACTTATAAATCATTTTCGTTATACTATAAAATCTTTTATATTATTAACTAGGTTTTCTTAACTATTTTGCACGTGTGTTACACAATCCAGATTAAAAATCTGCTAGCACCAAGAATACTTTCGAATCTAAAATTAATTCAAAATATATCAGAATCCAGCTGGTCCAGGTCATTATAACTAACAATTGGTCTTGATGTTGAATTCTGAGTAGCCCTGGAAATACATTTAAGGAATTCTCACACTTTTTGACAAAGCATTTTGACTTTTAACTAGAGCTTCTCTGATTAAGCCAGTAACAAAAAAAAAACACTTGGTAATGAATTTTATTTGTTATGGTGGTATATTTATTTTTAGTACAATTAAAAAAATGATGTTAGCTTACCGTCCTCTATTGAAACCGCCTCGATTGGATCTGGGCACTCCGAAACCACCTCCGAAACCACCGCCGTAACCACCGCCAAATCCACCACGGTTACCGCCAAAGTTACCTGCGTAGTTCCCTGCGAATCTGGCAGTCCGAGAGCTTAAAATAAAGTAAACACAAATGGTATTGTCACGGCGTTTCAGGGACCGAAGCGGTACAGAAAAGAATTTTGATTGATTCGATGATAGAAAGTTGTGAAAGTAACGAGCTAGAAAGTATTCTGAGAAAATGCAGTCCTTCATTAGAAATTATTGTGTTCACTTAAGCCATTCGCAAATAGTGTATTAAATCATTAAAATAAATTAACAAAGAAAGAAGTAGAAAAGTATAATATGTTGATAGGCCTGATTTCTGTGTTGGAAATAAAATTTACTTTTATAATAAAACTTATATAATAGTAAATTAATAGTCTATTGTCAAAACTAATAGTCAAAACGTATACATTCTAATATACTATTTCAGTCCCTGTAAAAGGAATAGCAATAACTAGTCATGGATGTTGGTAGTAATAAAACCTTTTGTTAAAAAATATTTTGTATCTTAATTGCATGAAAAAGATAACTTTGCAAATGTTGACAAGCATATAGCTTATTTTTAAAAATTTATTGCAAAAAGTGTAATAGAAATAATACCATTTTAATATATATAGATATTGTTTGTATAACAATTGCATAGATCTGAACCATGACTGTCACGACTGCTAAAATAATTAGAGTCGGAATTGATAAACATACCCTCCGGAGTTATAGGACGAATAGCCGTCTCTTGCATTATCCCTTGCTGGTGCCTTGATGCCAGGATGCTCAGGCAGCTGCGGCCTCTTCGGATCTTTAAGGTAATTGTTGAAGTATTCAGCTTCTGCCTTAACCTCTGCTACCTTCTCGGCATGTTTGTTGAATATATGTTTGCGAATAAAATCGGGACCTTTGAATTTCTTCCCGCTAAGTGGGCACAGCCACTTGTCTTTCGATAATTCTTGTGTATTCGCCTGAACGAATTTCTCTACCTCGCTATTGTGTATTTGAATAAATGGGAAAGTTTCAAGATAAAATTAATTTATACATAATGTAAATAAATTAGAAATACAAACAATGTAATATTTCTAAATTAGATAAACGATTCTTACGTTTCAGCACTCTTGGCACCTAGCTTATCAAAGTCAGCCGAAGCAACTGTTGCTACAGGAGCAAGGAATGCAGACATTTTACTCTCAAAGTTTCTACTATATTCTGTTAATTCATTGCTAGGAACTTTATTTGCAGGAGGTGCGCCCCTAACATGCATGATCCCACATCGGTTTGGCATTTCATCTTCATTGGGATACTCACAGTGATTATAATAATCAACAGAATGAACTATTCTTAGATATAAAATCAATTTATCTAAAACCTAATAAATAAATTTTCTAAAGTTAGTTTATTTCAAAATTTTGACGGGTTCTTCCACGTTATTGCTTGAATATACCTTTATAAGGGCGGGATCCCTTTCAATTTTTTCCTCTGATTCACCAGACAATTGTCCTTCTTCGTGATCACCAGATACACCAAGTAATTCTTCTTCTTCTGCAGAAGCTTCTTCTATTAGGTAGTCCGTTATATTTTTTAAAATTGGATTTTTGGACGATAATCCAAATGCCTAACAGAATTACCACCATTATTATCATTTCAAAAAGCTTAACGTCAATAATGCTTAATCATTTTTAAATAATAAAATTTTTATTCTTACCGCTTGTTCCATATCATTTGTACTAGGTTCTTTCTTTGAGTCTTCATCTTTTGAAGTCTCCTTCTTTTCGTCACACCATAAGCCAACGCGACTATCTAAATTATGCACTATCTTTGCACTCAATTTAATATCATTCCTCACAATTTGCTTGTGACATGTTAAACCATTTACAGTACGAATACGACGAGAAAGATCACGGTTAACAATGGCTCCAAGTTCACAATCTCTAAGCTAAAATTGAACGATGCAATGAAAATAAACCTTAGTCAATTGTTTTAAAATTAAAGGCAAATTAATTTTATTTTATAAACATTACCCTAATATTATTTAAATTCCAACATATTTCTTTAATGTTGACTTGTCGCTCAAATGAAACCCATCCTCTACGGAACCATCTCCTTTCTGGTTGAGGATCAGCAATGGCTACTCTTAAGAAGCCAGGAAACCGTTTGCACATCTTAAAATATTTAAAAGAATATGTATATCACCATTTTAATGAATAATTAGAAATGAATAATTAATATTTACAGCTTCAACTTCGACTTTTGTGATGGTTGGTGCCAAATTCCTAAGAAAGATACTGCTAGTTTTATGTAAAGCACGAGGTTCTTTTTCATTTGCTAAATCTATCACAGAATTAGTATCCTTCTTTTTTGGTTTCTCTTTTTCAGGTTCAGGGGATTTTTCTTTCTCTTCTTCATTATCTTTTTCTTCACCAGGCTCTTCAGTTTCTTCTTCTTCTTTTTCTTCTTTGTCAGCTTCTTTATCCTCGGCAGCTATTAAGATAATAAAACGTTTTAATAACAAATTTTAAATTTAAAAAGAAAAATAAGATTTGTTAAATTTTTCTACTAAAATTCATTAAATGTTTTCAAATGAAATAACTTACGTGGTGGTCCGGCTGGCGTCCCCGGTTTGTTACTATCTCCGCTATCGGAAGAACTACTACTGCTACTGCTGCTACTGCTGCTGTTGCTAGTAGTTCGTTTGCGTTTTTTCGGGTTTATCTCTTCCGACTTTTCCACTTCCTTTTCTTCCGTTTCCTGCTTTTCTTCACTGTCCTCTTTATCGACACTTGCTGTATCGTTGTCCTCAACGCTCTTCTTCTCAACGGATTCTTCTTCGTCATCTTTTTCTGGCTCTTTCATCTCTACATCTCCATTCTGTTTCTCTGCTTTATCTTCTTCAACCTTTTCTTCACTTTTTTGATTTGCTTCCTGTTTATCTTCTTTCTCAACCTTTACCTTTACTAAAATAAAAGTAATACATTTTTTATTAGACTGTTGATGCATTACAAAATTACTTTGAAAATTTTTATTAAAATAAAATTAAATAAAGATATTATTTGATATATAACATTGAATTCTAACCTGTTTCTTTTCCATCCTCTTTTTTTACAACAACTTCTTTGGCTGGTGATTCTTTTGTTGTTGGAGGAGGTGGCTTTATATCTAAGATTTTCAAATCTTCTTCAGTGCCACCTTCAAGTTTGATGACCACTGCATCAAGCAAGTGCAACAACGAGTCAGTCTGATCAGCATCTATTGAAACCTTGTCAATGTTATCATTTCCAAGCATCTCCAGAAAAATTTCCACACGTTTCTATGACATTAAATGAGATATAATTTGGAAATTCAATAAATTTAAAATTAGCTATGAATAATCAATTATCACAATGTACCTTTAAAGCAGCAAACTGTTCTTCTTTCCTTTTAATTGATTCTTCAGGATGGTACTTTATTTTGAACCTAATAGTTGGTATGCATATATCAAGTTAATATTTTGAGTAGATTATTATTTACAATAAAAATAATACGATAATCAAAATTTGTAAATATATTTGAGATTCTCCTATTTGTGAAATGTAGGTGAAGTCAATATTCAATGATCTATAATAAGTTATTTCTCAAGCTTAGCTGAAAAACGCGAAGCCATCAAAAACTTTTCTGATCTAATCTATATTGTTTCAAAATAATTAAAAGAAAACGAAAAATTAAAATATTTGTTTATTCAAAATAAAGACTTTACGAGCGTAATAAAATTCTTCAAAATAAAATAACTAAATTGACCTTGTTGATTAATAGTCAGAAAAAATCGAAAATAGAAAATCAGAGCACAACAGCAATAGTATTAAAATAATATTTTAAATTTAATAATATAAAGTTTCAATTTAATTTTCGCTTTATAAATGTTTTTTATGTGATTTAGAGTAATGGTACTCTATTATTCACTGTAGATTTGCTGTTGTTATCTGTCAAAAATCAATAACAAAAAATATATATATAACCTACTATTCGTAATATAGCGTAAACTGTTATGATATATAAATGTATAATATGTATTGACAATATACGGTCAACATGATCCGTTGCGTAATGGATCCTCACCTGTGGCACCTTGTGCATTCGTCATTGATTGATGCTTTTATTGTGTTATGTTATTGATCAACATCAAATAAAAAATTTCATCGCGATTTAAAGTTTTCCCTAAACATATGTACGGGTTAAGAACGCGACCTATCGCCCGAGCATCCACTGGGCCTTGCGCGCCCAGGATGCTAAATTTCCATTTTGCAAGCATGGCATGAGAGAATTTTGCTTTCTCAGAGGTAACGAGAGCTAAGCTATGAACGGTAAGTTTTTGCATTTGATATTATCGAGTCTCTTCAACGACGCGTGTTGGTTCGCTCTCTCACACGAATAATAGATTTATTCGTGCATAAAATAATAATTGGACGAGGCGAGACCCGTCCGACGGCTGTTTGCTGTAGGGATAGACAGACATCTGTTCACAATTTTTGTAAAATGATCAACTTTAGTGGTTTTAATTCTTATGCGTTACTGTTTAGTAATTTGTTGACTACATTATAATCATCTGTTTGTGAACGACGATTTCTTTCTTATTTCTTTGTTTGCTTTCCAAAACACTTCGTCCCTTCCTCAGTGTTTATTAATATTTATAAATTTAAAGATAGAGAAAAATATCATTACATCTTATAAGTCAAACAAAAAAAATTATTTTAATCAAAGAAATTTTAATAAGCTAAAGTGATATTATTAAAAAAGTAATAATAAATAATTTCTTTATATTTATCAAGTTTATGGAACACTCAATGTGTAATGGCTTTGTATGCATACTTATTATTTATGTATTGACAAAAGAAACAATGTTTAATATATCCAACTTCTATTTAAAATAATCTCTTCAAAATATATGCTCTTTAACGTATAAAGCAGTAACTAAAATTCTAATTAACAGACACTGAGGAAAAATCTGGATTCGCATGTAAAAATCATGCATTAGATATTAAAGAAATAAATTAAAAATGTTTTTGTACAAAGTAAAACAATGTAACTGTTAAAGATTCTCTACATGAAAACCAATGCTTACCATTCCTCATCTTTATGTGCAATAAAAAATTCATTGAGCTGTTGCCTTCTAAATTCCAGTTTGTACTCATTATAACGCTTAATAGCTTCTTCATCTGTGATTGAATCTTCTTGGGTCCCTAAGAATGCCTTGAATGTCATCATAGGAGGTTGTGTTTCAATGTTTGAATTGCTGAAGTTACCAGCAACTTCACGGCTATATGCAAATAGTGAATTCATGTTTATTTTACTTTAAATTTGAACTTAATACATTATATTCATTTGTATTCTTTTACATGATTACAAAATATGCCTGGACTTAAAACTTTTAATTAGACGACAAGTCACCTAACAGAACAATAATTTTGCTGATTCATGTCAACCAAATTTAAATGCCAACTTGGGTGTTATTGGGTTAAATGGATTCATTAAAAAAATATTTTGCCAGTACTAGAATAAAAAATAAACATTATGCATATACCTCAACTGAGCCAATAATTTCGGAGTCAAACGACTCCGTTTCAGAGGCTTCCTGTAATTCATTTTTTCGTACGTCAGAACAACAGTTGATACCACAATAATCTGATGTAAGACAACCTAATCGGCCTAACGTACACCTTGTACGACATTTAGGTTATACAAGTTACCACCTCCACGTTTTATAATCATGTAAAACAAAAACACGCCAGGAGATACGGATCTCTACTGTTTTGCTTGCCCCCTTACCTGCTGCTATTGTTGCTATGGTTATTGTAGTGGTGGTTGCCATGATGCGGGGTTGGATAATGTTCCTGGTTCCAGCCACCACCACCACCTCCACCTCCTCCACCACCGCCGCCTCCGCCGCCGCCGCCGCCGCCGCCGCCGCCACCACCACCGCCACTCTCGCTATCACCCCGACCCCCGTAGTACTCCCCGTATGTATGGCCCCGCTGTGGCCGCTCTTCCCAGTCGCCGCGCATACGTTTCATAGGCGGCGCCATGTCCTGGGATCGGGCAGGGCTGTAACGCTCGCGACCTCCACCTCCACCGCCACGGTAGTCTCGATAATCGGGCCTGGCACGAGGTCTACTTGACCATTCTCTGGGAATTTGAGTTTTTTAATTTTTTAAATAGCTCTCAAACTTAGCAGTCGTTTTTTATGCGGCATTTGTTGTAGTTGAAAGCAAAGATACATTTTGCTCAAAACATTGTGCGTTTAAATGTTAATTGAAAATTTGGGATACAAATTAGTAACAATATCAAACTTTTACAATTTTATGGATGAACAGAAATTATAGTCTTTTTATAATACTGCATTCAAATTGCAATATAATCTTAGTCTAAATGCTGTTTACTAGTTGTTCCTTTTAGTAGCAGTGAAGACCAAACATTTTCAATAAAACATGTAATTAATCTATTGGTTCTTGAATGTTGAATAATTGTTTTACAGAAACATAATTAAGGAAAGCAACATGATAATTCTCATTTTTGTATGTTACCTCTCCGTCCAATCTTCTCCACCTCTTCGACGATCTTCTCTACCTCGTCCTTCTCTATAAGACTCTGTTCTCTCTCCCCTGAACTTGTCTCTTCTCTTCCGGTCATATTCATCATCAGAGTCTGCCATCGTTACTCAAAACTTTTAAATATCTGAAAATACAAACATAATTTAAAAACCATTTCATCACTAACTGTTTAAAGGTGTCAAAAGTTAAGCTTTAACAGAATTCAAATATCCATAGTACATAAAGCAAAAACAAAAGTTAATACATTATCTTGTTCTATAGATAACAGAATGTGATGTAATAAAACACGTAGAAAATTATAATCTTAATGTAACATTTTGTAGTTATTCAATTAGTCACAAAGATATCTGCAGATTAACACCACTTTTTATAATATACACTGAAATATTTTAACAGTGGAATAAAGTCAAAGCAAAATTTATCTAATTAGTTATAAACTTAAATAAAATGTTTATAAAGCCTTTTTCTATAAGTCATATGAAATTTCAATCATATTTTAAGCAAATAGAGATATAACATCTTGAGCAGCAGTTACAAAAGTAAACAATAATCACATAAAACTAACGACCTTCTGTTTTCTGAAAATGTAACCTTCTTAAATTGAACTAGTATCTGAAAAGCATAAAACTAAAGATACTCATTGAATAAGTGTATTTATTTCAAGAAATAAAATGTTTGAAGCCGTAATATGGCAGACTCCAAAATGTATTAATGCACGTAGGCAATCAGTGTGAGAACTTCTACTTTGCATACGGCGACGCCGTGTTCGACGACATTCAACTTTTAGATCTCGGTTGTGCTAATTTAAGGTAGTAAATTGGCGCCTTTTTTGCACGTAACTCTAGCTAATTACTTGTTGAAGAAAAGTAATTTCCCTCTACTCACCTGAAATTCACAAGATGATTATTGTACGAGATATGACAATTCAAAGCCTTTTAATCCGGGACGCCTTGTGCCGTATGCGGGGATCAAGGGACGGGTACCATAGATGAGGGTCATGGAAGAGAATGGAAGAGGAGCAAGAGACACACAGGCAACTCGTTGTAAGTATACAGGGTGACGCGCAATGGAGTACTCTGTGTGGCGCTGATGACGTACATATCGCTTACGAATTGTATATAGTTCAAAATGGCCAAACAGCGCGAAATTTGAAACGTCCATTTCTTACGTATATTTGTAACGGAAAAGAACTACCAAACATTATTATGTATATACATTAATTTATGTTTTATTAAAGTATAATTTTTAAGATATTAGCGATTCATAGCTTATGTATGTATAAAAATATATTTTTATTTATTGAATATATTCTAATAGTCTTGTCATCCCACTAAAAGATTGTACAAAAATTTATGTTTTCATTTTTTAAAATCCATAATACCTAAACTTTTTAATAAATATACTATATCTTTTTAACAAAAATTTTATACATGAATTTGTATACTTATATATTTAAGTTTCTTCAGTATTTATGAGTGCAACTTTGTCTATACTTGCAGATAGATTAAGATTCTTGGTTTTCCCACTACATTAGTCAGAGTATACAAGCTATATTATATTTCAATAAAACTGAAACAAGATACAATCAACATTTTACTCATTTAGATAACCCTCATTGAGAAACATTAATCGGTCATAGTTTATTGAATAACTTTAATATATATATATATATATATATACACTTAAACAGTACCACCTCACTCATACTTCATATAATATAAATCATGCATAAGTAATTATGTTCTTCGTTTTTAATTATTTTAAAACTTCACCTGATTCATATATTCAATCAATAAGATACACTTGAAAATTTAAGGGCTCAATAATTCAAACAATAAATATACTTGTGTTTAATTTATTGTTCAATTCTTTCTTAACAAACTATTTAATTTAAAAACATAAAAAAATATCATTAGAAAATGAAATATTAAACGATTAAATATTGCAACATTTCTAAAAATAATAATTAATTTAAATTTATTCTGACTCAATTTTTGACCATTCATCGTCTGCATTATACTCTATTTTTAATATAGAAATCAAAACTATGATCAATCAAATTCCTTCTTGGAAATCACCATAAATAATATAGTATGGAAATATTTTGATACTTTTCTATCGTGGAATTGAACTTTAAACACTCGAAAGTGCTCAATTAAATGAAGCTAAATGCTGCACTTAGGCTATTTCTACTTTTGCGTAAACATAAAATTTCCGAGCAAAACTTACATATTCAGGGCTTATGAGCATCAGGGTATTATTCAATACTCGATAATCGTCCGCTTTTATCACGCCTATGTTAAACTTAATCATCCGTCTCTTATCTTCGAAATGATCTACGTACGATCAGAAGTGTAGTGTTGAGAAATCAAGGGAATCGATGTGCGTGATTCTTATCGACTCTTCTTCACCACGAATCGACAGATTGTTATATGAGCTCGGTTGGATGTTATTCCTTTTTTCTCTCCACTACAATCTTCTTCATCCTTTTAACTCTTTTAAGCATAGTTCAGCCTCCGCGAATGAACGCCGCTGGATATTCTCTTACCCGTTGGCGGGGAAACGGCTATAAAGGCAACCACTTATGCTATTCAAACAACATTCAATCGGCAGTTGTTGTTCGCTTAAGTTTAGAATTTGTAAAAGTTATTCGATCTAAAGCTCAAGAGGTTACAGAAATATGTTACGTCCTTGTCGGGCCACCCTGGCCCTAATTGCAATATACTGTATCCACATTCAAGCATTTCCAGCAGGTGACCTTTTGATATTAAAGTAGTCCAATAACGTCTTTTGCAGTTCAATCAATATGCGTTATTTAGTGATTGCGCGATCAAAGTTTGATAATGGCGTGATAATTTAATTGAGTAATAATAGTTAATAGTTGTCGTATTACTTATGCTCAATACAAATTGTGTAGTTTTGTATCAATAATTAATTTTTAAACATTGTGTTGTTTTAGGGGAATCTAAAAATGGACCAACAGCTGCTATTGGTAAGTTCATTTATTTTTTAAATATAAAACTTGAATAGCTTTTGAAAGTATTAATTAAATATTTATATTACATTCATGTTTTGTTCTTCATTAAATGACTTAAAGGAAAAAAAATTTTTTTACATAAGAATTAAACTGAAATTTTTTAAATAAATTATTTTTGGCATAATGCGACCACTGATGTATCGAAAGTTTATTCAATACTTAAATATAGATATTCAAAAATATTGTCTTTTAGTTCATACACCCTGTAATAAATTGTTTTTATATGAAAATGATTTAGATTAAGAATGTTTTAAATAGTGTCAGTATTTCTTAAAATTAGGCATAATATTTAGCCATTTTAAATAACTGAATTTCCCTACCTTATGACTAATTTTAAGATTGATGTTGAATGAATAAGAAATTATAAAGGATAAGGTTCTTTTAAGATGTCACCGATATGTAACAAATTATCTATCTTATTAACATTTCAATTATCAATGCTAAATTCAGAACTAATAAATACATTAGGTCAAAGCTGCAGTAATCGATAGAATACATTGCTGGCATACTGCCTTTGATTCTTATAAAATCAAATTATTGTAGGAAACTGGACACATTTCAGCTAGGATTGAGTTCGGCCTAATATCAGACTACTATAGCCTAAATAGTTAAATTTTTTATTTTTCATCCGATTTTTTTAATTCACGTGTTTGACTTGTAATATTTAAAAGTAAGTTAATTAATAAATTATGTTATACCTATGATAATTATAAGTATTATACGAGTCATTTTCTATATTTTGATACATGAAAAGTACATTCTAAGAATCAACATTTTTATTTATCAATTTGATTTTATAAGGATCAGAAATGATATTTCAACAGTTCATTCTATCGATTGCCAAATATTAGCTTAATGATTACCAAAATTGCATTCAAACTCAGAATATCGGTTAAGAAATTATTTTCACTAAATCTCGAATTCATTCAATTATCTATTAATGAATAAAAATATTATATTTCGTAATTTATTAACTAAACATTTATTTAATTATAGCTAATTCTTTTGCTGGAGCCGGAGGAATAGCGGCAGCTGTGGCAACTAATAATAATGGAATTTCAAGTGCGAATGCCATTTCTCTCCCAAAAAGTGATTCTTCTGAATCAAGTAAAAATGAAGTGTTATCGAATTTATCGCGTTTGTTCAACTTAAGATTAAATAATGTACAAAATGAGAATAAAGAAGCAGATTCGCTTGAAACTATTCCAGAAAATTTATTACCAGAAAAAAAACGAGATTTTGGAATATTGTCAGATAATCAAGATTCAAGCCAAAGCTCAAAAACAGAATCTACTTCAAATCCAGTACATAAACATCATATAGCAACGCGGTCTTCAGATGATACTATGGACAAAGCAAATGGAAATGAAGATTCTAATAAAAAGGCAGAAAAGGATACTACTACACAGTCTCCAGATGATAAAAAATCAGAAACAGGCAAGAAAACTAATAAAAAAGAACAAACTACTCCATCACCAGATAAAGATGAATCTAAAACAGAAGAGCCTTCTACTGATAAACCAGAAGATAATGAAGAACCAGAGTCTCCAAAACCAAAAGAGCCAAATCCGAAACCGACGAAAAAACCAAGTCCAAAGAAACCGACTACACCATCACCGGACGAGGATGAACCTGAACCAGAAGAGCCTTCTGAGGATACACCAGCAGGCAAACAAGAACCGGAAACTCCTAAACCAAAAAATCCTAAACCCAAATCGGCGAAGAAACCAAGTCCAAAGAAACCGACTACACCATCACCGGACGAGGATGAACCTGAACCAGAAGAGCCTACTGACGATAAACCAGAAGATAATGAAGAACCAGAGTCTCCAAAACCGAAAGAGCCAAAACCAAAACCGACGAAAAAACCAAGTCCAAAGAAACCGACGACACCATCACCGGATGAAGATGAACCTGAACCAGAAGAGCCTACTGACGATAAACCAGAAGATAATGAAGAACCAGAGTCTCCAAAACCAAAAGAGCCAAAACCAAAACCGACGAAAAAACCAAGTCCAAAGAAATCGACTACACCATCACCGGATGAAGATGAACCTGAACCAGAAGAGCCTACTGAAGATAAACCAGAAGATAATGAAGAACCAGAGTCTCCAAAACCAAAAGAGCCAAAACCAAAACCGACGAAAAAACCAAGTCCAAAGAAATCGACTACACCATCACCGGATGAAGATGAACCTGAACCAGAAGAGCCTACTGACGATAAACCAGAAGATAATGAAGAACCAGAGTCTCCAAAACCGAAAGAGCCAAAACCAAAACCGACGAAAAAACCAAGTCCGAAGAAACCGACTACACCATCACCGGACGAGGACGAACCTGAACCAGAAGAGCCTTCTGATGATAAACCAGAAGACGATGAAAAACCAGAGTCTCCAAAACCGAAAGAGCCAAAACCGAAACCGACGAAAAAACCAAGTCCGAAGAAACCGACTACACCATCACCGGACGAAGGATGAACCTGAACCAGAAGAGCCTACTGATGATAAACCGGAAGACGATGAAAAACCAGAGTCTCCAAAACCGAAAGAGCCAAAACCGAAAACCGACGAAAAAACCAAGTCCAAAGAAACCGACTACACCATCACCGGACGAGGATGAACCTGAACAAGAAGAGCCTTCTGATGATAAACCAGAAGACGATGAAGAACCAGAATCTCCAAAACCGAAGGAATCCAAACCGAAACCGACGAAAAAACCAAGTCCAAAGAAACCGACTACACCATCACCGGACGAGGATGAACCTGAACCAGAAGAGCCTTCTGACGATAAACCAGAAGATAATGAAGAACCAGAGTCTCCAAAACCGAAAGAGCCAAAACCGAAACCGACGAAAAAACCAAGTCCAAAGAAACCGACGACACCATCACCGGATGAAGATGAACCTGAACCAGAAGAGCCTACTGACGATAAACCAGAAGATAATGAAGAACCAGAGTCTCCAAAACCGAAGGAACCCAAACCGAAACCGAAAAAGAAACCAAGTCCTAAGAAACCGACCACACCATCACCGGACGAGGATGAACCTGAACCAGAAGAGCCTTCTGATGATAAACCGGAAGACAACGAAGAACCAGAATCTCCAAAACCGAAGGAACCCAAACCGAAACCGAAGAAGAAACCAAGTCCAAAGAAACCGACTACACCATCACCGGACGAGGATGAACCTGAACCAGAAGAGCCATCTGATGATAAACCGGAAGACGATGAAGAACCAGAATCTCCAAAACCGAAGGAACCCAAACCGAAACCGAAAAAGAAACCAAGTCCTAAGAAACCGACCACACCATCACCGGACGAGGATGAACCTGAACCAGAAGAGCCTTCTGATGATAAACCGGAAGACAACGAAGAACCAGAATCTCCAAAACCGAAGGAACCCAAACCGAAACCGAAGAAGAAACCAAGTCCTAAGAAACCGACTACACCATCACCGGACGAGGATGAACCTGAACCAGAAGAGGCTTCTGATGATACACCAGAAGATGGTGAAGAACCAGAATCTCCAAAACCGAAAGAGCCAAAACCGAAACCGCCGAAAAAACCAAGTCCAAAGAAACCGACTACACCGTCACCAGATGACGAGGAACCTGACGCAGAGGAACCTACAGATGATAACCCAGAAGACGAAGAAGAACCGGTAACTCCAAAGAACAAGGCGCCCAAACCTAAATCTCCAAAAAAACCGAAACAAAAGAAACCGACTACACCGTCACCAGATGACGAGGAACCTGACGCAGAGGAACCTACAGATGATAACCCAGAAGACGAAGAAGAACCGGTAACTCCAAAGAACAAGGCGCCCAAACCTAAATCTCCAAAAAAACCGAAACAAAAGAAACCGACTACACCGTCACCAGATGACGAGGAACCTGACGCAGAGGAACCTACAGATGATAATCCAGAAGACGAAGAAGAACCGGTAACTCCAAAGAACAAGGCGCCCAAACCTAAATCTCCAAAAAAACCGAAACAAAAGAAACCGACTACACCATCACCAGATGACGAGGAACCTGATGCGGAGGAACCTACAGATGATAACCCAGAAGACGAAGAAGAACCGGTAACTCCAAAGAACAAGGCGCCCAAACCTAAATCTCCAAAAAAACCGAAACAAAAGAAACCGACTACACCGTCACCAGATGACGAGGAACCTGATGCAGAGGAACCTACAGATGATAACCCAGAAGACGAAGAAGAACCGGTAACTCCAAAGAACAAGGCGCCCAAACCTAAATCTCCAAAAAAACCGAAACAAAAGAAACCGACTACACCGTCACCAGATGACGAGGAACCTGATGCAGAAGAACCTACAGATGATAACCCAGAAGACGAAGAAGAACCGGTAACTCCAAAGAACAAGGCGCCAAAACCTAAATCTCCAAAAAAACCGAAACAAAAGAAACCCACTACACCGTCACCAGATGACGAGGAACCTGACGCAGAGGAACCTGCAGATGATAACCCAGAAGACGAAGAAGAACCGGTAACTCCAAAGAACAAGGCGCCCAAACCTAAATCTCCAAAAAAACCAAAACAAAAGAAACCGACTACACCGTCACCAGATGACGAGGAACCTGATGCAGAGGAACCTACAGATGATAACCCAGAAGACGAAGAAGAACCGGTAACTCCAAAGAACAAGGCGCCCAAACCTAAATCTCCAAAAAAACCGAAACAAAAGAAACCGACTACACCGTCACCAGATGACGAGGAACCTGATGCAGAGGAACCTACAGATGATAACCCAGAAGACGAAGAAGAACCGGTAACTCCAAAGAACAAGGCGCCCAAACCTAAATCTCCAAAAAAACCGAAACAAAAGAAACCGACTACACCGTCACCAGATGACGAGGAACCTGATGCAGAGGAACCTACAGATGATAACCCAGAAGACGAAGAAGAACCGGTAACTCCAAAGAACAAGGCGCCCAAACCTAAATCTCCAAAAAAACCGAAACAAAAGAAACCGACTACACCAGAGCCTTCGATGGAAGAGTCAGATGATATAGATCAAGATACGTTCACAACTCCAATACCGCCGGTGCTTACTCAGAAACCACCCACATCTAAATATAATAATAAGAACCCTGATAAATCAGTTGCTCCAGTAAGTTTTGATTCAAGATTGGCTCCTGAAAATCAATATAATCCTGATTGCTATAAGGTCAACGAAAATCCTGAAAAAGAAGATGATGGGCAATACAATCCTACTGATCCAGACGATAATGGATGGCAAGGTGCTTATATACCAGGACCAAATGAGGATGGATCAATGAAAGATCCTAATAAATCTAAACCACCTAAAATACCTAAAAATCCCAAAGTTCCACCAAAAGCGCAAACTAATCCGCCTGGTGGAGTTGGAAATTTACAAAATAATCCAAATATGCAGTATTCTCCATGGCCATTCCCTTACACTTCTGGTCAAGAACAACCTATGATTTTCCCTTTTACTTCACCTCAAGATTTTAATCCTGTGCATGTGCCTTTCAACCCATTTTTACCCATGCCAATGAATAGGAAAGATCAGCCTCAGGTAAATAATCCTCGAATGAATACTGATATCAAACCAGGAAAGAGTTCAGAACAAAATCCTTTAATACCTTTAATAGAAAGATTGAGTCATAATCCATTTTTTGCCCAATTGCTGCCTTTATTAAATAGGGCAACAGTAACTCAAGTAAGTCCTAACATAGAGAGAATTGAGATTCCTCTGGTAAATAATCCGTTCATAGGGCCGCATGTCCCTGAGATGCCGATTCCAGATGCTCAACCGAACTTTGGTGAATTGCCGGAAACCTATGTACCTATTATAAGAATTCGAGGTTCATGGCAAGAGTAATACTATAGATATAGTTACTTAGCTTAAAATAAAGCAACCGATGAAGATTATTTTATAATTTAATACTATACTACTTTTAAGTTTTAATATTAATGAAAAAAATAAAATTATAATAGAATATTTATCTACTAATACATTTCTATTATTATAAATAAAATCTATTTATTTATATGACTGGTGTATATATTTTCCTTTACTTTACCTGTTCATCCTTATCAAGTAAAAAACTATTATTTAATATTTTGATGTTGCATTTAGTTTGAACTACAATATGACTTCTACGGTAGCAAATATTTTTTTAGAGCTTCGTAATTATAAATCTCGCTATTTGATTAAAAAATAAAGAAAAAAGTTTTCAAAAAATGTAAAAATTGTACAATGGTTATTTTCAATAAAACTTGTGTTAGAAAATATGTGTTAAAATATTCAAAAATATTTTTAAAAAATAAAAGATATTCATATATGTTGAATCTTAATAGGATTTTTTATCTAAATAAATGTCACTGTTAATTATGTTTATAAAAAATATTTTTTACTACATTTTTTTAATAGAAATAATATTAAAAGTAATTACTATCTAGAATCAATAGCGGTAAAATAAAACTCATTAATTCACGGCATGTTGAATGATAAATCAGATACTTTTAAATAATATTATTATATAATAATCATAGAATCTTTAAAAAGGTAGATCTAAATACTAAATGAAAGTATATTTGCAAAGTATTGATTATTAGAATTAAATTATGATTAAAAAACAAGATCATGAAAAGTAAGTAATTATTCTAAACTCCCTCAAATATATTAACAATTTTTTGTATTTTTAGCAATTTCGGTTAAATATAAAAGTAATTCGTGTAGAAGTTAAAAATTACAATGTCATACGGACAAACTCATATATTATCACCACACTGGTTACTATTAAGTAATTATTTCAATTATGAGTTTGCAATTTTTAAGTTTTAACAATAGTCAAACTAAGTTTTAAATGATTTAATTGTCAAAATGTATATGTCACTAACCATAACAGAAACTATTATTATTTCATAAAATTGGATTAGCAAAAATAGTGTATTTTATATTTTAGTGTTCTAATATTATTTCAATTGGGTACCAATTGAATAAAATCATTGAAAATGAAACATTAAATCTAATACAGTTAATTTTAGTTATTTCACTTCCTTAAAAGTAAAATTAAAATAAAACATAATATCAAATCAGGAAGTATTCCCTTTTATGCCAAAAAGAATAGCTTATCAATAGAATGGGAAATATATTGAGATGTTGAATCAATATAATTTATTTAGTTTAAAGATTGAATTATAAATGACAATGTTTTATTATATAGGATATAATTTTTGGATTATATTGAAGCGAAAAACACGTATACTTTTAAGATATACTTTATTATGAGCTAGAGCAGAGAAGTATCACATGACTGCATCGATGTGTAAATAGAAAACAGTTCTTTGATAATAGAATTGCACAATGTGAAAATATATCGAATAATCAATACATACGTATATGTACATATAATAATAATAAAGATAATTCATTTACAAAATAAATGGATTTTATAATTGTTGCCAAGTTGTTATTATGTAAATCTAATTTTTCATAAATAACAAATCTTGGAATGAATTAAATTGTCAAGGACTCTCGTTTCCTTAACTAAACATTAAAAATCAAACACGTAAATGCATGAACTATATGCATGTTTGTTTTTGTGAATCATTGCTTTAAATGTCATAATGTTGATTAGGATGGAGTCTATCTAGAAAACTTTAATTAGAGAAAATATGCTAATTTTTATAATAAGAATAACTAATCGATTATTTTGTCATCGTTTTCTAGAGTATAAAAGAGGTTACTGGGTAGCATTCAGTTAGTTCATCTTTCACTGCGAAGAAACTAAAAACTCAAAATGAAGTTTGCTCTCTTTTTCTTTGTTGCCCTGGTGGCTTTAATCCACGTTTGCAGCGCCCAATACGGTAAAATACATAATAATCTATACTAATTACTCCACAAAGTCTGGTGGAGATGAGGATTTTTTAAATTTTATTTATAAATATTTTGTAACTTTATAAATTCATGTTTTACAATAAAAATAGATATATTAATATCAAAATTATCATATTTGAATACTAAATAATATAAAATTAAAAACACACAATCGATTCAAACCTTTTCGAAAAAGTCACTCAATAATTTGTTAACTACTAGAAAATTTTAATAATAAAAGTAGGAACGAAAACGAAAGAATGATAAAGAATTAATCAATTGTGATTTGGCTTAGGAGGCGGTGGTGGTTTCGGAGGTGGTAACCAAGGCTTCGGCGGTGGTCACGGAGGTAATCAGGGAGGTTTCGGAGGTCAAGGTGGATATGGAGGAAACCAGGGGGGATTTGGTGGAAATCAAGGATTTGGCGGTGGTCACGGACAAGGAGGATTCGGTGGTGGTCGAGGAGGTGGTCGTGGAGGTGGACGTGGTGGCGGTGGATACTAATTTTGGTTAGTACTATATTTTAAAAATTTATAATTTCCATACTAAAGTTTTTTTACTATGAAAAAGTACAATATTGAATTAAAAGTTAGGATAATCGGTTGAGCATATATTGAACAAAAGAAAAAATTAACAAAATTGCAAACGCTATATTATAGCTTAAATATTGACAATGGCAAATGACAATTTTAATAATACATATAAAGTATATATTTAATAGTAGATATGAAAAACAGATAGAGTGGACAAATTTTCATTTTATCGTTTTGGAGTTGTAAAATATTTATTCATTGCAAGTATGTCAATACTATATTGTACGTTGACCATATACTGAAATTCTAAATATTATTAGTTTGTCTTTATCATGCATTTTCAATCTATATAACCACTATTTTATATTTTGACCAATATTAGGGAAAAACTTTTTTTTATACATACAAGCCTTTTATTTAATATAAAATAATTAGAAAACTTAAATCAAATTCTTTATCATAATTACCAAATAATACTAATAAATATTAAAATAATTATTATAGAAATTCATTATATTGTTTATTTTTAGGGCGTGTAGCTCATTGAAGTATATTCTATGGATTGGCTTCATTATACAGACAAGAACATCTTTGTTGACTAAAACGTCCTAATGATCGATGTATATTGTGGACGAATTTTGATTAAAAACATTTAGACTTTATTTCTCTGTTTTGTATTTTACTACATATCTTATCCAAGCATTGATATCCGTATCCTCTATCCAATCTGTTTTTATTAAATAAAAAGCAATAATATTGTTATCAAAATTTAGATCCATAAAATACAATTATGTTTATATTAATTTTAACATATAAAATAATAATTGGTAGAAACAATTAAAATATTCCATTTGGAATAATGATGAACCTAATTGTTCAAATAGAAATATTTGAGAGGCAGAGAAAAATAATTAGATTCATTTCAAAAGAATAAAAGCAGATAATTGACTAGTTTAGGAAAAATAGGTTCATGTTGCGATATGTTCCTTGCCAGTAATAGATACAGAATTTAGAACAAAGATATGAGACTGATCATCTTATTTTTAGAAGACAATTATATTTCTTAGGGTTTTTACTGCTGATTATAAAATTGAGAAAAAGATTGAAAATATCAGCATTGAAAATACTATTTTTTAAACTAAATTATGTTCATTTTCAGACTAGAATCACATATCCGATTTACTATATGTAATGAGATTTAACCCATAAAAGCACTATTTTGAAAAACTTTAAATGAGAAAAAATTAGAAGTACATGTTTATTAAAAAACTTTTCTAACGGAAAATTCTTTTTGAACAACTTTGATAAAAGTTTGAACAGTTTGAAAGTGTGTTTCATCATAATGAACTCAACCTATTAAATTTGAAAATTAGTTGTTGAATTTTTAACCAACACATGGTAGATAATAATAAAACCATAACGTAACAAAGTAATTCTTCTTTTTAATTTTATATTTAAGTATTTATTAAAACTAATATGAAAACTTTATAATATAGTACAATAAACACAATTTTTTTAATTTTAACAGTATATAAAATACAAAATATTTTTTGCAAAAGATAATTCAATTCGTTTTCTCAATAAAATAGCACGTGTCTTTTTTTCCGCAATAAGTCGTTTGTAGAATAGAAAAGAAGACGTAGCTGTCTTATTCAAAGGAAGCATACACGTGTAGAAAAACTATACATGTATACAGTGTAATTTTAATCACGTACCGATTGTTAAGCAATTCAACGGTTGACATATGGATTTTACATTGCTATACCTCTGTTATTTATACTACTTACTTCCGAAAATATAAAAAATTTAATTTTAGATACTGTTGGAGAATCTAATTTTTCAGTTGTTATCGACTATTAATAAGTTAAATTTAGAATCAAGTATGTGGTATTCAATTTACGAATTGTTTTATTTATTCTCCGGAGGTATTAAGAAATCAAAACTGTAACATATCTAAGATTATGCAATATTTAAAAAATAAGAGAAATATCTATTATTAATTATTCAGAGAATCTATTAACTTCAATTTTGATTATTATTGGATGTTGTACACAAGGAAACTTTCAATTAAACATAATGCACAAAATTTCCTAATTACAAGTATTATGTACTAATTATTTATAAAGAATCTGTGGATATAAAAGAACTGGCAATGCAAAAAAAATCAGTTGGTTTTGAATTTACTGCAGAGAAAAACCCTGCTACTTTGCCAAAATGAAAGCAAATCTTGTAATTGTATTATGCATCGTAGTTATTGCTTTGTTCGAAGTTTGTCAAGCTCAAATAGGTAACTTTTTACAAATTTATGTTTTGAAAGTGTCATAACTATATAAGAAGAGTGATGAAATTGAAACTTCCAATTGATTGGCATAGTTGTCCCTATTGATCTCGGGTTTGGTGGTCAAGCGGATTACCGTCAAGGCTCTTACGAATCAAGAGAATATGGAAGAGGATATGGCTCTGGATATGACAGAGGCAATTACGGCAGGGGCCGTGGCAGAGGATCAGGCAGAGGTTACGGAAGAGGAGGATATGGTATAAAACCAAAAAAGATACATTTTAAATAAAAGAATTTTTAAATCTTACTTACAGCTTAATATGGTGTTGCAAATATAATCATAGAAAGAAAATTTATTGGTAGCTCGTTTAACATATTTAATTGCAGAATGACTATAAGGCTAGAGATTTTTCAATTGCGATTGAAATTAAAAACTAGAAAAGACTCATATATTTGCATAAATTATCATTAATGTGCGAATTAATATTATACTCATTTGCTACATCATATTATCTTCCAATATACAACTAGTTTATATTTATAAATGTAACCGTAGCATAAAATGGTAATTTTTCTATTATAGGTAATTATTATTCGGTCTATCGTAAGTAATGAAGTCTGTTTGACTATTTAGTGGACAAGGAGAAGGAATGCCTTATGATAAATTGTAGAATATAGTACGTAGCAAACATTTTTTGAATAAATCTGTACCTCACTCTGAACGGTAGTGTGTTTTTTTAATCATACATGTTCTTATTTTAATATCGATCTTTTATTTCTCTCGTTTTTCTTTTTTCATTACTTTATCTTTTCTTTATCTTGTTTTATCTTTTATCAATATTTGCGCGAAAGAGCAAACGACTTCCGCGCGGCTGCACAGCCCAATGAACCTTTTAAACGTTTCTTGCGCTGGAACGACTAACGCGCGGGCGAACGCGGAACAGCCATCGGCATTAGCGCATTATGCAACGAAGGCGAAATCCTCGGAGCGTTGCTCTGTGGGTCAAGTCGTGGGTGTCGGGCTGCCTACGGGGGATCCGGGGGCCGAGCGAGGTCAAGGCGAGCGCCGGTTCGGGGAAGCGCAGGTGTGACGCGAGAAAGCCGGGCGGCCGAGGGATTTCCCGGGGCGGCTCGGCCCGACGCGGGAGGCTACGAGGAGGCTGCTTGCGTCAGTGCGGCGCGTATAGCCTCGCGCGCGCGGCCTTGCCCGAAAATCTCGCCGGCTCATAGGCGGGAGAAAGGCGCGCGCCGCTTATAAAGTCGAAAGAGGAGTTTGGCAGGGCGGCCAGTCTCGCCTCGAGCCTGTCAACCGAGCGTCTCTCCCGCGGCGCTCCCTCAGTACCCGCACGACAGACGACTGCACGCACGATGAACTCGCGGGCGATCCTCCTGTGCTGCTGCCTCCTCACCGCCAACACGGGTGAGTAGCCGCGTCTTACTTTTTCCCCCAACAGCCGGCGATCGAGAGAGCGTACGTACAAACGAAATAAAAAAAAAAAATAAGAAGAACAAGTTCTATGTATCGCTACGATCGATCGATGCCGGGCCGGTTGGCAGTAGAAGAGAGAAAAAAGCCTCGCACGTATACATGCCATCCTCGCGGGCGGTTACGCGAGCGGGCGCGTGACGTAACCCTCTTGTCACGTGGAATCGGTTGCAGTGCGGGGCCAAGGCTTCGTCTTCCCGGACGACTCGGGCGCCCACAGCAGCAGCGACGCCTGGGCCGACGGCCAGGGCAACTCCCAGGCGAGCTCGAGCGCCGACGCGTACTCTGGCCGCGGCGGCGTCCGGAGGCCCGAGTTCGAGCGGCCCGGCTTCCAGGGCGGCTTCCAGGGCGTGCCGGGCCCCAGCGGCGGCCTCCAGGAGTACCGGGGGGAATACCCCGGGGAAGGGTGAGCGGCGCTCCATTGTTTACCACTTTCCCTTTCGCAGGTGCGACGGCGGCGCGGGTTTCTCCCATACAAGCTGCGCGCCGTTGCGTCACTCCTGCGCGAAACCTAACGAGTCCCGCGCGCGGTTTTTCTTACGCGGGTCGAACGCGCGGTTTTCCCCGGCAGTTAAATCTGCCGGGGGATTTCCCGCCGCGGAGAAAGGCCGCGAGGACTCGGTCCGTCGCCCTCGGCTAACGCAACGCTTCTTGCAGGTACGACCGAGGCTACAAGCCGTTCGACCGCTACCCCGGCTACCAAGGGGGCAACCCCGAGCCCTTCAGGGGCGGCTCCACGGCGAACGCGGTGTCCGGGAGTCAGTCGGCCAGCGGCGACGGGGGAGCCAGCTCGGCCTCCTCGGCCGCCTCGGCCGGGACGAGCATCGTGAACGGGGTGCCGGTGGCCTCCGCTGCCGCCGCGGCCGCCGCCGCCGCAGCCTCGCCTCACGGTAAGTCAGGACGCGATCGGACGCTGCACCTGCCGAGCTCCTCGCCCGTCTCACAGCCTTCGTATTGATTTATCTTCTAGGAACGGTCAAAGCTTTTGTCCGAGTCATGTTGCTTAAAGGCAAACGCATTAAACTCAAAATTTATTTTGCCGTAGGTTCGTTGAATACAATTCTTTGTCAATTATTAGCGTATAGTTGTATGGGGATGACCTAACCGGGCTGTGGATAGTTAATCATTGGGTCGAGGAGGGTAGTGGCTGCTTTTTAATACCGCCACTGATCCACTTTGCTAAACAATCCTCCGCATACATTGTAGTGCACCGACACTCACAACTTCGACGCGGATTTTGCGCCCTGGGCTAATGGCTTTGCGTTTCTCTTCCACAGGTGGCTCGACATCCTCAGCTTCGACGGCGACTGCTGGTGGCGCTCGTCCCCAGCAGCAACAGCAGTACCCGAGCTACCCCCAGTACCCGAGGCCCCAGGAGTACCCGCAGTACCCGCGACCGCAGTACCCCCGACCCTATGATCGCCCCCAATACCCGCAAAACGGCAACTTCTACCCGGGCAGGCGGCAGCCCTGGCTCTACCGTATCGCCGGCGACGAGGACGACGAGACCGTCGACTCCCTGGACAGCGACTCCATCGAGGGCCGCAACGCTAAGGACGGCAGCAAAGCCGAGGCTGACTCCGATGCCATTGTTTTCAAGGACTGAGCATTTGCCTAGCCAAAAGAGACTGCATTTTGTTGTATCGAATGCTTGAATTGAATGCCCGCGTGTTTTTATCCGACCTAGATTAGTCAATCAGTATTAAGTTATAGTTTTATTATTTTTTAATAAAATACATTAAGAACTTAAGACATATGTGAATCAATGCTTCACTTACTTTACCTCGATCCTCCCATTGAAAATAAAGTTATTGGAAACCTTATGGGTCAATAAACTTTAACAGAATGAGTTAACAAAGTTCACCATCCTATAATTACAGTTTACTGTGCAGTAAAAAAAATTGACTCTTTCGAGTAATTTGAATACAGCGAAATTGCAAATTGTAATGAGTAAATATGTGATTAATGCATGTACTTTTTATGTAGCAAAGTTTTTTTTTATTGAATATTTTATTTAAGAAAAATATATTACGGAGAATATTGAGATCGTACAATCTCTCATAATTTAGACATTTGAGTTACTGCTTTTTGCAGAACACAAGATCAACACTCGGCTAAAGTAAACATTATATTTTTTCCTTAAACTAATCAAAAACAGATAAAATTTAAAAAAAAACGATAGGTACTGCTACGTTATATTTTTATCTCCTTACTATTTTGAATTATTTTTATCATAAAATTTCTTTTCCTATAAAGATAGTTCAAATCAATTTTTTTGCAATTTGACAACAAAAAAACTAGTATTTATAAGGTTTTATTGATAACAAAACTTTAGCCTAATATACCTACGATACATATAAAAAAATATTTCCTCGGTATTATTCTAGTAAATATTTTGAATAGCATCGAGTAAATATTTTTTCATAGTAACGAATTTACTAATAATAGATACAAGGACTGAACTATAGGAATCAGAATACCAATTATATTGAAATTGACTACGCATTTGAGTTCAGGTAAACACGTATAGAGTATAATTAAAATCATTTTGTAGAGCCTACGTCATGAATACCGTTGAGATGATAAGATACAGACCGTGTTACATAAATTGATAGGTTTCATCGTAATAAACGCTAAGAAACTCAAAATTTTATTTATTCATATTACAAAATGATTTTGTCATTAATGAACCGTTATCTCAACAATATTTGTCCATGCAGTAGTGAATGGACGAAAAGGTTTGAAATGTATCATTTCCTCACCTCAAAACTTATATCAATGTACATTAACTAAGTAAAAGATACGTGAGTCAAATGACCAAGATTCCATGACACATTGGCCATTTCAAAATTCCCCATCATCAGCCATTCATGTTGGCGGCCGGTCAGCCGGCCTATGTACGTCAGTCTACACATTTCCTGTGCACACATATCGCAAAGGTCAGTAAACACGAAGGAGTCGATTCGGCCTCCACGCCGAGTTATGGAATTGCGTATAGTATTCATCGCTACATTAGCAATTGAAATACCGCGATAATACTTTTGCGCGAAGATCTAAAAGCGCGGGCACGATTTCGGACAGTCCCGAGCGTTGAAGTTAGCCGTCGCTTGCGTGGCGGATATCCTCGCGGAGGTCGACGGACACGCGCTGCTTGAAAAATGTTTGCTTTGCCCATTCTCACGTCTCTTCCTCCTGTTGTAGCGAGGGCGAGACTCATGCGTTATTCATCGCGGCTTCGCGCGACATAAATTTCTCGCCGAGAGCATCTTCATCTTTCCTCCGATCCTTGCTGTGACCTTCCGGCGTTCGGGAGATTTCGATCGGCGGTGACCAAGCGCTATATTGCAGTGCGATTAAGATCGCCGCCACCGCCGCGAGCACCGCCGTTAATGAGGAATCGGAGAGCTTTTCCTTCCCCGGCGTACAGTGCCTACATAAAAAGCGAATACCTAACGATAATGGCTCGTATTGCACCGCGAGTCGATGAATCATTGTAATTATGACAAAATTTATGGATCAACGTCCATTGTTCACAGTTTCTTGTTAATTACAACGCTAAATGAATATAGCAATGTTTAATCTCGAGAATTTTAAGCTTTTACACATTGTACTCATTTAACTTGTTTGCCGATTGATTTTAATCTTATGCGTGTAAATTTTAACATTTTATACAGCGATCTAAATAGCTTTTTGATGAGTCCGTCATATCTGCATTTGTTTACTATATAGAGATCGTGCAATACATGAATTATATACCGTATACCACGTACGTCATATTAGTAGAATACTAATTAATGCTATAGGATAAGGTTGATGAATAAAATGGAAAATTATCATGCTTAAATTGAAAGCTTGATTCTTCAAAGAACTTGTGCACTAATAATGTCATGAACAATCTTCCATTATGCAGTGCATGGACTCACGCGAAGAAACATTATCGTTAGCTTTTTTTCCTTTGCATATGTATTCTTAATATCATCGAGCACTGATAAAGATGCGCGAGCATTACTGCTATAAGCATTACACAATTATATATGATAATTCTACACTCGTATACTATTCTAACTTCTTATCCTTGACCTCTGGTTTTTTCTTTCTACTGTTTACAGCTGTATCGTATTTAGTAGCACTTGTTGTGCATCCAAAATTTACGTTATATACGTGATAAGATTTTCTCAAAGTAAATTTCCTATGCGAACATACATTAAATTAATTAAATTATGATCTAGAGATGAATCATAGAGGACGTTATCCAGACCTCGACCCCGACTTACACCTAATACAAATAGATTTATTTTGAGCAGACTATAATGGTAAAGGAAAATTACTATAACACATCCATTGCTTTGCTGTTCAAATGATTTAGATAAAGAGTAAACCTCGCAGAAGTGCAAAAAGCTTTTTTACTGCTCGAGACCTTAAAAAAGATCACTTGGAATTAATAATTTAAGCTGCCATCATATGGATGAATATTAAATGATTACATGAGATTTCTCAGATCTTCATAATATAGATGGAAAAATAAAAACTAGACAATATTGACATCTGCTATTTACCTAATATTTCAATACTTCAATTTTTATTGATGGGTAAAATTTTTACTATTTATTTTGTCAGATTTGTGACATATTCTACAACATATTTCCTGTTCAGAAAGTAATATTCTAATATTCTAATGTTCGTTAAATACTAAAATCTTTTTATGCACGTGTAAAAACTACATAAACAAAATGAGCTGTCATGCATAAAAATAAAATATTGATGAATAAAGTTAATATGCAATCTGATTTTTTGTATATTTTTGTTTTATATTTATTTAGTATTTAAAATAGGACTTTTGAAATTAGTATTTAAAAACTAAAATATATCTTTTATTAAAGTATTTATAACATTAATGACAGAAATATTTTTATGCTCTTAATATTTAACATAATTTAGTCATAATATTAATTTATATTATTAATTATTATTATTTTTAATATTATTTTTTTAAATAATAAAAAGATCGGAATTACATATATTGAAAGATATCGAAATCTATATTTTTACCTTTTTAAAATAAAAAAACGACCACCAATATATTACAATTTAGTTATGATGAAAATGTATTCATTTGAGATATACGAGATATCGTAATTAACTTTTTATAATATTTAAATAATTCAAAGTATCATTGAGCACATAGACCTGTCAGACATCTATGTTTGCAGTAATCAAGTACCTAATAATTCATAATCTACTACAAAAATTACGTTAATATGATTATTCATAAAGTAAGCAAAAATACACTGTTTATTAATAAATAGTGCAAAAAGTAAAAAATTGCTAATATTTTTACGCGGAATTAACATAATGCTACAAAATTCTCTTTTATGTTTACATATTTGTGGAAATTACTATAATAATACTTTTTTGAAATATTTAGATATTGTTTTGATATTGAAGATTTATACTTCATTTTTTAGCATATACACTATTTGCTATAAGGTAATAATTTTTCTTTCGTAAATAAAAAATGTACAACTTTAAATAGTTCACTAAATTAAATTAAAGAAAGATTGATGATCAACTATGCTTTATACATTAAAGCTTCTAATTTGCTTTTTATCAATACTTCTAATGTTTATCTATATATTAGCTATAAATTAAAAACAATTGAACACTTGAGAAAAATGTCTGCAATATTTATACATGATCCTCAAAGTAGTAATGAAAATAATGATATCTGATAAACTGTAATGACTTTGAAAAGGAAAAACTAAGTATTGTTACGAATGTTGAAGCATTTGAAATAAAGAGTAAACAAAAATAAAATGATTTTCCTGCATTAGCATCTCGTTAATGAAACTATAGAAGCTGAGTCTTCAATAAAGAAGAGAGAAGTGAGGGGGATTAGGTAACCATGACAGAGACATGAACATAGACAAGACTACACCAGTTATATTCAAAGTCATCGATGTTTATTAATATCACAATGCGATTCACTTATAAAGTCAAGCACTCAATGATGCGTGAGAGATTCAGCTTGCCAATGTTACCAGCCCGGGACCAAGTGACGGCTGCAGCGGGATGAAGAGAACGGCCTTGTTCCCTTTTCCCTCGCAGCGGGCGTTAACGATTCAGCTCAGAACAAACAAAAATCTTTATCGCGCCGGGCCGATTGCTCATGCACGCGCCTGAGTCTCTATGGTAATTACGCATAATCCATCTTGTCGTGCATCATCTGGTCTTTCTCATTCGTCGTTGTCAGTGAAACGATTTGTCCTTTCGCAGTCCTCTTGTAATTTCTAGTTGATTTTCGTAAAAAAATAAGGCGCGCACGTCGAGAGAGAGCGAGAGTAGGCTGACAGTGTTGTCCAGGCCGCCCCTCCCCCCACGTCGTCGCTTCAACAATTTTTTTTTTTATTTTTTTTTTGGGGGGTTCTGGGATTTACGCGGGGATCTTGCCCGCCGACACCTCGTATGTCCCCTTTCCGTCGGCGTCAATGCTCGACTTGCTTGAGCTGAACACGCCCTTGGCCTTGCCTGCGCTGCCTTTCTCCTCAACCTTGCCATCTTCGTCGTCACCGATACGGGAGAACAATCTGGAATTTTTAAAAATACCATTGTATATTGTATGATTTCGTTAGGTTAATAGATAAGAAACATCTGTAACAGCTCGCGCTTCAATTGATTTATTATCATTCTATTTATATGTAACCGTAATTAGAAAAATATAAATCTTTATATAAAAATGCAGCAGCTCCGATAAGTGATAATTGTGAAATATTAAATTTAAGAAATAGCGATGCAGTCGAATCAGGACAAGATATGCAAGTTTCAAAGATAACGACTAATGAGGATTTTTATTGTTATTCAAACGGCTGCAATTATTTAAAAAGAACAATAACAAAAAAGGCAAAACTTATTGCATTGTATCAGAATAAAGACCGACGTATAATGAATTAAGCTAGGCAAGGTTTGTAAGACGTTGCCATAAAAGTATGAAAAATGCGCTTGCCAGTTTAATCGTGCGCATTAATGTTACAATAACGATACATGATAAATAAAACTTCTTCCCGGAAACTACAAGGACGTATTCGAACAGATGAAGGAGAGGAAAATATAGCGGATCACAAAGATAGAAATTAACGAAGATGGCCTTGCATTACTAATCAGTTCTAATGTAAGACTAAGCTTTACTCAACAGGGTTTGTTGCATTTCACTATCAAATTTCTGATCAAATACACCTGTGCGCAAATGCTCAATGCTACTGGAGTGAGCTTCATCTCGGATGTCTATTGTTTCGTTGATTAGCATGAACAAAATATTACGTAAGAAGATTTTCGTATCCGATTTTGATCGCGAAACGGCAATTATTAAAATTTACAAGTTTCTCTAGATTAGCTTTTCAGATTTGCATTCGTGTAATTTTGATAATTTAAACGAGTTTTCTTAAACAATTATTATTTCAAATTACCCAAAGCCACCGCCGCCAGCGTTGGCATTAGCGTTGGCGCTAGCGCTAGCACTGGCACCAGCACCAGCATTGGCTCCACCGAATCCACCTGCGAAAAGAAGAATTTATTAAAGTAATTTGTTTGCTATAAATGTAAAAAAACAAGCAATTACAAGTCACCATTTGATCGATTATTAGATCAGTTAAATAAAAAAGCAGATGAATATTAATACAATTTTCACTAGATGATTTATTCAAGGTAGAATTACATGCAAGATAATTCGATTTAATGAGTATCACCATAATACCACATTTAATTTTAATGTCACAATTTTTATGTTGTTATAACAAAAATTATGAAATTAAAAAAAATATGAAGTACTTGGCGAAAGTAATAATTGTTAGTAGATTGAAAAAGATGAATTTTAAGCAAATCAATAGAATGCAATTCTCATAACTTCTTGATACAACTCTAGTAATAGCAACACCATTATTCAAACTCTTTGAATAATTATCCACTTGTCATAAAAAGTGTTTGACAGAATTAGGAAAGATGTCTTACGAGACATACTCGTCTTTGTCAGACAACGTATTCCACACCCAGATAATAACTTCTGATCTATGTAAAGCATTGCTTATGAAAAAGTAACGTACCTGGGAATCCACCTCCGAATCCACCGGCTCCAGCTCCAGCTCCAGCGTTAGCGTTAGCGTTGGCGTTGGCTACAGCCGAAGCTCCAGCGTTGGCACCACCGAAACCGCCTCCGAAGCCACCGGGACCGCCATAGCCTCCAAGACCTCCCTGGCCACCAAATCCGCCAACTCCTCCGTGACCTCCGTATCCACCGCCGAGACCTCCGGGGCCTCCAAGGCCACCGCCGAATCCACCGGGACCACCTCCAATGCCTCCGGCACCGGCGCCGGCGTTAGCGTTGGCAACGGCGTTAGCGTTGGCTGAGGCGCCCGCGCCGGCTCCACCGAATCCACCGCCTCCCATTGGGCCGGGGCCGAAGCCGCCGCCGCCGCCGTGACCGCCGATGGGTCCACCGACACCGATGCCTCCGTGACCGCCGATGGGGCCACCGCCGACGCCGAAGCCTCCTGGGCCACCTCCGATACCGCCTCCGAGTCCACCTCCGTGGCCACCTCCGAGACCGCCTCCGAGACCACCTCCGTGGCCACCGATTCCTCCGGCTCCAGCGCCAGCGTTGGCGTTGGCGTTAGCGACGGCGTTAGCGTTAGCTAGGGCTCCAGCGCCACCGAGACCGGCACCACCAGCGCCTGTAACAGATTCACAAATTTTTATTACGGTTCAAGGGCTAATCGCTTGACAGAGACAGGTGTATCACGGATAAATCAATTTCGAGGATTGTAATCGTGATTTAAAAATTGGAGATCACGTTTATTATCACCAATGAACAGTTCTTAAACTGAATAATTTAAAACCATTGATTTAATATATTCATATGATCTTTAAAAATTATGCAGATTAGCAATGCTAGTTTATTCACTGCATTTTTTTTTTGAAATATTCATTGGCACGAGAAACAATGATTTGAACTTATTTTTTGTATTTATTATTTTGAATACTTTCGTCGAAATTAGGATAAAATTAAAAATTTACGAGTTTAACTTGCTTCTTGTTAGATAGTTAGGCGTAGATGTCTGCTGACTTCCTCAACCGAAGAGACTAAGTTTCCTAAGCTGTCATACAATACGTTTTATGTAATTTTGCTCTCACTGCTATATTTTTGTAACTTTTTGTATCGTGCAGAACACAATTTATTGTTTCAAATGAGTTTGAAAATTTTAGGCTTGGCTTCATGAGATTCAAACTCGAGTGCATCGAGTTTTTACACACTTCCGAGTTGTTTTTTGGTAAACAATTTATTGGAAGTGTTTGAGCTGTATCAAGAAGTTTTTTGTTTGAGAATTTGGTTTTGTTATGTTTAAGTGAAAAAGCAGACATTAAAAAGCTTCATTAATGCAAATGAAAGGCGAAACATGCATAAAAGGTCAATTTGAATGTTTGGAATAGAAACCCATCCGTATATCGATGAATTCGGTGTGCAGTGGTAGCAAAAAAGTACTTTACCTTTCATCATAAATAATAGCCGTATTTTAATAATGACAGTTGTGTAAAATCTTGTTAAAAGAATCTTTGGCACAACAAGATTAAAACTACACTATACTGCATCAGTAAATAAACATCTTTTTCTTCCCTCCTTCATAAATCTCTTTTTCTGAGCAGTCCGATCTTATGGAAATTCATATAAGGTCCAGTCAAGTAAAGCTTACCATTGTAGCCACCGTTGTAGCCACCGTTGTAGCCACCACCTCCGAATCCGTTGCCGCCAAGGCCACCATTGTAGCCACCTCCAACGCCACCGAATCCGCCGCCACCGTTGAAGCCCTGGCCTCCGTAGCCTCCGCCGCCAAGGCCGATTCCGGCGTTCAGTGCGGTAGCGTCGGCATCGGCCTTACCACCACCGGTCGTGTGGGTGTTGGTCTTGGTGATGGTGCCACCAATTCCTCCACTGCTCGATGAGCTGGACGAGCTCGACGAGCTGGCACTCGCTCCCAGCGAGTGGGCTAAGAGGATTTTCCCATTGCATTAGCTGTCTCGGTTAGCGTCAAGGGGCGATCGCGCGCGCGCGCGGGCTTGCAAAGCTTTCACGGTTGATTGCGTAGAGCGCATAAGCTCGTGGTGAGCAAAATCGTAAACGCGATGGATCTATTTATTTACATAAGACGATTACAAGCACTCGATCTGGAATTTTGTGAAAAGTTTTTTTTTTTCAAAATCAAGGATTCCGTTTGGTATAGTTGACTTGGCAAAGGAAAACATTTGCAAGTGAAAAAATTTGGTCGAATCGTTGATTTTTTTTGTTGATTATGCAAATGTTAATCAGCACGCGCACTGTACTTAGACCGCGAGCAGGTTCAAAAACGTCGCGGTAGCGAAAAGCGCGGCGCACTCAAGGTCGGCTCGTATATTTACCTTGTGCGAGAGCGAGAAGGGCTAAGAAGCCGAAGACTATCTGAAACTGGCGCATGGCTGGACGACTGTGATGCCCATCATCGGTGATACCCCGTCTCTTATACTTGGCCTCCCACTCTCCCTCGTGGCGCTGTTCATCCCGGCGCACACGTTGCTCCTCGGTCTCCTCTCTTCGTTCCTCTCTCCCTCCCTCGTTCTCGCTCCTTCTCCCGCACGCGCGTAAATTCTTGAAAACGATCTTCCGCGGAACAACAAAATTCCCAAGGCCGCAAGGGAGTCGCGTGTTCGCCTGGGCCCATCTCGCTGATACAGTTGGCGGCCGTCAAACAATGTCGCACTAGTTCTCTTGACCCCGCGGATCGACCCCAACACTTTTTCTCCTGCGACGCTTTCGCGTTCATTAGCTGGGATCGGGCATTTTTGTCCCTCGGTATAAGCCGCGCTCTCTCGCGTGAACCGGACATTTTGGATGCGAATATCGCACGATACTAGGATGCGTCTCTGTGATGCATTTTCAGGGATATTTTTTTCGTCCGTTGCATAGCCAATCGTAATTCGTGTATACAGGTAATTGGTGCAAGAGTCAGTAAGACCGGGCTCAAAAAATCTCGCTATCATAAGAATTTTAGATATTGGAAAAAAGCATAAACATTGACTGTCGCATGATCTTTGCTGTATAGCTTAATCGTTATTAGCAAACATGTTTTGTCTTATGAAGCACGCGTTTATGCTTAAGAATTTAAAAATTTTCGTCATTCTAAACAATTCATTAATTTTAGTCATTAGACAATAATCAAGCCTTATCGAACTCATATTAATAGCAATCATACGAATCAAAAATTAAATACGTAAAATTTCAATACCGTTTAAGTTTTAGATAGTTCACAATTGATCCGAATTCATAATGAAACGTGTTCGTTTTGTCAACCAATCAATAAAAAATAATAATATCGATGAGCTGCCTTAATACAAATTATTTAAAGAATCTTCTTTTGTGTATTATCATGTAAATTATAATTTGCAGGACTATTTATAAACAAAAACTCGTTATCCTATAATTTATGTAATAGTCTGATTAATCACTGTCATGTAGCCTAATGCTTTTTTACAATCACACTTTTTATAATAAGAAGGATGTGCTCATGAAGAATGAGGAAGTTTTTGCAAAATAAATAGATGTGTGAGGGAATTGTGAAATAGATGTTCGGAAAGAGAATGAGATTATATGCAAACCTTTGAGCATTTGCATAGAAACTTGAAACATAAATCGAAATTTCTATGCACAGATATTAAACTACTGATATTAGTCCTTGGTTGTAAGATGGTAGTCAGATTGCCTCCCACAATTATTCTTTCTCGAGGACATTACAGCTGAAATCTAATTGTTTTTTTCACATTAGTGCTAAAATTGAATAATAGAGTACTAATATGCTCTGATATAGCAATTATTCTCTTAAATAATTTATACTTATATTAAATAATAAATGGATAGAATAATAATAAAATATTTAAAAGCGAATAATATTTTGATGAGCATAAAAAATAAACAAATTGTAGTTTCTTCATCATTAGATATTTATATTTTTCTCACACAAAATTTTATGCACTTCATGATCATTTCATACTGATTTGTCAATCGTTAAGATTCTAAACACAAACATTTTCACAATTTTTTCCTAACTGCATAAACATAAATTATCGATATATAAGTACTCAGAAAGATTCATCAATTACTAATAATCTATACGTGTACACTGTATTATCTCCTATATCATTTGCGAAAAATTCCCAAAATAAAGAAGTATTTAAGCCTCTTATTTTCAGGTAATGAATAAGACCAGTTCGGATGGGGAAATCCAACACTTAACCACGCGATTATAGGCTCGTACTATAGCGATCAGACATTCGATCTCGTGACGTAGGAACTCCACACGGCAAAATCCCTGAGACTGGACGAATTAAGAGTATGTTGAGTATGATCTCTATCCGTTACATGACAATTGAAAAAAATGTAATGTGTGTTAGGTAAATATTGTATGAGTAATTAATAAGCATGTGGGCTACAAATCAATAATCAGAACTACAAACTATAATGGAAATTATAAATTTTCCGTTATTATGTTTAAATATAGAACTATGAATAATTTATAAGATTCAAAGAAAATCACATATAAACAAAGTCTATTTTTTAAGTATAATAAACTAACTTTTAGGATTTTAGTGTGATATAATATATTTTCTATTAAGGTATATATTTGTAAAATTTATATATATTGTAAATATCGTTTAACTAATTTAGCTAGTTAAATATAATAATTAAATTATAAAATTAAAAATGCGATCAGGCAATATTATGCTTTAAAAATCTTAAAAAATGTGATCACATAATATAAATTAATTTTTAAGACAATCCAATTTGATCATTACAACGATAATGCACAATTTATTATGGGGATATAATTATATTAAATATCTAATATTTAATTAACAAATGGAAAAAAATCCTCCTATTTTTATCCCATAAAATGTTCACATGAAATATAATAAATATAATAAATATAATAAAAACATGAAAATAAGAACTGGAATTACTGAAAAACATTACCAAAAATACTTGAAAAAACTAACCTAATATTTAACAAAAAATATTAAATATAAATTGTAATATTAAATATACAAATTTTTCTTATTTTTTTTAAATATTTGTATTACGCGGTATACATTGAATCTTTGAATTATTTTTATAAAATCATAGTAGCATTTACTATTTAATATGTACAATAAACGCTCATATTTTGCCTACTATTGCGCTTACACAAGTTTGCACTACCAAGATTATCTCATCTACTACCATAGAATAAACAATTTTTTGCTGACATTATCATAATAATTCCAATAATAATATACTGTTCGTCGAAAGATTGATAAATATAAAAAAACTACAAGAAATAAATAAAGAAATAGTATCTCATTAATGAAAGAAAATATAATGTATGAAAAGTGGAAACGATTGTTTTAATCTGAAATATTTTGACGTAGTATAGATAATATTAAAGAAAGATAACTATAAAAAATACAAGATGAGAATATAATAAGTTCTAATATTTTCAGCTACGTTCGAGTACATTATAGTATTATTTGCATATGTTACTCGATAATCTTCAAAGCTTCATCATAGAGTGACATATTTTGTTATAGAATGTTGATCAAATTTACTGTAATTGTTAAAAAAAATATCCTGAATGGCTTAATTGAAAATCAAAACAGTGTCAGAACATTTTTATTTTCTCTAATGTTTAAACCAATACACATTGCAAGTTATTTTACAGCAAAATATTGTAGGAAATGCGTGGAAAGTGCTGATGACGATTGCTACATTATATTCAATGAAGATGTTACTAACATATTATATTTTTTCATTGCATTTGTATAAGTGTTTGAAAATGATAAAGACTGGTTCAGACATCTTTTTAAAGCAGTTGCATAAACTGATTGCAGAATAACTATATTTTCCCAAGTCTTTTAAAAGTAAGTATATATACAACGAACAAGAGCATAAACAAAAATCATTGGTTCGAAGAAACGGGCGGATTACGCACGCGGAGTAAGCAGACGCTGAACCAATCGCATCCGTATGGGACGTATGGGCGAATGGGCGTAGCTGGTTATGTATTACAAGGCCCGTTTCGGACCCCAGATTAACTCATCGGGCCGGGGAGCCTTGCGCGGCGAAAAACCCGAGCGTGCGCGCGTGAAAACGTGCGCTGGCATGAAAAAAAAGAAGTCTTTCTTGACTCGACGGGGAGCGGAGATCCCCGGCGCTTTCGCAATTTCTCGGGAACTCGGTGCGCGACAATTATAAATGAAGGCTCGATTCATGGCTGCATCGATTATCGCTTGGCCCGGGGTCAAATTTACAGCCGTTATTGGGGATTTTTGAAAAATTATGGACACTCGGGAGATTATTACTTTAGAATTTTTTTTCTTCCGATCATCCGATTTAAGACCGTTGCGAAAAAAAAAACAGATCCGCCGATTCTGATTATGCTTTGTCTGGCTAGAACTTTTATTTGCATCTAAGTCATTGTCATTCTAAAACGGTCCCCTTTTTAAATGAAGAACCAGGAATACTGAATGACGCGTTCGATTCGAGCTAATGATCTATTATTAATTTTTTATAATTTAACAAATTTAAAGCTTGATAGAACCGCCTAGTATGTATCTCAAAAACATTGTTATTAAATTAAACCATACCTTTTACTTAATCAAATGATTTTCTCAAGCAGGTACCACTTTTACCTTTACAATTTTTTTGTATAAAATAATATTTTTAAATATGAAACAAATTTCTTTAAATTTTAACGCATGTAACATAAAATAGTATACACGCTGGTTTATTATATATGTGGTGAAGCATTACCTTGACTTCACTCAAAAAGTTAATGTAGGTGCACTTGTATTTTAAAGGTTTTGCGTGTAATAATTTTACCATGCTTTTAACTCATGATTCAAGGATTTTTTGTTTTTAATTATTTGGAAACAATATGCAACTTTGCAATATTTTTTTAATAATAATAAAATTTATTAAATTACAAATTAATAAAATGTTTAATAAATTTCACTTATGTATCATATATATATATATATATATATATATAGATGATATAGATAAAAGTGGTTTAAATTATGAATTAAGCTTATTTTTTAAATTTAGTTTGAATACTGAAATCTTCGTAGTTATATTAAATTATTTATAATAAATTTCATTTAATAAAATTTAATTTTATAAAATACAGAAGATTGTATTTTAATGTATGCTAGCAATATACAAAGGTTACAAGAAAAGACGAGAAGATACATGACACAAGATCAAAGTCGATATAAGACGGATACATTATCCATGAGCGAAATGAAACAACTTTATTATTAATATTTCGTTATGATTGAATTCATTAAAAGTTCAAAACACGCCCAATATCTACTTATGATCCAAATCACGATTAACGTGTAATATGTACATACATATGTGCGCACTTCTACCAAGGAGGAAACGATTCAAGGTCAAACATAATGATTCTCGTAGCACGACGTACGATCGTTGGCTTCGATTGATTTTTTGTCTTCTGGAGTAAATTGCGCCTTCTTAACTATGTATCCCATAAAAAGCCGGTACAGATACATTAGTACATATCATATTTTCAAATCAAGCATTTTCTCACTGTCGGAGTAGTTGCCCGTTGAGATATTTGCGGTATTACGGCGATCAGCAATTAAACAGTATCTTCTCTTCTCTTTTTCTACGTTTTGTGAGCTCTTGAGAAAAGATGAATAATGGAAATTAACAATTTCCTCCTGTTGATTTTCACCGGCGTTAAAATTGATTGCATTACGACGTGATTAGGTTATAATCAAAAGCTTGTTTTCTATGTAAAAGTACAGATCTTGGATGGACATAAACGACTAGAAGGTTGAGAGGCAAATGAAACTTTACTAAGAGTTTCTTTTAAATGTACCATATTTATCTTTAAATTATAGTTAAAACTACTTTAAATTAGATATTTTATTCATGTACTATACTATTGTGTATGTGCAATAAAATAAAGAGATAACACGGCGGTTTGTAAGAGCTAATTTTATAGGATGTTAGCTAATAGATTCTATAATCAAGATGTAGAAAATCAAAGCTTTTGTGAAAATATAAATGAAGTTATTATGTAGTAATTTCATTGTTAAATAAAAATAAATATAGGATCACGTATATGTTACGCTTTCAATAGCGATAAAATGTCTATTTAGGAAAACAATTTATTTTCTGATTAACACCAACTATAATAAAAATAGTATATTATTGTATTAATTTTAATCCTTATTCTTTACATTAATTACTCCAATGGCATGGTATAGATATCACAATAAAACCTGTTTTACAGTAGTGAAATCATATACATTCTTTCTGACAACAAGAAGTACTAAAACCTTATAAAAAGCCTAAATAATAACTCATAAATGAGTAAATTATCTTTTTCATTTGAAATTTATCATTACTTTTTTCATCTATAAAAGCTTCTCTTCCATACATACCAGGAAATTTATAGTTTGATTGGTTAAATGATTTTACATACACGGTGACGTCATGTTTATTTCAAAGTTTTTCTGTAGCTTTAATAACTTGATATTTCTTTGTGAAAAATCAATACAAGTTTTGTAAAGAAGTTAGGACAGTCGGTTATAAAAAGTCTTTGATTTGGAAATGAGGTACGTTTTTATTCTTAATATATGTATAAACTTTTAAAATTCATTGTAAATTACAAATTATTTTTTATCATTTCTTATAACAATTTGTGTGAAAAATCATTTCATTATTTGAAAGTTATTTAAATATTTGAAAAATCGTGTTATTCAAAAAATAGTTTCGATTATTGCGAATCGGTTTTTATTAATTTAAATGTTCTGAAATAGCAAAAAGTTATTCTCAATTAATTTTAAATAACTTGTACTCTCAGCTTATGTTTACAATTGTTATTATTATTTCATACTATATATATAAATATATATATATATTTATTTATATATATTTAAATTCGGATACTTAATTGTTAATTATTTAGCAGTCTTAATTATTGATTGCTTTAGAATCGAAAATTGCAAATGCAATATAAAAAACCGCCGCTTATATATACGATTTCGAAATATACTCCAACAAAATATTTTTCCTTAAAGATCCAATGCAAAAATATTAAAGTAAATCAGCACCTATTTTTAATTAAATATTATTTACTATTTTTTGAAGTAAACTTAGCACTGATTGTTTTCGCATAGGACTTCTAAAAATATTTGCAGTTTGTTAGAGAATGTGGAAATTACTTGCATTTATCATAATAATATTATATTAAATCCATCATTGACTTAATATTGACTATATGATCGCATTAAATTATACAGATAAAAAAGAATAATATTATTAAACAAGTTGGCTTAACGCTAAAAAACTGCATGTTTCGAATGAGTAAAACTCGTTCGAACAGACGTTCATTCTATATACAGTTATTCGCTTATTTTTTCTTCACATTAATGCCTGTGTTTTTGTTGCATGCAAATTCTGTTAGCCCGTGTTCACAGTTTTTTTTGTAAATGTCGCACTTCAAGTATTGATGTAGGCGTGATGCTGAGCCTTAAATATAATCACGAGCTCACGAAGAGATGAATAATGAATAATGCACACACACACATTAGGTGCATTTTAAAAAGCTTTCAATGCATTTGTTACACTCTTAATGTCATTTTTAGCACTTGTACTTTATATACCTGTTAGCGAGAAATTAAGGAGAAATCCTCAAACAAGCGCGTCATTCCATAGAGCACCGTAATAAGACGTCATACACGCGAGTGATTGTTTGCAAGAAAAGATCTTAAATAACGGAAAACAAGACGGACGCCTGGTTCCGTTTATATGAGGTGGAACGGATGGCTAAAGATTTTGCCGAAAACCATTATTGTTTACAAAAAAAACGGCAATGCGATGTATCTTTAGGGCATAAAAATAAAACGCGCAGAAGAGCAAGCGAATCTTTGTTTCTTAATAGCGAATGATATGCTCGCCGTCGGCTAGTTTAATTCAGGCTAAATGTAAGGATTATGCTTCCAAAACTTCCAAAAAAGATAGTATGAGTGGAATTATTCTTAGGAAATGGTACATGCCCGAATTATTTTTGATGACTGGATTACCCGATGACTATCAGAGAATTATAGTCGCTTTCTCGCTTTTCTGCATTTTGACCTCTGTTTGGAGATAGATTACAACGCCTACTCTATTCTTGCCTGCGATATGTGACGGGTGCTAGGTGGAATGCGCATATCATTATATACTTTAAGTAATAAAGTAGAAAAAATACTTTTAGAATTTTGAAAACTAACAAAAAGCTGACAAATAATTTGCAACAATAAATTGCCATCTAAAGCGACGAAAAAAGCTTTATCTACTTTCTTTTTTCTGTTCCATAATCACCTATATGTATTACATTTTTAAGCATAAGATATTTAAACTACTTGTCAACTAATATTGATTAACCAATTTTAAACAACATAAAAAACTTCGAAGTACGGAAGAAAAAATAGCTTAACAAACATTCATACAGCCAATGAACTTAGTTAAAGAAAATTTTTTAAACGCATAGGTTAACTATCTCTCTCATTGTGCGGATTCAGAGGTTCAGGTTGTATGATGGTAAATTGACAAACGCAGATAATTTTGATTCTCTTCTCGCACGTAATAATCGTCTTTAAGACTGCATCTATGTATAGCAATAGTCACTACTTAAATTTATATCGTAGCACTTTTAATGACTTCCATCCATCTAAAAATATGAATTGAATTATATTATTATTCTGGTATGAAAATATTTCAAACTTATTATTAAGTGTCGTACCTTCCAAATGTATAATCACTTTCCGCTCTAAAGAAATATACATGATTTTTGAATTGCAGTTTTAGAACAAATTCCTTATTGATACCATCCTTCTCCGATGGTTGAGAAACAACGTAGCCTAATAATGGCAAACTAGCAAGTGGAAAGTCATCTTGGTGTGATTTATAAAAAAAGAGGCAGAAGTTAGTGAAGACCACCCAGAGCTTTTGCCATCCGTTACTATTCTTAAATTTGCGCAGCAAGAAACCACTTAGTTGATTCTATAACAGAAAAATGGAATGAAATCATAATTATTTTGAATTACGTTCTAAATTTTTAATTATTTTTGATCAAAAAGTAGTACCTGGAAGGCTCGGAAGTGATCGCTATAACTTATACTCATGTTTCGATGCCAGCATACATGAACTGTTGTGTTATTACGTTGAGATGTCTTGCATCCAGTAACATCACCAACTTCATCGACTGATCCTAATACTGTACACATAAACATATTTATGATTTGTAATTGTAAAATTTTACATGGTTAATAAAAAAAATTCATGTAAAAATAAGTCGAAATTCAGCTGGATTTTAATTAAAATTGATCTTTAAAATGTTTAATATTATCGAATAATAATTTTTTCATTAGAAGTTGTTCTATATGATACTAGGCCTCATCAAATATTGATATGGTTTATTTAACTTATAATATTGAAATTTAGATTAATTTAACAAAGATAAAGCGGAATTATTTTAATCTGTATAACACTCACTGCAAGATTTAAGATTTAGGTAGGGCGTTTTTCCTTCTACTACTTCAGTTTGACTTATGGCGACCTTCAAATCTTCTAACCATAGTTCTTTCTCTTGTTCACTACTAGCTGCAACTGTTATTAAGCTAAAAATGAAAAAAATTATTAATTTTAAACTTAATTTTCCATTTTCCTTGTAAAATATTTATAAAGTCAATTTTAACTCGATTGTAGGCTAATTTTTATAACTTACTGATTTCCAAGACCGTGGATAACAAAAGCGTGTTCGGTGCCAGTTTTATTATCGCTCTGTTGGATTTTCATACTCTTTAATGGCAACTGTCCATGTACTCTAAAGCATTGGGTCGGTTGCTGCGATCGGAATGTGTATAGCAGAACATCGGAAAACTGCAATAAAGAAAATTTGTTTTATTATAATTGTATGTATGTTACGATAAAATCGAAATTTAAAAAAGTTTCTAGGTATGCTTATTTACCAAGAAAAACATTCTTTGTTGAAAGCCTTTACGACTATATTTTTGTAAGCAGCCTTGCCTTATGAACCTCCGACTTTCTTGCACGAGATTATCGAAGCCTGTTATATCACGCTGCAATTCACATAATTGCACCAAATTCTCCTGTCAAATAATAAAAATCACAAATTTAACAAGAATGTTACGATTGAACTTATGTCAAGCTTAAGTAATAATATAATTACAGCTTGATTGAGAATTGTTAGTCCCTCGAGCAGTGTTTCACCTAATCTGTCTCGGGCAGCCAAACAATCTTCGAAATCTGTATGATCTTTTGGATAATGATCTAATAAGCCTAAAAATGAAAACAATGTTAAAAATTTTAGCATTAAATTTGTAAAGTGTTAAAGTTCAGCTACATCATTTCAAAAGTAGAACATTTTTATCAAATTTTCTATACAAACGGATCTTATGAAATTTTTGCATTAAAGAGTAACAATTATATTGAAGTTAAAATTAATGAACCAGCTGTGCAAAATGGAAAAAATACAGGAAAGGCTGGACTTACTATCGATAATACTGTTGTAGTGCAGGAGCCGTTGTAGGGGCTTAAGAAAAAAGCTGGTGAGTGGCAGGTAGCAATGCTTCTGCTCCTCGAACTCTCGGCAGAGTTGCTCGAAATGCTTGGAGGTGCGTATCGAGTACTCGTACTTTTCGAGAGCAGGCATGAGATTTTCGAGGTACTGGTCGTAAAGGGGTAGAACGTTGAGTAGAGTATTGTACAGGAAGTCGCCGATGTTGTGTCGGGCGTTGCTTTCCCAGCGAACCAACCGCGACTCCACTTCATGAAGGCAGGGTCCGTGCACTTCAGCCAGCAGCTCGAGCAGTTGCACTAGCGAGTCACCCTCGCTCTCCGATTCCTTGGATAGTTCTTCGCGGAACCACTGAACGTAAAATACAAGCCTTAAGTTATTGCCCAAATCCAGGAGATTCTCAGGGAGATAGGTAAGGTTACGTACGACATTGATCACGTCCAGGTCCTTCTTGTAAGTCCGCTCGGTCATGAGGAGTTCCTTAACAATGAAATACGCCTTGTCGGTGGGCCACCGTTTGGTCTTCCTCGCATCTGCATCCTCGCCAGGGACATCTCCATTGGTCAGACCGCTATCGCTCTCAGAGACGCAGCTTCCGTTAGCCACTCGAGCACTTCGCGCGTACACCCAGTTGTTATTTTCCGCGGGTGGCTTTTCGCGCTCTGCCTCTTCTGTAAGTTATCGGAGCGTTAGAAAAAGGACTCAAGATTCCAAGCATATAAGGGAGGTGGTTTTTGGGCATTCGGGCTGGAAGTATCTGAATTCCGATTGCGAATAATGAGGTTCGCTGGAAAAACACGAGTTCGATTCTATTCGGATGGTTCCAGACCCAAAGTAGCGTATTCATATTGAAAGTTTAACAGGTACGTGGCAAAATATAAATATTTAGCAAGAATATAAAATATCGTAAATGATGTATTAAGAATTATATAATAACGAAAACAATGCCGAAAATATAAATATACAAATACGTTAGCGTTTTATATTAAGAATACATAAGAAGCTAGAAACAATGTCAGCATGCTCTTCCGTATTCATGAAATAAAATCTTTTATCAGTCGAATTTCGCACAAACTTATTACAATAGTTGTGTCAACCAAAGATTTTAATTGCGATTACGAATGCTTACACAATTCAATTCACATCAACTCAATTGGAGCGTAATATCAGTAATCAATATTTTCGAATGTCAATAGTATTTTAAAATGTAATACGCATTTCACAATATTATGTATTAAATGATATTACGCCTCGATTGTTTCAAATAATAATTCCCATTATTATTAAGAATTATGGCTGCCATGCCGTTAATAAAATATAATTATAAATAGTATGATGCTAGTCAGAAGTACATCTTTAATAAAGATGCCTTCGATCTATTTTGATTTATGTGAAAAGAAATTACAGAATTAATAATCAAATTTATAGCGTTGAAAAATTTCTTTTCATTTATATTTAGAATTATAAATTCTCTAGTAAACATAAAATATAAATCTATGAAAAAACACAAAGAAATAAACTTATGCTCCAATAATTAAGCGAAACTAAATAATTAAGAATGATGTAAGTTCATATTAATATTCTTATTTCGAAATTAAAAAAGTTCGCTGCAAATAATTTGACTCGCATAGCAAACTATAGGGGTACCTAAAACATCAATGCGATAAAAGCGCTACGGCTAAACATGACTACAGTAAAATAATAATCAATAATTGTGCGGATTATATTGGAAAGATATTGGAATATTACTTATAACCTTATAATTATGCACTACATAATAGGTTCAATTGAAATTTTGACAAAACAAATGAAACATTTAAGACATAACAAAAGTTCACAAACAGCTAATAATATAGGTTTCTGTTTCTCTGGGATTTACTCACACATGGTATTGTCATCCAGTCGACCAACAATTCCAGGAGTGCGACAAGAAGATACGAAATAATAGAGGCAAAAAATTGTGGTAAAGAGAAATAAAGAAGGTTGAAATTACAATTTTTTTAAAAAACAAAAGTAAAAAATTAAAAAATCCAGTTAATTATCTTTTTCAAATGTATTTAAAGTAAAGTATTTAAATTTGTATCATTATTTATTACATGAATAATTATTTTAATGCTCTGCTATTATTTCTTTAAAAATAAAGTATTAACTTAAAAAAATTAAATAGAATCCAAAATAATATGAAAAGTTTTGAAAATCATTAATACTGTTCTGAAATTGTGACTTTATATATAATTTATTATCATATCATATCATGTCATCATATGTATATTAAGTAAATGTATCAATAAACAATGTACAATAAATTTCCTACGACTGGAATTGGCTTTTTCACCTCCTTCATCAAATTGTATACCCCAGCCTTCCCGACTACTGTAATCACTCAAGCATGCTTCATCGGGGAGGTTTCACATTTGCTTATAACGAATATAATATAGAGTTATAACAATTATTATGTTATCAACCCATTCCCCTTATAATAGTCGTACCTACTAAATTCACTTTTTTTTCATTTCTTTAGTCATTTAAAAATTACACGGATACAAACAAAGAGATTTATGGCAACGAATATAATATACCTTTACATATATTGTATATTCATAATCTATATGCATATACCTTTTTTCACTTTTTCATATCCTTATTTTCCTTATTCCACTTTTTCTGCAAAAATGCAGTCTTTTTCTCGCACTTATTTTTCCCTCGACATACAAACTAACATTGTGCTATTTAATTTTCGTACATTTTCGGCCTTTTCAAAGACGATTCTAACACAAGATCTCATCGATCTCAAATTAGAGTATTTTCGTTATTTGAGTACGCATTTTTTTAAACAAATTTATTTATAAACGTACTTTTTCGTTAGTCACCGATTCTCAGTTTCGCTTCGAAAAGTATCGAAACTAACAATGGGACTCAAAAATTGCCCGTGACAATTATAAATTATTTACAAGATAAATTTCTCAAAGTTTGTCAACCAATCCGTTAAATGTCCTCGTTTATTATTAAATCGTCGATACTTTTAACGATTGCTATTAACAAAACATCTTTATAGGATTTATCATAACTCGGTAAGATAAAGATAAATGATTGATAATTAATTAATTATTGCTAATTTAATACCATGTAAATGAAGTGTAAGAAAACACATCGAGGTTTTTTATCGTTTGGAAGACGCGAGGTACTGCAAAATTACCTTCTTAGTTAGAAAGATTACACAATTTCAATTTTCATACAACATAAGTTGGTGCGTCAGTCATGTTTCAATGAAATTGGCTGTATGAATTTATTATTTCATCACATGAAAGTATACATCGTAAAACTTCTTAAACATTAATCGAAAATGAACGTTGACAAATTTAACCTTTCAAGGATGAAATAACAAATTTTAGGATTAATCTTCACGTAAAAACTGGGTCATGCCTAACATGCATAGTAAATTACATAGTCACTCATATAAACTCCTGAGGATAAGACAATTACGGCACAGGGGTATATTTATTAATATATGTGTATATAATCGATTTTAGGTAAAAAGTTTGAATAATTTTTTGGAAACTCAGAAACTTAATTTGTAAAAATGAGCATTACAATCTAAAGCAATCAGAAATTTGATGTGCATGGATATTTTAGTGTCTGCAATACCTTTAGCATTATTTAAAAACTATAATATAAATGTAAATAAAAAACTTATCAATCAAAAAACGAAAGATAATTTATATCAGTCTCGAAAAAAAAGTCTATAGTTCCAGGCATAAACATATTTTTATGTTCAAATACTTTTTAGTAAAAGAAAAGAAAATTATTTTACAAAAAAGAATAAATAAATAATTATAAAATTATAATACATGTATAATGTAAATAAATAAAAACTTTATTTCGCCAATGTTCCAGTTCGTAGAGCAGGTGAACACAAAGGCGTAGAGGATAATATTATGGTGATAAGTGGCAGTGATCGGTGATTACTGTGTATGTATATATATGTGTACATATGTATATTATAAATCTATCCATTAAAAAGTATAAACACCTGGATATGCAAAAAAATTTGAATTATATCGAATAGAATTTGACTCTTTTGTAATCATTTTTGAAGTCAAATAAAATGACTTTTAAACGTTGCCAGGAATTTACACTTTTTAACGGGAGATAATTAAGAGGGTCGCTACGTAATGGTTCACAGATTCATAAATTTATATATAGTTTTAATAGAAATTTGGGAATAAATTTTAAATAAATGGAAAGGTTTGTACCACGGAATACGTTAATCATAAGGGGGCGAAGCAGTTTAGTAGAAATTAATGTATACTTTACTACACAAATAGTTAGAGGTAGCAGTTAAATAGAGAACAATTGTATATTGATGAGATTATGATATATATGGTTTTAGATGAATTGTTTAAAATGTTATGATGTAAAATCTTTGCAAAAATCATGTGTAACATTACATGTTAAATTATCTTAAAAATTCATAGCTTTAAATCACAGATACATAATTATAGCTTGATGTTAATGGAATCAATGTATTCGATAGAATATATATTTAGCTTCAACAATTTTTAAGCATTATTATTTTTATTCAGTTTGATTATAAGATTTAAGATATAGTATACTTTAAAAAGTAGTATAATGTTGTACCTTGTACAAAATGCAAATGACTTTGATGAATCTTTGAATAGAATCAATGCCACTAATAAAAATGCACCTAATGAGGAAATTACTTTACCTAATAGAAACTACGGTAATAATACGCAAAATAATCATTCGAAAAATTAAATTACCTAATTAGCGTTCCGCAAAACAATTATCTACAATGATTTTATTATTAACGAAGGATCTTCTACGACACAAACGCAGAGAAGTTTTTGAAAAGATAATTGCATGATATTTCACACGTGAAGAGGAATAATTAGAGATTGACACATTAATCTATTAATACCTTTAAAAGGTTTATACAAGATTTTTTTTATTAAAAATTGTCAATTTCCTTAATATTGTGAATAAAATTATGTGATAGTGGAGATAGTAGTGAGCTACAGTTGCAAAATCTTTGTTGATATCTACAATATATATATATTTCTATTTGGTGAATCATGATATTTTAAATGTGAATCAAAGTGGATTGATCATGGTGCATAGCTTTAGATGGTCTCTAATAGATACTGTATATATATATGTGCGTATTTTGATATCGATGTCTATCAGAGCAGAAATATTTTCTATTACGATTTTTGTTTTTAGTTAAAAATTTAATATCTATAGAAGCATCTATCAAAAGGTATTCATTCAAAAAACAAGTATTAGCAATTCTGGTCTGATCTCATCATTATTATATGTATGAAGCGTTTCTTTCAGTGATTGTGCTTGAACTCAAGCGAAAGTGTGCGTAAATCGAATATGTTGATTGTTTGTAAAAATAAAAAGAATAAATACGAGGGCGATGGTAGCCAGCTCGTATTCTTCAAGGTTACATGATTGGGCAACGAATGAAGATGATTCCGTGTGATGTTATAGTGGTTCTCTTTAATTGCCAACCTCGAGTACACTATTTAGGACTTCCCCATTATTAATCGCCTCATCGTGGATAGATAGGTGTGGTGACCGGTAAGAAGCGATTGGTCAAGTTGCGAGGCGTCGCGTGAACCATTACGTTACGCACCTGGTTCACCCGGTAAGGTACGTGCCAAGCCGGCGAGTTCACGTACCCATTTTGATAGTTCCAGCGGTTGTAATCACCATCACCACCACCTGTCAAGAAGTACTTTGTCTTTAACTGAGCTTTTCATGTTTCTTCCTGACCGAGGAGATTCTCTGCTTTTCAAAATTCCGTACTCCGATATTACTATTTTAAAGTAGTGTTATGAGGAAAACTTGTGCATCTCATACTGTTGAATTCGATTGTATACTGAAAAATTATTTTTCATACCGTCTAATTGAAGCCAATGGTTTTGATTCTTTAATTTAATTCTTAACGAACAGACTAGTCAAAATTCAGCAACTACTGGTTTGTGAGGTAGTTTCTCTACATCGTTTTTGCTGATACTTACTTTTAAATTGTATTCATAAAAGCGCACGTATTTTAATTACTATATAATTCACATATTTTTCAAATTTTTAAGCATATGATAATAGTAAAAATTTGTGTAAAAAAAATACCAGTATTTAAAAACTCATATTGAAGTAGAATACTAATTTAATATTAAAAAATTAAAATTCTTAGCATTCACGGTTTGATAATATATAAGTAACTATGACAAAATAATATCCAGACATTTCTTGACTGATCTGAAGACATCTTATAAAAAAATTTATTTATCAATAAGCTCTGAGTTATTAATATTTAAGATTTTCTTAACTTTGGCTACAATTACTTTGTTCCCCTAAATTTAATTGCAATTATGATCTTCTTTACAGTACATTTATAACATATTATTTTCGAGTAATGTTAATTGTTGGTACAATATCAGTCATTAGCTAGTACTAAAACAGCCAAAGAAATCAATTAAATTCCATGTGCGTTTTTGTAACTTCATCTTCTTTTCATGCTTTGAATGAACTTTGGAGTAATTTTCTATTATTGTATATATTAAATTACGCATATTAATTATTTTTAATAACAAAATTAGAATGAGTTAAAAAAATGAATGAAAAACATATACAAGTAAAAAATGATTACTGGAATGTTAAAAATGGAAATGGGAAAATAAAACTGGAATGAAATTTTTAAATTGTGCGATCAGAAGGTGTCACAAAATAGTGAATTGTATCAAATGTAGATAAGAACAATTTAGGAAACTAACACTGTAAATTTATGGAAAAACATCTTAACTTGGTAGGCGAAGCTTCCAAACAATGACCACTTAATAATTACAATGTTCTAATTAATTTAAATTTATACTTGCTCATACATAGTCATTTTTAATATGCACACAGCAATATTATTTTTTGAAACTTTTAAATAATTACTTGAAGTTTCTTTATTAGAAAATATTTCTAAATAAATGTATTCCATAAATTGACAGACTGAGAAATTTACCGTCTTAATGAGGCATTCTTAGTTAATAAAACGATCGTTTTAACAAATGTTTACTTTAAAACTAGATGCTTCATCGAGACTATTCTAAGACATGGCAAATTTCATACTCGATATCATAGAATAATTGAGTGCATGATGGGATCGTACACAAGATAAAAGAGATAAAACAAAAAGTATTTTGAATCATTAATTTAACGATGTACAGATGAGTCGGCTCAAGACCATGCATTGTGTATACCAAACTCAAAGAATAATTTGATAATACCGTACATTATCTAACAAGAGGATATGGGTCTTCAAGCCCTAAAACAGTCTTAACGACACAATAACAATGTATTAACAACCAAATCTCTCGCTCGAGGCCGCAGTTGTTGAATTTGGTGTATCGATGCATACGTAATTGCGACGACAATTTGCCGTATACTCTAAACGCAGGACGAATGGCCAAATCGATCGACTAATACTCAGTGCAACGCCACATTAAATGTATACCGTGCCCTTCTGAATATGTTCGAAGACCTCGACGGAGGATAACTTACTTTACAGATAAACTCTACTTTAATTAAAACGACAAAACACATCTTACTTTGAATCTTAGCTTTCTGCTTTATAACTAATCGATTCCTTTTTAAATGGAAAATTCGCCTATTTTCTTTTTGTTCTACCTAACTTATGCTACAAATCTTTGGTTTGAATACAAATTTACCGCCGTTATATTATAGTTATCTTCGTTTCTTTTCTCTCAACTTTGACTAGGGAATACTTAACGTCATTTTGTAACGCATTTGCTTCCCGATCGAGTTTATATGGAAGAGGAAGGAAAGAAGGGTGTAGAATTGAGCCGATTCGCGGTCGGCTCATTTATATAAAAATGTGCACGATGAAAATGGTATAAAAACTAGGCACACAATTTAAAATGAAAGTAGTTGGGCTTTGGCCTCTTGTACGAAGTTTCTTCAATCATTTCGACACCGTGTTTATAACGAGGACAAACAATTAAATCGCTCGTGAACTTTTTAAAAAAGGCTTAGTGATGATCGATTGCCTATTTTAATACTTTGTTTTAATAAGAAATGTTTATAACAGCTTTTTTTTATTTGATTCAGTATAGGGTACTTTATTATCACCAATTAGTTTTTATCTTAAAAAAATTTCTAATCTACGTATTGCAATTCTACGAATAGCAATGGGATAAGGTCGAGGATATACACTTCAAAAAACTACTTCAAGTAACTTTCTCGCCTTTTGCGGCATTTAATATAGCGCATCCGCTACATGATTTTTTTATTTTCTTTTTTATTGAGCATCAGCGATGATTGTCGTTCTCGTAAACACATTGTTCTTGTTAAAATTCCTTCTTCCTTTTTCCAGCACGTGAATATCTGATATTTGCTCATTTAAATAGGGGTCAATATTGTGCAAAATTACGTGCCTTAATTACCGCTTCGTGTGATCACTACATTCACATGTAACAATCATTCGTTGGCAAGATATATACTTATTTTAATATTTTTGTAGAACATTTTGATCATTATTGTGGTTTATATTGACACTTTTATGTAATTTTTAATGTTTTGGTGTATTATCCATTTGTTACGATATTCATATTACACGAGTCAATTCCATGAGACACAAATTCAATTCCATTATTTGGAGATGCTTAAATACCTTTTTGACTCAATGAATCTTATAACTAAACGATTGACTTTCTTGATTTATTAAAGTGCTTATAGATCTATTAATTTTAATGATTTTTGACGAGATCTTTTCTTCGTTGTTTCTATATAATATAGTTTTCATTCTATAATTTATGAGCATTAAAATTAATGCTTAAGTAATTTTATCAATTGTTTCACTTTCTCTGACCAGTCAATTCATCAATTTCATCGTCTTCAATATCAATACTTTGTGCAGGAAGTAGTGGAGGTGGTATTGTAGCTACGTCAAAACTGGAATCTGTGCTTGAAACAATTTGACCATCTTTAATTTCCAAATCGACTACCACTCTATGCCTTCTCTGCTGCTTTTTTCTTCTGAAAGCTCTTTGACCTCGATCTGGAGTGTGACCTGGGCTGTCCATGCTTGATGAAGTGTCACCTTCACTTTGTGGACTTCTACCTGAAGGATAAGTCAATGTTTTCGTTCGAATTTGAGCTTTTATTTGCATCGGAGGACTTGAGGTTGTTGATTCACCACTTAAACTTGTTGTAGAGTAATAAGATTGTGATTTCGCTCTGATGGGTACGATTACGGGTCTTTCGGTTGACCTAGTACCAAAGCCACGTCTTGGATTTTGAACTGGATCAGAACGAGCTCTCCCAAATCGTCGCTTTTGAGGATCTGTGGGTAAAGGTCGTTGTTCTTCAAAGGACCAATCTTCTTCATTTGATCTGGATCTCGAAGAAAATCCTGCAAAGCCTTCGTGCATGTCTTCCGAGCTATCACCTCGATTTACTTCCATCCGCACTTGATCTCCACTAGTATAACGCATTGCTGGAACATTGTCGTATATCTGATCTTCATCTTCTTCTGGTATAGGTCCAGGTAGTTCTGCGATATCGGGCAATAGATCATAATTTCCTGCAATAGCTTCATCATAATCGTTTCTCAAAGTAATCCTTGGTGGAGAAATGTCTGCAGTTTGAGCCATCATAATAGCATTGTCATCATCGAATTGTCGTCTTTGCATCTCATCAAATTGACTCTCAACAAATCTTCTGGCTTCATCAAATTCATCTTTTGTTTCCTCTAAAATTGTTTCATCTTCGTCATCTAATTGCTCTTGATTTTCGACATAGTTTTTGGCAACATCTGAAACACTTTGAACCTCTATGATTTGGCATTTAGAATTCGGTCTCATGCTTGTTTCACTTTTTTCAGAAGTTGTTGTGTCACTTTGGCTCTTGTCTCCACCTACAGATGTATAATATTGTTGAGGTATGATAGTTGTACTACCAGACCAATCGGAAATTGAAGTTCCCAATTCCGCCAGTGAATTATCGTCTGATTTTGCGCCAGAGTATTGACAAAATTGTCGAACGGTATTGTTAGAACTTGACCAGTCAGACATTGATAAACCCATTGAAGTATCTTCGCTGTGAGATGAGCCAGTTATGTGAGAATTCGAACGCGGTCTTATCGCAACTTTAACAGTTCCATCAATGGTTGCCGACTGAACTTTGATTATCTTCGAGCAATGTAGATTGAAGATCGTCATGAATCGTTCGATTTTCATCACTAGAGTCACTATTTTGTGTATTGCGGCATAATGTTTCAGAACTATCTGTTACTGTAACCTTAACAGCTTCTTCTGGCTTGATTTCCATGTAAAATGTTTCTACATGACTTACTACTGGCGTTTCAAAAATAGGTGAACTTGGGGGCGAAGGCCAATCTTCTGATGATTGTAGTTTAAGTCTCGATCTTCTACTCTTAGGAGATTTTCCATCATCTTCACGTGTACATAAATCAATTGGAATATCTGGGAGTTCAGAAGATGTTCGACGATCTTCCGATATGGATAGTACAATTGCAGCTGATGGTGGATCAGACGATAAAGATGGTTGATGATCACTTGAAATAAGAGATTCATCATCAATACTGGGAGATCTAGAACTTGGTTTAAAAGAATCTTCCATATCACTTTTATCTTGTTCAGAAGTTGTAGATCGTTCTGATATTCTCGAAAGCGTTCTGGATAAAGAAAATGCTCCATAACTAGCGAGAATCTCAGGTCCAATAGGATAAGCAAAACCTCCGGGCATATCAACGAGATCTTCTTGAAAACTATCTTCATTTGGACCATTACTATTATCTGAATGTTGCTGATTATCGTCATGCGGTATCCAACCTTCTTCTAAACTAGAGCTACCTGAACTTTCGAGAGGAAAAGGTCTCCAGGTAGTGCTCAATTCATACCTTTGTGCACCTGGATAAACTGAACTACTACTGCTTTCATCTTCTAAAGAAGCTTCTTTTCGTGCCTCTTTAATCATAGCAATTTCTCGACGATCAACTATTGGTTGAACTTGTCCTATTCCAAGTGGTCGAGCTATTGAGCATGAACTAGAATCAGGATCTTCTCGATCGGGTGTCCAAGTACTTGTTTCTTCGCTTCTAGAACGTTCCGTACTAAGTCTACCCTTTTTATCTACGCTCAATCTATTATCATCCCAATCTACAGACTTTTGGACCGGTTCATCTTCTGGAAGTTCTTCAGCACCATCATCATCATTTCTACGCATTTCCAGATATTCTGGAGTTAATTCAACTTCGACCAAAGTTTTCTCATCTACTTTCTCATCACCGTAATCTGGAGAACTCATGTCGCTATCAATTGCTTGCATTTGTATTTGCGTATCTAATGCATCTAAAGTATCTTCACTGGTGTCTCCGGAATCTAATCGTTTCTTTTCACGAGGTTCTATTTCGTAAGTTTCTTGATCTATTTCATTGTCTTGTTGATCATCACTGTGTTCTCCTTCATCATCAGAACATTCTTCTATTGAAATTTGAATAGGTGATTTTGCCATGTCAGGTCCATCTGGAGGAAAATCGCTAAAATCTGGTGTAAATGTCGATTCTTTAGTTTTACTGTTACTTGCGTCTTTACTGGGGCTAATAGTAACATTCGGCAAATGTTCACCAAAATCTTTAGGTCTGCACTCAACAATGCCTTTTGCATTATCCGTTTCTTTATTTGGTACATTTTCTTTTTTTCTGTTTAATTCTAGTTCTTTTTGTATCTCTTTTTCCTTTTCAATTTCAACAAATTTTTTAACCACTTCACTCATTCTTTTATCAGATTGTATCTTCTTCAGTGAAAATTTTTTCGTCGTTTTTTCGACGTTCGGAATACATTCTGTATTTGATTCAGAACTTTGATCAATAAATTTAGTCTGGGATATATCTTTTGGCTCAAATGGTTGCGAATTCTTCATACTCAAATCGATTATTTCTTGTTGTGCTTCCGTGTTATCTAAGGTTATATTCGAAGAAGGAACAATGTCGTTGCTTTCTGTTAAAGGAGATTCTAAATATTGTGCAGACGCTTCAGTACTTGAATGAGAATCAGTTAATATTTCCGGAACAGTTGTATGATCTGTGCTGTCGGATCTATGATTCGATGAAGATTCCATCTGCATTGATTGCTGCTTAGACGTTTGGTTTTTTTCAAATGAATCGCTCGTCCTTTCCTTGTCCTCTGCCTCTTCACTTACATCTACAGTATCATCTTTGCTTGAAAAAGCATTTGCAGGAGGTAAACGATGCACTGATATAACCGGTGCATCTAGAGATTTAGCTCTTCTTTGAGAAGTCGGGGACTGTGTCGCACCTTGACGTTGCAAGGCACCAATACCACTTCCTTCCGAAAGCCCAAGACGAGCTCGCGCAAATAAGATAGGAGTTTGCCCTGGTTTACGAAGAACTACTGGAGATGCTAGAGGTTCTTTTTTTGAATCAGGAATAGATTTTTTTGCTTCTACTGCACTATCTTGTTGAACTTTTTTAATATCAGATCTCTCATTTTGTAAATTTTTCTTAATTTCAATTCTTTTAGATTGTAAGATTTCATTCGGTTTGGCAGGAATATCAGGTTTACTTGTTAAGATTTCTTCTCGTTTTGATTCACGACGTTCAGCTATTACCTCAGTAATCTTTCTACTAAGTGCAGTCTTCGGCGACATTTTAGGAGAGCTTTTCGGTGACACTTTCGGTGATACTTTCGGAGAATTTTTCGGTGACACTTTTGGCGATACTTTTGGTGATACCTTCGGTGACACTTTTGGCGACACTTTTGGCGATACTTTTGGTGATACTTTTGGAGAAACTTTCGGCGAAACCTTTGGTGATACTTTAGGAGATACTTTCGTTAAATCAGACTTATTAATCTTAACACTAACAGATCGTTTAGGTGATATTTTTTCAATGGAATCTTTTTTTTCTGTACTACCTAAGCTTTTGGAAATTACTAACGATTTTGGTCTACTTTTATCGTTCTTTAATAATGATACAATTTTCAAAAGTTCATCATCTACGGATGCTGATTTTCCTCGAGGTTTTCTTGGATCATCATCTTTTGATAATGAAAATGATCTGTCTGATAGCCTAGTTACTGATTTGGATCTTCCTTTTTGTATAATACTAATTTCAGGCGCTATATCGGTAGAATCAATAATAATAATTTCTTGCGGCATTTCACCGAGCTTGAGTTTTGATTTGTCTATTCTAGAAGTTGAACCGCTCTTTTTAAGAGGCGGTTTGTCTCCTTCAAGAGATTTCGACTGCTTTTTAAAATCTTTTTTAATTGGATCTGACTTCATTTTCTTAATTCGCTTTGGAGATAAATCTTGTACAAAACTTTTGTTTTCCATTTCAGGGGATAAAAGTGTATCTATAGATGCCTTTTCTTCAGCTAGTGATAATGATTTGGATCGTAAAGGCTCACCATGAGGTCTAAACATGAATGGAGTAAATTCAGGAACTTTTAGACTATCTAGTTCTAATGGAGGTTTTACAGGCACATCATCTAAAGGTAAATCAGCAACGGGTTCAACAAAATCGTCATGCCCAGTATCAATAATTTTAGGCTTTTTCAATGTTGCATTTTTGTTCGCTTCGCAATATTTCGATTCTATTATATCTAAAATTTGTTTAGTTTTTTCGGGTATGCTTGGCTTCTCTAAACCTTTAGGCTTTGTTTTTTTAGGAGAAGGAGGAGGTTTAGGAGAGGTTGGTCCGGACACTCTACCATCGCTTTCGTTTGCATCATCTCGAGAATGATCTGTAATAATAAATTTGCTAGGTTTATTACGAGAAATTTGTTTTTCAGGTATCGGTGGTTTTTTCGTATAAGTTTGCTTTAATGTGTCGGAGTCTGGAATTTCCGGCAAAGGTATGTTTTCTATATTATCTTGTAGATTCACTATTTCATCAGGAAATCGGACCTTTTCTCTTTCTTTATCTCTACGTTCAAGTTCCTGTTTCATTTCCATACCGACAACTTCGGCAAAATTAACTTTTGATCTCTCCGAAAGGCTTGGACTCCTCGAATCAAAGGATCGCCGTTTTTCTAATGCTGAGATTATTGAAACTGTTGGATCAGTAGGAGATAAATGTTTTGGTGACCTTTTTTCAAGTGCTGAAATAATGGTAATATTGGGATCAGTTGGAGAAAGAGTTGTGTATTTTCTGTCTAGGCTTAAAGATTTAGGCCCAACAGTGTCTGCCATTGATTCTATTTTTGTCTTATCTAAGGAAGTTGACTTTGGAGTAATTATATGTCTCGTGGGACTTACTTTAGGACTTCTATCAGGTGAAATACTTGAAGACAACTTCGACGATAAAATACTTTTTAGTTTATCTGAGGGACTTAACATTACTTTTGGCTTTTCAGGGCTGATTAAAATGCCTTGAGATTTTTCTGGGGATAATGCTGTTACGCAAGGTTTATCAGGCGATAATTTCGTTAAATCTATAAATGAAGCATCTGTTACAGGTTTCAAGGGCAATTTAGGTAAGTCTTTTGCAAAAATTGACGCTGCGATCTTTGCAAGTTTAGATCCATCTGAATCGGATTTTTCATCAGAAGCAGTACCATTCATAACATGACGTTTGTGCAGAGTGTACGGAATATCTGCATTTGATTTTCGATTCATACCCGCATCAGCGAATGCATCTTCATCTCCAGAATCAGCAGGAGTAAGATCAATTGACTTTTGGTGCATCAGCATATGACGCTTACTATTTGATCCCAGCCTCTGTCTTGCAGGATTGGGATCGCTTTTCGTTCTTTCTATAGGAATGTGGCTTTGATCTGCGGGATCATCAGGAAAACCTAGAACTACTCCACCAACTACCTTTGGATCATATTCAGTAAAAACAGCTGATGATCTTGTATCTTTATCTCCGGAAGCACTAGTGATTGAATCAGTTCGTGACTCGGTGGAAAGTCTCGATAGACGTTCTTTTTCCCTACGATCGAGTTCTTTTCTGGCCTTTTCAAGACTTCTCCAATCATCTCTTTCTTTAGGTTTAGATTCTCTCATTTTTTCAATTTGTTCCGAACGTCGTCTTATATCATCGTAATCTGGATTAAAATAATTGCCATACTCGTCAAAACTCTTTTTCTCCTTACAATTAGAATAATCAAAATTCTTACGGTTATCACGAGAAGTTTTTTGTTCTGTTTTATCAAAACTCTTTTTCTCACTATTGTTTTTCTCGGCCCTTTTTTCTCTCTTATTTGCTTCATATCGTTCAAAAGAGCTGAATTTTTCAATGGCCTTGGGATCGAAACTAAAAATAGACGAGTCTTTATCGATCCTATCCGCACTTTTATTTCTAGGTTTACAAGAGGGTTGTCCTGTATGGCCAGAGCTCCGCCTGTCGTTTCTAAACTCACGTTCTAATCCAGAATCCATTCTTTCAATACTTCGCTCCCTGCGATCATATTGATAATAATTTCCAGAGTTTGTGTAATCAAGATTTTCTAAGCTGCTTCTGAGTTCGAAAGAATCTAGATTCTCGGCGCTTCTCCCCCTGTAATCCCGGAAATCATTTTTGCAACTGGCGCGCCTTTCTCGCTCGAAATCCAGACGTTCGAGGCTACGTTCGCGCGAGACGAGCCGCTCCATACTTCGTCGCAGCTCTGCATACCTTCTAGTCTCTCGCGAGTCAATCCTTTCGATGCTTCGACGATCACGGAAGTCGCGCGAGTCCATTTTCTCCAACTTGCGGATCTCTCGCGAGCTCTCGCGCTCGATTCGTTTGAGTTCCTTCTCTATCTTTGAGAGAATCTTCTCAACCTTGTGTTCTGCTTCCCGGGCCTTCTTCTCGCGGACTCTTTGCGATCTGCCTAAACTGCCTGTTTCCACGTATTGTCGTGGTGCGGCCTGTGGATCGTCTAAGCTAGCTATGCTTCTGGCCCTGGTATGTCGACCCGAAGACTCCGTAGGACTGATGTCATCGTCGATGCGCGACTTAGGTCTCATGATGCCCTCGTCGCGCAAGACCTCCGAGTCCACGTGGGTCATCTTGTGTTTGGGCTTGAGACTCTTAAGCTCGTTGAGTACGGTTATTTTTTGCTTCTGGACTTGAAGGACAACTGGGTCGGGAGGCTTATGGGATTCGAGTTGGATGGTTCTGGGTGCGGCCTGAGGCTGCTGGTCAAGGGAGCTCGCGTGCCGCCTTTCGAATTTCCGCTCAATTTTCGTACCGGTGCGCTTGATACGCGACTCTATGGTGACGAGGTCGTCGGGCTGTGGGCCAGTTGCGGGCGCGTATCTGTCGTCCGATTTGGCCGCCTGGGTCGCGCTCTTAATGTCCGCGAGGACGCTCTTGAAGAGCTGCTTGTCGACGGAACGAACGGACCTCTGCTTGACGAAGGACTCGGTCTCCGAGTCCATCTGGAACATCTCGGGCTCGATGCCTTCGTCACTCTGGTCAGAGAGCGGCTCGTTCTCGTCGCGCGGGCTCGCGGAGTCGGACTCGGGGTACTCGAACTCGTTCTCGCGCTCGAGGAGCTCGTACGAGTCGTGGGAGAGGTCGTCGTGGGAGAGGTCGCCAGCGTGGGCGGACCCCTCGTGGCCCGACTCGGTGGACAGGGAGGATGTGCCCGGGTAAGAGCTACTGTAGATCTTGTCGGGCACGCACGGGTCCCGGTCCAGCGAGGGGAGCTTGGAGCTCGCGGCGCTGTACGGCCGGTGGTCCTCGTCGCAACGCGTCACCGGGTGGTCGAGCTCGCCCTGGGAGGGCAGGTGGAACGGACCGAGCGGGGAGTCCGAGTCCCGGGGCTTGGGGCTGCGCGCCCTACCCGACTCCTCGAAGCTCGTCGCGTAGAGCTCGCGACAGCTCGCCGAGCGCTGCCACGAGTACCTGGGGAGGGGCCGCGGCGCCGGGAAATCGGGGGGACTGCTGTTAGAGGGGCTGATACGACCTGTTGATGAAATCCTGCCCGCCTGCTGCGGAGGCGGCTGCGGCGGCAGTCCCCGGGGTTGACTGGTAGCACGCGGGGCTGCCTGCTCCCGGTTGAAGGCCGTGGCCGGTGAATGCACGTCGATAGAGGTGAGCGTCCGATAGGACGTAGCTGTGTCGTCGCGACGGTGACTCGTCCCGCCCATCGAGGCACTCGTCACAGTCGTCGGAGAATCCAGTGTCATCGAACCGCATGACAGAGACAGAGCCGGCGTTTCCAGAGCTGAAAATCAGGAGGCTTTGTTAGCGATCCCTTCCTTAGCGGCCTCTTTTCCGTTTTCATCGTCACGTTATTGCTCGACTTTTTGGTAACCCGTCTCTTTCAGTTGCTCAGCACCGAAGGCATACCTGGTTAGAATTTACCGGAGCTCCGTTGTTGACTTTGAGAGATCGTTTGCAACTACCGCTCGGCTCAAAACAGCCGACTTCTCTCATAGCCAAAAAATCAGATCTCAAATGCGTTTTCTATAATGAAAAAGCCACTCGAATGCTACGCAACACTACTTAAGCTACACTACTAAAAGACAAATCAAATATTTAGCCAAACAGTATGTTGGAAAATGAGACAAACAGTAATGAAACAAAAATGACAGGTGTTGAACGATAAAAAGAACAAATTGACAGTAAAACGCAATCAAAGTATAGACATGGACTCTATAAGCGTTCTTTCTTATTGAATGCTTTTTTTATCTTTTTCATTTAATTGTTCAGTGGTGGGTGTGTCGCTCGTGGTACATACCAGGATCGCCGAGGGGCAGGAGGGGGTGGGCCGAGATGCTGGAGCTGCCCAAAAGGGAGCTGCTTGATGTGGCCCCACGATAGCCTCCCCCCTCCGAGCCCTGGAATGACCTACCACTGCTAGTCTGCCGGAACGAATTGGACCTGCGAGCAAGAGAGAGTCAAGTTCAGCATCAGACCTAGCGCTATACCAGTTTCTTGCTTTTTTTCATTTCGTTCGTTTTACTCCAACTCGCTTTTTTCTCTCGCTCTAAACGATTTAATCTTTTACCCTCCTAAAAACTTGTGACTTGACCTTTTCTTAACGTGAATATATACCCAGAGAGAAAACCAATTTTTCGAAGAAGCTTGTGCAACAGTTTATTGGATAACATTGTTTAGTGTATAGCGAGCCTCTGATAAAACTATTAGTATAACAAATTTTAGTGATTTTTCATGCCCTTGTCGCGAGTTCACCCCAATTATACAAGTAAGAGTTTCCTAATAAAATTAAGTATGTTATATTAGATTCATAAATGTTTTATACAAGTATATAAATAAGTATTGTGTCTACGATATTTTTACACAAAGTCTTTGTGTACCTGTCTTCTTTTCAAAACGCACTTGTTGTTTATAAAGATAAAGATAAAATTTTGAGAAAATAAAGTAACTTTTAAATAAATGACTATTTATAAAACAGATCTAGTACCCCTCACACTTGGTATAAGTATTAAAAATTTTATAGGACAAAAAGGAGATAAAGACAAATGACTGAATCTAAAAGCTTGAACTATTTATGAATCGATATTGACCTGAATAATTAAATTATGTGAACATCGTTATGATTTAAAGTTTTGACTGCAGTCGGATTAAAGTGAACTTCATGACATATGGCATGATAAATAATGTACAATACTATGATAGTAATCTTATGGAATTTATATCTTACAATAGTAATATACTAATATGCATTATGTAGCAGTAAAGGTCACATCGAAATATGAATAAATATATATGTGTATGTGTGCATGTGTGTGTGAGAGAGAAAAAGAGAGCGTAACTGACAAGAGTGTATATGTATAAAGTGTGAGCAATGATAATATAAATATATAAAAATATTGACGGAGGGTATACATAGATGATCATTCGGGTAAATTCGTGCCTGATGGTGAGCCTGACTCCCCGCCACCCTTGTCCGAGCAGGCAACACTCACACTGAGAAGAAGAGGGTACAGAAAAAGATAACTAACATTTTGTACCGGTGCGCGTGATATGTTTCTCCCAATCTTATTTCGTTCACGGAGAAAAGTTGCGTGTGCCGGTCTCAATGGGATTTTGCAATCGATAGAGATCGCATTACGTTAAAGCGGCAAATGCTGTGCCTTTCTATTCATGCAACTCAAATTAGTATGGCTATTGCCCGATTCGTATGCATTATGAGATTCATAGGCATCAAAATAGATCGGGTGAGCGCAGAGCTGATCGGAGGCCGCTATTTATATGCCCTGGCCTTGATTAATTCAGCGCTATCGATCGGGTCTACTCTCATTCTGGTACTTTTCTCCGTGCGAAATAAATCGGGGCTCGACGTCATTGCGCGCCGAGCAGCAAGTGAAAAATAGAGCAAATGCTTAACGCGACGAGCACCGAGCTGATCAGCGAGGTGCAATTTGGTGCAGTGCACCGCGGTGATATCGTGATCTGCGTTAGTCGGCCAGACGATCGGCCACCTGCTGCTCGTCGCCACGACCGACGGTCCCAGTGTTTGGTTTTTATCGTTTGTGCTTTTTATATGGCGTTCACGGCAATATGGGTTCACACGAGCCTTGGGTTGATGCTCAGGAAGTATGTACACATTGAATCTCGATGGTGATTGGTTCGAGCGGGGTCATACTCAACGGTACTCATGCACTAGCTACGTATATAATAAACGACAAATCACTCAGGTGTCAAGAAACCCGTTGTTTTACAAATATACACGTGGACAGATAAATGGATAGTTGGGGCTACATTTGGTGCGTTCTCTCACCTCTGGAACGTCTGCCTCTTCACGTAGTTGTCGCGCACGAACTCGACAATCTGCTTTTGCGTCTTGCCGCTGTACCTGCATTGGCAAAAAATAACTTTGTCAGACCTGCTTTGGACTTTTGTCCGAAAATTGAATTGCTTTATGCACTACCTGAAGGAGGATCCGCGACTGAGAACTCGAGTCTTTTGTCGTATCACTCGTTTGACGACCGAACAGCGGAAAAATCCGTGGTTTTCAACGCACTTCTTCCAAAAGTTTTTGCACTCGTTGCGCCCCTCGAAGAAAAACTCCACGGTGTCCTTGTAGAAGCCCTGCAATAGTTCAAGTGATGTAGTTTGAAACTTTTTCTTGACGGTGTCAAAAAAAGTAACTTACGAAGCCTTCCGGGTGGAGTTTGATCAAAAACTTCTTTCTCTTGAAACTGATTTTCCGTATTTTGGCCCAACTGAATGTGCTGATTTTAGTGTAGTGTTGGTAGACTATGATGCCCATGTGGGCGACAGCCAAATTTAAGGGCACGCCCTCATGATCCTGCAAGCATGACAGAAATAATAAATGTAGTGATAAAGAATGGATTAATTGTAGACGATTATTAATTACCCTACAAAATAATTAAAATAAGTATTTGAGCGTGATTAATTGCTTGGGTAAACGTAATACTGATATGATTAATACCTTTGAAGGATGCATTTTGATCCCGTACAGTTCACAACGTCGAGCTGTTTCCAGAAGATTGAGATCTGCCTCTGCGGGTGACTGCCCGCTACATCAAAGGACAATTAATTGAATTAGTTAGAGAAGAGTGATTATTTGATATTTTGATTACGCGGCAGAGGTATCAAAGCCGTGGAAGATCCCCGAGGGTTAAATCGCGCAAGCGCGCCTGAAATTTAACGTGTCGGGAATTCGATCGGAAAGACCGAGGGCGCGCGTACGCCAAATGAATGTAGAAAATGATTTATATTAATTGCATTAATATACGCGGGCGCAAAAAGCGCAATAAAATCCTAAAGGCCCGACAAAGGGGCCTTAAAGGCATCGGCTCGACGGCGGCACACGTATAAAACCCACGCGAGGATCGGCGCATTAATCATGGAAATGTTTCATTGACGACTTTGGGAGGTGGGGCGATCGCCGGCGCGGCTACATATAGCCGAGGGCAGGATCAATCAGCCGCGGAGGCCGCGCGAATCGCCCGCGTCCTTTACGTAACGGCCGCGCAGGAAACTTACGCGTGCTTTTTGTGGTTCTCCATTATCCGGCGCTCGAGCTCGTTGTCCTGATGCGGCACGAACTTGTAGGTGGAGAGGTACGTGTGGTCCGGGTAGTCCTCGATCACGTAATCCCCGCACTCGGCTGCGAACAGAGATGAGGCGCTCGGGTTAAACTTAGCCCCGGGCGGCTAATCGCGTTTCGACTCCTCGGCGGAGAGAAGAACCCCCGGGCGCCGCGGGCATTGTCTCCCCGGGCGCCGCGCAGAATCCGCGCCCGGAGGCCGCACACGCGCGCATTGTCTCGAGTTATCAAAGCCAACGCTCGGGCGCACAATGGCCTTGCGACAATGAGCCAATTGAAGTAATCAAGACATCCGCGCCGATTCTCGCGGCGGACTCCTGGGCTGCCCGCGCGCTCGCACCAGGAAACGGCATCCTCGCTTTTCTCGTCGGCCGAGAGCCCCGTTTTTTTTTCCTTTTTTTTTTTGCTCCCCGGCGCGGCGTCGCTTCCTTGTGGAGAGCGCTGTAGGTGCCACCGAGAGCGACAGCTAACCGCTATTGGCTATAACGGTCGTCTCTCGGTCGTCCTCCTCCGGGGCGCGGACAGCCCCGGGTGGGGGTCGACGGGGCGCGGTCAGCGGGTCGAAATAATTGATCAGGGGCCGCGGGCGCGGGTCGATGCCGCCGGGTGCGCTGACCTTGGACTATATAGCTGGCCATGAGGGCGGCGGTGTTGTCGTTGCACTGGAGCAGGCCCTGGGCGAGGTCGCGCTTTATCTGCAGGCAGAAGAGGTAGCGCGTGAACTCCTCCTCGAGCTGGGCCGGGTCCGGCGTGTAGAACTTGACGCAGAACCTGAGGAGCGGGTCGACCAGCGACAGCCCCACTTGCCTGCAAACTGGTTTCTCCAGGTCCAGCCAGTACTGCAAGCAGCCCAGAGAGAGGGAGACGGGGATAAGAGGATGCGGTGAGAGACGCGCCGGAGATTATCATCGTCTACCGGGCGGCCCGGGGCCCGGGCCTCTCCTCCACGCCCCGGGGGAGGCCCGCGGATCGATCCCCGAGAGCCGAGGCAAGGCCTAATACGCGCGCGCGTCGTACGTGTGCGAATCGATACGTGTGCGTCCTGGCGACAGGAAAAAAGAAAAAGAAAAAAACGAGTCTATTTGCGCGAGGCCGGCGCGAGGTGCGCGAGCGCGGAGGGATAAAAAAGATCGGCTTTGTCCCGGGCGTCGAGCGGAAAAACACACCTCGACCTTCTTGCATGAATTGATAAAGAGGCCCCGGCGCAAACACGCGCTCGGATCGCGGGGAATATTGAAAGCGCCCCGAGGATCGCCCGGGCCACCCCCGTTTCCTTCCTTTTCCTCTCGCTCCCGCTTGTATATACCTTCGTCCCATTAGGCTCCTGATACTCCAGACCGAAATAGTCCGCCTCCAAGAGGTGCAGCTGTTTGCATACTTGATAGAACAACACGCGGCCCAATGCCTTGGCCTGCAACAGAGAAACAAGAGAATCGCATGAGATGTATAATCCCGGCTGATGTATTCGCCTTCTTCGCCTCGCTCGCTCGCCTGCGTGGCACACGGCCACTTTGATCCTCCTCCTTCTTTCCCACCGATTTCCATAAGCCGCGTATTATTCGCGCATTAAAATAATACCGGCTGCGCATGTACGATAAAAAATTAAAAAGAGAAACTCTTTTTTTTTTTTTTTTCAATCGGATGCTGCAACGAGTGCGCGGCCGTGACTCCGTAGGGAGAAGAATAATGTCGATAAGTTTGATTCGTCCACGTAGTAAAAGTAAATAGAATCAATTGTTTCTGTTGTTTTTTCCATTATACGGCTTAACGTTAAACTACACTTTTCAATCAAACCTAATGAACCCAACAGCTGGAGATGATGGGCTTTTAAATGATTAAAAAGGTAGACGGCAATTGAAGCTGTCGAGGATGACGGTATAAATGCCTAATCGAATACAACAAGGGTGTCCGGCCTAAATTAGTTACCTCGTGGCCTACATGTTTCACGAACGGAGGCGTCGTCGCCGGCGGCCCCTCCGGCAATCCTCGTCAACGACGGTTGCATTATTTAAGGCGCGGCCCGCTTTCGGGAGGCGTCACCGATAACTATATCCGTGCCGACCGCGTCCGCGCTGAGCGCGGCGCACACAATCGAGGGGCCCCGTTTTTCTCCTTCGCCCTCCGATCATTACAATGCACGCGGAGGACGGATATAATGCATGTGGGCTTCCGCGCCGCTGGACCGCTCTCTCGACTATTTGCGGTGCTCTTGCTTCGAAGGCCGATGCGCATCCCCGCGCGCTCCAATAGTCCGCGTTGCATATCCTCTTGCGCGGATCAGGCCGAGACACTGCGATTGCTGTACTCCCGCCCCCCGCGCGGAAATAGAGTCTTTCCCCGTGCTAAGCTGTTGTTCTCGATGTGTGTACGTATCGCGAGGGGGGGAGAAAAAAAAGGTGAGAGGCTTGGAGGCCTAAGCCCCTGGTAGACAAATGAATCAGCAGGCGATTAGTACGCCGCCGCGTTCCCCGCGCGTAATTAACGGCCCACTTATTGCGCTCAATTAAAAGACACGCCAGTGGATCCGTCCTACGGCGCGTTGCGAAATACCCGCGTAATTGATGGAAGCATTCGAAAGTCACCGCGTTAACAGCTAACGAACTTTAATATGTGGACCGCGCGAGCGCCCAGGTATACACGTATATATATATGTGTATTAATTCCGTTCGGTTGAAAGGTTGGCGAGGAGGCTCGAGTGGAGTCGGCTACGCCTTCCAAGCGTACAAAGTTTGAAAGTCGTCGCTCCAACGCGAATTGAAAAGCGTATTAAAAAAAAATAAAAAGTAATCCTCGGAACGATTCGTTATACGTTGCGGACAAAAAAAAAAAAGGCGGGCAATACAAGCCGGCGCGCAGCCGTGCTTCCAGCATTCCAAAAGCTGATTGCCGCGACGCCTTGTTTTATTTCTCGCTAAGCGCGCGCTCGCCGACATCGACTCTCTCTCTAAAAAAGAAAACCGAGAGCTGAGAAAAAAAAAAGGAGTCATACAGCGGCGGCACGAATCCAGGCAGGCGCGCATTAACAGTCGGCAGATATAACGCACGTTGAGTAAAACGTCAGCGGGCGTAATCGCACAATATGTAGATTAGCGGCGAGCGCGCCGAGAGCCGAGTATGTCGCTCGGGAGGCCCCGGTCACCATATACTCGGCCGGACGAATTCTCGCTCTATATATCGGCGCGCCGGAGGAAAAGGCGCGAGAGGCACGATCCGGAATCCGCGGCTCAGCGGGATTCGCGGAACGGCCGCGCGCGCGCGCGTGTGTGTACATACACATGTACGGGCGCTCATCGCGAGGTCGGGGCGCCGCCGCGGGCGAGTACGGCCGAAAAAGTTCAAAAACAAAAAGAAAAAAAGGAAGGGGGAGGGGACCGAGCGACTCGGGTAAGAGGAAGGCAAGAAAGGGAAGGTATACGTGTGCATGTGTATATATATAAAAAAAAAAGAACAATGGCGAAGCAGGAGGAGGCGCAGGGGAAGAGAGAAACATTTGCACGGTCGAGCGGGCTTAATCGGCTCGCGGGGAGGGCGTAATCGGCCGCGCAACGCCGGCCTCGGCGGAAGAAAGCCGTGGAGAGGGCCGGCCCTCGACCCCGTTGTCAGTCCTCCCGTCGCACAGGTGAGCCACGGCGTGTTTGTGTGTGTGTGTGCGCGCGAGGCCCGCGAGATAAGGACTGACGGGGGCCCCGAGTCAGCGGAAAAGGGACGCGCGGCCTAGTGCCGCGGGCGTCCGATATATATACACACACATACACACACAGCGCGCCGGCTCGGTTATACAGTCCTCCTCCCCCCCTGCGTGTATATATCCGGGGGAAGCGGCTTCTCCGGTGGGAAAGGAGCTCGGGTCTCGCGCCGCTCGAGAGGATCCGAGGGATAACTTTTCCGCGCGGCCACCGCGTCGTATTCACGCGTATAGATTTTCCCCGGTTGACCAAGCGGCCTCGCGATTAGATATTGCATGCACACAGCGGCGGCCTCCGTCGCGGGATAAAAAGAGCGTCCCGCGCAGATAAGCGCCGCTGGATTTAGAACAAAAGCGGAAAGGAGGGAAGATCGCGGGGTACGGAGTGCACTCGGCCTTGACACCCGGCCGTTATGGGCTTTGTCCGGCGAGGAGGGCCCGGGCCACTTTCGCCGCCCTCCGCGGGGGGTGGATGATCACCGGGCGCAACTCACTCGCGCAAGGTCGCCCGTTTTCACCGACGATAAGGGTGCCGACGGCAAAGGTGCGAGCGTATATTTTTCGGATCTCTCCCCCCGGGGTGAGTTCCGAAGCCGGCGCATTCCGGGGTCTCCGCAGGTATATATACGCGCGCGGGGCTTACCTGCACTTGGAACATGGTGATCGAGTCGTCGAGCATCTGCACCCTGAAGGCGAGCATCTTCCCGGCCTTGCGCGGCGTGGCGGGGGGCGTGCGGCTGCCCCCGTCCACGCCCGCGGGCGTCGAGTGGCTGTGCGGCATCTTCCCCACGGCGACCGGCTGCTGCATCCCGTACGAGTCCGCGGGGCCGCTCATCATCCCCCGAGGAGGCCGGGGCAGCCCAGGGGGGCTCCTCCGCGGGCCGGCCTTCGCTACGTCGCCATCCTCTGCAAGCCAAAGTCCACCTGTTATACATATAGGCTTTGCCCCTCGTTACGAGTGGTTTTATCAGAATTGTCAAGGGCTTTGACAGCCGGCTGCCTACGACATCATCGTCATTCGCTCCCACCGCGCTAGTTTGCATTTACACTAAATTATACTTTATATGTACCAATGCTCCGAATTGGCTATCGCGTTCGCTATAAATAAACTCTCGTATCCGCGCGACTCGCCAGTTATTTAAACTTTACGCCGGACAGAATATCCAAGCGCTATCCGACGATTAAACTTCTAACGAAAATCAATTCGCAATCACTGCATATGTAATTACGTATAATTACAAGCCGTTCAACATTTTGTAAACGGCGACAGCATCGTTGACAGTGTGTCATAAAGATTGTAACCAGTAGTACAATGTTATTATCCATTTTACCTAAATTAATATTATGTCACAACCTGTATTGAATGCGCACTTTATGACAGATATACCAGCACCGTTTAATCTACTATGGAAGTTAAAATAACTGCTTGTTTTAAACGTCGTTACCAAGCATTCAAACGAATAGAATTTTATCATTTGTGCATATATGTCCATGCGCACTCAAAACAATTCGAGTGCAATGTTAACAATGTCCGATAGATTGATTTAAAAATACACGCTATTTTTAATCTAAATATTTAATCTAAGAAATTCATCCTTTGCAAATAGATGTAATAAAACGACCAGAGCCGTATTATGTACAATATTTGCCTGTTGACACAATGCCCCAGCTCGGATTACGCGCACCGCAGCAGAGCAATTTTGCCGCGAGGCTGCGCGGGTGTCCCTTTTTTAAGCGGGCTGCATTTTTTTTTCTTCTCTCCACCGAGGCTCCCCCCCCGTAGCCATCCCGGCCGAAAACCAAAGGCCGGCAACGACGACGGGAGATCGGAGAGCCCCGAGGAGAATGGAAGGAGCGGCCGCTCGCAGATCAGCCGGGCCGTCCGATCGGCCGAATCGAGGGCGGCGCGCGCGCGCCCGGCGCGATCGATCGGCCTCGCGCGCCGGCTCTCCGGGGGCCCCGCCTGCCCAACTCCCCCCCCCCGCTTTTCCGCCGCCTTTCCCCGCGGCCGACGCGCCGCGCCTTTTACGAGCCTGCGACGACTCCGCCGCGCCGCCCACGCGCCGGCTTTTCCCCAACGACGCCGCCCGAGCCATGTGTGCGTGCGTGTGCACACGGAGACGCGGCCGAGACGCGGGGACGTGTGTCGGTTGCGGCCCTCTCGGGAAAATACACGTACCCGTCCGCCCAAAGTAACGCGCCGGTTTTACGATAAGAGAGCGAGAGAGAAGGAGAGGACGGCCGCGTAAAACTTGCCAAGTCCATCACTATACTAATTGCGGAGCCTCGTAAAAAAAAAAAAAGTTTCCTTTTCCTTTTTTCCTTTCCCTACACTCTCGCTATTTTTTTTTCTCTTTTCGAGGCGCTGCCTCCTCGGCGGCGCGGCGCGGATTGGAAAGACCGACGCCGGCTTTTTCCCCTGCCCCCCGCCGCCGCCGCCTTAGGCCCGCGGGCTTTTGTTTTCTCCTGGCGAGCGGCCGGCGCGTTACAATGCACCGGCCCTCTCGCGCGCACTGTCCGCCGAGTTTTTCCGGGTTTTCCGCCGCGGGGGGGCAGAGGAGCCGCGCGCACACGGGCCTGCTCCGACCTGCTCTGTGTCTCTCCCCCCCCGTCCCGCGAGATCTCCAACAGCGGTCTATGTAACGGCCCCTTAAATCAAGCCGGCCTCGAGGCGTAAAGTCGGCGGCCCCCCGGCGACGTCTCCGTCGTCGCGACAACTCCCCGTACATCTGTGGGTACCCAAGCCCGGGCCTCGCACTCCTTTTTCCGCATATGCGTATGTGTGTATGTAACGAGCCGGAAGCGGGCGGCTCCCCTCCCCGATTTCCCGCGGCGGCCGTATAAATAGCCGCGGGAGGGGGCGATTCGCTGGAAATGAAAAGGAAAAAAAAGGAGCCGCCCGCGGCGGCGAAAGTCGAGCGAGAGGGCCGCACGCGGCCAAGGTGAGGCGCTCATTAGCGGGCCGGCGGCGGGGGGGGGGCCCACATGTGCGCCTCCAGGTTAACACGTAGACGCGAGGGAGACCGGGAAGCGCGAGGCTTTTCCTTTCCCGCCGCCGCCGCCGGTAATAACACAATCGAATCGACGCGCAAAGAGTCGCGGCCGACAGCCCAAAGGAGATGCATCGGTGCGTGTGCGCGGACGGTGGTGTGGGCGCTCTCGGGGGCTACTTTGCCGGCGGGCCGCTGACTGCGCGCGGCATTAACTCGAGAGGTCGATCTCGAGACGCGGCCTATCAGCGGCCCACGTACATCGAGCCTCCTCCAATCGGCGGTGCAAGCGCGCAACGCCAGCGAAAAGCGCCTCCGCGATACCCGGCCGCAATTTAGGGCCATTAGCGCGTCGGAAGCGGCCCCGGGAGGAGGAGACACCTCGAGAGACGACGCCCCCGCCGAGGACAATTGCCGCTCGGAAAACCCCAAATCCTTTTCTTCCCCGGCTCTGCGCGAGGAGACGCGTCCAAGGCTGCGGAGCGCGCGATGAAAAATCCAGAGGGTTCGTTGTGCCGCCTCGAGGTGGAAGCGACTCGTTAGCGCTCCCCTTCGCGTGCCGCGGCGGCCCCAACCGGAGCGCCGACTGGCTGCTCCCACCGCGGGGAGCCGAGCCCCGGCACCCTGGGAACGCGCGCCCGGGTCAACCGCGTTCAACCTTTTTTTTTCCTTTTCCGCCCCCCCGGTCGAAGGCATCGAGGTTGCGAACCCCGGCGGGGCAGGTGGTTCCGCGCTGTCACCGAGGCCCAACGGACCTCGCCCGTTGACAGCGGGGCCGAGAGGTGCACCTACACCACGCACCGATCCCTCCTCCTTTTTTCTCTTTTTTTTTTGCGGACAGCCCTCGGTGCGGCTTCCCCGACGGACGAAAAAAAGGGAGGCCCGCGCCTGCGCCCCCCCCGGACGTGCACTTGCCCGCAAGTGGCCAAGCCCGCGCGTGCAATCGATTAGCCGGGCCGCGCCTCTCCGAATTTCGCGCCAATTCCGCGGGGCCCCCGCGGAGTGATCAATCGCCGCCGCGGACGCCCACCGTCGTCACACGGCCCGCTGCGCGTACCAACGCGCGCCGCCGCGCTCTCGGTCTGCTCGGGCGGCCTACGTACGCGGCCAGTGTTATGAAAGCGCCGATCGGCGATCGGCTGTTTGCCAAACAGCCTCGTCCATCGAAGGCCCCGGTTTTCTTCCGCATACCCCGGCGAATCTCGTCCGTTTTTTTGCCTCCGTCCGCGCGAGATTCCCCAAAGGCGGCCCCCCCGCCAGATGCGACGAGGGAGCGGATACACCTACATCTGACTCAGCGAGACGGTGCCGGGGAAGAGGGCGCGCCGGCCGACGAATAAACAAAGGGCCCGGGGCACCGGTTGCGCGGGGCGGCCGCCCGGGCGCCTCGTGGACGACCGGCGCTCGCGGGCGGCGCTCGGCGTGCGCGCGCCGGCCGCCTATCGATCCGGTGGTCCGGGGCGGCGGCGGCGGCGCCAGGGCCCGGGCGCCGCAGCGCCGCCAGCCTCCGCGGCCACTCCTCCTCTCCGGGTTATGTAAACAGGCCGGTGTGGTAGGGGGAAAGCGCGCCTACCTCGACTCGCTGGGCCGACGACGACGACGACGACGGGGACGCCTGGGCGCGGTCCACGCCCGCGGAGCCTGCGCCCGCCTCTCCGTCCGCCGCTCCTCCTCGGCTTCCTCTCGCACACTCGCCGCGCACTCGAGAGGCGACCCGCGCGGCAGCACACCAGCGACTCCTGGGCCCGCGGCGCTCCGAGCGCCCGTCTCCCTCGGGCCAGCGGTGCTCCGCCGCGGAGCAGCCGAGCGGCTGCGCGCGCACGCCAGGGGCTCTCAGCCGGCCAGGGGCGGAGGCGCGGCCCGCGGGCCCCGGGGGCCGCTGCCGCTCGCACCTGGCCCGAGCGGCCCTTTGTCCCTCGAGCCCGCTATAACGGGCGCGGCCCGCCGCCCGCCGCCCGCCGCTAATTTATACTTGCTTATTATTTTTAATTATGCCCCCGCTCTGCCCGGGCTAAACGACCTCGCTTTACTGCCTTTTTATGCACTGCTACGTGCATCCGCGTGCAAATCCAATCGCCCTACGGTCAATATCGTTGACACGCCGGAGGAACGAGTCTCTTGCTTTTCCCAGAAACTCGCGCCACGCAATCCTTTCTTTCGGGGAACATGTCCTATTCTTTTCCCGCTTTTATCCCCTTAACGCTCGCTTCCTTCAAATTAATTTATTATTCGTTATGAACTACCGCGAGTCTCGTGCTGCTCGTCTTATTATTAACTCGCCGAGTGTCGTAATTCAAAGCTCCAACGATTAAGGTTTATTGCATCGCAAGATTTTGAAACATCTCGAACATTGTCGTTTTCAACTAAATCCCCAATACATGCGTCGATAAGGCTTTTTCAATCGCCGTTTGAAAGAGAAGTAGAAATTTAAATAGAAAACGGGAATCAGCATTGAGCAATTTTATCATGATGTAATAGAAGCCTGCTGTAAATTCAATCTTTATTTTCATCATAAAATTTCATTTTTAAGCCATTTTCTCTGTTATTGGTTTAACATTCAAATTGCAATTTCCATCTACTAAATGAGCCTTTAGTATTCTAGGCTCAATCCTCTACAGTACTTTCATAAATCTAACGCAGTCATAGCAGTGAGCATAGCAGTCACTTTTTACATAAACTAATTTAGTCGATCATTAAAAACTAATTAATTATTTTACATTCAAGTACTAAAAAGTTAATATGTATTATGTGTAAAAAGTTAAATGTATTGTAGATCGAGGAAAATGTACAAACTTACAATTAACAAACAAAGTTCGAGTTAATTAAATATGCATTTTAAGCATCAAATGCACTTCGCAAATTTTCTTTTCAACGTGGAATATATAATAATGTAGCCTATTGCAAAATAGTAATATAATACACGTCTTTTAAACGTTTCATTTAATAACATTTGCAATAATTACTTACATGTAATAATCTCCATATGATATCTTTAGATTGATGAGTAATTAGAGACTTGCAAATAGGGGTCCTATGGTTGTGAATTCACCAGCTAGGGCAAACAAATTTTCACTCCGTCGACTAATGAAAATGCATACGGTCCTACAAGTTCAGGGACTAAATAAAATGTCTGCATAATAGGCGGTTCCGCGTCGCGGTGAGCGACGTTGCCAAAAGTGTAATCCTTTCTGGCGCGCCTCTTGGGAATCGCCAATTTCAAGCATAATACTTCTCTTTGGAAAAGTTCCAGGTTGCACGATGTGAAAAAAAAACCGTTACCAAATCTCTCAAGTTGTGCCAATATGTCATTCGAATGGCTTTTTCTCGTTCCTCCTTACCGACGATCACTTTAACGAACATCAATACGTATTCGTCTGTCGAGGACATGACGAGCATGTAAAAATGCTGTTTAACTATCAGATGATCGTTAATATAATGATTTACTGCAAAAATAAAACTACGTCCACCACAAGAGAATCTTCGAGATCTACAAATAGATATTCGCGTTTTGATATGTTTTAGAACATGGAACAAGAGTATTAAATTTCATACGTGTTGTGTGGTCAACAATTTGTCGCGCTATTGCGTGAAATTATAGTTAGCTTAACACAATTTCGCAAGCGGGGAATCTAAATTCGTAATGCAACCGCACGCATTTGAAAATTTATTGAGCCCTCATGTCTACTTTTTAGCTGCACGCTTTTTACGTTCTATCATTAAATTTATAAATATAATATTTTCAAATTATATTAAAATATAAATAATAAGAATTCGATAAAATATCGTGACTTTATTCACAAGAATAATACAATGACTTACAAATAATTTTTTCAAAAACATTTAATTTTGATCAATATATTTTATTTGCTTAAAGATCGAATTTCACTTTATAATATTTATTAATTATTTGTACATTAAATTTTTTATTCTACTGTAATGAATCTAATTTCTGGCAAAAAGTGTCTTCAAATTCTGAATGGACTTAAATGATTAATTTTATAGCAGAATTTAATGGGTGATCAACTCGTAAAACATCCATAAAAAATTTTACCAAAAAACTTGCATGACAATAATCTGTCAAAATAATATTAATATTATCCAAAAGATATGAAAACGTAGACATGGGAGGTATATGAAACAAGTACCTATATATAAATATATTAAATAATAAAAATAATTATCAGTTAGTTTTTGTAAAAAATAAGCTTACACGAAAGTGGATCTCTTAATTTTATAAACTTTGAGTTATAAACTAAACTGTGATCAAAATAATGAGCGTTCATATCTTTAGGAAAACTATCTTCCTATATCTTATCGGTTTAATCATTATACCGATTAGCCTGAGAGTATCAGTAGACTCTTTCCCACTTGGATCCTCCTGGAAAAACAGAGTAGCTCGCAGAGGCGCGTTATTGGAGGCTCAATCATCGAGTTGGCAGAGGAGAGCCACACCGCGCTTGACCCAGTGCGAGGGTGGAAGCTCGGTATCGAGGGTGACCGACAGAACGTAATTTGTGGAATGTCCGGTGGTCTTGAGGGTACCGAAACGCTCCGAGGTTATGTAGAGCGGGCAGACGTAACGGTTGCCCACTTCGATCTCAGAGCGCTTCATCGGTCTGATCCAGACCAAGGGCATCGGCTCAACTAATACCTTTGGTCGAGCTTCCGCCAGCTTCATTTTGTTAATATCCCACCGAGCGCCGGTCAGGAACATCCCGTACACGTAGACGCCGTCCTCAGGAGGCGTCGCTGACTCGTACTTTGGCAGTACCTGCAAATAGACCCTTCTAAACAAACCTTCTGATCTCATTTTGAATAATAGAAACGTACACACACCTGAGCGGAAACATTATTAAATGTCATTATATAAAACGTTGAAATAAAATACTTAAAGTATTGTTTTTCATGTAGTGGTAGAATTCAATATTTAAACATTCATGCAAATATGTAACTTATAAAAACACTATTTAATTTTGCAATTATCAAGTTTATTCCATCTCGATAATTTGTTTTAATTAAATAAACTTTAAACAGAGTTATATATTTAGTTAGGAAGGCACGTGTAAGATAATATACATGTCTATTAATGTGAAAACGGTTATATAGACGTTTAATTAAATTTTGAATTACTCGAGACTTAATCAATAAATATATAGAATAATTTAATATTACTTATTAATCGTTGCGTATGTTTAATTAATGAATAAATTGATTAACCTATTTTTGAATATATTATCGTTACGTGAATATTTGGAAGCTTCCTACATACACCAACGTGCCGATTCTTGATATTTAATGTAAGAAATAATAAGTTTATTTAGATTCAATTTAACTTCGAAAACGAAAACGCGTAATAAAAGTGAAACTATGTTATAGTTTATTAGAAAGTTAATGCGAAATTGTTAACGTGAACAACATTATTTGCTTCTTAGCATTACTTCTCAAATTCATTTACTTCTTTTTCATGCCTTATCGATCGAGCATTAAACTTCAGAGAAAATGTAAAAATTATGTACATAAAAAGGTTTTCATACCTCAAAGTTAAAATCGATGAGATCAATCGATATTTTATACTTCCTAGCGAAGTTTTGAGCAGCGCCCGTGAGAAAAGCATGTACAAAGGAGAAGCCCGAGATCCAGAAGGTCGAGGGTTTTCCATTGGTCATCCAGTCATAGAAAAACTTGAGCCTCTCGATGAAATCGTAGACAAAGCTCATAAGTGGTTTGAGGCTGGGGTAGGCGCTGATCTTGGTCCACGAGGGGGGTATTTTACCTTCAAGCATTGCCCCTGCAAGAGTCTAGAAGTGATCGCCCGGAAGATTAATGAAGGTCGTTCACCCCTCCGGAAAAAGTCCTAGACTTCAAGGAAAAGCGCCGCGTGATCACCTCAAGATCGGGAGTCATGACGATGAGGCCCTTTACCGCCTTCTCGAGCATCGTCATCGAGCTGCGTATTTCCGCGTGGAGATTGTTGAAGCGTTCCATCTCCTGTATGAGTACGGTGTTCATGGACTCGGAATAGGAGGCCGGGTGGAGCTTGGACGCCTCCTCCAGGTCGAAGAGCTCGGGCAGGCGGTCATAGATGTTCGCCTTCATAGTGAGGAGGATCTCCTCCGTTTTGGCCGCGTCGCCGATGACCGCGCCACCCTGTTTCCACCGGTACACCGGCCATCGTTAACCGCCTTCTTTTTCCCATGGCCTCTGTGCCGATTTAAGAGAAACCGGAGCGCCGCGATCGCCGCGAAAAGTAATCAACTTAATCCTCGGCTGCCAAATGGCTCCGAGTCAATCGGCAAAGAGGACGAGCTTATCGGCAGCGGCGGCAAAAAAGAGGGCCGCGCGTTATCTATCACCGAGTCGTAAAAATTGGATTCCCGCTAAGCCACCGTACGGCCCGCCATCAATATCGCGCCCGTCAGCGGTGCGCCGGCCGCTGCAGCCGGCGTAGACAGTCGGCGGACCGCATGTATATATGTACACACATGCGCGCGCGCACCTGCATGAGGCCGAGCGACTCGAAGAAGGTCTTGGAGATGTCGAGGTCGCGCGTGATCCCCGCGTTCATGTTCAGGCCGAGGACCTCCGGCGACGGCTGCGTCGGGATCGACTCTATCTGCTGGATGTAATCTTCGTACTCGATTCTGCATACACGTACACACAAACGAGCAACGATCAATGCCAGTCGGCCGTCTCCCAGCCGGGCACCCAGTCTCTCTCTCTCTCGTTTTCAACGGTGCCTCGCGGGCAGTTGTTATCAGACGTGTATGAAAATTCTACTTTGATTGATATGATTTGGTTTTTTACGTGCTTTGCGCTTCAAACGCTTGTCGTTTCCATTGAACGCCAAACGAAATGTTACGAGTAACAAATGCGCTTTTTCTTGTTTTATCCGAAAACTTTGAAATTACAGTTTTTGGCTAGTTTTCAGTTGGTTGAATTTTTCTATTTGTTTAAAAAGTACCAACTACGTGAGAAGCTTAAGCGATCGTATTCTTGCTCTACTGAAATATAAATTTCTCACCAGATTGTTCAACTTTTAATCTAGTTTCTGCACAGTTTTGACTTATTACGAATGCAACAGTTTTCATTAATTACAGAACTGATAAGATTATAACTTATATATAATAGTTATAAAACTCGCTCATAGTTAATGATATGTTAGTAGATTTAAAAAAAATTGAAACTCTTTCTCAAAAATTCCTAATTACAATTTCTATCATATTATATGGTAAAAGTTTATTTCATTTTAAAACTTTAGTGGCTCATAAGTTATAAATAAATCGTTATCATAGAGATTTATTCCATGCGTGTTATTAAGTGAAAATGATAAAAGTTAATTGAAATGTAATTACTTTCAGTTTAATATTTGAAGATTTATATAAAAATGCTTAAAATAAGAAAATTATTTCTACAAAAATATTCGTTAGTTTACTTTATAAGAGCATTAAACTATTATACTGTACCACCCTCTATTATTCTATGCTTTAACACGCGTCTCAAAGTTTGAGTGAAATCCGTAACATAAATAAATCATGATCTGAATTCGCAAGTTGATAACTATGAATAACTATATATAATAATGATTAGAGTAGCAGTAGTTCTCCAAAAAAATATAGCTGAATATAGTCAGAAGGAACTCACTTTTTCGGTAACGCATAGGCTCCCAATTTCCCAGAGAAAGAATAATCTCGATTGGTGATCACATCGTTATTGTAAAAATCCTGGAGGATCGTATTGAGACATCGACGGTCTCTGTCATCGGTTACACGGCCTCCGTAATTGCACTCTCCAGTCAAGTATAGAATAGCTTTAAAGGGGACCTCATCGTATTCATTGATGAAAATCTGCAACTGTTGAGCAGAGATTTGAAAATCTGATTCGTTGAATCCTGAAACAAGTAAGATTGCAATTCATGTATTGGATTTGCCTATTCCTTGTTGTATATTTTAATGAGAACAAAGTTAGTTCAATTTTGTAGGAATAATGTAAGATTGTAACTATTTCATAACTTGAATTTTTTAATAAACTAACTTTATGATCAGCTTTTTATCTTTTCTTTCATAAAGTACATAAATGAAAAAATAGACTTTTGTGCTTTTTAAAAAATAATTGAATTTATTTAGAAATATTTTCAAAAATACTTCAAAATGTTTGAAAAAATTATTTGTTAATATATTTATACCAACTGTATGTAAATAAAGTAAGGAATAAAAGCAAATAAAGTTTTTTAATATTTATTGAGAATTTTTTGTTTAATCTCTTAAAATGTTTTTAGAATTCAATTGAAATGCTAATTCACAAAAGAGAAAGCTTTCTTTTCGAAAAGGATTTTTCTTTATCGACAAAAAGATATGCATACAACAGTGTCGCATATAAATCTAGTATTCCGAAGTTATAGATTTTATGCAATTTATATAGTTGCAATACCAAAGATAAATATACAAAGGTTTACTTCTGTAACTTTACTTTAAAAGTAATATTAAACTCTGAAAGACTTTAAAATTTATAATTCATTTATCCCTCGATTAAAATAAAATTTATGTAGAAATGAATACTTTAAGATAGTCACCGTATTTAATATTCCATCCTTGAGCTCCGTAATTTCTCCTTTCCTGAACGACAGCATGGAAGAAGCAAAGCCCGTAAAGCAACTTCGTAAACGTTTTCTGCTTTCCATGACAACCGTAGAAGAATTCAGAATCCTTTACTGGCTCGGAAGTATACGATCTCATAAGATTCATCTTAAGTCCACTCGGCGGTTCATTTGTCATCTTAATGGGCATTGATATTATACTTTTTACATTCTATAGTATTTTCTTAACTCATATTCTAGATAATATTGCACAGTATTGATTTTAAATTGTCGCATATTCTTTTATGTTTCCTCGCTTCACAATATGAAACTAGGTCGACGGAATTTCACAACTATTCTCGTCTTATAAACATGAATACACATGTTTATATAAGTTAAAGGCTATTATAAGTTCAAGATCATAATGCCACAGAAATCTATTGTAACTGCCTAACACTGATCGTCAAGTTAGAAACTCGAATATAGGAACAATATTAATTTGCTTTTAAAGAACTGTGAGCTAGATTTTAGTATACCTTGACCCCGTTCTGCAAAACGGTAATGGGGAATTTGTCGGAAGGGTAGCTAGTTAACCAAAGCCTGAAATTCTCATGCGTATTACTCGCATCGAAGGTCTCGCAGAGTTTTTCGAGTTCTGGCATCCAGGAGACAGCGAGATGACAATTCTGAAGACATACCCAGCAGCCCTCTTCCTGCGAGCGATTAATAAGACTCTTGGCAACAGGCCCTTGGCCCTGTCCTAATGATATCGAAAAGAATTTGTCCGCATACTCGGACTGTTCGGCAAATTTAATAAGGGGTCCCATTGGGTCCGAACCCGGAGATAGGATAAAGATTAAGGGCACGAGGCTGTTCGAATCCCCGTACGAACGTGCAATGTCAAACGGCGGCGGAGTTACGTATCGCACATCCATAGACTCTCGTATGTATTGCATTACCTATTGGGATAAATACACCTTAATATTTTTGTATTGTAAGGACAAAAAAAGGATCAAATTGCGTACTTTCGGTAGGACTTTATCTGGTCTGATCATTCTCATGACGATGAGTTTTTGAAAAATGTTCAGCTGATTCTCCCAGGTTTCGGGAAGTTTTGCTAATTCAGGATTGATCGCATCGTAGAAAATCTTCCACTTTGCTGCACCGCCCTTCTCGAGGAAGGATTGGGCAATGTTCTCTAAGGACTTGATATTGGCCGAGCGCTTAATCTCCTCCCAGGATTTATCCGAGAGCCAGGAAGATGCGGGGTTCGGCTCCTGCCCAGCTGGCAGCACGTTGCCACCCGTTAAAAAAAAGGAAAATTCATCCTTCTCCAGTTTACCCGTTGCCATCATTATAGTTGTACAGAGGATGAACGAGTAAAGACACTAAAGAATTAAGACTATTAGAGATTGATCGTTAACCGATTGTTCTCTTATTATTTTGTTTTCGTATTCAGACCTTGTCCTTTTCAAACAGCGAGCGACATACGTTTTGATAGAGATTGTAAGTAAATGTTTCTTTGAGAAACATGAGACGGCGCTCGAGCAAATTACTTTTACTTGCTGTGTCGATTGAGAGTATATACAAATTTATAAACCACGCCAAAGAGTACTGGTACATAGGGTCGATATTGGGCAGATCCGTGATTGTATAATAGAGGGCTGCGCTGTGCTCAGCAATCGGTTTGTAACTTTGCCTAAAGACTTCGATCTTAGCTTCAGTCTCCGTAGCTGCTTTTTGTTTGCGCTGTATTTCAATTGAGAGACCTTTCGAGGAATCGAGAATTTGTATAGCCTCCTCATCTTCTAGGATGTTTGCACCCGCCACGTCCAATGTCTTCAAGATATCATCTTCTACCTAATTTATCCAGTGCATATGAGCGATCGATAGAAGAAAGTCAAATATAACATTTTTAATTTTAATATTTCAACCTCTTTCAACGCTTTTTTATTGGCCGCTCCTTCAACAATTAAATACTCCCGCTTTTTCTTGAAGGTCAGGACGTTCCTTAGCAACAACAATTCCAAGTAATTGATCCTCTAGACCTTTTATTGTAAGTGCAAAATTGATCAATGTCACCTTATTAAAAACCTCGGGTAGGTAGTGAGGATTACGAAGCTTGGTTGTGATGTATAAGCGAAAATCAAGGCTATATGGTAGAGACTTTTCGCCCAAAGTTATATACCAAAGACCGGCGACTTTATAGATGTTAGTTGCTAAGATAGGATCCAATGGAGCATCCAATTCCTCTCCTACATTTTCTATTAATATTGGGTATCCTGAAATCGTGAATAAATGTTTTTCATCATTTAAAATATATAGAAAGTATTTATAAATTTAAAAAATATTTCAATTTCATAAAAAGATTTTTTAATAGATTAACTTTATCAATAACAAATAATAACCAAATTCTATACAATGTTCGACACTCTTCATATAATTAGGATCAGCGAGTTTCACAATCAAAAGATCGAACTGTTTTTCCATACTGCGAATCCAAATGTTAGCTTGACTTTGAGGATCAATAAAGAGACTCCTACGTTTAGTATTATCCATAATTATAGCATTTTCAGTTGAGAAAGTGTCTCGTGGTAAATTATAAATATTCCAGGAATTTATTTTAATTTCTGATCCGAGAACTCCAATGAATGTATAATCCATAGAGTGGGGTATGTTTAGATTTCCTACGTATTCTTTCCACTTAGCAAGACTATTAGTACGATAGCTACTAGTATAGGGGCCAAGATAGGCAATCATGCCACAAGAAATGAGAACATCTCCAGGTAAGCAATCATAAGTTTCTTGCAGACTGTTGGCTCGCGCGGTCCAGCGAGTTTTCTCACCTCCTAGACCGCTGGAATGTTTGAATTGAATAATTATTAAATCAATTATTATTTGAGTTAATGAATCTTAGAGATATTACTTGATTAACTTCTCTGCTCGAATTAGTTTGTTACTGCATTCTTCCACCTGATTCTCCAAACTGATTTTCATCTCTATAGTAGCGGCGAGTTTATCGTTAAGTGCAGCGAGCTTAGCATTAAGATCAGCAATCATTTGTCGTTTTTCATTCAGAAAAGAGAGAGTTTCTTGGAATTCTCTTTCAGCTTGTTCAAGCTTCTCTTTTTTTGGCCCGACGATTTTAATTACCCGATCATAAAGCACCATCGCTCTAACCCATTTGCAGAGACCTTCGGCAGCACTTGATGCCTTTGCTACTTTTGATGGTTCAAAATTCTTGTTTGACATATATACCTTTTTAATAGTCTGTGAATGAAAATGAAAGTATTTCTTATTTGAATCAACTGGTTATTAATAAACATCTATTTATTTACTGCAAAAAATAATTGAAGTATATACGGTTATAGTAGCAGCAGGTATGTTATCTTTGTCGAATTCTCTTAAGTATTCAATAAATTTTAAATCGCTAAGAATCCGTTTGCTCGGTGACCAGTAGTCCATAACCATTCTACCAGTTCGTGGATCCGTAACTCGATCCGGCGGTATGTTCATCATAACACAAACAGCAGCCATTACTAATTTTACTCCAGCTGGTGGATTTTTCATAGATTTAACTAAAGTAATATCAGCTGGTTTTAACGTGTTTAAAGCGGCTACAAAAATTAATGATATATTAATTTAAATTCATACATTATTTTATCATTTTACGTTTTCTTAATAAATTTTACCAATTGCATCCTCGAGATAAGGCATAGCTTCAGCCAAGTCAGCTTCGCATTCAGCTTTTAATGCTCCAGAAATTTCGGCCTGTTTATTAGCAACGTCTTCATCTTGACGTACTATTTCAGTTGCTCTTGCTACAGTTATGTTCTCTTCCTCAATTCTTAACATAGTTTCTTCGGTTAATTTCGCAGAAGCTTCAAGTTGAGGTTGTAAATCGGTGAGAATTTGCTGCATATTTGCAACTTGTTCAGCAGCAAAATCGAGTTTTTGAAGACCACCAACATAGCGATCTCTAAAAATATGTATGCAAACAAATAAATTTTAAATGTATTACACAACAAAGGTATAAAGGTATTTTTTAATATGTAACAAAGGTATTTTTTAATATGTAATAATGCGTAAAATTTTTGCAAAATTATTAAATTTCGTAATAATTATATTATAAGAACATGGTAGTACCCAAAGGAAAGGTACCAAAGCAATTGTAAGAAAATGCAAGGGTTTGAAAACGGTGGAACCAATTAATTAAATAATTAACAATTTTATTATTGATTACAAATTTGATATTATAAATTATTAGCTTATATTTTTTAGAATAATTTTTTAATTGTGTTATGTATTAAAATTGAGGCTTGAAAATGAACTGTACACATAATTTTGCAAAAAAGATTTTACATTTTAATGAGTATTACGATATACCTAGCTCTTGTAACTTCATCTTGTTTTTCTTTCATTAATACTCCAAAAGCTGAAATTAAATCTAAAAAGGCTGCCGATGTGACATAAGTTCTTCTTCCTAATGTTTCGTAAAATGACTGACTGTTTTCCTTAGCACATGAATGAAAATATTTACAAGCAATAACTGAATTCACTTTTACATCTTCTGCTACATTAATAGTTTTAGTTATACGAAGAGCTACTTGTTCTAATGCATCATCTGGCCACACTTGAAACCAATCAATCGTACAGCAATTTACTAAACTGGGATACATTCTTAGACGCATTCTGAAAGTATCGCCAATTGGACTGAAGCATAGCATCATATGCAATTTTTCTTTGCATCGATTGACGAAAAATGTGAGAATATTTAATACAGATATATCTAAGTTTCGATTGCCTCCTTGCGCGGCTAATCTCATCATTTCAACCACTTCTTGTTTTTCTTCAATGTTATAAAGATTCGGCACTTCTCCGGAATTCAAAAGGCAATCTATATCACTCAAGAAAACTTCATCTGCAATCTGATTCTCAGTAAATAGAAATACTATGTCTTTTCCAGTCCCAGCAACTTTCAACACTTTTTTTATATCATCTCTCCACTCATTTACACCATATCCGCTACCGATTTCTGGTTGGAACAATGCATAATTAGCCATTCCTGAAGCAAGTTTAGTTAATGACTGCCTTCCAGATCCACCGACTCCGACCATCAGCAGACTTCCACAAGGAATAGCTAAAATCCTGCATACTCTCACAAGATGTTCAAGAGCATAACGAAAAAGAACAATATCAACTTTATTTTTATGAGTTGAATTATATTCTTCCATAGCCATGGTTACAACTGCAAGATACTCTTGTTCTGATGGAATTTCATCGTATTTTCGGTCTTCTAAGAGTGCATCTAAGTCCATAAAATTACCAAAAAGTAAATGCTGAAAACTCTCTACTGTAACTTCCTCATTGAATTTAGGCAGATTTTCAAAAGATTTATCAAAATTTTCTTTTAAAACTTTCTGCACAGTTTCTTTAATTTTATCAAAAAGCCATTGTTGATCAAGCTCGTCAACAAGTCGATCTCCAAAGACTCGTAAAATTTCATGAGCCCAGAGTCGAATGAATTTATCTTTAGTTTCAACTGATTCTTTTCTAATCATTGCACAACCAGTTATAACGCGAGCAAAGTCACGAAGGTTAAAAAGATAATGTGATTTTGCAGGAGTAGGTCGAAGATCAGCCCTTGCTTCTTCAAAAACATACATTGTCGCATTTACAAGAGCATTGATCGTTTGCAAAACTTCTGTAGCGAAGCCTCGCCTTTTTAAGCCTGTTAGGGCAAGATTTGTAAAAATACGAAAGATACTCTCGTTTGAAAATTCGCTGATATCATACAGATTAAAATGTCTCAAAAATCTGGCATATATTTCTTGTCTACTACCTCCTGGTGGAGCCATTGCGCAAATGAACATAGTGTCATATATATGAACAATTTCTGGTTCTTTAAGGTCGTACCAAATCTCATGGTCAAAAAATTGACGCAAAAGTTCAATTGGTGGTTGAGCACCGTAAACTTCTTTTGCTGCCATGTTAACATCATCGATAAAGCAGATGCATTGAGACCCTGCCATCGGACCATAGTGATTTTTTCTTTTCTTGAATAATTTCGATATCACAAGGTCCTGAGTTTGTGCAGCAGTAGTTCTTGCAGTAAATGTTATCAGATTTGGTACAAATTCATCGTTGTCCAACTTATTCATTAACATATTTTGAATATAAAAACTTTTTCCAGTTCCCGTTTTTCCAAAGAGAAGGAAACGCTTTTTGTGTTTAATATGTCTTAAAAATAAATGCTGATATTTAACGGTATCAATAGTTGGTATCATCATTTGGCCAATACTTGTAGTTTCCAAGATAGGTTCTGTTTTGACAACATCACGACAATATTTCCAAGTTCCTTTTGATTTAAATATATATAAATTGTCATGTATAAGCCCTTCACTAGGAACGGAAATTGGTTCTGGAAAATTATCAGGAAGTGAAGAATTATCAGGATCTTCGGTTTGCCATAATGTCGTGAGCAATTCATTATACTTTTCTCGAGATTCGTAATCTAAAGTTCCTCCTAAACCCCAAACTAAACCTAGTAAAAATGCAGCTTGTAACCAATAATCAACGTATGATTCTACATCTCCGGGTTTGTTTTCAGAGACAGCATCATTCATGTACATATCAATTATATTCAATGTAGAGGTGATTTGGTTTATTTGTCCAGCCTCCAGAGTGTGTCTGCAATGTCTTTTAGTAAAATCCAAACTTCTTTCGAAAAGCAAATCGATTAATAAATTTATAAAAGGTTCGTGACCTTCTTTCCAAAGTGGATTAATATTGTTTATCCATGATGTAACAGTCGGTCGCCAGCCAAGAACATGTGGCTCAACATATATCATTCCACAACGTGACACTGTTGCCGGTGAGGCTTGTTGGAGATCCATCACTTCAAAAATCATGGACATAACTCCTGTCATCTGCATCACTTCACCGGACGTGAGACATAGTTTTTTATTATCATCCAAAACGGTATTTAAATTTTCGATCCATACAGCATCAACAGGGCCATCAAAAATAAGCCACTTTTTATCAGGTGTATCCTCGGTGCAGAATTTACGAAAAGCAACAGCAGCTACTCCATCAGTCCACTCGGATGAAACTGGATCAAACTGTCCATATAACTGTCCCATTGTTATTGATTTTGGATTGATTGTTATAAATTTTGTATTGGCTCCATTTTCGTTGTTCCATTCCTTCATTAAACCTAATGCATCGGCCAAAGTATGCAAAATCGTCGTCTTTCCTAATAAAAAAGTTAAAAAGTTTGATAAAGATACGATTACATATTTTTATATATTTTTACCTCCAGACGGTGCGCCTACAAGCATAAAACCATGCCTTACGATCATCATTTCAAATGTTTGAATAATTTTGAGAAGAAATCCATCGGGAGTTTGGAGGTTTCTGCGTTTGGCAACAATTTCAACAGCCTTAAGGAGGATGTCATAGTTGGGGGCGGGCAAAACGACTCCAGGGAAAAGATCCGAAATAATGCCTTGGAAGAGAGGAACATCGTGCGCTAGAAATTTTGGTAGATTCACGTCAACTATCGATCGCAAAAGTAGGATCGTCTCATCTTCATCAGGGAAGCGGAGTTTAATATTTTGTGCTGCCGTTAGAACAGTCTTGACTGCTCGCATCCCGTAATCGTAATGAAACTGAGAAGAGAGTTGTTCTGAACAAAGCTTGTATGTCGTTACGATCTTGACTGACAGAGCACGTGCAGCTGCAAATCCTGACGAATAGAGAAAAATTTCGCCAATCATAGCATAATCAGGCACCATCATCGCCACAGTTCGGAATAGAACCTTCAGATTATCCGGGAGCTCTGAGCGACCCGCATAGCCAGGGTTCATGGTAATGCATACGTAAACGGCCGGGTTCAGATGTAATTCCACTCCCTAACGAGAATATAATCAAGTCTGTGAGATTTCGCAGGTCTACTTTTCAGATTCAGCTTACGCACCTCGAAAATGAAGGTTTCAAGCTTGCCGCGCACTGCCTGAACTATGGAGAGTATCTGTTGAGCAACGACTGACAGCACCTCAAGTTCAATGCGGTTGAACTCATCAAAGCAGGCCCAAGCTCCGCAAGAAGCCAGACCCATAAAGAACTTTCCCATATTTTTGTAGTCTAGGCCATCGGAACAGTTGAACACGACACATTGCACTGCAAGGGCACGTGCCAGATCCTTAGTCGTTTCAGTTTTACCGGTACCCGCAGGGCCTTCAGGAGCTCCGTTCAAGTGCAGCGAATAAGCACCAATCAAAGTACGATAGCACCTGACATTTGTGTTTGACACTTTATTTTTTCGTTAATCCGGTGTTAAATTTAATTCTTTTTGTACTTTTATAGTATCAAAAAGATTATGCGAAAGCTAATTATTAAAGAAACAAAAATGCATATAAATAAATACCTATCGGTTAATGGAGTTATAACAAGTCTAGCACTATTGCCCAAGTATTCATATGCGAATCTAACGCTTGCATTTATTATTCGAACTATGACATTGTCTTCCCAATAATAACGCAGCTGTGCTAGCCATTCAAAATCTGTCTCGTTTATGATTTTCTTATCAATAAGTGATTTCACGACGTCCTGTGCATGCACGTCTATAGTTATAAGGGCGTTTAGAGTTGTTCGGTTTTGCACAGATAGTGGACCTGTTCGGTTGAAAATGAAACAAAATATTTTTTATTCGTAAAGTAGGTCATAAAATTCTATTAAATGAAATAGCATTTTTATTTTCTTTCAATAAAATTTAATTTTCGGCAATAAGACACTTTTGGACAATAAAATATTCTCACCCTTAACGAGATTGACAACATCGAAAATCTGACTTTTAAGCTTCTGGTGAAGATTAGTCATCGCTGATTCCATGTGTGTCGAGAGGGCATTCTGTACCTGCATGCTCCAGTAAATTTGAGATACGCAAAGGACGACCATCCCTGGCCAGATGCGCACCCATTCGACACGCTTGTTTACCTCGTAGTCGCGATAGCTCATCATGACCTCATTCCGTACCGAGTCTAACATTTGTGTCTCTACCTGAATGCACAATTGAAGAGAATTCGATAGATGAAGTTGTTTCAGTAAGTCCATAGAGGATTAAGGTTAATTTGATTGGTATCTTGACAGATTCGCAGCGCAAAACTTTGAACACGATTGATTCATTGAATGCAACGAAGCACATTTCATTGCCTTGAAATTAGTTTGACTTCTTGAATGCATTCAAGAATTAAACGATAAAGTTTCCTTCAATGGATAAATAGTTTTTAAAGTATTTTTACAAGTCATAAAAGAGATAATTATCAATCTTCTAATTAAAAAATAGAAAATTTGATTGTTATTAAAATTAATAACAATTAATAGAAATAGTTACATTGAAAATAAGTAATATAAAAAATATTGTATGTGATAGTCTAAGTACATTTAGTTAATTATACATATTTAATATAATAAAGATACTTTACTTGAAGAAGCCATCGTTCTACGCAGCCTCGTGCGTCTTCCGTTGATATCAATTCAGTTAACAAGATTTCCTCTTTATCATCGGCGATCATAGAGTAAATTTCAAGTTTAGTAGTAAATCTGTAATTTTTTGAAAACTTACGAAACTTGTATATCAAAATGAAGTATATCAATAAAATAATTATTAGTACAACTTTAATTTCTTTCAATTTGTAAAATATGAGTGAAATACCCAAGTCTAAAGATGCCTTCGAAGCACTTTTTTAAATGAGGCTGAACTTTCAAAGGATCCTTTGTCTCAGAAAGTATTTCAAGCATATCGTCATTGCTCAAAAAGAAAAATCGAGGAAAGAAGAGTCTCTTGATCTCTAGATAATTCGCTACGCCTTCATTTACTTTGTCCATCATAGCGTTTGATGCTTTCATTGTTTCTAACAGACCGTCCTAAAAGCAATAGTTTAGTCTATGATATCGGCTCAAGGCTTTATATGAAAACGTAACAATATATATAGCTGGATGTTAATAATAAATAAATGCGAAATAAAGCGTTTGCGAAAATAACGAATGAGTGTTCGTATCGGTGTTCGTAACGACTGTTAAACAATCTACTTTATTTCTGCACGCATACGAAATAATAAATTTAATCTAACGATAACTTACAGCTCCTGCATTTTCGCGGACCCTTGGTTCCAAAGCAACACCCAACATTGCAGCACGGAAATTCTGGTCAACCTCAGCAAAGAGAATAGCTTCATCAGGCAGCTGCGCAATTATATCTTTGCTCGAAAATATCGGTAGAAGATACATCCACTGTACCTGAACCTGTAGATAATTAAATATTTAGCAACTTTGATAATTTGTTTGAACTTTGGATTATTCTCCGCTGGCTGAGTTTATTATAAACCTTAGTCCATTCTTCTAAAGTCTGGTTAATCCTTATCAAGAGCTCATAAAAATTTTTAACTATTTGAGCGATAGGTTTAACAAAAGCAGATCCTCTCATCGCCTGAACTTTGACAATATGCTCTTCTAGCATAGCTTGAGTGTCATCAAGCTGCGTCAGGATATTCACCTTCGTATCCTTATAAGCCATCATTGAAAAATAAATGTCATCCCACTCATGCATAATCTTATCAAGAAGTTTTTGAAGGGCCAGTTCTTTTGTTGCTCCAACGCTAATTTGATCGTATCTATAATCAATAAATTCAACACAAACATTAAACAAAATAATTCGTTTTTGATAAAAACATTACTTTAAAATAAATGCTAAAATGATATATATTAAGCGTACGCGTCAAGATTATCTAACAAATCCATTTCTATGATTTTTCTTATGGTTGTCCCGGCAGTAGGCGTCAAATCGAATCCGGCCGATTCGCTCATCTCGTCCCAATGACGTTGACGCAGTGCTGGATTGCAGAATGTCATGACTATCGGAAGGTATTTCTAAAATAGCAGTTTCCCGTCAGTGTTAATATTACCGTTATGCTGGACAATTAGTGGATTGTTAAGTTATGGCTCTTCGTACTTTGAACCACTTGACACTGTCAGTTAGCTGCCAACAAAGCTTCATTGGTGCAGGTTGCTGAGTTGGATCGGGATCATCTACAGAACCACGGAAGCTAAAGTTAAAAAATTAACAAAATTATTAATCATTGGAAAGTCATACTCTTAAGTCAACAGTATAACATTATGATAACTTCTGGTTTTCTTCAAACAATAAAACTTTTATCAACAAAATATTTATACTAAATTTACAATTCTAGATATTATGAAACAATCTTAAAAAGAATTGAAATAATTTAAGGTTTGTTGGAACTGCTACATACTAGTACCTGCCTGTACGGATATTCCATAGCGAGTTGCATTTTTATCTTGGTCTTATAAGCTTTGCCCAATTTGGAAAAATCCGTAAAGTATTCATTTGTTTTTTCTTCGACAGAAGCTGAATCGATAAACTCAAAGGGTCCATCAAGCCAGACAGCGAGATCGCGTTGCCACTTATAAGCTTTGTAAATTAGATTATAGAAAGGCATCATTATGTTATCTCTCAACTCAACAATGCGAGGATAGTCGGTTTCGGGGTATCCAAAAAGTTTTTCCTCTGCGTTGATCCACTGTACCGACTCTGTCATATTTTGGATATCATAGCCAAAGTTTCGCATATATTCTATGTATTCTTTGATACGCTTCATATCATCCATATCATCCAACAGTTCTAATCTATATTCGAAGAAAAGAAATATTTTTTTTTATTTTTGTTTTAAAAATTACGCTTTACCTTTATATTTAATGGCTTTTTGAAACAGAAAATATAAATTGATAATGTATTATAGTTGCACATAATTATTAAAATAACTAGAAAGCAGTTTAATCAATCTAAAGGGACTAAGAAAAATTAATCCACATTAACAACCAAAGGATAACGATAATACGTCACTTGGGAAACATCGCTTCAACGTTCTCATTTAGAGAATTGATCCTGTCCTGCAATCTCTCCTCGAATTCAAATTTCTTTTGTTCGAAGAGCGAGCTGTTCTGTTCGAGAACAGGCTTAATCTCCTGTAGCCAAGTAACCGTCTTTTTATTGAGATCGAGATGTTCCTTTCTCAAGGACGTCATTTCAAAGAGTGAGGCCATCATGTTAATCGACTGACCAATTTTTTGCCGCAACTGCTCAATGATTACTGTTTGCACTTCCAGCATATAGCGGCCTTTCATTACAAACCATATTATATTAAAGTTCATTCTTTTATATTTATAAAAATTTTAAATGTAAATTTGGATGAATACCAAGATTGAGTAGTTGTTCTGTATCATTAGGAATATTAAGTGCTTTTCTTCGGATCGCTTTGAACTCATCGCAGATACTTATATTAAAATTTCTATGCCTAATAACAAGTTCACTTATTATATGCTTCCTAACTGCATCTGTATATTTAATTAATCCAAATTTGGCGTCTTCTTGATATAATTTACAATTTGGAAAGTATTCATTTTCAGCCTAAATGAAAAACTTATTGTTATATTTTAACGACTACTTTAGGAGGTTTATCCTTGATTTGCATTTGAAATAGCTGTAATAAAAAACGTATGAATGATGATTTGACGTAGACTTCTTCATTTAACTACAAATTAAAAATTTATTTTACGAAAAACAAATTTCAGATTTTGATACATTACATATTTTTTCTACAGCTATTTCATCTGTAGACCAAGAAGAAACATAAACCTTCTCTAAATTTTGTATTCATATTGTAAAAATTATTCAATGCACGTTTTATAAACTCACCAATCCGTATACATCAGCTACGGAGTCGTTGAACTCCTCCAGTTTAGCTAAACAGGACTCAAAGTCCTTGCTACCAACAATCTTGGCTATGTGAGTTTTCTGTGATGTAGCGTCGTAGATAAAACGGAATTTCTCTCGTAAGTTCTCGACGTGCTCAACAAGAGGTGCAAACGCGACGGCAAGGATTCTATCCAATCGACTGTGACAGTTGTCGAGATACCAATCGGGAATACTAGACGCCCCTGGTTGGTGATCGCATCGCATCCGTGTTATAGACTCAACAGAGGGTAGATGTCGAGCTGATTGTGCAATTTTGTCCAGAATCATGTGCAAAGTTGTCTGGATTTCTCGTATGAGAGGACTCACGAATAAATCGTTGTTCTCACATTTCAGATTCAACTATTGGATGCAGATATTATGAAATTCAAGCTACATTAGATTAACACGTTTAAGCAATTCTGTCTTATACCCCGAGTAATGGAGATTTGAGATGATCGGACAAGACTTCGAGCATATTGTCAATCGTGTCCATCATGCGATGCATGATTTGAAGGCTGATAAGCTTACTGCAGCAGCGAAGGAAATTTGGTAACTGAGCTGTTGGTATATCTCGGTTAAACCGATTAAAGTAGGCAATCTTTTTGCCGATGCCCTCGTGATACGAAATGCCGACCCTCACAGAACACAGTTTCAGCGCCTTCTCTACTTCCTCCACGAATCTACGATAGAACCACTCAAGCATGAAATGAAGACGCATGAACGTCCCATTAGCTCACTCCCCCGTAACTAGCAGCCAAATGGTATTTGGAAATTGACTATAATTATCTACTTTAATGAACGTTAAAATCTTTGTTGTTATCTCAAATAATTACATGAGCTAAACAAATTTATAATAAATATAATAAAGTATATATTATTACTAATAAATATTATATTATTCATAATTTTATATCGATATTAATAAAATTTGCTTCCTATATAACTAAATAAATGAAATACGTGCATTGTTAAGTTATTAAGATCATCATTTGAAGGTTATTATATTTCATATCATGACTATTGTTAAGCGATTCCTTACTCCCTGAACTCGAGGTATTCCTGCGTTCTGTAGTGCTCAAAATCGATAAAAAGGCGCGGCAGACGTGTGTGAGCCTTGTTAACAATGCTTTTGATTATGGGATGTGATAGAAAATAGCTTTTGGCAATGCGGCAACGATTCTTGAAAAAAAGGTGATAGTTTTCGGTACGTCCGGGACGCTTGTACGGCTCGTCTGGTATACCCATCCAGTCGCCTCCGCCGACCTTTTCGAATCTCAAGACACATTTGATACTGGTCTCCCTCATTTGCTCAAGATAGCGCTCTCGAACCTCCTGCATCTGCGCTTCAAACGTCTCTGAGAACTTGTCACGCAATTTCTTCGCTATCGAGTCGCTCATCGCCTTCTCCCACTCCTACTGGTTGTATAAAAAACGCTGACAATCCGTCCAGGCAAGAACATTAAAAATGTCTCCAAAAAAATATGGTTTCGGTAATAGAAATGAAAAATAAAATGGCCTACGCTTGTTATTCACGTGTGCATACTCACTGGAAGTAGTCCAGGTACGGGTAGAGCTTTGGCACTCTTACTTATTGTTACTTTACAGTGCTGTATTGCGGGGTCAAGTTTACAATCGGTTTCTCGTTTTTTAGATCGCATGAATAACTTTTGTGCTCGTCTCATTGCTACTGCCTGTTCTAATTGCTCCTCATCTTTATCACGCTGAAGCTGTATGTGAGCATATTTTCAGTGCATTTGATTTATATTGCTTATACAATAGCACTAAATTCTTATAAAGATATATTTTGTACATAAATAATGCAAATGAGCATAATTCTGACATGAATTGCATAAATACCAACTTCTAAATAATATTAAAAGTAATGTTTTGAAAGTAACATCATGTGTATTGGTTAAATCCTAACCTTATCGATATTAAAGTTCAATAAACTTTGATGGTTCGGTTGACTGGCTATAATAGTGTTCACATCTAGCATTTTCATTCTATTCATACGGTCCAACGTCTTTGTCATGTAATACGCCGCTCTGCGATCTTTCTTACTACTCTTCTTTTCCTCTTCATCATCTCGTGTCTCTTCCATTGTTGCTTTTTGCCAACTATCCAAGGAAGGCTCGCGAGTAAGGCATGATACTGCTGCTGACGGAAAATCGATTTTTCACGCGCTCATCTGTCATGCTAGACACCCGAGCGCGTTTGAATGCTCGCGCCAGTACGATAGCAGTCGGTCAACGGGAGCGTCCAGTGCTGACATCTGCCGGCAACGATCGGAATTACGTGTCTCCAACGCCGCGGTTTTCGAATGGTAAACGATGCACGTCCAAGGAAATCGTGTCGGTATTATTTTGAGAAACGCGATCAAACGCAAGATACGAGTCTTATGTAAGTAACTCAATATATATATCAGTGCATTTTTATAACGCCAAACCTCTGAGAAAATAATTTCCCTCTGATCGGTATTTTGTGAAATACGATTTTTCGAAAATGACAGCGCATTAAAAGTAATAAAAGCCCAGTACGCCTGCATCCTTAATGAGCTTGATCGATGCAACGAGAGTAACAAGAAATCCTTTTACGCAACGTCCACTCGGAAACAAAGGAATTATCCAGGCGGGCTCGCGCTCATCCTCGAAAAAAACCTAGTGAGACTGACGACAGCGGGCGGACAGTTTGCGACAACATCCGATTGCCTCACAGATCGCCTGCCGGCGCTGACCCCGGAGGAGCAAATTGTACAGGCCAGCATCCCCTCGTGACGAAAAAAAATAAAAAGGCGCACCGAAGCATGGCTATACACACGCGTGGCATTGACGCTCGGGTGGGGGGGGCCCTCGAGGGGCGAGAGGATATCTCGCGGGGGCGCAAGTGGGTCGCGGCTCTTGCGCCAGGAGATCGTCCCCGCGGCCATATCCGCGTGGACGTTCCTCCCGGTTTGAAGGTGCGGGGGAGCCCGCGGGGAAATCGGCGGCTTTACCGCTCAATTATGCGCGGTCTGTATATCCCGCATCCCGAGGACAGATGTATGTATATAGATACGCGCGGATTCCGCCACTTGAGCACGCCGAGCCCGTGCTGGAGAAAGTGTCCGAGGACGCGCGTGTGTATATATATCTGGCCTGGATTCGACCGAGAGGAGTCCTTCCCCTCCCGCACATCCCGATTGTCTTCCCTTTTTATCTATCCCCCCGTGCCCCTACCCAGACGTGGATTTGTACGTCGAGGGATTTCACTACCCCCGCGCCTCGTTATAATCGCGCCAGCCCGGGAAATCTGCATACGGCGATGGGAAAGCCTCGCCGGCGTAAATCCCGGGGACGCGCGCCGATCGACGGGATAAGCGCCGGGGTAACACCTCGCGGGGCCAGGATATCTCACGCGAATCATCGTAAATCCTCGGGCGAGCTGCCCTTCGGCGCCCGCGGGCAAGCCGAGCGTGAAGCCCGGGGGGCGCCTTTACGGCCATTGAGACGCGCGAGAGACAAAGAAAAGTGTTTCGAGCGCACGCGCCGGCGCGCATTGTGCGAAAGTAAAACGCCCGGGAGTGCTTGTGTATATATACATATACAGATGCGTGTGCCTCGGGAGCGGGCGAGAAGGAAACCGGAAGCCCCGGCCGATGACGCACGTCCCCGCCGCGGGGGGAAGAAAGTCAGTCGCGGGATCTAATTCTTCGAGATATCTCTCGAAAAGAGCTGTAACGCATCCCGGATCCTTTTGCCGTAGTGTGCACGTACGTGTAGGTGTATACGTAGGCGCGCGCAGGCAGAGCCGCTGACTTCCTTTCCCTCTTTTTCCGTGCACCGATTCCTCGCCGCTCCGCAAGAAGCGTGAAAGTTTTCGGTTTCGTTATTCAGGACCGGCTCGTGATCGAGCCTTTGACACTCGCCGTTCGACTGGTGCGCGGAATAAAAAGTATTCAGTGATTTTTCAAAAGCATTTCTTTTTTTCTTAACGTTTGTTGATTGTCCAAACATCGCAAGTCATTCAGCGCGGCACTTTATAAAGTTTATCGTTCAAATTATGAATGTATTTATCATTTGATTTTTATTTATATATACATTCTTCACGAGATTATCTTGCTTCTGGGGATATTGACAGAGCGTAAAGTGGGAATCATATTTTTAGAAATTCGAACAAATGCACTATTTAACATTGCAGTCTATTTCATGACATTCTACTTCTATATACATTTTATTTTGTATAAGCTCTATACAATTTAAAGTGTTTTAATGGTCCATCCAGATAGAAATAATAACTACAATTTGTAGCTTCTTCAAACTTCTTTATATTCTCAAAAATGTTTTAAAGGAAACATTAAACTGTCTAACAATTTCTTAGAAACGAATATAAGAACATGTTTTACTTTATCTTCAGTATAGTTATAGTTTAGTTGTACAATTATGTGTCATAAAGCAACGAAACTCATCTTGTTATAGTTAAAATCCTTTATTTTACTTTATTATTATAGTTTTAAAGTTCTACGTACAATAAACGTTATGGACTCCTATAACAAATAAAATCTTTTTTACACCTTTTCTTACTTTTACTATGCTTAAAAATAACTGAGCAACAACTATTTTTCAATATTACACTTTGTAATTTTTACACAAAAGAAATAACCAATCTAGATAAAGGTCATCTCGTAATTTATAAAAATAAACCTTGGATGAATCGAACCTTAAATGTTTATAAAAAAGTTTAAGAACTCTTAGCGTTTATTTATTATTGTATTATTGTGTCGTATACATAATTAAAAATTCAAATAGGTAATATCGACTTTTTATTTGTGAATCAATGCTGCTTGTTTAATAAAATGAAACTAAAGAACTCGCTATGATATAAAAGTTGTTAGTACATGAATAAACAGTCATTAAGTTTGAACTAATTTATTTCCAGTAATAAATGTGATATTATAATTAATAAAAAGCCTTCCACGATACCATTCATAAGAAATGTATTACATCTTTATTTTTTCATACATTGTCTGACTAATTGGAGTTAGCTACATGCATTGACTAAGGAGAAGCAGGGTAATTTGAGAAAACTCCCCATGTTTGAGCAGTGCAAAACCCGCAGTACTGCGCTGTAAACACTGCAGCCGTATACTTGCTCCGATTAGACCCGGCAGGCTTTGCAACCGAATTTCGATTTTTTTTTCCGCGGAGAACAATGCAGAGCCGGACCGGAGAAGCCTCGGGAGAAGCGGTTAGTTTAATTGCCGCGCGTAACGAGGGATAATTCAACGAGAGCCAAGCCCCCGACGCGATTCTCCCACGATTAGGCAGTCGCGCGGGCCCGGCGCCGAGTTCCCACCGCGCTGACATAGCCGCGCGGTGCCACCTCGGCGTGCGCGTAAAAAAAAAAAATCAAAGCCGCGCGGCCGAATGATCGTTACCCTACATCTGCATCTCGCGATTTCTGGGGCGCAATTACAAGCCCCGCGGGGCCCGAAAAAAAAAGGCCCCGCGCGCGGACACAGTTATATGCGCGTCCCGAAAGAAGCGCCCATTCGAGCTCGGGGCGCGTCCGAGCCGCGGTACCGTTGCGTCCTTCGCTCGCGCAACAAGAGTAAAATCGCGCGCGCATTCCGATGCAGGTCGTGGCTTCCTCTCGGCGCCCCTTCCACGTCTGCCGCGGCGGAAGGACGCGATCCCCTCGCGTGCACTGCACCTATATCGTATCCGCGCGTCCTGGCTCTCCTCCCCGGGAGGATCACCCGGCGGATTTCTCCCGGGTGAGCAAATACCCCCAGGAGGTGGGAGGCGCACGTGTGCGTATATATGTGGGCCTCGTGGACCCTGGTGAAAAACCGTTGGTCGTTCAATTAGCGCGAGTCGGCGGATCGGTCCGGCCAATATGTGTGGCAGGCGCGCTAAGAGGCGCCCCGCCAAGTGCGAGCGCTAATTTTTCCATTCTGCGCCAATTCCGAGGGATAACAGTAAAGCGCACTTTAATCGCGGGCTCGAAAATAAAACACTAATGGGGACTCGGTAACGGCGCCTATATATTATAAATCAGACGCGCGTGCACGCGTGCAAACATTGCTGAAAACCCCGGGTTTTTTGTCGGCGAACGAGCCCGATGGAAAATATAATCCGCGCGCTCATGGCTCCGAGGCGAGCTTTGCCATGGTAATTCTGATTGGAAAAGCAGGATGTGCGATCAACAGTTATGAGATTTATTGCTTTTCGTTTTTGCCATTGCCGCCCAGGCCTATGTCTTGTCGGGTGGAAAGGGTAACGTTTTGTAAATAGGAAAGTATACCATTAAAGCCGCCAGCGCGATTTTCGGGTAAGCAGTAAAAATTAAATCTGGCTAATCGCGCGTTCGTTAAAATCCTAATGTAATTTCTCGAAAGAGGACGAATGTCGGGGTCCGCTAGAAAATAATAAAGCATGACGAATGTCCAGGTGAATCAGATAAATACAATGATTGATTCTGGTATGTTATAATACACGCGTCGGGAGAGAAAGTCGAGGAAAATATTTAAATTCCCTCTGTATCAGAAGTAAACACTCGGATACCACATTCTTCCTTCGTGTCGCGCTAAGTAGTGCATCGCTTCAACTTGTACTCGCATTCCAAATATTATGCTATATTTATACCTACGCGTAAGTGATGTATAAAAATGTTGAATCTCGTATATATATACGTTATATAATAGGGTTATCCGCTTTTGTACTCGAATGAAACGTCTTCGTCATTCATGGGATAACTACATATGCATAGAAGGGGACTTAGAAAGCACCTACAATAACCGGAATAGCTGCTTCTTTCGAGAATTCCTAATGACTAATCGGTTGTATAAGACCTTACGAATTTGGAGGAAGACGCGAGGGCCGACACGCGAAACCGGAGAAAGCATTTCTCGTTGATTTGAATGAGATGAAGCAACGCCCGGATGGTTGCCCCCACAACAAAACAGGGCCTCATCAGCCGGCCGATGTCACCGCGCGCCAACAGTTTTCTGCACGTAGGAATACATCCTGCTACCAGGCGCACGCTAGGAAATACAGTTAGCCGCCGTTCCTGTTTCCTTTGTTTACACGCGCCGGGATTTTTTTCCTCCTCGGGCACTGCCGACCCGTGGAAAACACAGCCTGCCGATATACGTACAATCCACCAATCGGACTCCCCGTCCACTTACACGCACGCGGCCATGACACCCGGGCATTCGTTATATCCACGGCGCGATCGTTCACCCCGGCTGTGTGCACTCGGGAAAAACGGATGCTGCGGCAAGGTCGCGGGCGTGGTGACGCGGTGCACGAGCCGCGCATATTATGTAAATCGAACGTGCCGGTCCCGCTAGCCGCGCGCGGCCTTTCTGTGTCGAGTAGCTGTAACTCCCGAGTTTATCTATCTGTCGCCGGGCGCGTGCCCGCCGGCTCCCGAGGAGGAAGTATAGCCACCGGTCGATCGGGGCGTGGGCGACCCCATTGTTCGCGGGATGCGCCTCGAGTGCGTGCCGCGCGACGCGTGATTCCCGAGGCCGACACTTTTCATCTGTGTAAACGAGTTGTCGAACTGCCCGCGGTCGTTATTACCCACGGTTATACGACCCTTTTACCTCGGGCTGCGTTGGGAGGCGGGATTATATTGCCCGCGTCGCCGACTCGTAGCCTAAATAGCATAACGAAAAGGTGCGCACCGCTTACGCAAGCCTCGAGGACTTACTTCCAGTTCTTCTCGTTAGCCAATGATCTAATGATGCTAACGCAGCTCCTTTTTAATCGGAGAGCCCACTCGAATTTCTAGCGGTACGATTAAATTAACATATCAATCGAATAGAGTGTTATAATTTTCCCCTTTTTCTATGGGATCGCGTTTAAGAGAGTCGAACAGGATTGTATTGTACGAAAAAGCTTGATATTGTACGAGTATTGTATATTGGCGCAGACGAGCTAATAATGTACTTCAAATCTAATATCTAATAACTGTAAATCTTTATTCTCCTGTTTATAACATCTTTTTTTAATAATGATTATTTAATTGAAATTTAATTAACTGTTTTATAATTATAACTAATCTAATAATAGTATGTTTAATCAAAACTATCTGCAGCGGAAGTTTAATATTATAATGATACCAAAAGTTCAGGTGTTTGTAACAGATCTTTTTGATATGGAAATAATGAATAAATCTAAAAGTAAACTTTGTTAAACAATTACATACTATTGATTATTTTATAATTTTACAATATATTGTGTTGAATATAGGAATAAATGCAAATAAAGTGTGTGAGATAGAAACGAATTTTTCAGGTTCATAATATTTTTCAGCTTAATAATAAATTTTGAAAAAAAAATTAACATTCAGTTAACATTTAAAATGTTAACTAGTATTGCTTTGAGAATACTGAATATTTGCATACTACCATCGTTCTGTTTGTCAAATGATTTATGCTAATATTCTAACTTTTCAAAGAAATTAACTTTAGTCTTCATAAGATACAAAATGCTGTATGAATATAAAGTTACATAAATATTACGGTTTCGCGTTCTCAATACACAAACAGTTTAAGTAATGAACTATATGATGCATGTATATCTATAAAAATAAATATTCTTGCTTTAATCTTTTTTAAAATTAACAAAATAATTATTGGTATATTATTAAAAATATTTTGTAAAGTAAAATGAGCGTTTAATTCTAAACTTAGATTTAAATAGTTAGAAATTCTATGTATCAATTAATTATAAATAATAATTTTTAGCCTTTATAGAAATAAACTCTTTAATTTTTTACTGTATAATAAACTTTTGCACGTGTAGATTCAATTACCCTGTATTGATTCCATATATTATATACATACATTGTAATGACAGTAGAAATAACAATGCATTTGAACAACAATGTTTGCGGTATGCTATTGTGTCAAGTATACGTAATCATAAAGTAATATGATCGACAAAAATAAATTGCAATATAACAGCAAGTGATCTTGAACTTTTTAAAGTTATTAGAGTTTCTTATAATTTTTTTGATAGTTGTCGCATAGAAAGTCAACAATTAACTTTTAACAATAATTATTTTGATTTTTTGAATATGAAAGGTCCTTATAGGTAATAAGATACTCGAAAACATGTTAATTTTATAAAAAAAATTCTGTAGCATAGTTGAATGAATGTTTATTTGAAATTCTGAACATTTATAAAAAGTAAATAATAACAGGATGTACTAATATGTATGCACAAATAAACTTCTGGACAAATTATATATACACATATATACACATGGATATAATACATTCAAAAATATTTTTAAATAATAGTATATGTACACATCTTGTTCCAAAACTTGTACTTGAACTTGCTTGAAATTGGAATCTTTCAGTTTTATTTTTCAATGATTTTTAATATTTAAAATTACAAACATCAATTCCTGTAAAAATAAAAAATGTATTCTTTGTGATAAAAATCAACTATATATAATAATAATATTCAATAAAAATCTACATGGTTGAAAAATTTGGATTTACCTATAAGTATCTCATCTATTTAAACTTTTTCTTTATCTGCATACTCGTCTTTCTTTACCCAAAAGCGTTCCAACTGATCCTGAGTAAAAGTGACTACGCCGTCAATATCATCTTTGTACTTGTTTACCCATTTTCCAGCTATTTTAAGGTATCTTCCCACCTTTTTACTGTAGCGGACCGCCTTTTTGGATGCTTTTTTAACTCCTCTAGTAATAGTACCAAGAATCTATCATAAATTTAAAACAATGTAAAACAACAATATTTATATAATATTATTAATGTTGTATTAAAATATCGTAATATTTATATTAATCGATAAAAAATTATGATAATAAGCAATTATTACTCTCGAAAGTCCTTTTCTGTCCAGCCCTTCTTCTACATCATATTCAATTTCTTCTATTTCTTGGATTTCTTCTGCAGGTGCAAGAGCTACATTATGTTTGTCAGTTGAGGCTACTTCCAGGGCCTCAATTGGTACCGCTGTTGTTACTGTTACGAATGTACAAATCGCAAGAAGTACAACGATACTAAAGGATGCCATTTTACTGTCTCTTGGATTAAAAAATCAATACACAACTGGATTAGGATACTTTTGAGAATAACAGATATCTTTAAAGTATTGTCTTCCAGTACACTACACTTTTGCCTTCATATTCTTTAGTGATATAATATTGAATGAAACCTAATTCAAACTAAATAATGAGATTGTATTGCGTCTATTTCTAAAGCATTATATCTGTAAATGAACAAAAGAACAGCTTTCGATAAAGAACCCCAAATTATTAATTGTATCGGGAAATGACAATAAATTCTTCAAATAATTTCATGAAACCAATATTCATTTTTATCTTTAAAATAAACACGAATTAAATAATAATAATAAATAATGATAAAGTGAATCTTTAATAAATACTTTAACATTTATTCTATTTAGTAGGTTTTAAACATTTGGTAATAATATAGTGGTTTTTTGAAAAAATAGTTTTAAGAAATTAGCAACAAATTTTTTCATAGAATATATAATTGAAGTATGTATTATTAGTTTTTAATACATGAAATACTATTGTGAAATTAAATGATATATATATATATATATCCTGAACTCAATTTTATTCTCCACAATATTTAATAATTACATAATTAAATAATTTGTATTTTACTGTTGTATTTTTGTGTTGAATGATCTTTTCTTGTCGACGTATGAGTAACTAACCTTATACTCCAATCTAATTATTATCAATCAATTCAGTTACTCAGTCTTTTAAAAATTAAATTACACTAATAATCAATAAACGATTACATGCAGTGATTATTTTAAGTAAATGGATAAAAATAAGGTTAATAAAATAAATATTCAAGTAAATTTTCTGTTTTATTAAAACTAATTATAAATATTTAATTATAAATATTTAATATTATATACGAATTATCTGTTAAAAGTTATCTTATATAATTATTTGAATTCAATCAAATTCGATATTCATTCCTGTTTCATTTTTACAATCAAACATCGTCGTTTGTTAACTTCCAGGTAGTTTACCTGCAACATAACCATTTTTTAAAACATTGATTTTTTTAACATTAAAAAAAATTTAATGATACAGTTTGTAAAAAATTACCATGCATTTAACATTGAGTTTTTGATTTTCAGTACACAAGCTAGCAGCTTCCCTAAAGCACTTGTCATCATACTTATTTACCTGTTTGAAATACTAAAATTTTATGGAAATTAAAAAAGGTATTATAGAGATTTGTGAATAAATAAAATGTTATAAATATATTCTTCTATAAATAATTACAAAATTTACGCGAATTGAACGATTTTATAGAAAATTTTAATTATAATAATTATTAAATTTTTTGCACTATTTTAAACTTTTGCAAGCAAAATTAATGTAAAAATATTATTCATCAAATATTTTAACAGTTATATATTTTAATCTTAATTTTTTGTAAAATAAATAAAAACATTCATATAAAGCAAACTTTTTGGTTAATTCAAAAGCTCTAATAAACTGTAATCTCTAAATAATAAACAAGAAATTTATTTATTATTGGTCTCGATAGAAAATAGTTTCTAATATAAATTAATATAATATAATAATAAATTAACTGCATAAATCAATAGTGAAGCATGTATAATATTCAGCTGTTTGTTGTCCATTAAAAATGTAAATAATAATATTATTTTTTAAGTTTAAATTAAAAATTTTATTTAAATTTGAGTTACAACTGTAAAGTTAAGTTATACCAACGAGAAAAATATATTTTATAGAAAATTTTACATTGAAATAAATACAACTATACATTACTTCAAGCTCGCTTTCTTCTGCCAGCGAGTTTGTAGGTAGAGCCGTTACAACGGTAATGAAGAAAATAATAGCGAAAATAGTAACGAGGCGAAGGGACACCATTGTATCTTCTTCTTGATCAGTAGACGAACCGATATAATGTATAATTTAAATTTGAGCCGTTTAGGACTTGATGATTTATATTTATATCATCTGAAAGACTTTTAATACGTCACATTATGTAACGAAAGCGATGATTAATCTAATATTTTTGCCGATTCAATATTTGAACAAGCACTATTTTATTTTTCTAATGTTTTATGCATAGAATGATGAAGAGAGAACATAAAAAAAATACACATTCAGATGAAATAGACATTAAAAGAAGCCCATATATTATACTTTATAATCTCACAATAAAAATTTTCTTTATTAGTACTGTACCGACTGATTCTAGTATACATAGACTTGTAAAATAATGTATTCTGATAATATGTTACCTTTTTCAGCGAAAAAGATTGTTTAAAAATGATAAAGAATTTAGTAAAAGTACTTCATGTGTTAATAAATCTTTTCGGCTATCAGTTACGGTGTATCACACAAACAATGAATTTAATAGCGTGTTATTAAATAGACACTATGTTATTGATACCGAAAATGCAGCAAAAAGACGGCGAAAAGTGCAACTCGACGAGCGCCGCGCGATACATTAATGACTTCCACTGCGCGTATGGCCGTATTGGACAAAAAAAAAGATACATATTAATACAGCTTTATCCGCGGACGTGATGTTGAATGCCATTCGCTACTTGTAAAGGAAGGACCGGACCTTGTACACACATTATTCCACGAATTTCCCCGTGGAATTTGGGTAAACGTTTTCCTGATAACAGGCATAACACGTAACCAGAGCCGAGTGGCTTAGCGGGCAGAGCGGCACCCGAGGCGCCTCGGCGTCTTTCCTTCGAATATTTTCAGGCCGCCGCGGCACATTGTCCCGGGGCAGCCGGCCGCGATAATCGCGGGAGCCGTTGAGGCGGCAGCGGCCGCGCGGGCGTCTCGCTTCCTCGAAAGGAGGACCCCGGGGCCAGGAAGCCCCCGCAATTAGAGTGAAAAATCCCGGAGGCTGCGGGCTCGTTGCTTCTTACTCGGGATAATTCGCGGCGGGCGACACGGGGCGGGGAAGAAAAAGAAGGGGGATAGTGGACGTGGAAGAAAGGAGAGTTTCGAGCGTGTGTATATATATATATATATACGGGGTCAGGGCGCCGCGCGGCCGATCGACCGTGACACGCGCTCCGTTGGATCGGGCCCCTGACATGCTTTCGTATTAATACGCGCCGGCGAGTGCGCAGGTGGAGCCCGCGGGGATTTCGCGGCGCTCTCTTTACTTTTCCCGTGGCCGCGGCCCTGTCTTTTCATACCGATTGACTTTCTCGGGCAGCCGCGCGCGCTCTGATACGCAGCCGACCCGTGCCCCCCCCGACGCGGGACCGGGCGCTCGCTCGACTGACCCTTTTAAGGTGAGGCCGAGCCCTTGGATGACGCTGCGATAGTTGCGTCGCCGAGAAAAAGGATCCCTTTTTTTTTGCCGATCGAGCCGGTCTTGTTCTAATCGGCTTTTCCGGCCGACGTTATATTAGTTGCGTGTAGTAATCGCGTGCCCTCAAGAGCAAAACATGCTTATGTCATTATGGAAAGTCTCTTTGACGGGATGGATATAAATATTTGAGCGGGAGGTACGATGCTGCCGAACACCTGTCCTCGCGCGAACTCGTGTTTTTCAACGATTATCTGGAAAAAGCTTTATCTGGCTAAGCAAACTTTCTTGATGAGTACAAACATAGCAGTTTTATCGCATTAATTTCCTCCTTATCGCGATACCGCTAAGAAGCCGAGTACTCATTGTCTCTGCGATGTATATATTCAAATATTGAATAGATTAAAACGTTACAGAGAATATTAGCCCCGCTCCGTGTTGATATACACACATACACACAGAACCAACAGGATATGAAAATTTGATAATATTTACGAAAGATCTCTGCGGGAAGCCGAGGGGGTCACAAATAGCCAAGGACACGTAAGCGGAAGCCGACACCTGCACCCCGCGAAAGGCCGCGAAGGCAGCCGGGGTATCCCGTTATATCCCCGCGGAGAACCGGCCTTGGGGGCTGGTGCACCCGCGACACCGCCGTTATACATATCGGCTCGATTAGCGCGGGCCCTGCCCCCCCCCCCCCCGGGCGGCCTGTTGACACCGAGCCAACTGTACTCCGGGGCGCAGCTGGACCCGCGCCCGCCCTCGATTAGCGAGATCCTTCTAATAAGAGGAGCACGCACGCACGCAGCATCCCGCTACCGGAACAGTTATCATACCGCGGCTCCGTCCCCTTTGCATCCGCGTCGCCGCGATCTCCCGGCAATATAAGACCGGGAGATCCAAGTAGGCCGCGGCACGCCTCTAGCCGCCCCCTTTTTCCCCCCACCTTTTTTTCTTTTTCTCGTTACATCCTCCTCCGAAAAATATATCGGGCGAATTAACGAGCCGTTGTCGAGTGCACCGCGTCCGGACGCAGCCTCCGGGGGGGGACTATGCGGCGGACTCGGCCGATCGTTACGGGCGACATCGGTATCCTGGGCGGCTGCTCGGCGCCTTTTTTTTTTTTTATATTTTGCGGGAGAGGAGAAGTTGAAAAAAAAGGAAGCCGGCGCAGTCCACTTGGGAACCGGGTCGTCTTTCGATCGAAGGAAAGAGCTTTTTTCCCTGAGCTTCGTGCTCCTTTTCCGCCGTTCGTACGAAAGCCACAGTCCGCACTGTAAACAGCCGTAAAGAAAAAAAAAAAATACTTGTTTTTTAAAGTCCTGTTTTATTATTATACATAGAGTTCCACTCCGCGCGAAAATAGTTTTTATGCGTTCCAATTTTCTTTTTTAGCCGCGGGCCCGGCTCGCGCGTACGTGGATGTGCACAAGAAGCAAAACTTTCGTCTTGCCTGCGTACGTGTATGCATTGCGCGGTGGCCGCCCGGCCGACCGCCGGAAAAATCCTCAGCTTGACATAATTGCATGCATAATAAATGCGCTAACCCGAGATTAACACGAAACCCCCGGTGCATTGAATAATCTACTTGCCGCATTGTGATAAAAACATTACAGGCCCCGTGTAACTGCTTGCAAGGAGAGAATATAATGCCTCGCGCGCGTCACTTTTAGTTTTTACAGCGTCGCGGCACTAAATTTCGTCTCCGCCGCCTCGTCGGGCTAATATTACATTCGAGTCCCAGTGTCTCGACCTTTACACTTGGCTGGGAGACAAGAGAAATAGAAATTTCTGAAAAGTACCAGCTTGCCAAGTAACGCCCAATAAATAAAAGCTTGAAGAAACACTGACGCCGTCATTTTCGCATTAAAAGATATTGATTTTTCGTCCAAATGACTTTCTTTAAGCACGAGGCACTTCGTAAACATAAAAGAATAGTACACGCTGTTATATAGCTACCGAACGACTTAAACTAATAACTATATAAACCAATGTATTAGTAACTGAATGTACGTAAACTTTTATTTATCAGATTACATTAAAATAAACATGCGTCGATTAGTCAATTTAATAAATAGAATATGCAATATATCTAATAATATTATAGTTTTGAATTAATAGTTAAATTAATTTATAGTATGATAATGTAATAACCAGTTTCTATAAATAACTTTCTTAGTAGACATTTGACTAGGTTGTAAATGAACTCTTAAATCAACAATATCAACAAATAACTGCAATAAAACTCATTGAAAATCAAAACCATGTGAATGCTGAGAGAGAGAATACACGGACGTGAAATAGTAGTGTTATTTATATAGATATTCCATTATTGATTTTTTTATACAATCGCGTATAAAATTGTAATCACTGGCATTAGGATTCTGCAATCACAGGAGATAAAATCTGCACCGAGATACTTCGAACGCAATATACCAAGCTAATCCGAGGCTACTGTTTGCTTTGAGCCCGCGCCTCGGCGGCAGGTTACGTCTTAAGTGAATTCCGTTAGCTCCGGCTGCATTAGCCGCCATTCCGCGGGGAGCCGGGGATGGGTTAAAGTTTTGCGCGGGGGCCGGCGCCGCGGAATCGGAATCCCGCGCTTCCCATCGCGGCCGCCGCGGGCATTTCCATTCCCGCGTACATTAGCTTTTCTTTTTTCCCCCCGGCGGCCCGTGTAACAACGCGACCGTTAGTCCCGGGGCTCGCCGGTAAGCGCCACCTGTAGGTTATAATTGGCTCGCCGGGGGGCGTACCGCGACGATTCGGAGTATTCGGGGGGAGGGACGCGCAGGGGTGGCAGGGTAGCCGCTCGGAGGAAAATTCGACTTTTACCGAGAGAGTTGAAGCTCGATAGCTAATTAGAGGTTTAACCGGGTCTCTTGATGATTATCGCGATAGTCCTCGCGATACCTACAGAGGTTCAAATGCGTATCGTGGTTATATCGCGTACGTACTGTGTTTATAGCGAGCTGTATTCTGAATGTGTTGAGAGATTGAGAGGTGCGCAGTCGGTCTTTTTCATCACTTTCTGTTGTGTAATTGAAAATAGTGCAAAGTGACTGTTTATCGACACTGACCTTTTAAGCGTAATCCATTGAATTACATTCGCGTGAATAGGTATGGAAAATACATGACCGTAGCAGGTCAGTCGTTAACTGTAAGTTGATTTCCACGCGAAAAAGAAAATGAAATGGCATTTTAACGATAAATTTATCTGAAATACTTAAGTCTTTGGCAGTCTATGAAAATTCATGTTTCTTCCGAGTATTCCAAATAAATCGCATTAAACTTTTTAACTGCATACACTTATGCATAGAAATATTTGACGCAAAATCATTTAAATAATCGTATAGAGCAAGATAATTTTTTACACATTGAAAACTATATTTAGATTTAATTGAGGCTGATAAATGCTGCATTATAGGAGTAAAACTCATTAGGAGATTTATTATTATTCAAGTTAATAAAGCTCCGCTTTGTACGAATTATATACCAAAGCTTTCGATGATCGTTACCTCATTAGAATGATTCAAATGGAACATCTTCTATCAAAAGAGATTTAATAATCCACATAAACATATGTTATTAAAATAATTATTTTACGTATTATTAATTGATTCGGCTTTGATGCCCTATTTTCTAGTGAGATGCTCGACACTGTTCCCACCATCAGTTAGTTGGTGTTCCTTCGCTACTCACTGGAGGGAATTAGATTAAGGTTAACAATTAGTTTTTTAAATAATGTAACAATAACAACGATACGATAACAACAACGATAATTTAAAAGACAGAAAATTGGCCTTAAAAATTACGTTATTTACTTTCTATAATTTTTGCATTCGCAATTGAAACTTTTACATTAATGCGATAAGTTTCACGAGACTTAGTAAGTACTTACCACTTTTATGCAAAACAGCAATACAAGAATTAAGTTGAATTTATAGATTAGAGTCCTGATAAATGTCCATATGCGGCAGACCCTAAAAATGGAACAATCATTTCCATTTAATTAATGAATTCCATTTAATCGGATATAGCTTGCTAAGATTCAGCCGGAAACCAATGAAAATTCTCTAGATGCGTGCAAGAACGAAATCAAGGGTACTCGTGAACGAGGTGTTCCAGAAAGAACGAAAGAAAACGCACACGATCCGGGCGCGTTTGAGCGCGTGCGCACACGAGAGAGAAGCGCATTGTTTACAGTCGAGAAAGAAGAAAGTAAAGTGCGGAGGCTTGGACGCATGCCTTTGGCGCTTCTCTCGGATCATTGACATCATCGCGCCGAGCACCGCCGGAGAGCTTTTATTTTTCGAGGAGAAATCTGGAAGGTTCGAGGTTGGCCGGCCGTGTGGACGTTGGCAATAAGTCGGTAAGGAAACACCGTGGGACCACCCGCGCTCAACGTCAGTTATCATTGTTGAAGATGATTATCGCGGACTCTGCGGCTATTAGTTCCCGTCAGGATGCGGGGCCAGGACTCCTAGAAACGTTGGAAAGCCGATTTCCACCCAAATGTGTATTCAATTCCCTAATCGATGCATTCCGAGTGGTTTCTGCACGGAGTCCGTGCAGCCGCATCATTAAAAAGAACCCTATCGATTTCACTAATGTCTGTCTTGTCGCGCGAAAGATTGACGGATTGCCAGTAAAAGAAAAAAAGGAAAAAATTCATTTTCACGTCATTACGTAAGCGCACTACTCTTCGATAATTTAAGCACGTGTATAAAGTAATGGGACCGTTACTCGGCGAGCGTTAGCGCTTTTTCAATGTCGATTAGAAGTCCGCCTAATTCCCGCAAAAAGCTGAAGAGGTGGCTGGCCATGTAGAAAAATGAATATTTCAAGAATAATTGTAATTAAGTTTATTTAAAATTTATGAGTTGGTTAATGCTAGAGTTCTTGCCTGGAAATATGCCACTGCGAGATAAAAGGTACACCGTCCCGTTGGTTAAAAGCTGCAAAAAGTGCAGCTATAACTGCTCGCAGCCTGTACCGGGGAGTCCTCTTAACGAGCGTATCAGTTTGGAAATCTGGTCTAAAGCGTGGAAGTAGATTAGGAGGGGGGGTTGGGGGGGAGAAAGGGCCCTTAAGCTGAAAAACGCCGGGCGCTATCGGGGTAGCATCAGCGGCGCCCTGCCGGACCGCCTGGGATCCTCCGCGTATATCCGGCTGAAAAAAAAAAAAAACAAAAAGACAAATCGGCACGGCGTCCGGCTGCTACTCAACGCGCACACATGTACCTGTGCCCAAAGGAGATTCTTGTTTTCCATTAGCGGCGTCCGGGGGCGCCGGGCAAACCGAGGGGCCCCGGGGGGTCGCCCTCGGGGAAAAATCGCGACGAAAAATGCGAAGGAAGGAAGGGAAAAAGAAGAAAAAAAAAAAAAATGGGCGGCGCGGCGCATTCCTGCGGCGCGGCGGCCTAGGCGCGCGGAGCCGCGGCGCCATTGGCCGTACGGTTCCCGGGGCGGCCCCCACCCGTGGGCCCGCGGGGCCCGTTCCAGCCCAGGCTATAAGAGGCCCCGCGCGGGATTTTCATCTTCCAGAAAGCCCAGTGAAAGAGCCAGCCCGAGAGCGACGAGCCCCAGCCGACATCGAGCCCCTTGCCCGACACACACGTCCCACGGAGTGCCTTCGCGCCCCACTGGTACGTAGAGCCGAAAGAAAGCCCCGGGCCGTAGCCGAGTGCGCGAGTCGAGGAGGGCCATAGCACCCCCCAGTGACCGGCCTCGGCCACCCTCCCGAAGCCCTCCGAGTCGCGCGGACGTACGAAGAGCCGAGAAAGTTTGGGACGGGAAGCGCGGGCCGCCTCGAATTTTCCGCTCCAAGCCCCCGGGAAGAAAAAGTGTCGTCAGGGAAGAAGTGGCAGCGAACCCACGCGAATATGTGAGCAATTGAGTTGGCCCGCTTCCGGGTTTGCCGGCCCCCAATTAACAGTTCTTATCTATGCGCTTATCGGTAAGTTGGCAGCCAGGCGGCCAGCGAGGGGCAGGAAAAAAAAAACTCTAATAAGCGGGCAATTATAATGAAGCGGCGGGACGCAGCCGGGCGTTGTAAGAAAAGTGGACACTGGCCGTGGCTCTATTACAGATCGCCGGCCACGAATAAAACGGTTGGCCAACGAGTCAACATCAATTTTAATAGGCCGTTCTCGGTTCCCCGGCGCCGATCCCGAGGCGGCCGCGCCTCCGCGACAGAATACGTGTATATACATGTATACAGCACCATCGGCGGCGAGTGGGACGCGCCGCGCCGCCGCCAGTAGGTCGCGACCGCCTTTTCGGAGTAACGGTGCCCACGAGGCAGGCGCGGGTCAAGAAACCCGCTCGATCGGAAGTGGGCTAACGAGCCCGCCCCCGGAGCCGAGAGAGACCCCCCCCCCTCCCCTCTAACGCCCGCCTCCTCCGCCGGCCCCCGCCGAGCCGCTGGCCTACTTTCATGGTCAAGGATCCCCCACCAGGCCGCATACCTGCAGGTGCGCGACGCGCGCTCCTGTGTGTGTGTACGTGTACGTACGTAGAGTATCGCGATTTCGCGGTGGGATTATCTAAGCGCGTCGTTCGGCGGCTGGTTCCCCCGGCTAACTGTTCCCCGAGGGATATCGGCAGGCCCGGCGGGACGCTGCAGACGAGTCGTGATGATCGGTTGGGAATCGGTTTATCGTTCCGGGGAAGGCGCTAGTGGCCGTATCGGACTGGCTGCCCAGCCATCGGCCCGGCTTAATGACAGGAATCATCTGTTGCCCACGATGCAGGATTACCCGTGATTATCAGGTGTGATTCCGGCCGGGGGATATGGGCTCCTTCCTCGGGCTCTTATGGTACAGGCGGCGGCTTTCGCCATGACCATTCAGTATCAAATTAGGCTTAACAATAGACTGCATAGGAAGGAGTAATTGATACGCGGTGACTCGTTTCGACAGTCGTTTATGTACTGGCCGTGACTTTGCAAGTTGTAAAAATCTCCGTGAGAAAAAAAGGCGACCTCGTACCCCGGCCCACTTTCGTGGTCAAGGTTCCTTTCGACTGCCGACCTCAGGAATGTTTTCGTACTCGAGGATGCAATCAAGTGAATAACCGGTGATCTTTTTACATGGTTCCCAGCAGAAACGCGGTACAGCTAATTAACTTTCTTTGTATCTTCATCGATGCTTCATCGATCTTGTGCAAAGATTGTTTCATCCCCGTTGATTATACATGAACAAAATGACATGTAGGCATGCAATTAGAAAAAAAAAATTGCTCATCAAGCCCCCTTCGTTTCCGTACATGACCAATGAATAATTGAGGTCCGCGCAACGTCCGCGCATTACTAATTTCTCCACACCCCGAGGGTCAGCAGCTCGGCATTAGCCAAATCGCCCAGAGACCAGCGGCTCTCTCTCCGGAAGCGCGCGTCCTGCCTGGGCACTCGCTCGTCCTTCGGCTTAGCGCGTAACACTTTCGGCTCTCGGTCTAGTTGCCAACGAAAGGACCGCCAGAGAGAGAACGAAGCGCGCGGGGAAAGTCCCCGCGGCAGGACACATTTTCAGCGCGTAACGCGCGCGCGTCACGCGAGAAGCCGCGAGAAAGCGCCGGCGGTTTTCTAAAATTAAAAAAAAAAAAGGACAATCCGAGACGAATCCGCAGCCCCGATTAACGAGTCGCCCTCTTTCCCATCCCGAACAGCGCAAGATGCAAAGCAAGCAGTACCTCGCCCTGTGCCTGGTGGCCCTGGTCCTAGGCCAGAGCTTCGCCCTGCCCCAGCAGATCCTCCACCAGCAGGTCGAGGCGGGCAGGAAGTTCGCGGAGAAGCCCAACGCCATGAAGAAGGTGGCGCTCGACGACATTGAGGACATAAACACCAACTCGATCCAGGTAACCATTCGTTGACGTGCACGCGCACTGCCCCCGGCAGAGGTAGTCCCCTCACGGCTAACGATTTTCTCTCCCCAGGAGGCCGGAGGCACGGGCTTCTCCTGGTCGAACATGCTGGGCATGCTGATGCAGATGCTGCTGGGCCAGACGGCCAGCATCGCCGGCCCGAGCAAGAACGAGATCGACGACGGGGTGCCGGCCAGCCCCTGGGCCAACTTCCTCTCCGTCGGCCTCCGAGTCCTCACGGCCATCCTGGGAGGACCTCAGCAGCAGGTCGACGGGATCGACAAGGTCGACAGCCAGAACAGCAGCCCCATGCAGGTACAAACGCTTCCGCGATCTCCCGCTCCCTACCGATTCCCACCTGTTAAGCGCAATAAGAGCCGAGCGCTGCTCTGCGCCCGATTTCTGGCAAACCGCCTCCTGCGTTTATCTCTATTGTGCGCGCAGTTGGCAGAAATTGGGTCGGAGCAGTGGGTGTATTATATTTCGGCCTACTGCTCAACCGACTCTTTAGACTATAGTCCTATGGTCGTCCCCACACGTTCACTTAGAAGCTTTTGCACGTAATTGCGCTTATACATATATAGAAATGCCATATACCTTGAGAGTTGTAGGTTTTATTCAACTTTCTCTTTTCAATAATTTTCTTCAATTAATTGAATTAATATTATATCGAAATTTACGTTTGAATATCTTCATTTACAGAATTAATGAATAGTTTATATATTAATTTCATAAAATTTAATTGTCATTATTAATGGCGTTGAAATTGGCGCTTTACATATAAAATCATATTCACGTAAAGCTTAGCATTTATTTTACTAAGAAATGGATGCATGCATTTCGACTCTATTTTATCCTTTAAAGTATTACTGATGTGCATTAGCGGCTGAAATGAAAAAAGCATAGTCAACGCAAGATGCTAAAGTTAAAACCAAATAACTCTACAAATTATATATTTAGTATTAATAAGCGCACGTAGTTTTATCCCAAATAACATAACTTTCTTATCCGTAGGATGAAAGAAATAATAAAAATAAGAACAAACGCCACGTGCTTATATAATATTGTATATATTTATATTATAAGTTAGCAAAGTGTAAATATACATAATGATACATTAGAATGGATGTAATTTACGCACACATTAGGGAATATTGACAGCGGTGCTGGGCGCGTTTCTGGGACAGGGCAGGAACCCAGAGCAGGTGTCTCAGATAGCCGGCCAGGCGAGCGAGGTTAGTAGACGTGATGCTGTACAATTCAACACAAGCACAAACACACAAACACAATCAACCACCTACACTCAGACTCTGTAGTACTCGCGAAATACGGTGCAGTAGTCCATGCACTTGCTTATGTAACATATCTATGCCGTAGTCGTTACTTTCAGATAAGGGAGGAGGATCGCAATTGCATTCTAGTTGCATTCCACTACCAGTGATATCGCGACAATCTTGCAAAGACGTGAAAATATACTCGATTCATGGACGACCTTGCAAAAAGGTCGATTATTATCACTTTCGCCGTAAAAATAGATTATCGATATCCTTCTCTCTTACTGTTTTTGTGTTTATTGGAAGCTTATTTATATAGTGTACAGTAAATTAGCTACATCTATTTTATATATTATAATATACATATTGTTTATTGAACTAGCTTACATACAAAGCTGGAGAATTATTATTTTTTTTTATCGCAAAGACATTTATACGTTGAGACTCATCTTTTGACTTTTATCGTTCTTTCGACCGGATGAAATCAATCGTAAAAGATTATAACCAACTTTACTGACACCGACCAAGCGCAAAGGATTGAACTATATAACGATCGGGAAATTAATAAAAAGAGTAGATAAAACTTTACAAGCCTTCGGCTTGACTCGCAGTAAATCTCGAACGACGGCATTAACACAGAAATGACAAAGACACAGACCCACACGATAACGTTAACAGAAAACTTTTGAACGAGTGCGAGTTGCAAAAAGTCCGTACTAAAACGGGAGACGACGAGTTCGAAGTTTTGACTATTACCAGACGACAATCAATCCCTAAGATATCGTTCCTAAGTGCCTATCTCTTGCCCCAAGCAGTTCATCAACATCGTGATCAACCTCCTGGACGCCCTGAAGACCTCCTTCTCCCACCGCTCGCTGCAGGCGCGCTCCATCGGCAGGAAGGACACCGTCTCCGAGGCAGCCGTCGCCTCCATCTCCATGCTCAAGGTATGTCTAGAGTGCGAACGGCTGGCCGTTCGGGACTGACGATCGTTATTTTGCAGGGCTACGTCAGGTCGATGAAGTCCTTCAGTAACGTCGGCCGAGCCGAGGAGGAGGGTCAGAGAGGCTGCGCCGAGCGGGCCTTGTGCGAGGCCAGCGCCGAGTGCGCCGCCGACTCCCAGGGAACGACGTCCATCTTCTGCCAACTTGGATCGTGAGTGCCCTCGTTTCCCTTTGATTTTCAATGGCGCCGAGAGCCGTGTCGTCTGACGTCTAACCATGGGCGCTGTTTCCAGGTACGCGACGAGCTACCTCCTGCAGAGGCAGAGCGGCGTGGGCTTCGAGGCCCTCTACGAGGCGGGCCGACGCGGGCGCTCGGGCGAGGACTGCCGGACGCTCTTCCTCGACTGCAACGCCGTCTGAGCGGCCCCCGCGACCCCCCCGACGGACGACCTTCACACGCACGCACAACACGCACAGAGGACGCGAGAGAGGAAGCGGCGCGGCCCGCCAGCAGACTGACGCGGAGGGCCCGGGCCCGCCCCCGCATATTTATTGATATATATATATATATGTATGTATACACATATACGCGAGGACCCAGAGGTCCTCCCCGAGGGGCCCGCGGCAGGACCCCCGGACGACCGCCGGCTGTATGGGCCCACTCGAAGTCGCGGCCGCGCGGCCCCACCGGAGGAGGAGACGAAAACGCGCGGCCGCGATCGCGCGTCCACGAGGAAAAAAAACAAAAACACTCCCTCGTGCATCCCGGTTTCACGTGACTGCAGTTCGCATCTCGGGGCTTGTCTGTGCACGCGCCCCTTGATGCCATCTGCTCGTACTCTTATAATAAATATACATAACGCATCTCTTTGTTTTACCGACCCATTGATACTCATGATTATTCGTCCCCTGAGCCCCCGACCCCTTCCCGAGCCCCCTTTCCCTTTTCATGTATATAGGCGTAATCTGTAAGTGCATTGCGCACGGCTGGAGTAAGGCAAAGACGTTATAATGCAGCTCACGATTATCATATTTTAGGTGTAATTATAATTTTTGTATGTATGCGCTGAGGTATGATCCTAATTTTAACGAGTATTTAATAAAACAAATTATTATTATAACAATTGACATACTGCTTTTATCATTGATTCCCACAAGACCTCATCCTAATTCCTTCATAATTATACAAGAAAAATGTCAGAAATTGTGATTTGTTATTGCTATAAGGACGATTATTCTAAATAATTACATTAATCAGTAGAATCAAAATGTTTGACAAACATATTAACACACTGATTGTGTTTCTAACATAGACGTAATTAACTTTTTTTCAATTTGTTATCGGGCTCTTGATCGGGCACGTACAAATATATACCGTATCTCGAATATTACAACCAAAAGAGAAATGAGCTCGGAAATGAGTTATATAAGGAGTACCAAGTAGCTCCAACCAATTTGTTCCGCAAACCATGTTAAAGAGTAACAACACTTTTACATCAAACGCACAAGTATCTACAAACTCCTGCGATTGTCATAGCACACGGTCCACACGCTGTGCCGAATTTCACAAACCCCCTCGACTTGACGGTCTTGGATATCAGGGTCACCCTGGCGATTAGGCCCCCCGGCGCAATTAGGAGGCTTTCCTCGGATTTAAATTGACCAAGAATCCGGTCACTCGGTCGCGATTGTCCCCGGGCGTCGCGGCCCAAAAACGTGGCGCCGTAAATTGCCGGAAGGCTTCACGCCCGCGGACTCGGGCGCAAGAGGCCCACCGGCCGACCACCAGACGAACAGTCGGGAGGAGAGCGCGCCAAGGTGATTGTGCCCACGGAGCCCCTGTCGCAAGCTCCAGGATGACCCTCAAGGAGCTCCTCAAGCTCGGCGGCCTCCACGACATCGTCGCGCCGCCGACGCCGGTGATCGAGAGGTTCCACCACAGCGGACACCACCACTACCACCACCACCATAACCATGGGCATGGACACGGGCACGGGCACGGGTGGCACGGGTACGGTGAGATTAGTTGTTAAACATATGCACGTGTGTTGTACCTATGTATCGCAATTTTAGTCACAAAAGTAAAAGCAGTGGAGGGGGTCACAGCAGTGCCGCTATCAGCGCATTGACGCTTTTGGCTTTTCTCTTTCTCGTCAACGTCATGCAGGTAATTTCCTTTTAATCATAACATTGATTGTTTGAAAGGGGTTTAAAGGGTCTCTCTTGTTTGACTAGCAATCTTTGAATGAGAACAACTCGACACAAACAACAACTTCTAGTACGATATTTTTGCGTGACGGGCAGCCGATTTCCCTAGGATCCAGCCGGACTGATGAGGCTAAGAAAGAGACAGAAACTACAGAAACACCAGCTTATAGCGAGTTTGATAAGCCATACAAAGAAATGTTCGGTACAAACACAGAAGACTATCCCTTTTACTAGTGACACTTTTGCATCTTAAAACACCTAAACTTTAACTTTTACATTGTACGTATTTATTGCAGCTCTTGTATATTAAGTTTGTTTAATATGTATTTATTCATACATTTTTATTTATTAAATGTTTTGTAAAATCTTACCTTACTATTACTAATTACTTATAATTCTCTGGTAATTCTATTATCCTTGATATCCATAACTTTTTTAATGCGACATTGTGCAAACTATAATACTTTAATATTCTTCTCTACGTTCTTATCTTAAGTAAATTTGGAATTAATGGGTAAATAATAATTGAGATACAGCTTTTAAAACACATAAACATTTTATTTTTTCGAACATGAGGTCCTCAAACGAGTCGCTTAATGAATTAGTATTCGAAAATGTATTCTTTTCCTCTCGTAAATAGTTGTATGTACATAACATTAGAAACACTTAAATATTTTTTTTCTTACAGCATCTTATGCATCTTAAAAATAATCATGAATGCTCACATATTGCTAAGGATTGGGGCATCGTTCCGCACGCCTCTTTCGCTAACAAGAGACATCTTTCCATTTTATTTGTATCTATTGTTGTTTTTTTTCTGGTTGATAATTAATTATTGTATAGTTATCATTTTTAACATTCATTTCTCATACTAGAAAATGAATTTCTTTTATTAAGGTGTACGACCACATTGTTTATTCGTAAGTTTCTTATTTTCTTGGCAGTGCTCAAGAAAATTATGCGTTGGATAATTTTCCTAAAAATAACAAACGTAAAATTGATCTAAATGATGGTAATAATAACTTCTTATAATTTTCTTTTCAGTTTTTTATGCAGTTTTACTAATAATTACTAAAAATAGTTATTTGAGTCATTGAAATCAAGACATTTTTTTTAATGACAAAATAATTTTTCAATTATTCATCTCGTTATGGGATTGAATGAGCGAAAAGCAGCAAAATTGAATGAAAATTATACACTTATATATTTTAAAAAATTGACATAAATTACTGTTGAAAATCCTACATTAGTATATTATCTTTTGAATTTAGGAAATCCATTACATTTACAAGTTATGAGAAATGTGTAAAAAATGTGTTCGCGAAATAGTCGAGGAACAACAGAGAAGTGCGATACTTTTCGCGCATTCAATTATTTATAATTTTTATATATATATATATTCATTTAATTTTTATAATTTTTTTAATTCGCCGCTAGAAAAGGGTTAGAAAAGTTGTCGCTAAAATACGATGATAATATTTGAATAATTTTTTCATCGAGAATCAAAGTCTTGGCGTTTTATCGCCACTCATTATTTGTTCATCATCTCGTGAAGGGAATGGAATGACACACTTTGAGGCAGAAAAGTTAAAAATTAATCGATATATTTCTCTGTTTTGCAATATCTCTAAATTTCTTTAAATATGTATATATATATATTTCTCTAGCTCTGTTTCTTTGTTATCTTTGTAATCATTTGCTTCACTGATTTAAGAAGACACACAGAATACTCTTTTTTTGCTCTGACTACTTTTTATTTTCAATTTCTATGTAATATCTTGTTACCCTTTGCTTTTTAACTACTTACAGATTTATCTCACCCATTGTTAAAATTAATTCTTTACTGTACCTCATCCAGTTTACATAGTTTAGACAATTCTTTTATTAATTAAGTGTTTTTCGCACTATTTACATGTTATGTTCCTAATGCTTGATCGTAACGAGAACATTATTAGGACACTTTATTAAAAAGAGCGACGACTATTTTAAGAAAATAATATATAAACGATATAAAATAAAATGATTTTTTAATTTTACATTCTAAAGATATTACATGTTTTTAGAATTATATTTATAATTTAAGCTTTGTTCGCCTACAAAGATTCAAGTAATACTTGATGTTTTCATTCGATAATATTCATGAATTATATTTACTAAGATTTCACATAAAATGGTCGTTGAGCTTTAATAAAGTATCCCTCACATAAATAGTTACTTCACAATATATGTATTAATAAATTGGAATTTTAATAATCGGCACATGACAAGGACAGGGGAATAGAGGAAACCTATTCCTATATAATATTATTTGTTCTTTGAATGATTTAATTATGGCCTACTTTTTGCGGCTAAATATATCGCTCACTTTCTGTATATTTATTTATACATGTGAATTTTTTTTTGCTGCAATGTACAAAAGAGTAAGATTTATTTTAAATATAATATTTGATAAATTTAAAAGTATAATTTAAAGTTTGCTACTTTTTACTTTAATTCGAACATAAATTTAAGTATGCAAGAATTATTTTAAGATTACATTAAGATCAAATGATTTTGATATAGCAAGGTAAAATCAAAATATTAAACAGACGTCATGACAGTTCAATATCAAATAACTTAATCAGTACATTTACAAAACTTGTTAGTAAACTTTATGCAGTCATCGTTTTGGTGGTGAATTGCAGTATATTTATGTGTTTATTTTATATTATTCTTAATTGTTTTATAAAATTTGCCACAAAATCAGATATACATATTGGAGTCATGTAGAATAATAACATTTTAAAGAATATATTTTTTGCATTCAAACCAACTTAGGTATGATCTATACTAACGAAAAATGTATCAAAGAAACATTAATATTATATTAAAGCATGACTATTTTTATCGTTGCACATAATATCAAGTTGAAACAAAAAACTTTTACTAAAATCTTTTATTATTGGTGTAGTCATAAATGAATAATATACTTGTAATAACTTGTACTTTCAAATATATTTAAAAATTTACTTTTATTTTTTTGAAAAAAAGCATAATTGAATCATAATTCAATTATATTTTTTGTAATGATACTCTGATCGAGTTTTTAAGCACTACAGAGTCACTTATACGTCAATTCCAATACGCCGTTACTTCATAATAGATTTTGGGATAAGAGTACTTTAATATATAGTCTAACGATTTTTTAGTACTTTTATCTGAACACAGTATAGTTTCTCGTTGATGTCTGTCTGAATGGCAAAATCTTTAAAAATCTCAAAATCTTTGTTCTGAATCATAATAAGCCTATTATTTAGTAATTTTTATTTTTAGTTTCAAGGAATAAGACTTTGCAAAGACAGAAATTGAAATAAAAATATTGAAAATATGCCGTTGAGAGAGCTGTGAAAATTGCTGTAATTTATTTTGATTTTATATGTATATATATATATTTTTGTTTTTTACACATATTTTTTGTATAAAAAAGCGGATTACAACTAAGTACACTATCAATTGAAAAAGCAGAAATAGTTCTGTTGTAAATCTTTACAAAAGTTTATTTGGCCTTTGTAAAATTGTTGTATACTGTATAAGTGTAACGGTCAACAAAAATTGTTAATACAAAAAATTTTTTATTGTGGTAGTCTTCTGTATTTATTTTTACTAAATAGTTTTTGTATGTTCAACGAACATTAACTACCGAAACATTGCTACTTTGTGCTTTTCCAGTAACGATTTGCTTGTCAACGATTTTTAAAAGATGATTACAAAATTATTATAAAATTATAAATCATTTTCCAGATATACTCAACAGCATTTTTTCATTACAAACAACCTAATATTACTTTTACTATTTTTAGCGTATTTCTGTTTTTTCATTTCACAATCACAATGAAGTTCTGTGGAAAAAATGCAAAATTCAATACATGTATTGTTTCAAATGAATTACTGTTGGGCAACACCATGCAAATAAAATATTATTAATAGTCATTTTTCTTACAAAGGTTAAATTATATGAATGAAAATGTAAAGTTAAGTTTTGTCCTCGGTTTTGTCTGATAATATAATTTATCAAAATTTGATGGATCTATAATAATAATAAAATTATGAAGTTCAAAGATTATTCAGTCAACAATGAAGTTCTTATTACATTAAAACAAATCCTTCAAAAAAAAAAACAAAAAGTAGTGCATCACGAAACCTTGCTTTCCTCTTTATATATTATCATATAATCTTTTCTATATTCGCTATTTACAAACGATGAGGAAAATAAAGGATTTATTAGGATTTAAGGCTCGTGATGGTTGAGAAATGCAAGTTTAAGTATGTATTTGTTCTTTTATCTTGCTTCATTTGTTTATATATTTAATCGCGAGTATGAATTTAGTAAAAGCAAATTATCAGTCTAGACTTAAGTTTTAAAATATATTATAATAATTATTGTATGTGTATATAAAATACACATAGTAATGAAATTATTAATAGCAAAAAGCAGTTAAAAACGACTTTTACTTGTTTTTAATATTATCATCACTTTTTATAATATAATTTTAATTTACTTATAAACTACTTTTTTTGTTCGAGAATACTAAACATTAGTGATGTGCGGTAAAATTTCGGATAAATTTTACACTACGTATATTGTATTAATATCTCTACAGTGCAGCGTTCTTCCTTACATCTACATTTTTCTTTACTTTTAAGTCTATCCACAAAAACTCACTTTTTATGGTTCGGTTGAATGAATTATTTAATTACAAATTAATTAAATAATATTGTATGTTAATTATATTTAAAATCACTTATCTCTAATTTAATTTGCTTATATATTCATTACATGTATAAAGTATATTAAAAGTAAAAAAAACGTAAAACATTAGTCATTACAAGAATAAGTGGACTTTTTAGTTTTTAAATTTATTTAGTGTACTTCATTACGTTTTTGCTACTTTTTAATGAAAAAAGTATAACAATTTACGCTAATGGAAATTTAACAACTTTTAACAATTTTCGAAATTTCACCGTACCTCACTCTTACATTTTAAAACCAAGAATAATTGTATTTCGAATTACTAAATTCGACTAAGAAATTCATGTTTGTAATCCACTCTTTAATATACCAACCAATATTTTTATTAATTTTTCTATCATCGTAAAATTTCATAGGATTATACACTTAATCGAAGACATTGCCAACTCGAATACTCGAAATGCATTAGAGATTCTTTACTATACATTGAGAGAAATGTTGTAGTCATTTTTACCATATTATACAATAAACTGACCACGTACTGATCTATTCAATAACATTTACCGTGCGTTACAATAAAAATTGCTACACGGTATAATAATTTATACTAATGAAATTTTGTATTATTGAGTATAGTAATTTTTATTGAATTGACTATATTTTTGTAAGTTTACTATACAATACATTAAAAATTACTGTATCATTTCTCTCAGTGTGTGAGCAATAAAATATTAGTTTTCTAATTATATTTTCTGTCTCACTTTTCCATAAGTTAATACTGAAGATAGCAGAGGCACTTTTAAAAAGTGCACCGTAAAATAGTATCATAAAAAACGCCTCTCAAAACATTTGTTAAATTGTGTACACATTTATATTGGATTACATGCTAATCACGCGTTAGAATTTGCAAATTCAAGAAGTATTTTTGTTTTTAATATTAATTACAATCTGTACCATATAAACAAAAATATGTAACACATCTAATTTTATGCTTAATCACACCACTTTACTGCGGATGATTATTACATGTTTAACATTTCTCATTGATTCATTATATATGCTTCATTTCTATTGACACAGTCATATTACGTAATCAATATTCTATTATGTCATCTATTTCATACAATATTTATGGTCAAACAAATTTTTTTCTTGAATTTAGAAATTCTAATTACAGTTCTTTGCAGTAATTGAACTATTAAGTAGCATAATCACATGCAAAATTTTTTAATTGGTTTTATCGTGGCATAATTATTCATGTTTAAGATGGAAAGACATGTGTATCAATCACAATAATATCAATAATATCTATTTAATAATCATAATTATATCTGAATTCCATTAATGAATTCTACACCACTTAGAAAATGGAACGAGAGACTCATAAGCTAAATTTTAATCAAAATTGTTTGTGGAATCCGTGTGGAGGTCTTTGTTTATTTTAATAATTAAAAAAGTAATATCTTATGTTCAAGCAATTTTAGCTGTGACTTATGAAGAAAAATCAACGTGTCACTAGCCTCTCCATGTAATTTTTGGAAAATGAAAGCTCGCAAATCCTCCCATGATAATATGATCAGTGTTCATCTTCAGTCTCCTCCTGGGATATGATGCTAGACCGGTTGGAGCTTACGTCGAGGTCCATTGCGAAGGGTCTCGCGCCCCCGTTGCTCCCCGATCGATGTTGCGCCTGTCCCCCGGGCGTGTACTCGCCGCTGAGGCTGCACTCCTGCGAGCTGTTGTCACTGGAAGTACAGAAACAGATTTCTAGTGAATAACCGACGATTGGTACTCCAGCTTATCCCCCCGACCCCAGACTAAATTTTTCTACGTGATACATTGGCAAGGGACCTTCTCCATTTTTCAGCTAGAAAGCTTTTTCTCTACAGTTTCGCTTGCGTGTTGCGCTGTATTTCGTTTTCGTTTTTAATTTTATTCCGTGTCATCCGTTGTGTTTATTTTTGTGTTGTTGCTGTAAATGTATGATACGTTAGTTTATCTCAATTCATGATATAGTAATGAATGCCAGTGATGATCGCTTGCCTTAAATGAATTCTGTCTTTATTAATAATGTTTTGAGATTACAGATATCACGATTGGTCCGCATCAACAATTCGTTCACTTATTAATAAAGACTGAAAGGTAAATGAATATAAATAACTTTTTGTTGCAATTTAATTTTCTATATAAATTGTCTAATAAAGCAGTCATGCATGGTCTCAATGCAAGTTCTCTTTCAGTGTTGCTTGAGTTAAAATGAACATGAATATTTGTTTTCTAAGATTTGAAAAATTACTTTAGGAAATTACTTACAATAGCTAGATGAAGTTCTCCTTAGTTTATATGCAACAGGAAAAAAATCTCGTTTTAATGCACGAGCTTTCGTAAAAGACTACTACACTCCTTTAACCGTGCGCCGATATTATATGTACATTCACTCAAAGTACATTAAAGACATTTCAAACTATTAATTTTGAAAATCTCGGTCAAGAATTTAAGGAACCTCGTATATTTTATATTAAATTTGCCAGATTTTATAAGTTACTCACAAAACGTCTTACACCAATTTCAAACTTTATGACATAAATAATTTAAATAAAAAATACAAGACAATTTGGAAAATAATGTTAAGATGCAGTTCATGCGATACGTCAAAGATTGTATACTTTTTTTTCTTCCTCTATTAGCATGCAACAAAAATTATGTTTATTAGTTATTACAATTTCTAAATACACTATAGTACAAGTGTAGCTATTATATATGAAAATTAAAGAAATTCAATCATAATAAAGCAGTATTAATTGAATAATTGAATTAAATATCCATTTCCAAAATTTGAAGAAAATTCTAATCTATTTTTATGCCATTAAAACTCTTGCTGTGTTCTTAAATAATAATCATATAAGCTATACCTCATTCCGATAAAGAGAATATATTAAATAACGTGGCATCAAAAAATATTTGTAACCAAACTATTTGGAATAACTAAAATATTTAAAATTGAAAGAGAGATAATTTTGTCAACTGGACTTAAAGAGAAAAATTCAGCATATAATTATTTTCTTTTGCTCATTGTATACAAGTATGCATAAAAAATCAATGTACCTTACGATATTCTATACTTACAATTACGAATTTATTAGTGAAACAATGAATGAACAAGGTGTTATGGTGAAAAATGAGACTTGATATTACACAAGATAAAATCATGAGGTGCATCGATGCATTAGTCATGGAGCTTCTTGGAGTAAATAAATCTTTATTTTCGCCTGGACCACGGAGGACCGGGCTTGACTCGAGGAAGCTCCAGGGAGAGCAATGAATGACAACTGGGTCGTAAAAATGAAAAAGGGAGTCTCGCTCCCGGGTGTGATGCATGAAGGATAGAGAGAGAGATCGGTAGAAAGAAAGTGAGGCAGAGACACCATAGGTACACAGTATACCGTATATACACCGTGTTAAAGTGACGGTACGCAGATATTCTCCTGGTGAAAAATGGCCAAGATCCGCGCGTGCTCGTTACCTGATTACGCTGCCGCGGTCGGCGTTGCCCTCGGCCGTCTGTCCGAGGCAGTTGGCTCCGTTGCAGACGCCGTTGCTCCCGGGGTCGCCCGCCTCGCAGGCGTTTGGCTGCCTCGGTGCCGACTGTTGCGAGGCGCGCCTCGACTCCTCGTGGCACTCGCACCGGCACTCCTCCGGCTGCACGTAGCTGTACTGGCCCTGGGCATCAGAGTCCGCGTTAGTTGTCTGCCGAGGGTCTACGATCGCCGGCCCGGGTCGCGTTTATCGACCGGCCGCCGGAATAATGCACCGCGACCTTTGCCGGCGGCGCCTTGAGACTCGTACAGCATGCAGTATTAAGCGAGGCATTAAATGGTTCGTGCCACGGGAATCCGAGCTCGGATGGATTACTTTTGAAGTTGCATATATAAGCGCGGAAAAGGCGGCATTATCAGTGCTTGAATCCGGGCCGTAGGCACCGCGCGCTCGCGTTTCAGTCGGAGCTGTATGCGCCCGCTCCGAGCCTCCCTTCATTCTTCAGGTAAAAAATGATATATAGTCACTCTATTAAACAGTGCGCGATGATAGGTACGATTACAATGATGAGAAAAATACAATTTTTGTAAAAGAATGTTTAGTAATGTATTGATCAATAGATGCTATAAGTAAATATGGATATTGCATTAAAATCATGTATATCCGATAGACTTTTGTTGTCAAGGTTTCGTGGAGGTAAGCCTTCGGAATGTAAACAAATGAAACTATAGAAAGGATTCTTAGAATTTTGCGGCTGGGCCAAGTCAGAGCAAAGTTAACTAAAGGTAAAGTAAGTACAGTAGTAAATAGGGAATGGGGGCGAACTATTTATTAAGGGAGAATGCTTTCGTGCATTGTTCAGGATAGTTCTTAATATTACAGCTAGTACCGGTCCTATGTAGGAGGTGAGGTATTTGAGCCGACATTAAAGGGTGGATAAGTATAGTTAAATATACTACTGTTTGTGAACACATATTTTATTTTAAATTATTCGGCTGCACGTGGTATTACGTTATTATCGCGTTTAAAGCTGGAGTTGTCTGCAAAGCCTTATATCGGCGAGTTCAACAGACAGACTTGAGACGAAATGCAACGTAATCAAATGTAAAGTAAATAACGCAATCTGCTACGTTAGAAAATTGAAAGTAATCTACAACTTGTGGCAATATTGCTGCTTGTACAGGAGTATACAAACAGACAGTAACACTTTGAAAAATGATAATAAAATTTCTGATACAACCCATACGACTTAAAGCATTAGTTAATTAACAATTAGCTTATAGCTCTGATTTTGATTAGAGCGAATTGAAACTATATTTAACTATAAAAAGAAGTAAGTAAATGAGAGGTCGAGTAAACAGAATAATTTAAAAATAAATATATGTACACAAAAATTTTAATTCACCTGAATTCTGATTAATAGAGTTAGTGTCCCATGGGCCGTGCTCTGAGCTACCGAACGCAATGAAATCTTCATTAAGTTGTTTGCTACAAGGTCACCTTGATTTTCTATACCAAGGTGTACGGGTTGTAGCATACACAGCACAGTCAATACGTAGACTATTCGATAGAGTGCTTATACTCAGTTTTGATCACGTATAACAAAGAGGCGTTCGGTCGGAATTAAGCGGAAGCAGTAAGAGCGTGCAGCCGAGTCGGAATCGGGCTCTGGCGGGTCGCGTGCGAGCGGGCGCTTAAGGTAAGGGCGGGCGTACCGCTGTGTGGGCGGGGGCCGCGTGGGCGTGCTTGGGGTCGTCCTCGAGGCGCGGTATCGTCTGTATGCGCTTGGGCGCCTTGCGCTTCTCGGGGATCTCCTCGAAGTTGACCCAGTTGGCGGGGCGGGGCTGCATCCCCGGGCCCCGGGAGACGGTGGTCAGGACGGTGGTCGGGGCCCTCGGCGGCAGCGGGGGCGGGGGACTCGGCGAGGTGCCGTGGCCGTGGACCCGGCCGGCGGACACGCGCCCCGCGAACTCGCTGAAGCTGTTGTGGCCCGCGGGCCGGTGGGGCGACTTCAGCTTGAAGCTGTCCTCGCGCGGCAGGGAGATGCGCATCTTGCTGTCGGTCCGCCGCCCCGGATGCTGCTCCTCGTGGGTCGTGTGCATGATGAACTCGTCGAGGAGGGTCGGGTTGATGGGCGTCGTCGAGCGCGGCCTCTCGATCGGCGTCGTCCTGCAAAAGCTACTGCAGCCCCACCCGTTGGCTCGTTAGACCGTCGGTTAGGATTTTCGGCAACGATTCAGGTATTCGTTCTCGCGTCTACGAGCGCGCGAGCGCATCTTTTCTATCTAGTCTGTAAACGCACGACGTCTGCTTTTATACCGTTCATCTGATTTATTTTTCATTCCGTTGTAAATAGGCTATTGCTTTTCTTCAATTATTGATTTTGATACGTGCTACCCTGTGATTCGAAACTCGGGCGTACATGTTTAGACTAATAAAGTTTGTAAACTCGATCGCCTAGAATCCTTATAGCCAATAAATACATGCTGAATATATCTATCGATCGATAACAATTACAGTTTGCGTAATTATAGACCAAAACTCAATCAACGTTGTGAATATCAGACGTATCAATCCTCACGAACAATAACATTAAAGCATAATTGACGTTATAGCAAGATTAAAACTATTGAATCTAATATGATTATGGTCAAACTTTTAATTGATGAAAAGCGGTAACGGAATGCCAAAGCAAACCTAAATATTTGCACATGATTAATCGGCGAGTTGGTACATGTTACAGTCTGTCCCCGCATGAGGCATCGTTATCGAAATAGTAAAGCGACAGTACCTGACTTCCTGGAGCCTCTGCTTGACGGGCAGCATCGGCACGGCGACGCTCTTCTCGAGCGGGAGTGTCGTCGGGACGTAGGGCAGGTCTTCCTCGAAGCTCTCCTCGTAGCAGAGGCCCTTGCGCTCATCGGGCAGCTCCTCCACGCCCTTCTCCGCCTTGTTGCGTATGAAGTCGATCTCGGAGTCGCGCTCCGACTCGGAGCTGTTGTGGTCCAGGTCGCTGAGGAGGCTCGGGGCCTTGGCCAGCTTGGCCTCGGGCACCAGGAGGTCGCCGCGGCCGTTCACCTCGGCCTTCACCGCCGCCTTTTCCTGCGCCGCTCGGTTCTTGCGCCGGGGCTTGGGGACCTCGGGTCTTCGGGTGACCACCGAGTCCCTCGAGGCGCTCCGGGGCATCCGCTGGCACATCATCTCGACCATCTCCTCACTGCGGGCGGCAAACCTTTCAATTGGACGCGCCGAGTTTTGCCGATCGAGGTACGAGGTGGGCGCCTTTTTTTCCACATGCAGCAGTTGGCGGGGATAAATTGAAACAAGCCTGACCGCGAGAGAAGCGGAAACTTTTCCCCGCACTCCTCTAATGATTCGGCAGGTCGGCGCTATGCTCGACGGCTAGGCAATCTCATTAATTTTCCGCCCGGAAACTTGGCGCATTAAGTCCCGCGCGTTTTTTCCCCGAGTGCAACTACAACTTGTGCTTATTCGGGCGCGGCTGTTGGCTTTCAGTTGCTGATTAATGCCAACTGAATAAAACATCCCCGACGCATTCGACTTTCCCCCCCATCAACGCCTACAGTTTGCATAAGGCCAAATGTACATTGGGATGGAGAAAGCTTCTATTCTACTGGGGGAACTCAGGAGGCAACTTGTATGCGGCTTTTCTATGGGGCGTACCAACTACCAAGACAATCGGTGACAAACAAAAGAAACGAAAGGAAAACAGAAATAATAATTTCAATAATAAACAATTTATTACACAATTATGCTACAACAAGTATATAAACTATACAGTAAAAGAAAACATGTAATAAGTACTTCTTAGCGCATTCCATTGGAAAACTCAACTGAAAAGAAAATGACTCTACGGTTGACCGGCATCTCACCTAACGTTCGTAACGTCTCGCCTGTCGTCGATCGCAAATGTCGAGTCCCTCGACTCGCTCCTCGCTATCTGCGAATCCCTTGAGTTGCTCTCCGGTATTTTGACACTATCTCCGGACGAGGAGGAAATCCTCACTCCTTCTCTCCTCCTTTCGCTCCTTCTCTGCAAGTTGACGTTTAATAATATTAGAGATCAAAGGCCGGCCTTTGAGGATCTCAAAGTGCCCGACAAACGGGCGTCTTTTATGAAACGATGAGCAGCGCATATCTAGCGCTTAAATACTGAAAAACGAAACGTGGAATGCATTATTCATTCTAATGGATGCTAAAACTCAAGTTCTCCGGAGAGTCATTATTTAGGAGCTATGTATACGTATACTGGGTTAATTCACTCTTGAATACTTCGAGCGCCACGCTTCAAAGTTCCGTCAAAATCAATTTGCCTCAACACTTGGCATCGCCCTTGGACAGCGTAACCAGATCACTCTGATTGGAGCTTCCTCATTCGTCACGAGGTAAACGACGGATTAAGCAGCTGCCGATTAGGCGGGCGATATTTTTTCCCCGCACGACAGCGAATTAAACGGAGGGTAAGCAGATATACGGCTCGGAGTTAGTCGCCCGGCCCCTTCCCATTCCAGCCAGTCAGCTTTTTTGTCGCCCGGCCCTCTAATTAGAGTCCGACTCACGATTCTAATCACGAGTTTGCCGCCAGTGAAGCGGCAGTGCCGCTTAACTCGCGATCGCGTTTCCTCCACCGAATCGCCCACAAGCATGTATATCCGTATATCCCAGAGCAAAAACGTCCGCGCGACCCTGTATGTATTAAACACGGGGCGGAATAAGTGTCTGCGGTACATCGGGGCGAGTCTCACCGTTCTCCGGTGGTGTTCGATGGTGACGTCGGTACAGACGATCTTCGGCCGAGGTCTGCTGGGGACTGGAGGCGTCGTACTCGTCGAGGAGCTTGGTTGGGCTCTCGAGGGGTATCGCCACGCTCTCCGAGGGCAGCGCCGTCTCCTCCTGGTACCGGAACTCGTCGTTCTCCCCGTAGAGGCTGATGAAGGTCACGTCCTCTTTCTGATTCTGCCGGCTAGGGCTGCGTGGGCCAGAGGACGGAAGCAGTCGTTAATTACCCGTGACAAGCGCGCCTGATCAAATCTACTCCCGCTTGACTTTTTCACTCGCCGACATAAATAAAAAGAATTCATCGCCGCAGCGCGATAAGATTCAAGTAGTGGGAGTAGCGAGCGGCGAAGGCAGACGCTAAAGGACCTCGATCAAAGATCGCATGGAAGGTTATCTGCTCACCGTGTGGTGCTGCTGGTTGAAGGAGAACTCGACGCAGCCGATGCTATCGAGGTTGCCCTGGGAGCCGTCGAGGGTGTCTGGCGTGCCGATGCTTCCATCGCCGCTGCGCTTGCGCTCGCGCTTTTTGAAGAGGCTCAGGGTCGAGGAGAAGACGCCCCCGCGGTTGCGGGAGTCGGGCCGCCGGCCACCCGGGGACTTGTCCCCCGAGCCCGGCCGCTCGCGGCTCTTGGACCGGCTGCGCAGGCTCTCCGCCGTGTCCTTGAGACGGCTCGCGAGGCTCGTGCGCCTCGAGCCGCCCGTCGGCGAGTCCTGGCTCTGGATGCTGCACGCGTCTCCCCGCCCCTGAGAGAGAGAGCGAGAGGCAAACGGATCAGAGGGGAACTTGGCTCGAGTCGAGCACCGCGATCGACCGCTACGTCCATCCCTTTCAGCGCCCTAACTTTTAGCCCTGCCAATAAAACTTTGCGAGTCAGGTTGCCCCGAACCATTCCAATAAGTGGACCTTCTATGTGGATTTTTCTCAATCTTCATCCTTGAATGATGACATGATTTTGACAGTGCACGAAAATGGTGAGTTTGTCTATCTGAAATTGAGAAAATCGTCATCGACAGCATCACTCACTTTCAGTAGAACGGCAAAATTATTAAAGATTGAAGAAATTTTTGTATGTCCCCTTCTGAAGGTTTTGCGATGGCGCTCTTTTGAATACCATCTCAAAAATTTAATTTTGATCGTGTGGAAATTAAATGTTCTACCGATAATCGAATATACGTCGGAATTTTTTTAGCATTCTTCCGCCTGTTGTCCGGAATTACATCTTTCAAAAGATTAGCTCATATACATTAAAATTAATGCTTCAATTATATGTTGGATATCACTTCCCTCTGCTACTTGAGTTACACTAAAAAAAAATTTAATTTTATGAGGTTTTTTTAAATTATTGGTTTAATTTCCACGTGATAAAAATTTTTAAGATAAATAATTCAAGGTAAATAAATTTTTAAGATGAGATTGAAAAAATCATCCTCAAAACCTTCAGTAGGGGACTTTTGGTCAATTTCACCAATCTTTAATAATTTTGCTGTTCTGCTAAAAGCTCAGCTAAAAGTGGATGACAATTTTCTAAATTTCAGCCAGCAATGGATGAATACATATGACTGTGCGTACTACTGAAATATTTGGTGACTGTAGATTTCAAGTTCTTTATTTAACTGCTTTAATATTTCATGAAAATAATACTGAGAATTTCAACACAAAGTTTAATAGTGCTATTGTGCGATGTTTAATGCGATGACGCAATATAAGAATAAATTCTACGTGCTTGCCAAGTTGCAGACTAATATAATGGCAGTCGAAAGCCGTATTTAATCAAAACACTGATCAGTAACACGCTGTACGGGCAACCCAACCAATTCACTTGGCTATTTTTACTTTCAAATATGATCGAATGCAATGTAGCTGTTAATCAAAGGGATAGACTAGCCATCGATTTTATTAGTTTTTCCTGCTCGGTTATTGTAATGTAAACATCAAATTCATAAGCTTCAATTTTCAATTTATAAAAAGAAAATTGAAACGCATATTACATTGGTACAAAAGCATGTTCGGTTTCAGACATTTTTACACAAATTCTACACAAAAATGTTGTGCATGATGTGGATAAATTAATTATTTAGATCAAACAGACTAATTATTATTATTTTAATTTGATATTTTTTAAGTCTATTCTAGATTTTACTGCTATACATCAACAATAATAACCAATGTTTTATATTTATATTATTCATGATAAGTTTATCGATAATTCGATCATAGATTTTTTGTATTAAATAAATTTACAAAAGTATAAAACTACTTCAACAATCTATTAGTTACTGTATATTAAACTCTACTGTGGATGTATAAAGCACATGGAAGGAATTTGTTTTGTTCATGATGTGAAGTACATAGTAGCATAGCTTTTCTATTAAAACATAAACAAAACGCAGCTTCTGTATAGTGATGAATTAATTCCGCGTTTGTTTACATGGAAGTTTTTATGAAAGAAGTTTTAAGGTTCAATGATTGAGTGTTTTACTTAAATTTGATAAGCAAGCGAATCTTTATGCTTACCTCAAATATATACACGGGATTTCAAAGTTTAAAATATTTCTTTAAAAACTGAGATAACTGAATTAACTATATTTTATTTTGAAATATAAATATATTTTACAGATTGATAGATAATCGGTCACGTTTCATCGATAACAAATTACTATTAATAGACTAAAGTACATTTAATACTTATTGCGCTATAATTTTGTACTTATTTATAAAAGTTCTGTAGGTCGAACCTATTTAGACATTTACATAGATAAATTTATTAAAAGCTTTTGCGTGCTCATTTTCTTGTGCGACTCAAATCTTCGACCCTTTCATAATTCTTGTCATAATCAATATTACCATAGGATCAATATTTTGTAGTTAATTGAATCTGAAGGACAATATAATATTTCATAAAAATATACGAACGCTATGTTTTAATAAACTGTCATGTTGCCACAAAAATATCAGTTATATAGTTTAGAAACATATATTTGTCAACAATGGTTGAAATACAGTGCAAACGATAATTGTCCGTGTTTTGCCTAAACATGCTGAAAATTTCATAAATCACAAGGTGTCAGATACCACCTATCAAATAAAATATTCAATCAAAAAATGATCACAACCGAATCATTATTCGAATAGTTCATTAGAATGTGCTACAGTATACAAGTAAAAATCGCTTAAGCCCTACTGACTATCAATCACGCAAGGCTTTGGGGTACTCGTTAGAATGTCTCGCGGTTTCCTCGATTAAGTACCCACAGTATGAAATATTGAGGCATTCTACATCAACTCTTGTGTATGAACTCTTGATACCGCTGCGGAAAAATATTTATCAGTGGAAAGTAAAAACCAAGTGCAATCGCTTGGAGAACACGGAACATCCGTTTCCTGGGCAACTAGCCAGGTAAGATATCGCAGCAGCAACGATAAAATAGTAACAATAATACCGTTGGAAATACAAGTGAAAAAGATCCGATAGATCCTATACTAGGTATATATATATACTCGTATATATAACAATATACATAATAACAAGGGCGTGATGTATCAATAGAGCCGGTGCATGGAGGGAATAAAAATTAGTAATGGTTAGTTTACAGTTAGGTAAACAGCAAACAATAAATTTAAATGTAATTCATTGGCCGTTATTTTTGAACCATTTAGATAAAACTGATCAGAATTTGATTTCGAGTTTGCACAATTTGATAAAAAATTAACTACGCATAGCTAGATAATCACTATGATTTGTTTTTGAGATTCGATTGTTTTTCTAACCTTCCTTTTGTATCAAAGTTAAAATATATTTAACTCCAGTTTCCTAAATTTTCTCTCGTATTTAAATACTGTTTATTTTAAAAAATTAATTGTTTAAAAAACCGTCTGGTCGTACGTTACTGGACAAGACTAATGAAGTCAAATTACGATTTATTCCTACACTTATTGTCTTCGGTTTACCCAACTCTTTTTATAATGATATCTAATATATTTAGTAGCTATTAACAGGTTAATCGCTCCTTGCGGAAATGCAGGGTAGAGTCAGGCGAGCTTATCTACCTTGAAGAGCGAGGCAAAGCTACTCTTCCTGGAGACAGAAGATGGGCTGGGTGTCCTGGAGCCCTCGAGGTCGCGGACCTTCTGGTGCCTGGGCATCTTGGGGGTGTCGAGGGCGGAGCCGACGGCGCCCTGGGCGGCGCGCGACGAGGAGGAGGCCGTGCTCGGGCTGCGCTTGCGCCGCTGCTCCCCCAGGTCGAGGCTGTCCGGCTTCTGGAGCTCGGGCTTGACCGTCGCCGCCTCCTCGCTCGGCTCCTTGGGCAGCTTGATTATCGGCACCTGCGCCGGCCATCCGCCGTTACTCAAAACCCCCGGCGCGACAAAGCGATCAAATTTCGAGGGGACAAAAAGTGGGTCGCGCGCGATGATCGAGAGCGGGCCGATTCGCTGAAAGTTAAGCCGGGCGTATTTTATAGGGGCCGTAGGTAGAGCCCCGGGCGCTGAATGCACTTCCGGAACTGCGACACGCGCGATTACTCTGGTCCATCGCGATCGAAAGCCCGGTTTTACAAGTGACGTTACAGCGGTTGGCCGGGAGTGCCGGTGGCGGGGCTTTGTGCGGCCCGTTGATAATGTGCCGTTTTGACGCAAGGAAAATCCGCCGGAGATGAGATCGCGGAATGAGATATCAGGGGTCGGGGCCGGGAGGGTCGATATGTACCGGGGCGAGCCGCTCACCTCGATGTTGACCCTCTTGAGGACCCGCTTGGTGATCTCGACCTCGCGCCTGAAGATCTCCTTGCGCTCCTCGCGGCCCCGGCGCCGCGGCATGTCCAGGGGGTCGGGCCTCAGGTTGCCGCCGACCATGGGGACGCGCACGCTCTCGGGGATGAGGGCGCGCGTGGCGTCCTCCTCGCGCAGCAGGAGGATCCTGGCCAGGTCGTCGGTCTCCGGCTTGGAGGGCTCGATGAGGGTGCTGGCGAGGGTGGAGACGCTCCCGCAGAAGGACGTCTCGAGGAGGCATTTGTGGGGGCTTGGCGACCTGGAGGAGGTGGCCGAGACGACGGAGAGGGCGCCGCCGGAGACCCCGGAGCCCTGGCTGCCGACGGAGGAGAGCCGCGAGGTGCGCCCGCTGATGTTCAGGAGGATGATCTCGCTGCAGTTGCTGTCCTTGCGCTCGCGATCCGACTGGACCTTGATGCTGACCCCGTGCTCCGACTGCGTGCCGTCCTGCAGCTCCTTGTTGCCCCGGCGGCGCGCCCGCCGCGCCTCCCGCTTCAGGTCCTGCTCGTGCACCGGGTCATGCAGCTCGAGCTCCTCCGTCGAGGAGCGCAGGTCCTGCGCGTCCTCCTTGTAGCCGAGCTTCAGGTTGCATCCCTCCGGGGGCGCGATACCTGCGGGGCAGACGCTAACTCTCGTTTCTGTCGTCGGCCAACCTCCTTTCTACGCGATCCTCAAGCATCGCCGCAGTTCAAGTCTCGCCTTTGCCTCAGTCGCCGGAGAACAAAGCGCCGACTATCGATTTTTGTTTAATAGCGGTTTCGCCCGGTCAACTGAAAATTGTATAGTCTTGAAAAATTAATGCATTTTATTGTCCAAGTGCTCTTTTATTTAGCGTTGAATCTTCAATGAATAAAGTGCAATTCTCGCCTATTATATGGACTAATGAATGATTCGAAGTCGATCGATACGCGGGAAAGGAACTGTTAAAAAGTTCCTCAAATCATGTCCAGTTTTCCATTATAAGACGCATGCGAAGAACGGCATGAATATCTCCTATTGATTTCCATTAGGAGGGGATTGAGTGGCGTTAACCCAGATTGTAAATAATACTTCAACTTCGCGTTCGAGGGGCGAGCGGTGAGTCAGTGTCGGGAGGAGAGGTTAGCTACACAAAACAAACAATATAACTTAAGCTTAAAGTGCACCGATGGAATAACTCGCGGCAAACCGAGCGGATTGAAATGCGCGGACGGCGATGGCTCACTCGAGTACAGCCTCCAATGCGGCGGGGTCTAAGCCGGAGGCGGAGGACCTCTCGCACGCAGGAGTCCTGGACTTATGCACCACCTGGCGCGATTCTCCATAGGTGCGATCCGGCACGTATCTCGCGCGAGGCTGAAGATCAACCCGCGGCTCAGAGGTCCGCTGGCCCGGTTCCCCGGAGGTCACGTGGCCGAGCTCGTTCCCAGCGCTATTTTCATGCCGGCGCGGCCGCGAATAAAAAAGTCCAACTGTGTCGAGTAAAACGAAAGGCAAACAAAAAAAAGGCGTTTTGGAACGCAGTTTGGAAAGCCGAGTCGACATTTTACCTCGTCCGCGGCGATGCCAATCACTTGTTCACGTATCACTGTTTACACGCCGAGGGCCGGCGTGTAATTAACAATCGAAGGGACGAGAATCCAGGAAAACCGCGTGGGAAAGGAAGGAACGTAAAACAAGACAAAGCGAAAAAAAATAGAATAAACGTAAAAAATTCCATATGTACGTATCCATAAAAAAGGACCGGACGATAGGAAAGAAACAGGAGGGGTAGGTTGCTCCCCGGGCACGCCCACCTGCCAGCAGCTCCTTCTCCGGCGTGGACCCGCGCGAGTTGCTGTCCTCCTCGTGGTGCGACGAGCTGCTCGCGCGGCTGATGTCGATGCGCGGCGTGCTCGGGGTCTTGAGGGAGCTCGCCGGCGTCACAGGCGTCGTCACCTCGACGATGCCCGGCATCCGGGCGGCGGCCTCGGCCCCCTGCAACGGTAGCCCTCGATTGGTAGGTACTGTTCATTGGAGACGCCGAGCGGCCGGTTACCCGAGGCGCGCGGCCTCCCCTCTAGTTACGGGGGAAACTTCCCGCGCGCCAACTGTTACCGGAGGCGAAGGTAACGACTGTCGAGGTAGGTATCTCTTTTTTTCGGAAGTTAAGCAACACGTCGGCGGCGCTTCCGGTTTGGCATTCGCCGTTCCGTGGCGCCCTCACCTGCGGGTGGCCGAGGGGCGTGCAACGATTATCATTATTATCTCTCGCCCGTGTGTCAGACCCGAGCGCGGGGCTTGATTTACTCCCCGAGTGTAAGCCGGGGCCGGCCGTTTATCCCGAGTGCTGCGAAGTTCCACGAAGTCACGCGTGCCCCGGGATCGAAGAAGACAAAAAGAAAAACTTACGTTCTCGACTTCGTCGGAGAGGTCCTCGAAGGAGGCGATCGGCGCCGGTCCCAGCTTTCTCTGATGAGCGCTGGGGAAGCCCGAAGCCATTTTCCTCTCTATTGCTCCTCACCGCTGCAACAGTGCAAAAAAAAAAAAGGAAAAAATAAAATTGGAACAAAGTTTTACTCCCGCGCCGTAGTTAAAAAGGGGCCAGGCTCTATCCCAACGCCGCCGGCGCGGTTTTAATACGGCTCCAAGCGAGATTTATCTTTGGCTATTGCGGCCCCCTGTGCGCGCTCCTCGGCCGCCATATTCGTTACCCGCCCGTATATATACGCCCGCAAGCGCGATTCCATCAATAGCCGGCTACTCGAATATACGGCAAATAAAGGGTGTACATATATACGTATATATACACAATATAATCCCTCATATACGGAATGGCGCGAGCTCGGGAGGCTCCGAAAGAACTTAAAAAAGAAAAAAAATAGAATAAACCACCCGGTCGCGCAGGATGACGATAATGAATATTAAAAGGAGCGGCATGGCTTTGTGGGGGGCGAAGGATCGCCTCCCAAAGGAAGGGCCGCTCGCCTGCCGGGGAGCAATTTTCATAGTGCAAGTCGCAGCCGCGATTCGGCGGGCCGCGTCTGCCGGCGGCGGCACTAAATCCCCGCGCGCCCGACGCCCCCGCCAACTTTATTCGAAATCAATAGCGCGGCGTTTTGTTAAGAATATTTCGCAGCCGGGGTCGATGCCAGGCCGCGGAGGAGCCTCCCACCCCCCCGGGGCGGCGCCCGCGACGAATCCACGATAAGTGGGCCGTTCAACCAATAGGCCCGAGACGCCAGGGCTGTTGTAGTACGGGGCGGCCTGTGGATCCTCGGCCGCCGAGGTTCAAGGAAAGAGGATCGTCTCCGACTCTCCCGGCGCGGCTTGCTAAAAATAAGGGGACGAGGTTCTTTCGAAACTCGCCCTCGCCGAAGAACGGCTAACGCGATTATGTGCTCGGCACATAACTTTTAATCGCCCTTTCCACCACCTCCCGTACACACACGCACACTTTGCTTTCTCGAAAAATTACCGTTTACTCGCCCGGGGGATTCGTTGGAATTAACGCCAGGGCCCCGTGCGCTTCCCTGCAAATTAACATAATTCGCCCGGCGTTATCCTTTCAAAAGCCGCGCGTTCCCCCGGGGCTCCTTTTTTTTCCCCCAGACGAGAGATAAAGAACTGCACAACGCGCGATATTCGTTTATTCCTTCATTCCGCGGCGAGGTTTTACGCGCGCGCGGGTACAGATTTTACCCGGCGAACTCTATCAGGAATATTGACGGCCGCTGACGCGCTTCACTTGCCATTTACACGCGTTCCTTTTTCCCCCCGGGGAAAATCAAAATAAAACTACCAAAGTAAAAAAATTAAAAAAATAAAACAGAGGACTCCGCACCTCATGCATTTGCCGCCCGCTCGTCAGGTGTATACAACACCCGATTCTTTCCCCAAAACTTGTATGTCCTGGCGTGCGATGTAAGGTAAAAAAACACGCGCGCGTACGAGCCCACGAGTTTTTCCCGGGGAGAGAAGTAGCCGGTCGATCGGCGGGAAGCGCCTCGGGGATCCCTCCAACCTCTCTGGGCGGGCTGACAGGAGCGAGGTGGCGCTCGTTCCGCGCGGCGCGTGCCACCCTAATCAGGTCATTGTCCCACAGGGAGATGCGACCTAATCAAGCCCCTGTATATACTGCGGGGCGACGCCTCGCGTTCATCAGGGCGCCGACTGTATGCTGCGCCCTGCGAGGGACGGAACAGTTTAGCCGGACTTTGTTAAAACTTTGTGCGAGGGCGTCACTCCCTGCTTCCCTACGACTTCGTCAACGCGATAAGCGAGCAGTGCGTCATTCGGCCGACCCTCGGGTAAATTCAGATTGCCTTTGGCGTTCCCGTTCAACCCTAGCTTTTTTGGATAATTCAGTTGGTGGGAAACTTGTTATAAAGTCACTGGAAAATTAAATGTATTGTTCAAGTTTGTTTGCGGTGATTCATAAACAGAAACAAATCATTAGTGCAGGATGCGTAAACTTGACGTCGTTTTAATAGCGTTATGACGGAAATAAATGTTTAATGACAATCGACATTATGCGCACATTACATTGCATTATTCCACATATCCAACGTTACCCCGTCATCAGCTACAGACCGGCAGAGCATGTTTTATGGATGAAATCGTTGTTAAAAATAAGTTGCTTCGAAGTTGCGTAAATTTATAAGTGCTGCTTTATTCGCTGGTATTCATATTTTTAAATAAACTCTATAGTCTATAAATGGCTACAGCTTAACATTTAGCACTACCGTATTAAATTATTTTAAATCGATCACATGCATTTTACATTGTTGCAGAAACACAACACGACTGGACTACTTTTACATGAGAAATATTTCAGTGATTTTTTACTATTTCAGCACGATTGACTTTTACAGTACGAGAAAAGAATGTTATGTGCAGAATAATATTCCGATACAACATGTAACTGAGCAAAAATTCTTTTATTAAACATTTTACTCCTGCATACAAATAACTGAAATATCTCGTATTTTATTATTTATATGCTTATGTAACAAAGCGCAATTGTTGATTTTATAACTCCAGAAGTTCATAAATCAGTATCCAAATATCCATTATAAATAAATATGCAAATTTATACGTATTGTTTTTAATTTCATTAACCAATATAATTATTAAATACTAGGCCAATAAGAAATTTCAATTATTGATGATTTAGTCACGTAAACTGATAACTACATATTCTATATACGTGCTCAGTTAAAATTAAACGATCTTACAAACGCGACGGGCGTCACATAGCACGGTCGATTATCTTACGTAAATAAACTTTTGGTGTACCAAATATACATTCAATTATACGGCAATTAAAATTTCTTCGACTGCCATTTAAATTTTTATCAACATCGATTCGACCTACATTTCGTTTCGAAACGAGGAGCAATTGTTCGTCACTGCGTGTAATGGGTACAGTTACGCATCGTAGCGTGAACATCTGTTACGTAAATTATGATGGAAAATGAGAAAATGAAGATGCTACTGAGGTGTATAATGAAATATTCCAGGTTCCGGTCACGCATGCAATGTATAATTTCATTTATATTAATGAACTCGTAATCTTCATTTTAATTCTTTGTCAGACAATCACGACAAACGTGACAAATGGTGCGACCGCGATTCAACAAAGTTTTCTAGTATCAAACCAAAAATATTCTTCATTATCCTAATAATGTTTAATTTCACATTAAAAGACTTATTTTGATGGTCTTTTGGTGGTAATCAAACGTGAAACTTCTTACCAAAGTTTAAGCTAAATCCGAGTACTCGGGGCATTTATTTTCTTAGTAGTTCGTTCTCGGTAGATGGCTCTCCAACCTTGAGGTGTTTGAGCAGAATAAGCACCTCGCGTATAAGTCCGTTTCGGAATTTTGACGAAGCGCGAGCGGTGTCGAGTGTTTTTGAAATTCGCCCGTATAAATGGTTTTGTTTCGTAAACTTAGTTCTAGATTTTACGCTCAAATTCGCCTTTACGTTCTATTTAAATTGTCTATTCTGGAACTTGAGGGAAGTGTATAAATAACATTTATTTTCATTACAAAGTAACATCCGCAAGTTGCGAAGACAAACTTTTAAACCTACTTTCTACGGAAAAGTGAAAAAAAAACGGGGAAAAAGTTACGGGAAAAATTCTAGCACCTCTTCATTAGCAGTGACACAGTTGATGTTAATGCAATTTGCGGCTGATATACCATAGTGCAAAGACAATTAAATTTGCTCCTATTATTGCAAAAAATTGTTGTTTCGCGGCAAGCAAGTTGAACAGGATAAAAGTGGGTTTCTTTCCTTATTCTTCTTTGTAGGTCCGCCGAGTGACCTCGTGACCCACAGTTCTCTCTGGATTCGATTTTCAGTCACTCTGTTTTAATACCCACCCGTCGGGAATAAAATAAGTCATGACCTTTCCATCGTGTAACTTAGTTAACTAGCATAATATGAGCATGACAATATTTCAAAGGATTTAATTAACAAGCTAATTGTAACTTTCAAATACGGCCGATGCCAATCGTATTTTAATCCACGTGTATTTATATCATCCAACGAATTATAATTTGAAAAGTGTCACGAGTGTGCTATTATACCAGGGAGGTGACTCGGTGCTTTTCCAATTGGATGGTACGCGGATAAGGATCAAGTACAAGAAAACACAACGCTTGACCTCTCGAAAAGTCAAGCATAAGATAATTGTAAAGAAGAATCGGATCGGAATAGTCGACCGCGGCGATGTACAATATGTACGCCGGGTGGTACTCTAGCCCCGGCACTTAACCCACAAAGCGACGCCGTCATCTAAATCATTCCTTAGCAATCAAGCCGCATTAAAAGAGGTACACTACACCCGAGCGGCCCGCTAATCGCCCTCTCGCCGCGGGGCAAAAGTGCAGCAGCTTATACCCCTTTGGCGGCGGAGCGATGGGCGCTAATTAAAGTCGCTCCTCGAGGCGATGATCCGCTAACCTGGATTTCCGGAGGGTCGTCCCTTTCAGCAGCGCGTGAGGGAACGGTGATCGTCTCCTATGGCGGGCCCGAGATATATAGCTAGCCAGTTGTCGCGAGCTGCGGGTCTCCGAGTGCACTCGATAGCGTTTTTCTTTTTTTCTTTTTTCAAGGGATTCACGAGCTCTCGACGCGTCCCCCCGACGAGTGGAAGCGCCCCCGAAAAAAAAAACTATTATTCCGGAGTAATGGGGGAGGTATGCCGAGCGCTCAAGTGCAACGCATATATCGTCTAGTTATACGCGAGCGTCCCTTTTACAGCGATAAGTTAGTTGGGACGCGGGCGTAAAGTGATTTTCATCAAGATTTTCCCGGCTGTTTGTGCGCTTAAGCCCTGTGGCAAGTAAGCGCATAAGCCCTCGGTAATTATGGGTTACATAATGCGTTACCAAGCGTATTTTATGGAACTTTACATCATAAAATACACGCCGTAAATACACACGAGATATACACGCGAGTATTATATTCTATGTATAATAAAGAGAAAGCGCGTGCAATTAAAAGCGATCGGCTGTCAGGGATGAGCCCCTTTAATTAATCAGCAATATCTCTTCCCGTTGGAATAATAATAATTTCGACGAAGCTTACACATACATCCCCCTGCAAATACTGCCAAGAACGAATAATTTCCTCGCGTTTACACGGCCACGTAAAACCCGGGTCCCGCTGATTAAAGCCCCGCGTCGGCTTATACATATATATATATAGACATTATGCACGCGCTGCGCCGTCGCCCTCAGTCGAAGTCGGAGGAAGCGAACAACTGGTCCACGCGCAATTGGGGCAGCCGCGATTAATCGTCCTCACGGCGGCCTTGGGGTCAGCCGTCGCGGCCCGGGCGTAGCCGAGTGTCACCGACGTCGCGTGCGCCCGGAGCCGCGTGGAAGCGTGCCAGAGTCGCGGCGCCCCGTCTGTTGATCGACCAAGGTCAATTTCCCCCCGCCACCGCCGCCGTCGCGGATCGAGGAGACGATCATCGAGCCGGAGCTACATCGCCTGCATAGATTACGAATATACGTATATATATATATGCAGGTGCCGCCGGTGATTATTATTATTATGGACGAAAGGGGAGCCGACCGCATTCCAGCTGGCAGCGTGTTTATGATTAATAGGGGATGATTCTCGTGGAGGTGTAATCTTCTTAGCGAGAGCTCGGATGACGGTGGACGCGGCGGGGCGTTGGGAACGTCCTTGTTTACGAATAAAAGTACCTTGCGCGCATAAAGCAAAATTGTTGTCGGGGTAGCAGGAGGTGGATCTCTCCCGGTTTCTCGGCACAACGTACGATCTCATTTTGCCGAAAGGCACGTGTTTCTTTTGGGGGAATTCAATTTTGCCGCCGGAAGCCGAGGAGGCGCTTCCTGCCAGGCCCGAGGAAACTTGCTAAATGCGAGAAATAATTAGAGGCGACGCTAGGGCGAAGGTATAAGGAGTAAACTCCACTTTGAAGACGGCCTAATATCACCTAGGCCACTTGAACGTCAGCGTGACCCAAATCACTGGATATTAATTCTACGATTCTCATTGACGGCGTCCTGATAAAAATTCAGCTCCCGTCCGAACAAAGTTGAAGGGTGCGCCTCTATAACGTTCGGAAAAAACGATATTAGTTACATTTCCTACAGGTCAATAATTTGGGAACGCAGTCGATATTTTATTAGAAATTGTTGGCGTAACGTATAGAGGTAAAAATTACTCAATATACAGTTAAACTATATGACGTGCAGTAAACTACTTTTTGCGATTAAAAATTTTATGCAAGAAACGAGAATAAACAATTTAAGCATAGACTAAGAGAATAGATTGGATAAAAAATCTACAGCAGTTTTATAATGATTAAAAAATAACAGACGTATATATCCTAAGTACATTGTGATATCAATTTAACGGTAAGAAAATTTTTATAATTCATTTCTTGATTCATTGAAATTATCTAAAATAATATTGTTATTTTAATGGTGGCTGTAATTTTCAGGATTAAAGGGAAGCGTTCAGTAGAACAAATTCTTCCGAATGCATACAGTAATGTTAAAGATATTCTTGGCTCTAGAAAAAGAGTATCCGGTATTATATTTGAGCTTTGAAGCGCCTCATTCCTGGAGTTTTCGGCGGGTTTATCGTCAAAAGAATGAAAATTTTAAACTGCACAAATAAAGATGCAGATATATTATTCATGTTACATTTTGATATATAATTCTGATTTCCACTGGTTTTCTTGCATTTACCAGTTAAATCTTATAAATTTGAAGCTCCATTTGATCAACGCGTTGACGATATAAAAAATTCAGTTAATTTTCTACCAGAGGACACATCGGTTGCGACACCGGGCGATAGGAAAGGGCCACGCGACTTCCGCTACTGCCGAGTGTCGGCGACAGGCGCCGGGACCCAGGGGCCCTGGAAATCGCATTAGCTCGCGCCGATCTAATTTCCCGGGGCGCGTCGGCGGCAATTACCGAGGGATCGGAGCAGCTGATCGCGAACCGAGAAGTTCAATCCGAGCCGGCCTGCCGCCGGCATTTTCCCCCTGGGTCCGCGCCCGATCAGAATACACGAATCCGTGCGCACACATCACCCAGTGGTTTCGGCGTCTCTTTCGTTGCCGAGCGTCGCGCCAGCTTTCGGATTTCCGAGGGCCACAGTGCGACCTGCAGAAGTTGCCGAAAGCCCCAAGGATGTACACGAGGAAGCGGCCTACGTGGAATGATCCGGTGAGGCCGAGGAGCGCGTGGCCGGTGTCCATTAGCCAGCGGGAATAATCGTATCTCCCGGCGGCCTTCAATTACAGGCCGGACTAACCTGAATCAGCGGGGGCGAAGAATAAAAAGGGGCGCAGCCCTGAGTCAACCTGGTGAAATTAAACGGCCAACCCCCCGGGGGAGGTATGTATGTACGGGCGCGGCGCTTCCGAGCGAATTCCCGACAAGCCCCGCGGGTGTGTATAATCGATTGGCACTGCGCATTTTAAACGCAGCCTCCGCCTGACGGACAGCCGGCCCCGCGGCCCTTTGGACCCCGCCGGTAATTGCAGCCGGGAGGTTTTTCACCGTCCGGCGCGGGTTTACGGCGGCGCCCCGATACCGGCGCGGGCCTCGTTATTTAATTAGCTCGGCTTTGCCGGGTTGTTGCGCCTCTCGCTGCGACTGAGTGAAGCTTTATAAATATCAAGCGCGTGGATTTTTCGAACGTATAGTCCTACATGTAGGTATAACTAGACATACGTGTGCAATCGCAGCGTTGAAAAGGATCCGCGGGATTTTCGCGGACGACGAGTATGCGATACGACCACCTACTCCACGGGGCGACTATCCCCGGGATGTCCACCAACGTCGCACGGACTAAGTCCGAGTGCGACATCGGAAAGCCAGCCGCGGGTTATCGCCGCGCGCAATTAAACCAACCCCCCTGCTTATATGCACACAGAGGACCATCGCGTGCATACATACATGCACAGGGCAGGATTGGCCGTTGATTCAGCTCGCGCGAGCTTTTTCTCTCCCCAGCCCCGTGTAAAGAATCGAGCGGGCCCGCGGAAAGAGTCGTCCTGCGAGCGAGGCTGCATGTATGTATGTATGTGTGCCTAGAATGCGCGCCCGGGGCTGGGCTCGCCCAAGCCGGGGGGAGGCGCCCCGCTGCGGCCCTTTCGATTCGCCTCCGAAAAATCCACGACTCGTCGCCGCCTGGCAACGCGCGCCTCCTGCAAGTTCGGCTAATTGCCCGCGGGTGTGCGGGCCACGCAAAAATCGACGCGTGTATACGTACGCGTGAGCTATGGCTTCCGAATGAGAGCGTCGCTGGGACATGGCCGCCGCCGGGGGAAAAGAAACGAGGGGCTCTTCCTACTGCGGCGAGTGTTTTATCGCGTGTAATCGCTTATCTCGGCGAGGGGGATGATGGCCGGGCCGTCCTTGCCAGGCGCCGCTCGCCAGGGGAAAGAGCGGTGATTGGGTCCGGCGGGGACGGGGAGTCGCGCGGAGGAATGCGCCAGATTAGCCCGGGGGCGAATTTTAAAGCGCGGCCGTTATCGGGTTAAAGCGCCGATCGACCTGCCCAAGTGTATAAGAATCCCATTAGAGGCATAACTTTCGCGCCAATTAGTTCGATGGAGCTTTCGAGTAAGGAAGGATAACCCAACTTCTTGTGTCCTCGGCGTCGTTCCGTCCGAGGGAAAGAGTAAGTGCCGGGGCAAACAAGAAGCTTTTGGGGGAAACCAGTGTTGAAGCTTTAAACCGACTGAAAGTCTTTCTCGAATTCGCGGGCATTTTTTATTTACATACGTTTATTTCCGCGTTATTATGCATGCGCCTCTCGACACGTTCTTGTACAATTTCAGAGAGACGCTATAGAATTTCAAAGCAACGAAAATCACTTCGAGCACTGCAGCGTCGTCCGCTATATAAGGACTGTAACCTTACACTTTTCCCTGTTCAGGCGCTCGCAAGACGTTCAAAGGCTCACTATAAAAATTCATAAGGTTCTTTCTTTGTAAATCTTATCATGGACAAAAAACACCTACATATTTATTCATAATAAGCGCATCGAAATCTAATGAAATATTTGATGAATCGATATCACACGGATCGAGTATTGCAAAGCTAGCTCACTCTCGGGAACTGTAATATACTTCCTGATAGCTTATCGGATACGCATCAAGTTTGCAAAAGCAGTTCACACAACTGCTAATAGTCAAATCTACTGCAATCTAGCTCAGTATATAATTATTTAAAATAAATAGTCGATACTCGAAGATTTTTAGTAAATTTCAGTAAATAATAGTTCCTAATGCTACAGTTCAACTAGTATTTAATGAAAACATCCCTTGTTATCTAACGTGAATTTTAACTCTTTCCTCTTTTACAGTAATAATGATGATTGAAAAGACCTCTTATTTTTTTTAAATTTAATTTGCGGAGATTGTTTTTTTTTCCCGCAAGCGTTATGCGTTACCTTTTTTTTAATTGTTGGTCCATCATCATTGTCGAGGCTTATCGGCAACAACAGTTAACCAAACAATAAAGCAATCAATAACGTACAAAGGAACGTGTAGCGGAGATTGTTATAGACAGACCGAATATAAAGTTTGGATAAAATCTATAGGCTTCTTTTGTCATTTGGAGCCTTTTCGATTGAAATACAGGTACGCGTCCGCACGAAAAAAAAACAAAATATTCCACTAGCTGTCGAACATTCTTCGTTCGTTTGATTCACCATATAAACCCGCGACACTTTACAACACACTAACCATATTGTCTTTCCGGCTTTAAGGCTCTCCGAGAGGTCGGGTTGCCTTCGACGTCGCACGTGGTCTAACACCGTCCAATCAGACATCGATCACTCGCACGGCTTTTTCCTCTTCCCTCGCGTTTATCTCACTTATTGCATTTAGGTGACGGCGAACAGTGCGACGGTAGATTTTTCAATCGAATATCACATCGACATCCGTGTCCTCACTCCGGCTTCGGCTGTCTTAAACTTGAACATTTGCTGCTTCGACGTTTATTCAACTACTTTACTTGTTGCGCGAACGAGCAGCGCAATATATGGCCGTCGAGTAACGGGCTCAGTCCATCCTGTTGTGATTGCCGCGTCGGATCAAGTAGTCTCAACTCGTCGCTCACAGTTGATGCTGCGTCGAAGAGGTCAACTTCACCCTGCCTCTAGCGGGATTCTGCTATTCTCCCATCGACTGCCTTCGCTTTGCTCGCCATATTTGGTTTGACGCTTCTTTTCAGCTTGATCTAATACTTATAGCTATTGCAGCATTTGAGTTCGTGGAAACTACTTCAATCCTGAATTTTCACTTTGTTGGCGTTTGATCCAGTGGTCAAAAAACTTGACGCAGATGCGATAAATCGTAGGTTCTAGCCACATTAAGTCACACGAATCTTCTCATTACTCACTGCCTTATATATGGGTGGTTTTATGTGGAGGCTTGTATGGCTTATTCTGTATATTCTGACGCTTTGTATAGCTTTTAGCCTTCAGCAGTAGCTTACATAATATTTCTGAGGAATCTGCAGCAGATTAGTATCAAGTACAAAAATATTATTATTGCGATTAACATTTGACACAGAGTTAATGTTAAATTGCATTAAATGACTTGTATAATTAATACAATAATTTCAATTATTTAGAAGTTAATATTTGATTAACAGATTAGTCGCCATCCATAATTAATTTTCCATACCATTAGGTTTAATTACGGTACATGTATCAATTATACCTTAAATGACCAGAATAGTTTGTTAAAACAAACTATTTTATTAGGATTATTTAAATATTCAATGCTAGTATCCATAATTCATGAGCATTGTATATACTCTCTATACGATCCTTGACTACATGCACTTCAGGCAATGAGAATCTCACATCTAGTGAAAGAAAACAAGTACGGCATCACCATGACTGTGGCAATCGCGCGAGTATATGCGCATAGGGTAAATGAAACGAAGAACAGCCGAGTCGGGGACGAGGCCTAATTTTCAAATCGGATCTCGAGTGAAAATGTAAATGTCCAAGAGAGAGAGAGAGAGAGAGAAGCCACGTGTGTGACGTGCACGGCGCGATTCCATTTTACGAATTAGGCGCCAACTCTCGGGCCAACTGCGAGTAGCGTAAACAAAGCGGAGGCAAAGCTAGAGCGACGGTTCTTGGCTGAAACTTTCAAGCGCAGTCTCATCGTGTGCCTCTAGGCGTTCTCGCGGCTCCCTTAAATAACGAAAGCCATGCACAGCTCGGGCAGCCTCAACAGTTTGACGTCAGTTTTATTCAACACCCAGGGCCGAATGTAATTCCGGAACTGTTGATAAACCATACACACACACATATATATATATACGTTCCCCGGGCATCAATTCGCACGAATCAATTTCGCCTCGATGCATCGAAACCCGCTCGCGAGCGCAATTGCACGTCTACTTTTAGAGAATCAGCAGAAAAGCTATTTTAAAAGAGGACGGGCGGACGAACGATCCATCCTTTCAGGCGGGACCGGGTCTTTTTTTTCTTTTTCCCCCAATTCAATCGGCCGCGGACATCGTCGGCCAAGTGAAAGTATAATTATACGGGGGATGCGCGACTAATTGCGCGCGAGTCCGAGCTTTCGCTCGAGGCGGCGGCGGGGCTTTCGCCATCGAGTAACGATCCCCGAGGCGGCCCAGTTATTTTAGGACTCGACACTGGGTTAGGGTCTCTCGGCCGGCCGAAGAGTGACGACTGCCGGAGACAAGCCCGAGGTCCGACTTTAAACGGGATTAAGCGAGCGCAGTAACACGGTTATGTAGTTGCTCTCCCCATTGTGCAAAGTACAAGGGCGCGGTTAGAGGTGCTTTTATAATTCTAAAACTAGCGCCAGTGGATATAACCGCCGTTTTTCTTTTAAAATAAACTTCAATCAGGCGGGAGTACGGTTTTTCGGTTTTTTTTTTTCTTTTTCGTGCAAGATCGAGGAGGAAATGGGACTATTAATGCGGCGTAATGATTTCTTGAACGAGTATTCTCGTGGTTAATACTGTGTAATAACTCACTCCTTCAGAAATCGTTCCAGAAATATTGGATTTCATACCGGAAAAAGAAATTTCCCTTGCAAAATTACAAGGGAAAATTATCGTCCAAGTTTTAGAAAGGTCGTTCGGAGAGTCGCTTTGCATAAGCGATGTTATAGGGTACATTTTATTTAATAATAATAGCGCGTAAATATGCTGCGCGTTATATTTGGATAATTTAATAATCCTGCACACGCGGACGATAAATTAAAGTTTATGCACGTTACAGAGATATTCAGATATTGGCGAAATAAAAAAAAATTCTCTCGACTAGAACGAAGCAATTTGGAGGGAATTTTTTTCAGACAAAGCTCTTCATCTTTCTCGAGATAGAAAAAAAATGTAGCCTAATTTAAATGCAGCTTTCGAGATAAAAAGATCCTTTGTAACACAGTAATAAGAATATTAGTATAAGATGGAAATTATAATTACAGTGTTCCAGAATGACTGAAAAATGACAAAAATAATATTTGTACTTTTATTTAGAGCCCGCAAAAGTGATGCTTTTAAAATGAAAATTCTGAATTTAAAAGATTCGTTATTTCTGTTTTTTACGCTTGCGTTTCAAAAATGCCCGTAATTATGAAACGAAAATATAATATTTACGGAAGTTTGTAACTTTGCGGAAGAATCCGACGATCTGGGAGGATTCAATTACAAACTAATTAAAAAGTATATATTAACCTTCGAAAAGTAATTCTGCACCCTTTTCATCAAAGTTTGATATATCGCATAGAGCGCTGGCGGTCAGGTATTAAAAGCGCCTCTGCCCAGACAATTATAATTCAATTTTTAATTCCGCGCGGCCGGGTCTAATCACCACGCGATATCAAACGGAATCCCGTGCAGCATACATAATTCAATAGGAAAGGCGCGCGCGTCCCGCTTTCGCGGGGGAATAATGCCCGTATATCCATCGCACTCGTCGTCCGACCTGGCGGGGGCACAGCTTAATCAATCGGGGTCACAAAGTGGGAGCGCCGCGGACCCAATCCGACGCACAAAGGCCGCAGCCTGGGCCAGACTCCGTCGATAAATCAGCCGGCGTAGAACAATGTCCATGATCGGCGCGAAGCCGCGCGCGTACCTCTACACCTTTTCCTAATCGCGGGCCCATCGGATCCGGGGCTAATACACTCATCAGCCGCGAGGGTTCCGTATACATCCACACCCGCGCAATAATACCGCGGCGGCCCACATTCCCGAGACGTTGGAAAAAGAAAAAGAGCCGCTCCCCGAGGAAGGGCCCGCGCGGCTTTTATTTTTACCCCGCGATCATGGCAAAGCCGCGGATATTTGGCACTTGTAGGTCGCCGGATTTATCGCGCCGCGGGGGAGATATAACAAGCGTCTCGGGTTTTATAATATCCCGGCCGCGGCGCTGCTTCGCCGGTGCGGATTTTTTAAGAGCCGGCGCTTCCTGGAGCCGCGGGTCGCGTAAAGCGATCGCGGGCTTGATCCCTTACGCAGGCGGAGGCGAGCATCTCCCTTCGCTCGGGGATTGATTTGTCTCGGGTTGGCGTTCGTTATCGAGCTCGTTATGCGATCGCGCGCTGCGCGTATTACACGCGCCCTGTAATTAATTCGAGTGCGTTATAGGATACAGGCCGCGCGCTCGCTTCATTAGCCATTTTTTTTGTGCTTTTTTGTTAATCTAAACTATATTTCCTTGGGCTTCGCTCGGCTGGTGTATATCAGATTTCAAACGAGCGCCGTTCCTCATAAATCTCGCATTTACCCACTAAAATCACTCGATATAGTGTACGTCGTGCGCGACGTGTGCATCATAATTAGCACGTACTCTATCGAACGGCACTTAACTCGGCCAGTGTCGTCGCCTCTCCAGCGGGAGACTGACGCCTCCGCCCAATGTTTAAAGGACACGCAAGAAAGCCGCCGCTGCAACATGTTGATAAGCCCGCACTCGACGGCGGCAAAACAGCCTCGCGGCTTTCGACTTAATCGATACGATAGCCGGGGGGGGATGTCGCGGGGGCCGCGAACGCCTCGGTGGGTCCCGAAGGGCAAGAATCCGAGGAGCCTCCGACAGCGGGCACATGTGCAGAGGGAGGCGCGCGTCGCCCGGTCAAAGGGGACTGCCGGGCTATTTTTTCGCTCCCGGGGGCCGCGCGCGTGTGTGTACGTATATGCATATTTGGGACAAACGAGAATAATGACAACGGGGGACGAGGGAAGAAAGTTGAAAAGCCGGAGATCCCCGGCGCGCAAGGTCGACGCACCGGTCGGCCGAGCCCATATCGATCACCGGCCGCCTGCCAACCCCCCCCCCGGCCCCATCAATGATTCACGGAGCCTGCACGAGCTCCCGACGGCGAATCGATGACCTTTATGCGAGAGACGACACACCTCGCCATCTGCTCGAAAAATGTCACGTTACAATTGGGTCGGCGAGCCTCGAGCGGATCGCCGCGGCCGGTCGATACGCGCGTGTGTATATATACGTGTGCACGCGGCCGCGTCTGCACCTCTGATGCACACTCACACACGCGCGCGTATATGTGTGATGTACGCAAATCGCGTCCGGCGAACAAAAAAAAAAAAGGGGGGAAAAAAACGGACTCGCCGGCCCCGAGGAGTTTTTCCCCGCTTGCGGACTCGCTCGCCGATCGCGCCTTCAATCGGCCCTCCGCGAAGGCCGCCGCCGAAGTCGGGCGGAATATATATCCCCATTCTGTCGGCCGGTGTACGTTGGACTCAGAAATCGAATTTGTGCAAAAAGAAATAAAAAAAAAAAGAAAAACTTGCGTGTACTGTTGGAAGAATAATGGCGAGATCGAGGCGGCGGATTAAGGTGCCGGTGAAAAATAAGGACGTTGAATTAGCCGCGGAACGATTTTGGGGAAAGCCTGTCATCAATATTAGGTAATCCAGAGGAGCGAGGACGAGCCTCGGAATGGCAAACTTGGTAATATATTTACCGAGCCATTGATTCCCGCGGATAATGCACCGCTCGTTACCAGATTTTACCTTAAAAACCTATCGATTTTACCCGCGCACATTAGTTCTAAACACAGCTGGCAAGTGCGCAGGAGTTTCTTTTCTTTTGGCGCCTACAGCTCAAAAAGTCAAGTATACGTGTGTAAAGAACAATAGGGCACACCTGATTAAGCCCCCCGGGCGCATAAAAAACTGTTACCTACTTTATAAACCTTTTGCGAAACTTTGCAACAAAATGGGCCCTTTTGTTTTATCCGCTAATGAATTTTTCTCGGAACTTTGGGGAAAACGTTAGATTGTAAGCATTTTTACGAGCACTAACATTACGCTACCGAGAGACGAGTGGATTATTAAAAAGAATCCAAAGTCTTTCCGCGGATTATAGGGGCGGAATTCTTCCCCCCCGCCCGAGTAATGGCAAATAATGAAACAGAGTTTTACGCTAAATCGTTACTCGCGAGGGTCTTATATTGAAGGGCAATGCGGGCGGGCAGTAAAAAAGCTCGGCCAACACAATTCGAAAGCTCGACTCTGCAAGCGCACCCGCTGGTTAATTATAGTCCTCCAGCCGAAGAGCCAGTGCATCGAGACCTTCTTCTTCCACAACTGACGCGGCGGTATGAAAAAAAAAAAAAAGTAAATATTTGACGCAGGGCACTTCCGGAGAGCGGACACGAGCGAGGTCGGTGGCCAGGGCAACGGGCTCCCCCTCGACCGCAGCCGACACACATGTGCAGAGAGATCGCGCGGCCCTGGCGCACTAACGGGAGCAGGGCGGCGGGACACACGTGCCCCGGGCTCGGGGCGGCCGGGAGGCTGCCCTCGCGAAGGGCGGGGGCGGTTGTAGGGATGCAGCGGCTGGCGGGTGGGGGCGTCTGGGATCGATATAGGCGCCCCGGGGCCCGGGTCGCGGCCCCCGGCGACGCGCACACCTCACCTCCTGGGCAGAGCGACGACGGCGGCGGCGGCGGCGGCGGCGGCGAGGGCGGCAGGGCGACCGGGCCGCGGATCGATGCCCGCGCGTATACGTAGACCACGACGACCTCGTCGTCGTCGGCGGCGGGGAGCTCGGCTCCCTCTCGGCCGGAGCGAGCGGGCCACTGCGTGGCAGCCGCCCGCACACGGGGCCGCCGGTCATGCGCGCCGCCCCCGCGCCGCCGCGGAGGGGACGGGGATACCCCCACTCGGGGAGTCTGCGCCGGCCAACCGCCGAGGAGGGGGGGGAACCCTTATTGATCGCTCGATCCCCGCGAGGGCTTTTTCAAAGCGGCCGCCCGCCGGCAGCGCGTCCCCCGGCGCCCCGGGGATGCTCGACTTACGTGGAGGCTCCGGGCCGCGGGAGCCGCAGCCCGGGCGACGAGGCCGCGCGGCCACTCGACTGCACGCGTCATGACGCGCCGCGAGCCGCAGGTCGGCGCGCTCCTCTCGGCGGCCCTCGACCGACTGCCGGGGCACATGTATGTGCGCGCCGCCGCCGCCGCCGCAGCGTCCGCAGCGCCGACGGCCCGAGCTTACGCGCGCCGGTTGACCCGACCGCGGCCCTTCCTGCAACCGGGCGGTTGGTCGGGCGGTCCGGTAGGCACCTCCTTCGGGTACATCGATATCCGCACGGCGAGCGCCGATCCAACCCTTCCCCTCGGAAAGTCCGCCAACGGGCCGGGGATTTTTCGTAGGGCAAGCTCGCGGGCCTCTCCCCTCGCCGGGCATCGATCGGGGGCCGCCCCCGCGGCGCACGTGCGCCCCAAGCCCCGCGGTAATCGCCGTCGGCCCTGTCCCTCGCATTTTAAATGAGCGCGTCTCGCGTACGTATAATACGCGCCCGGAGCCGCTGCTGCTGCCCCCTTCGAGGCACCGGAGTTTCAAAGGGAACGGGGAATAGCTTCCGCTTTTTTTCTCGTTGTTGTTCCTTTTTTTTTTTTTTAATTAAAAGCGCCGACCGCCGTTTAAGCGGTCACGCGTGCTCGGCTCTGCGCGGCAAATCGACCGTCAAGTCGCACGAAGTTCATGATGACTGACAGGTGCTCGCCAGCCGAACGGTTAACCGGCATTCCCGCCGGCCCTGCCGTCGCGGAAAACTTGTTATTTTCCGAGGGGCGAGGCTGTCGTGAGGGTACCTTGGGCCTGCCAATAGTTGGGCGAATAATTAACTATTATTTGTCATGCAACGATAGAATTTTTGTAATGAATTTTCTAAAGTGGAGTAACGCGGCGTTGTTATTCCGATCATATTGTTCGCGGCGGAATAACGAGTTTACAGCGATGGTATAGGATTATTAATGAAAATTCAATCCGCGTACTAAATTAAATCAGCTAAGAATCTAAATTAAAATCGCGGATATATTGTGCAGACGTTGCATGTACGAGGCGAAGCTTGTAGTTGGGCCGAAAGCTTGTTATGTGCAAACTTGCGTCACGTATATGATGTAACGGTAATAGACTGGAAGTCGAGATGGAATTTTCGCGAGGTTCAAAGCACGTGTTACAATACCAAGCTTTTTTTAAATCTTGTCAGCAACCCAGAGATGTACGATCTAAATTTAGGTTCTTTCTTATGTCGATAATATTCTTTCTTCCTTGCATTCAATCAATGCCAGAGACAGAAAATCAGTTAAATAAGAAAATTAGAAAAGCTCGTAGAAAAAGTATACTGCTATTCCAACAATACTTCCAAGACCTCAAAAGCTGGCCTTGGGGATGTATCTTTATTGAGAATCATTTCCTATTAGAAATATATATACTTTTTTTCAAACATTATTTTTACTCTCGAGTGTTCTTTGTGGTTTTGCATGGAGATATCGTAAATAAATTTCAAAGCAAAAATGTTTAAGCGACTTTATTCAAGTTTTCTTTATATTACTTGATAGGATCACACTTAAATTAATAGAATCAAAATGGAAGAGCTCAATAAATATATTCAAAGAATCATCTTCCAAATAAACTAAAAGTATAAAGAGTCTCGTCGACTCTAATTAAAATATGTAAATATTTTACAACATGTAAAAAGCATCACTGTTATTTATCGTATTTGTATTTAATAAAAGTTTCAATAAAAAAATCGCAACAAACGATCACGAAAGTCGATAGAAATACTCCACCTGCGGCAGTTAATAATAGATTTTTGCATGTTATTTTTACACAGTTATTCATCATTATATGACATTTACGTATTCGATCACATAAATCACAAAGTTCGTCTATTCTTTCTTAGTGATATCGTTACAAAAAAAGAAAAATGCTCGCATCCAAATATGCACGTAACACAAGACAATAAACTCAAACAATTAATTCGTAATTAAACAAATGTATAATCTAGGTTTTGTGATATCGATAATAACGAAAGTTTTTATTATTATCTATACATAAAAATTTATATAACGTCATGAATTAATGGTTATCGTATAACAATACAGTACGTAAATCATATTTATTTACACGATACACTAATAAAATCAATATCTTATCATGAAATGAGTTTAATTAAATTTTCTAAAAGTTAAATTTTTACTTTTGATAAACTCTTTCTCATCGTATACATTTTTCAATCTAATTTATACAAAATAACTTGTTTTAAATCCACAACGCAAACAAAATAAGATTCAAAATCGAATAAACTGCTAAATTTTAATAAAAAGTAACACAACTCTTAGGTTTTTTTGACTTTAGATTCAAATTTATCTTAAATCTGAAATATCCAATAATCGGTTTAAGTATCATTAAATGTCGATTTGATTCAAAGAATTTAAAATACAATACGACACTATCGTCATTGTTAATATTCATTATATCATAAAGAACATTAAAAGTCTTTGCCTTTTCTTAATAATTCATTTTAAACATTAAAATAATATACATTCTATAATAATCTTTCATGAAAACACTTTCACCAATACTACACAATACAACAAAAAATATAACAAAATTAAACAAAATCATTATTCTAATCATTTCTTGAGTGAAAGATATTAATTTTACAAGTGCACAGAACTCCCGTATAGAAATAAAAATCTATACAACGAGATCATACATTTTAATGGTACAAACGAATTTGTAGTTTTTATCATGTAATTTTACTTCCGGTTTTATAATGTTCTGTACATTAATTCGTACACTCATCGTCCTCTTTTTTTCTTGCATTAGTACAATCATCACACATTTGTAGTCCCCCGTTGTTCATTCTCGCGAATGCGCATTTCTGACTCATTCACTAATTATAAAACATCATGAATGAGACGAGGAAAATATTCAGCTTTCTTTCGCACTCTTTTCACCGAGACTAGAGTCGCATGTAATGTTTATGAGTTCCATTTCAAACTTTTTCATTTTCCAAGAAAAAAAGACGCGAACTCCACGTGCGTATTTTATCTTGCGTATATTTACACGGAGGGAGTGTTACAAAAAAAGTAATACCTCGAGATTGAAAAGGGTTTCGGGTACCTGCTCGTAATGTCTAATGTATCTACAAGCTTATATATACGTATGAGCCTGTCAACTCTGACATATGTACAAATTTATAGTTATTTTACACTCATTTCGTTAAAGATTAAATTGTTTGCGCTAAACAATATTTGTTTCATTCTCTTTAGAGTAAATATTAACGAATTTAAACTCAACAATGTCATATATTGCAATTCAATACGCTTCTATTAAAATAGAAAACGAATCTTTTTATATATGCTATCTTTTGGAGGTCATAAACTAACTATAATTCTGTTACATTAGCAGATATATCTTTGAACTCCATTTAACATTATTTCAGGCACTAAAATACTACTGTGTAGAAGGTTATTCTCTTTTCAGTCCTCGAAATATTGTTAGTGAAAATCAATACGGCTACTAAAACGAATTTCGATTTTTAACAAAATCTTGCGCAAAAAGCCGAAAATTCGCTGTTTAAATATTATTATTTCGAAACCTATTAATTACCGCCGATTTGCCGAGAAGACTTTTTACAATGATATATAATTTAAACTTTTTTAAAAGAAAGTAAGAATTATTTTGTTCACTATCCGATCTTTAATTGACCACCAATATTATACTTTGCTGCTGAATTATACAATTGAAAATCTTTCTTTCGCTGTTATTCTTGCGCAGCTTTTTAAGACATTTCCAGATCTATGATTTAATTAATATTTGTTATTTTTACTTTGTATACCTATAGCATAATTAATTACGAGTCTTCTTATACTGAACAATATAATAATACATCAGATTCAAAATATCGAATTCAAATATCCTAATTAAACATAAGACGATCGAAAAATATTTTACACGACAGCTTTACAACTTTGTAATTTCTTAATCCAAACTAATTAACCCACACGCAAAAAACAATATTTTCTGCACTAATATCGCGCACTCGAACTGGACAGCTTTAAACTTTCTGCGAGTAACAAGGCGAGTCATTTTTCAGAAATTTATTTACCGTTTCTAAAATAAATTGCTACTTTTGGTTACATTAATATTCCATTGAATTTTGATCAACATGTAAAAAGAGTAACAAATCAATTTAAAAATATGATTTATGATAATCCGAGTGTGCCCAACTTGCTGTCCAATTAACGATATCTGACACTTTCTTCTTTTATTGCTTACCAGAATCACTCACTTTTCCATTTTAAGCTACAAAAATATTTCATTTTTCTCTCTTCTTATATGTTTAATACATTTCACAAGCAGTTGAATTAGTACACTGATTTTCCAGAGTTCATATCCGAATATGAAATTCTTCGGGTGTATGTATCACCATTCTCAAGATTTTGATTGATTTAGATCAGTTATTATGATAATTTTCAAATTCTTCTGCCCATCATATACCTAGCAAATAACACAACACAAAACTGTACAGTTTCAAATACGCTTTTGAATCATTTATTTACTTAAATATCTTTCTTGAGTCCTAGGTACATTTTTCAATTTTTTTCTTCTTATTTTAATGCTTTGTAAATTCCATTGGACAGGAAAATTAAAAATTACTAAATAACCAGCGTTTCTCTTAAAATCATTCCGTCGATGTACTATTTTCGACTATTTTAAAGTATCGGAATGTCCTGTCTTACCAACGTTTTCAGGTTTGTTTATGAATTGGTCAATTATCCGATTTTAAGTTTTCGAATTCTTTTTTACGTAAATTAATTGTTCGTGCCGTTACTAACTGCTACAGTGCTGTACTTGCTTGTTACGATACAATGTGACCAATATAATCTTGATTATACGTCATATTCTCCGACCGTGTATAAAATATTTTTGCTTTTTTCTAAATAAATTTGCATTTTATGTTATCTTTATTGATGCTCTTTAAGCTCCGATATCAAAAAGTGCCAGAAAATTTTAATTACATCTGTGTTCTAGAACAAGTACAGCAATCTGCCTATTATTTCATTGTTTTTTAATTACAATAAAATAATATTATTTTAAATGATTAAATAACAAGAAATTCGAAGAATTGCAGCTAACAAAAACTTACGTAATCAAGATAACAATAATGTTATAATTAATGAAGTCATCACACATTTTAAAAGACTGTGTATGACGTTTGACGAATTTGATACGCCGGTAAAACAGGACGTCCGGATGTTGACGTCGCTTATAAGCCCACGGCACTTCCGGGCTTCGGACGGCATTGCGTGAAAGCGCCTATTTACTTGATCGGTCCTGATGAATCGATAAATACAGCCGCTATGAAGTGAATACTTAGAACGTAAGTAAATATCAAAAACACTTTATCATCGTCCCGCACTTTTATCCCGTAACCGACACAATAATCTCATAGAACAGCACTGGGCTCCCATATCTCGCCCGGGTCACTTTTGTCTTGAATGCACGATCGCTGTAATTAGCGTTAACAGGAGCGATCTCAGGAACGAATGGAAGACTGCTGCTGTTGCTGCTGTTGTTGCTGTTGCTGCTGCGGAGGATTAGATGACTGTGAAACAAATCGATTCAACTTGCTGTCGATGATTATTTCGTCGCCGTTGCGAATGTTATATCGATATAATTGCTTGTTTGGATATAACATTTCCTCAGGACCATATTGAGATCTCAGTTCCTAAATTAAAAAAAATTTTATGTTTCAGCATTAAATGTATTTTTAAATTATTTTCAATCGCGACACGAGTCAGACCTTGTTTCATCGATACAGTAACAAATTGGTCTTTTTATTTTTTGTTTAAATTGGCTTTTGTTCCTTGAAGGTTATATAAAAGTATAAAAAGTATCTATGCTACCACAGCAAAGTAAAATATGATCGAGTTTACAAGAATGTTCTTTTATAGACATTTTAATCTTGTATACTCACTTGATCAATGTAAAACAGCCTCATGCGATTCGCAGAGATTTTAACCATTGACTCTAATTTAGTTTTCAGTTCGAACACAGTTCTGTAAACGTCCACTGACCTCACCTAAAAGACATTTTATTTGATTAATTCATAGCACTGTAAATATAATTGACAAGTAATATGTTGGATAGAATCGTTACCTCGACCAGGTCGCCGTAGGTGAATTTGACTTTAACCCTCTTCTCCGGCGTCAAGTCCACGTGAACAAGTGGGTCTAGCTTTCCGTGGATTCCAACTAACTCGTTGTACCTAATTAAACAATGAAAAATCGATAAATCGATCGATTCCTCAACGACAAAAGCTGCAATCAAGCTCGACGATTAAGCGACAATAAAGCCGCTTCGCTCGTCGAAGAAGTTCACAAAGAGAGCCGGAGTAACAAAAAAAAAAAACGAAGAAAAAGGAGCCGGCGGGAAGGGAGGAAATTCCGGGTGCGCGAATGCAAGGAGAAGGAGCTGCGGCCGTGGCGAACAAAGCGAGCGCGGGGGTCTTACCTCTCGGGCCGCTCGGCTTCCGGTTTGTCCATATAGTAGCGGATGAAGGCCCGCTCGGCGTCCTCGCGCTCCTGCGAGGAGATGACGCCGCCGCCGTTGAGTGTCTCGACGTTCGGTAGCCGGGCTATGAGGAGCTGCCGCCTCTCGTGCTCCGTGTACTCCCGTGGACTCTGCGCAAAACAATTTTATTAGTCGATTGCTCAGGAAGATGGGAGACGCGCGGTGGAATACGACGAGATCTAATATGCTAACGGTGAAAAAACAAGTGACAGAAATTGCAGTAAATACAAGCGATATTTTATGTATTGGCTAGTTGAAAAAAAAAACCAATCAGGACAAAATGAATTCAGAGTTACTGGGTGTGGGAAATGAATAGATAAATAGATGTATGCTCAAATCTGCATGGACAGACTTTGTGGATTTGCGTGATAGAAAGGTAGCGTTGTAAGACGGGCTTCCACAGCACAGATTTAAATACAATTTCCAAAGTGTTTCCATTGAAAGTGTAATGCGATGAATAGCAAATCGATTTGAAGCACTTTTATCCAGTCGCAAATAAACAATAGAAAGCCGGTCAATATCCAGCAGGGAGAAGGAGGCGGACTGTATCGTTCAGCCCTGACAAACTTTATTACTACTCTGGCGTTCCTTTGCGTTTTTGCTCTAATTGTGACAGCCGGGGGTGTTCGACTAGCTGTGCTGGAGGACCTCGTTTACATAAGGAGGCCGGTATAATCGCGGAGGAAAATGCGCCGCGCTAACAGCTATCGAGCAGAGCATTCAATGCCGGCCGAGGGACGGCGCGCGTTGCACGGAAGGAGTATATTATATATGGAGCAAAGGGGCCTGGGTGCGTGCGGCATCATAAGCACACCTCGAACAAAGGGCATCCTTGAATCCTGAGCGACTTGAGGACGGGGAACCGGGCGATCTTCTCGATGTCGTCCCACGTCGCCAGGAGCGTCCCGTTCACGTTGAGGAACCTCAGCATCCTGAAGGGCTCGTGGGCCGACTTGACCTTGGCGCCGGCCGACTCGCAGGCCGACTCGCTCCGACAGTAATTCGGCATCATGTCGTCCTCCTCGAAGTTCCTGTTGCCTGCAATCAAACGGCCCCTCGTTTAACTCAATAATCGCCCCAGCCCACGCGCGTCTTCCGATCAACGGCGCGCTGTTATTTTTCCAGCTGAGTTTGCCGGACGAAGCCCAGACGGGCAGTCCACACCGGGCGCGGCGTTTAAACTTGCAGAGAGCACGTAGTATCCCGTGCACAAAGGAAACGTCGGACGGACAGAATAAGAGATTGTACCTCGGGAGGACCTCGCCGGGGAATATCGATATCAGCGGCGAAGGCCAAGTTTGCCGAGGCAATCAATAGCCGATATGCCTCGAAGCTCACTGAGCTTTCGCACGCGGATTCCCCGGGAAATGATGTTCCTATCGACCGCGAGAGTTATTTCGTCCGTCTTGGCAATTTCCAACACTGTAACTGGAATCTGTGCGCATGCACCCGTTCCGACGCGGCTATTTAGGAACATAACGCTCACCTTTGCCGGTGCAACCGTTTTCGAGGTGCAAGCCGTTCCTCTCGACGATGTGGTTCATGTTCTCCGTGTCCTCGTTCTCGGTGTTCTCGGGCGCCTCGCGCTCCGCAAGGTCGAGGGAGCGGATGGGGCACTCGGCGAGGGAGAGGCTCTCCAGGGCGGGAAAGGCGTACCCGAGCTTGGCGATCTCGAACCAGAACTCGATGGGGTTCCCCGTGAAGTGGAGCTTCTTCAGGGTGCCGTTGCGGTTCTCCGGCTCCTCGAAGCCCAGCTCCACCGTCTTGTACTCGTTCAGCGAGAGGTGCAGCTCCTCGAGGTTGCGCAGCAGCCGCACGAGCCCCTGGACCGTCGACCATGAAACCCGCGTGCCATTCAGCACGAGGTTTCTCAGAGCGTCATACTTGCCATCCTTCACCTGCACATCCGCGTCATCATCGGGGCAATGAATTAAAAATTTGTTCGTACATTTGTTCGTGTTTTTTTTTTCTTTTGTTTTTGGAGCTTACGAGATGCTCCGTAGTTACTGTTGTCTTCAGTTAAACCTTCTTCAACTCGCTTATTCCAGTTGATACCGAGTATAAAACACGTGTTTAGTTAAGCTATCGGTAAAAAGATTTGGTTTTAAGCATTAAACGAAATCTGTTTCATTAGACGATGCACATGTTCAACAAAATTTAAGAATATGGGAATGCGTACAAATCGACGTAGAAAATGGTAGGTGCCCGTGCTTCCTTGCCATATCCGTAATTTACTGCTAATACTCAAAGAGCACTTTTATATAAAACGTAAAGTGAAATTCATGGTAATTGCGAGGCTCCGAAGAGTATACTCAACACTGACGCTCAGGGCGAAAAAGCCTTTTTAATTGCACTATTGCCATTAATATCAAGATAATTTTTACTAGGAAAATCTCCGGATTACACGAGTAAGTTTAATTATTTGAGAAAAAAGCCAGGACGTCCTGCGGAAAAATTGTATCGAACTAGTTCTGATTTTTCGAGTGACTTTAAAAACTGGTTATCGGTTTTATTATAAAATTTATAGTGATCTATTAATAAACGAGGCCGCGTAATTAGTTTTTAATAAAAATTTCCTGTTTGTCGATACAAGAAAAAATATTTTTACACGAAGTAAAATCAAGCGCCGGATAGGAAAACCGGCGTGCAAATCGATTTAATAGTATTCAAAACATCGGCCCGAAGTCTTACGAGTGCCGAACGTCTTAACAATTTTACGTAACCGGCCAGCTTTCCCGCGTTATAGCCTTCCAGTTGCAAAAAAAAAAAAAGAACCCAGCGTCTGGGGCGTTGAAAAAAAAGAAATATTCACTCCGCTTGGGTAACGAATTGTTTGTCATTAGCGGGCGGCGGCACGCGAGAGTTTTATAACCGAAGCCAGGTCGCAGGCGGCGCAGACGGGCTGCACGCGACGACGGGGCGGCGCTCTCACCTCAAGGGCCTCGGGCAGACTGTTGAAGCTGAGGTTGACGAACTTGATCTTGGGCATGTGCCTGAGGATCCCGAAGACCTCGTCCCACTTGGAGAGCTTGTTCTGGGCGAGGTCGAGCTCCTCGACGTTGCGGCACTTGCTGCGCAGCTTCTCTTCGTCGGCGCCCGCGCACTCGATGTCGCAGTCCTGGAGGACGAGGAGGGCCGGCACCGTGTGCCGCGGCGACTTCTTCGGGATGAAGATGCTGACGGAGAGGGCGGCGCTCCGGGGCGAGCCGCTCAGCCCAGGCGGCAGGCACGGCTCCTGCTCGTCGTCCGTGAGACAGCATTCCGCCGGCGCGTCCCCGTACTTCAGCTCGAGCGCTTCCAGCAGCGACGGCATCCTCACTGCATTCTGCGGGCAAAAGAGGAGGGGGCGTTTTCAAAAAAAGAGGGAAGGTCGAAATTGTCCAGGCGCTTGGCCAGCTCCTTCGGGAACGCACGTGTAATACACAGCGAAAAAGGCCGGCAAAAAAAGCTCGGGATATATACAACCACTACCTGTTGACAGTGGGGGATTGGGGATTTTTTTTTTCAGGGCGCTTAGTACAGTATACAGCAGGTTCATTTGGCCAATTTCGTTTATGACCCGAGGAATTATATACGCTGGGGGAGCTTTCGGCTTGTGCTGAAATTCATGTCGTATAATCGAGCGGTTTGTCCCAATGAGAACCGTTCCTCGCGGCCGTTTAAAAGTCCAATATTTTCCTTTTTTCTTTTACAGCGGATCTATTCCTGGAGATTATGAGCTCTTTACGGAACGCGGAATTCCTTTGTTTTACTTTCAAAAAGTGTGCTTAAGCCGAGTATTCGAAGATATGTGGCCTCGCTGGCATGCAGCTACAGGCCGCGTGTAAAACAATGTTATAGTTTTACAAGATACCTGGCTCATGCGAGATCAAAATTGGATATGCGACTTGCCTTGCGATAAAATCGAAGAAGACGCGGAACAGGCGGCATTATAAGTCATTTGAGGAAAGAGTTCCTCAGACCCTTATCTGCTAAAAGATGCATGAAATTATTTGGATAATTTAAAAGTATACAAAAGTTTGCACGTGCTTCTAAATTAACATTAAAAATAAAATGGAGAGTATCCGAGCCATTATTAAACCACCAGTGCTTCGAAGCACTGTGCAAAGGCTAAATGAAGCCCTGGGGAATAAGCTGGGAATAACCGAAACGGATAATATTTAATATCCAGTAAAAATGCTTCGTTCAAGTGCCAATCATCGGAGTGTGCTCCACTTTATGTACACACAATGTATGCATTTCTTCGCGTTTCATCGAATGACCTCAAATCTTAACAAGCATACTATTCTCATTATCCGTATAAAAATAACAAGCCTCGGCCGCTGAGACTTTGACTGTGCGCATCAAATTAATCGACGGGCATGAATAAATAATCGAGTAAATAATGAAGTATTAATTTACTGCAGACCGATTTCTCTAGCAGAAAGGCGAACTTTCTTTTCTTCAATAACTTCACCTGGCGGTACTCCGAGCGAGACTAACGTTCAAAAGGTAATAGAAAGAGCGTATACATACAAACACTGCCCGTGCATATACATGCATGCAGATGGGAGCACTATACCAATACGAAGGGAGGCATTAGCATATTGCATAAAGATTGAATAATCCATCAAGAAGCGAGGCGGCAAATGGATGAAGCGCCGGGGCGTCTGTCGAGTATCGCCGATATAGTTATTGAGCAATCGAACAGTTCCTCCTTTTTTCGTGATTCACCGCGCGATCGCACCGCAAAGGCAAGCCCGCGCGCATATATATATATGTATCGAGCTGATAAGCGCCACGCGCACATTGGCTAATGCCAGCATACATAGGTGTGTATATATTTGCTTACTCGCGAACCGATCGGCCTTATATGTGCATTATCGCGGAAGCGGACTGTCGCGATGGCCTTGGATAGGCGGTCGGGAAGTATTTTGATTAGGTTTTCTCATTCGACGGGTCGGATGGCCTGAAAACAGCCTATAACACACGAGGTCGGTTGTGGAACGGTTTTACGAGGTAGCGGCCGCTGCGCGAGTGCTTTTACTTATCCTTTACTTTTTTTCTTCCTTCCAAGTACGCGTACGGCTTGCTTTTCAAGAGCGCAATAATTACAAAGCGCGTACAAACGAAAGAGAGCCTAATGCGCAACGCTAGCCAAGGATTCATACCATGGTAATTAGCCGATCTCGGTAACGAGCCCGTGCCCACAAGCGCGATGAACGTCGTCGCCGTCGGCCTTCTTCCACCGCGGGCGCATTCCTCGAGGATACATATATATATACGCGGCCCACAGCCGACCTGGCGACGCGCGCGAGCCCGCGAAAGGCAAACCGATATTACAAATTGGCCCATAGGCCCCGCGCCGCCGGTGTCCTCCGCCGAGCGACTCGCGCGCGCCTTTCCCTCCGCCTTTGTTCTCGCGTTTTTTTTTTCTTTTCTCCTCCCCCCGCGCGGGGCCCGTTATACGGACTCTCGCGGAAGAGCCCCGGCCCTTTGGCCTAGCTCTCCCGCCCAACTGCGCTCGGCCCGCCCCTACGTATATATGGATCCTAATACGTGTGGATCGCGGCCGCTTTAACGGCCCCGGGATTAAGGTCGATTTTTTTTTCCGCGCGGCTCCCGCGAGCCTAACGAGGCCCCGGGGGCTAATTGAATTTTGTGCGCGGGCGCCTATACGTGTTAGAGCTCGATCCTACGGCGCGCGCGGTCGCGTGCGAACAAAAAACAAAAGGAACAGCGCTGGGAGAGCGACGCGGGAACAACGGCCGCGCCTTTGTTCTCGGGCCCGTTGGAAAATTGAAGGAAACGCCCGCGAGGAGGGCCGATTCCTCCTCCCGCCGCCACATCGGGAGTTTAGTCACCGGGGCCCGCCGCTTTGTGCCCCCGCGACCTGTGCACCGGGGGAATCGAGGCTTCTTTTTTCTCTTTTCGAGGATCGAACCGGGAGGTATGTAACAAAAGAGACCTGTCCCGTCGCTCGATTGTTTATAGTGCCGAAGCGCATATTGTCGCCGGGTTATGACGAACGCTCGATTCGCATTGTCTTGGAAGATTATATACCGAAACGACGTGGCCTGGAGTCGCCGACTTTTCATACCGACGTCTCGACCATCCCAGGACAAAGCTTAGCCAATTCTTAGCTATTTTTCCGGGCGGTGTAGATAGCATTTATTAATGTTAAACATCGCAAACTGCAGATATACCGTTCAAAGCGGTACGGATTTAGTCAGAAAGTCAATCAATAATATTTGTCGAGTATATAGATTTATCTAGCGATACAACGTATTTAATATCAGTCAATAAGTCAAAATATTAATCATACACTTGATTAAAATCAAGATTATACGGCTGCGTTTTTAAATAAATAGTGAAACGTGTCGGTAAAAAGCAATAATATTTCTTAAAACTTTTGTTATAGGCACTTTACTTGCAGTGCAATATAGTTTACAGCACCTCGGCCGATTCGTAACTGTTCAAAATAACTACGCTCTATAGTTACTGAAATCACTTGCAACTCAAATAGATGTAAGTATATATGTGTAACGGTATAAATAGAAGTAACGGTAGGTAGTTTTCTACCAAAAAAAACACGTAAAATTATAGTTATTGCACCGCAGTCTAGAGCCTAAGGACTCTTTAATTCGTCCCAAGGTCGACAAGAAAAGCAACCAGAGACGCGTATCCTTGCAGAAAGCGATGATCCGACGAGGAGTTGTACTTAACCAGCGGTCGGTATACTACACCCGCCCGAGTCCCACCCGGCGGAAAAAAAAGCCCCGCGCCCGGGCAAATATTTGCCCGGAACCGCGATTAATCGAGCGGTTCGACTCCTTCGCGCCCCGCTAAGGCCGCGGCGAGATCGGCTACCCCGGCGGCCGGCCGCGATTGGCGGGGCGCCGCGTGGGCGCAGGCCTCGGGGGAGAACCGGTTCCCAGCTGCCGCGTCGTCGTTGTCGCCGCCGCGCAAAAAAAAAATGAGAAGAAAAAGGAACAATGGCGCGACCTTAGCCAATATGGGCAGACCAGATATATCCCGGCCGGTATATCTGCTATTCCAGACGCGCGCTTCCCCCCGCAGGCACGGAAGGTTAACCGGCGATTGACGGGCGATCGTCGGTCGCTTTGTGCGCGCGGGCGACGCTTTTGGGGGCTGTGGTGGAGAGCCGCGGACGGCCAGGGGAGGTAGATTCTTCGGGGTGGATTATCTCGGCGCCGTTCCGGGAGTGGATATATATGTGTATTTTTTTTGGCAATCGCTTGGGAAGGGAAAATTGCAATTGGGTTAGTTTTTCGAAATTTCCGCGAAATGTTCTTCCTCGGGAGGAAATGCTGCCGCTGCGGGACGGTCGTGTGTTTTCCTCCCTCCGCGCAGCCGGGCGAAAAACACGTCCTGCGCACCGATGAGAACGTATATCCGTGTGTATATATACGCCCGCGGAGTATGCGGAGATAAAGTACCGAGCGCAGCTCGAAAACAAAATATATAAGAGAAGGGCCCTGGATTTTCTGAAACTCCTCCGAGGAAAATCCATTAGACGATCTAGGACTCGACAGTCGCTCGGTCGTGTACATTATTGTGCCGGGCAGACGTAAACAAGAAATTTATGCAATTTCGATTCAACGCGTCGGGGTTAAAAATATCAGAGTGTGTACATAGGCAACTGAAAGTGTTAGTAGATACAATGCGAAGGTTCCAAGTAAAAGCCCAGCTGGAGCCGTGCGATTTCCAAACTACGAGCGAAGAAGTAGACTGGCCGCGAGTGGCTCTAACAATCGTATCCTCCCATTTACGAGCAATCCGCATCGCAATATGGCCCGTTCTCCCGCGCTGTATATGTATATATACATCGCATTATGCCCCACTTGCGCCACGCGGTCGCGGATCCGCCAACTAAAAGAAAAAAAAAAGAAAAGCCTAAAAGGAAAAACTATACAAGCCGGGGAAGCCGCAAAAAAAAAAAACCGCGGAGGCAGGGCGAGAAGGGGTCGATAATCCAGCGGCGGCAGCGCCGCCTCGAAAGCGCCGGCCGCGCACACAGCCATGGGCGCGGAAAAATATATCAGCCGCAAGATAAGCGCCGTAGGCGGCTCTCGGGCTGATTAGGCCTGCCCGCGAGCGGCCTAAGTGCACCGGAGAGAGAGAGAGCCAGATATGTAGACATATGCGTGTGTGCGCGAGGGGCAAACCGGGCCGCCTCGTAGATCCCTGACTTATCCGCCTTGTCGCTCCGTGGCAGTGCAATTGATTAAAGAAGCGCGGACGGAGGCGGCCTCGCGTCGCTTATATGCGTGCAGTTGGAGCGCGCGCGGCTCGGCCCCTGTGTGCGTCGGCTCATAAAGGTTTTTTGTTTACCTCGCGAGGAGACGTATGATTTTCGTTGGGCGTATATGAGAGCCGGCTAAAGCCCGCGACCTCGTAAAGACGCTGCGGGTAGTTCGATCGGTGCGGGGATCGGCACGGGAAGTAAATCAAATTACCCGGTGTTTTTTACGAGCGTTTGGCAAATTGAAAAGGTACTATAAGGAGCAAATTTGTCTTGTTTCGCGGGGTATACATCCCTCGGGGCGCGCGTATGACCTCGCTGATTTACTGGGCGGACAAATCGACGTGCTCGCGTGCGCGCACGTGCATGCATCTCGAGTTGCCCACCGAAATTATCCTACGAAACAGGTTTTATCATAAAAGTCAGTCTAGCGTAAATCAAACGGTCTGTTGCAACGAGGCGCGGGCCCAACCCGGAAGCCTTTCCTATACAGCGCGGCCGTTTTATTGTCAACCTCGGGATCGAACCTGACGTAAAACCGCCAAATGAAGATTTCACGGTGATTCATTGATTTGAAGCGCGCCTTAAACAGCCTCAAATGACAATGAAGACAATGAGCCGTCTAATGGCTTCCGCGGGCTAATCGCGCGGCTGCATAATCCCGGCTTAAGGAGCGCTCCCATTACCCCCGATCAGAAAATAACGCGTGCCTCGACGGCGCGCACCTTTCCTCGGGACCGGCAGCAAAAAGCGGGATCGGAAGCGCCCCCGGGACTTTCACCGCGAGGCAAAGGTTGCAATAAGAGCCGAGAGTCGGCCGGTCGATACGTACGTATGTACGTACGTACGTACGTCGGCGCGGTCAGCGGGAACGTTAGAGCAACGGCGGCCGAGGCTTGGCTTTCGCTCCGCGGATTGTGTGCACCCGGAGGATACGGCGAAAGGTGGGCAAGAGCCCGCGGAGGGAACTCGCCGCGCTGCATTATCAGTCTAGTGGGCTACCGAGACTGACCCACTTGCGTCGTGGCGGCGACGCGCCAGCCTCCGCGGGGGGGAGGCCAACGCCCCGCGGCTTTACGTAAGCCCGGGGCTTCCCCTGGGACCGACCGCTGGTAAAAAAGGGTCTACGCACCACCCGGCCAACGGACTTTTTTTTGCTGGGCGGTTGGCCGTCGAGGACGTTCGCGAGGTTCACGATGCGCAACATAACTGTGTGTGCACTCGGGGACGGGTGCCTCTCGCGCGCAGTGCTGCCGCCTCGGCGGCGCTACGTAATCGCGATCGGTTCAACGGCCAGGCGAAAATTAACTTTCTCTAGCTCGGCGCTGCAGGCGAGCGGCCGCCGCGAAAGTCCCATCGAGCGCACGCGTCCCGGAGGCCGACGACTCCCTCGGCCGTGGAGGTGCGCCCTTTTCCAGGCCGACGGCGCCTCTCGCCCGACAACGACCGTCGACGGCAGCCATTTTTATCCCGGTGCAGGGAGGGCACGTCGCACAGGGGCGGCTAAATCCGGGCCGGTGGCCTTGACCCTGGGCCGGAACGCGAGGAACCGCCGCGACCCAGAATCCCGCGGGCTTTACGAGCGTCCGGAAGGGAGGCGCGCGCCTAGCCGCGGCGGCTATGGTGCCGCGAGGTTTGCTTTTAGCCCGGGCGCGAATATTGACCCGGTTAGCCGTTTCGGCGGGCCCGAGGTTAGGCCGCACGCGCACACATGTGTGCTCCACTTCGGCCGTCGTCTATTTTCAAATTTTCTTCGCTTTCGAGGTTTTGGGTCATAGGTGAGGAAACCAAGCCGCGTTCGGTCGTATTTTCGGGATTTATATCGCCCGGCCCGCCTTCGGCCTATTATTACATGCCGTTCTTTTATTATTGTTGCGGCGTCGACTCGCCCTTGGTCCACTCCAAGTACGGAACTTTCGGAATGCATAGATGTAGACATTCCGCTTAAGTCGATATGCAGACCGGGATTGTTGGGAGAATAGATTATTGTATTCCCTGCTAAAAGCAGTTTGTGCGAGGTTCAAGAGTACGCTAAATCTCTCTTTAGATTCAAATGCGATTCTGCTGCTATTGAAACGTTTTTAATCGGATTACTTTCATACCAAGATGCAAAAAAGGTTCAATTTCCAACTGGGTTAGTGGATAGTAAAAAGCAATATATCATATATATATACGTTTCGTTATTTTGCAATTCTGATTTTACTTTTTAACTTCCCAGCACCATTTCACTGTCAAAATTTACAATATAATGTTACACGTCTTCGATCTCGAACTATCTAAAGAATAGACACATAAATCCCACTCGCTTATAGTTTCTCGCACTACATTCGTTTTACTTTTTCGCTTTAAGCTTAGCCCCTCTCAACGTAACATAAAGAGACAGATCTCTGCTTTGAAAATCCACGAGGATTTAAGCAAACTTTCCCCAAGCATATCTCTAAAACGTTCAGTTATATATTTGAACCGATGCATATAATTCGTCAAGCAGGCGTTTCGCGATAAATTAGCTGGAAAGTCGATCGGTATTTAGCCACGAAGCCCCGCACCTTTGTGCACGTTTGATTAACATTTTGCAATATATATATGTGTGTGTGTGTATGGCCGGGCCCGCTAGATCAGCCGATTATCGTGTCGATAGTGGAGGCGCGCGTGCACGATGTATATGTGTACATTACGCAAAATCAGACCGAAATTACAAAGCGGCGCTAGCTCGCGAGTCTCTTTGATGCTCGAATAAAACATATACTGTATTCTAGGTGCTGGCGATCGCCAAGCGGTGAATATAGTAAAAGTGAACGTTTCGTTGGTTGGGCACGAGCGCATGCACGCGCATTGTTTGCCGCACACGGATGCAAAGTTACAGTTATACGCATTTAGCTTTGGAAAACCGAGATTTAAGCTGCCTCCTACATCGTACGCACGCGTATAATCCGCGTTAGATGAATTTCAAAAAAAGAAAAAATCGGCAGATGCGCCTTTCACGCTCCAAATGCAAGCCGAGCAATATAACGTACATACGAGTGTGTATATACACGACTTATGTTTTTACGAGTTTCCAGTCGGATTAAAGCACGCCCAGTGGGCGATCGACGAGAAATCGCGCGACGTTATATTGCACTCGGTATCGGGACGACAAATGCCGCTTATATCGGCACAGGCTTACTGAAAACTTCCTTGGCCGAGCGTCGGCGCGAGTTTATCGGCCGGCTCGCTCATCCCCCGAAAGCTTGAAAGCTCGGGGAAGCGTAGTGGTAAACAAGGCCCTTGAGCGCACACGCCCCGCTATAATATAACTCAATCGGCCGCGCACTCTAATACTAATTCGCCTTATCCGCGGACAAGGATGCATTCGAGAGCGATTTGCAGTTACGGCGAGGGCAACGGCGGCTTTCAGCCTCGGCTCCTATATATCTCCGCCGCGCGTGCTTATGCGCCCTTCCCATTAATTGGGATGCATACGCGCGCGGACGCGGACTAGCCTCGCCCCCCCTACCGCCCAAGTGGGGAAAAGTCCTTTCGAATTTTACGCTCGACTTGCGTCACGCGCGCGGGCCCGACTGCTGCGCCTCGGTGGCAATGCACCGCGAGCGTTGTTTTTTTTTTTGTTGTGCCGGGCCAGCCGAGCGACGCCGCTTCCACCTACGGACGTGTGTGTGTGTGGGGGGGTCTCGGGGCAGGTGGCTCGCGTTGCGCGCATCCTCGGAGGCATCCTCGTCCCGGTGGCTTTTGAGGTTATGTCCCGAGCAACAGCTTGCCGTGGCCTTGATGATAGCTGAATAATTACAAGCCGCGGCACTGCTCATGGAAATCGGTTATATTGTTCCTCCGCGTTTTATTGCGTTATAACGATTAAGTTCATTTTACGCCATTTCTTTTTGCCATTTCTTACTGTCCATTTTCACTTGTTCAATTTTTTTTTTTATAAACTCGTTATTGTACTTCTATTTTACATTATACTACTTTACTTTCGTCGGTTTTCCATTTCTGTACTAGGTCAAAACTCTCCGATAATTCCGTATCAAACGAATGGCTTTTTGATAAACTGTGTGATCCTTTCAAATTAATTTGGAAATCGATTTATCCTGCATCCACCACTAGCGCTATTCCTACCACGTAGGCACACGTGTACAAATATATGTGAGACAAAAAGTATGTCAAAGATAATCGTCACGAGTCGCCGAGAGAAAATGATACATTTATTGAGACTACACTCGTTAGCCGAGTTCCCATTATTAAAGACAGGAACGTCACCGAAAAAACTGTTAATGACTATTCTCGACATGATAACGATAATTTACAAAGCAAAATCTATGCCAACGCCTTTATCATAAATCTCAATCGATTTGCCATTGTTCAATTTTTCTCACTTCGGCACTTAGGCTTTAACCGACGCGTTATTATTATATGCTCTCGATAATGACAATTAAAATAATCTTCATTATATATACGGCATATATTGTACGGCGTACCAATAAAGCAAGCTGAACTTTATTAACCGTTGATTTACGTCAAACTATACCAAAATTAATAATCACTGCAACAGATATTTTCATATCCACAGCATCAAGATCGCATGGAACGCTCACAAACAAACAAACACGCACGATGGATTTCCTCGTCGACGCGCGGGGAAATTTCTCCTGCGGCTGGCAAGAAAGATCCTCGTAATAACGCAAAATAACGATCCTTTCCCGGGGCATTTTTAACGATCGCACTTCGCTCGCCGCTCCCGATGTTTCATTGAAGATATAATCAAACCGAGGCTGTGCCTTCCCTCGAACCTAGCAGCCGTTCCGAGGGCAATTCAGCGAAAACTTTTGCTCCATTTTCCTGCAGCTACGCGGAAAAGTCTCTGGATCGAGGATCTGCGCTGGCGGGGAGTTAGTTCGCGGTAATAAAGAAAGTGAAACTGCAATGCTTTCATTAGGATGACGCCAAGCATCTGTTAGATTTGCGTTGTTTGCAGCGCCAAACATCGTTATATAGCGTAAAAGCAGCCTGATTTATTAATACAGCTGTGAAGGTAGGAAAATTATTTTTATTGATGCTGCATTATTAATTGGAGGAAAGTTGTAGTTGGGAGATTAGATTATTTTGCAGATGAAAAAGTTGATTTAGAAGCCAACACAGTTTCTGCTAATTGCCGTTGCATAATGTTCTTTTTTTAATTTAATTATATGTGCATAATTAATGTCGCTGCTCGGAAAAACTAGCCAACATCCGCCAGGAACTTGTAATCAATAAAATTTACTTTCACTGCCAATCCTACAATCTTACCGAGTGCAATTTGATTTCGTCCCCACTGAGAAATTTATTGAAAATTGTCCAAAATACCTCCCGGGGTTTTATATCTATTTTTCACGAAAAATCCAACCAAATTAATAGTTAATTCAACAGGGAAAAAGTAATGTTTATAGTTATAAAACATGTGGTTTTCATGGTTATAAATGAGGCCTCTAAAAGGCGACCAGCAAAAACGAGAGTGAAAGAGGAGAGTGATCGAGTTCAAAGTCGCTCAACGTCTCGCGAGCTAACCAACAAAAAGATAAAATTTTTCCGAAGCCATCCGCTTTACTGCGCAGTGCTTACAGATTTCTCTTCTTTCTCATTTTTCCTGCGACCGAGACTCCGGCTGCGGTTACTTGAAATTATATCGCAGATAGTATCTAAACTGTAGGCCATGTCCTCCCTTGAGTCACGCGTCGCCCACCTTTGAAATTCGAACAATCGTTAGCCATCGGTTTGTTAGATGCAAAAAGGAAAGTCCACGCAGTTAATTATTAAGCACCTCGAAAAAGGAGCGTTTTAGTAGAAAGCGCACGTGCGGCCGTTGTTAAAAATGCGCATTGACGATTTGCAATTTGTGCTGCTATTTTTGTACATCGGTTTATATATCAACGTTCTCTAAACACTCACCGGTTGCCCGCGCGAGAATAACATACAACGCCGCACACCTACAGCTCTGCTAATTATATACTTTCTTCGCAAAGCTTTAAAAATTCCGAATATAAATGATCGGTATAGACGATCGCTTACGTAATGAGTATAACCGCAAAACGTGCAATTGATTAAAAGAGAAAAAAAAAAGGCAATAATATCCAAAAGGTGAGCGCGCTGAAAGGCTGAGAAATCCCGAGAGCAAAAGCTCCAACCGACACGTCCGACTAATTAGTCTTTGACCTGTCTAGAATGCGGGGAATAAAGAAGCCGGCGGGTACGTGCCTGCGCTCTGCTCGCCGCCGGCCGACAAAGAACCTCGGCATCCGAGGATCGTCCTCGTCGGTAATTCGCGACAGAAGAAAAGTGATGGAAAGCCCGCGTCCGCGGGGTCGAAAGTCGGGGGGGGACCGATGTATATAAGGGCCGGCGGCGGCCTTTTAAAATTACCCTCGGATAAAAGTGCGCGGAGGCGTCATTCGATCCCGGGCCGTTCCGGCGATCGCGTCACTTGCGCGGCTGGCCGCAGCGGCGGCGGCGCGGCCCACATCCCCGCGGCTAAATATACACCGCGCCCCGGGCGCTAGCCGGTGGTCGTCGGCGGTTGCGACACCCGGGAGAATAGGAGCGCACGTGGGGAGGCGCCTGCCCCCGGCTTTGCAATAATTCGGAAATATATATAGATCGGCGATGTACGTACGCGCTTATTTATCAGTTGCGAGGGGGTAGCCGCTCGGGCGAAACACAGTAAGCCGCTGCATTTAGATTTTCCTCCATGCGTTCTCTCCTTTTTCCCGAGGTGGATCGCCGCAGTTCCGAGGCTTCGAAATAACTCTATCAATAGACAAGAAACTTGCATTGTTTATCGGCCAGTGCCAAGAAACCGAAGGCGCGCGCGCGCGACGCGCAACGCTGAATAATTCCCATATTGGCCGGGAGAGGCGGGCCGCCTCCTTACGTAAGGGCTCGTTAATGCAGCGCGCGGCTTGCGCAATTAGAGGCCATTCATAATCGTCGAAAAATCCCGACAGGCCATTGCGGCCCCGCCGCGGCGCACATAATGCGGCTATTCATCCGATTTTTACCCCGGGCCGAAAGAAATCGTAATCTCCGATCGGTACCGGAGCAGCCGATCGACCGCCAATTAACTCGATTATTAGGTGCAGGAGGCCGGATCAATGACGGCCCCGGGAGAAGGAGGAGTCGCAATAAGCAACGTCGGCCCGAAAGGTTGGAAAAGCCCGAGGTCGCGGGCAGCCCTGGACCACTCGGAACGGTTTCTTATCAATTCCACCGTTTCTCGTGTACAAGCTGGAGATCCTCGTTCAAATAAAGAACTTCGATTGATGATTTCGAAAATTGACAAAAAATATTAAAAACTGTTCGGGTCTACAGTGGCATTTAGAGAATGGACTTTGAAAGGATATTGCAAAAAAAACTTGCATTTCCACGATGGTATATCAATAGTTAAAGAGTTTCCTACGATGCAACGCTAGACGCGACGACGACGAGCCTTACCAGCTAGCTAATGCACAGCGTTAAACCACTTCCGAAGTCTCGAGGATCTCGATGCACACTGAATACACAAATACTTGTCATTGTTATTATAAGCAGACAATTTGATTTCGTATACTATTAGTCTATTTTACTTACTATGCAAAACTAGTAACGCATCGTACTTGTTGGGAAATTTCATTGAATAGGGACCGATAGTTTTATTTCATGCATATTATATTAGCACTGCGATAAGACCTATGTATTTATAACGACCTGAGATATGTATAAATATATCCATTTTGCAATAATTTTCTTTCAGCGTACAAACGAATTCTTTCTATAATTTTTTAGGTTACGTTGCCCCAACACAATGCATTGCATCCATTCGCATATTTACCCTCGGCCTCGGTATCAGCACTCTCCAGGATATTTTTCAATAGGTCGCAAAATATCGTTATGCCTAGATCGCGATAATCTAGTCCGAGTGGCTCACGCCTCACGCCCCTTTTGTTTACTCTCGCCCGCGGTTTTTCCTTAGCGCCCCAGCGGTCACAAGGACCTGCTGCGAGGTGTAAAAGAGCGCTGGGAGCACGTCGGCTTGCCTTGTGCGCGGGAGAAATTTACACCGAGCACCGACAAAGCGATTTATCGGGCCGCCTTCCGAGATGCTCTTTCCGCGTTTCCGAACGGTCCCGTTGCCCAAAATCACCAAGCCGACGACGCTGAGAACCTGGAGATCGCGACGTGTAAACCCCCCGTGAGGTGGGTGCGCACACACGGGAGCGACGGGCGTCGTCTGGCGCCTCGTCTGCGCCGCGATTGTGCTATCCGCGCGGCCTTGGCCGCGGGCCCCGCTTTTCCGCGGCGTTCGGGGAACGCTCGAGCCACGTGTGCGCTGGTTGTCTTTGTTCCCCGTCGAGAAAGCCCGGCGCGCGCCTCGGCTTTGTCCCCCCGCGGTATATCGCGCGATTGCCGACCGGCAGATGCGGTGCGTGTACCTGGAGAAACTTGTCCATTGTCTTCCGGCCGGTAAGTGGACCGCGCCACTTTCGATCGTTCCTTTTTTTTTTAATAACAGATGTATATATATGCGTGACGCGTCTTCGGACGAGTAGACACCTCCGAGGCGCTGATGTATACGCGAGTGCAGACCGCGGGGGCATCATCGGCTCGCTTCCTCCGGCCCGCCCATATTTATTTTCATGTTTAACTCGAGCTTTTTTTTTCCCTCCCATGGCGGGTGTCCCGTCCGTCTGTGTGTACATACCATCTCGTGGAAGTTGCGTGTAATATCTCCCGCGCCCCTGGGATCCGCTGCACCGCTCGATAGCGCTATCGGCCCGAGCGGCCTTTCAATTATCTCCTTGTGTATTTTCATTGCGCCTGTCGCGTAAAGATAGTCCCCGCGTAATCAGCCGGGCTTTATTTATAACGCCCGCGCTGCATTCAGCCGCGCTAATAGATAATGCTCGTCAGCCGGTAATTTATTCGCGCGGATTACACGACTTGGCCGTGGCGGGCGCGGCAATCACCGCTTGCCGATGCGATTTCTTTAATTTTTTTCTTTTTTCTCAACTTTGTCCGACACTAACCCCATAGCTGCGTGCAGATTGTATACCCGTGCGCCTTGCCGCGCTCCCCCTTCGTCTTTATCTCTGGTACCGATAAGCCGCAAACGCTAGATTGATTATTGTGCCTCCACATATCGCTTTCGAAATCATGCGGCACATGGGTTAAAAATATATATACATATCTATCGTGAAAAGGTTGCATTTATAAAAAAAAAAAAAGAAACATGCGTTCCCGCCGACGTTGGGAGGCTCGGCTAGAAAACCGGAAGCCCCCTGAGCCTAATCTGTGATTTCGGCCGCGGATCGGGATAAGCCGCGCGCTCTCGCGTCTCTGCAGCAGCCTCGAGTTCCGCGTTAACCATTGCGTAACACAGTTTTCATTGTGCAACGAGGCAAATGGAATTCTATCGCGTAGTTGTGCATTGAATAATACGGTGCGATAAGGAGTACGTAATCGGGGGTTGACCGTTCGGGGGGCGCTTCGATGCGTTGAATAATGACTCTGCGATAGTGACACTGAGTATATAGGCTCAAGCGTTATATTGTTTCAACTGTTGATTATGTATACACTCGGCTACGAGTTTGAGACGTTGTTTCTTTGGGCAGACTGACGCAAACTTGCATTAATACGTGCATCGCGTTAGAGACTTTTAAAGTGAAATTTCAATGTCAGTCCTCGGCCGGGACGTTAACTCGCCGAGTTTTTAAACAAGTAAGCTTTTTTTTATCAGCGAAATTCATTGTTCGAGCATTGTCAGCTCTGGCAGTCGGTTAGTAAAGTCGCCAATTGCCCTAAGTAATGTAACAAACGTACGTTTTTAACCGTCGGACGCAGGCTTTTTTTTTCCCCGTTTTATTGAACGTCCCATCGGACATCGTACGCGTGAAACACTCGGAGTGGACTTTTAAAAACGATTAAGCATGAGCGCTTTTATTACCAGTCACGTGGTAAGCCGTTTTATACCGCTGGGACCTCACAATTAATAACTCGTTCTTTCCACGGATTGAATTTCTTTTCATTATTTTCATTTTTCACGAGCTCGCCCGTTGAATCGACGAAAAAAAAAATGTTTCTGGAAATGTTTATCGCGTCATGCTCGCGTAAATTAAATGTTCAAATCAAAGGCGCGCAACGAGCGGCCAGGAGGAAATCCAAAGAATACACGTACAAAAAGCTTAATTGGGGGAAAGGCGCATTATATACGTAACGAAATAAATATATCCGGCGTGCGGCCAACGAGTGTGTCATTATAATCCCCGCGCACTTAGCCCCTCGATAAGCCAACATCTCCATCGGCGCTCAATTCCCGCGGAGACATACACAGAGCCCCTAGCGACAACAAAGAATAAAAAGAAGCAAATTGAGCGTCGCTTAAGCCGACGACGTCTCCGCGCCGCGACTAAAGCGGCAGAAAAAGGAGCGCCGCTCAAGAGATCAGCGCCTCCACTGGCGGCTTTTATCTCCCTTTCGCCGGCCTCGATTAGCCGAGGGACGCGCCCTGCACACGCATCGATCGCCTCTGCGGGGGTTATTTTCGGATCGATCGCGGCGGGCCCTCGAGTTTGGACCGCAAGCCGGCGGCTGGGGAGGCCGTTAGGTGCGTGCCGGCCGCGTGCAGCCGCGCATCCGCCCGTCGACGGATCCGCGCGCTCCTAAAGGCGCTTTCCACGCGATCGTTGTTTTACACAGCCGCTCGGCCGTTTGTTTTTATCCCGCTGAGGCAAGACTGCGCGCGCCTTTCACGTGTACAAGTATCCCCCCGCCCGCGGCACAACAACAACAGGGCTCTGGCCGAGTGTACATTTGACCCCGCTACTGCTCTACTCGCCCCTGCAGCCACATCGCCCGCGAAAGTGTGCCTTGCGCATCGGCCGAGTGGCATACCGGCCGAGTTTACCCCGCAGGGGAAGGGGAGCGACCCCCGGGTGGAAGAGTCGCGGCCCACTCGGCGCGTCGGGCTTTGGTGTCCGTGGGAGGCGGCGAAAGTGGCAATGGCTTCCGGATCCACCGGGACCGTCCGTTTCCAGCCGCGGAGAATCAGGGCAATTAGTATTCGATGATGGAATTAGCCTTTTAATGGGCCCCGCTTAACTGCCGTTCCAAGCAAAATATTTTGAGGAAATCCTTTTACCAATTACTTTTTTCTTTTTTTTACGCTTTTCTAATCCGAATGGCCTGTAACGAATTCGTTATCTTCCATCGACACTCGAAAACGAGGCATTTTACTCGCTACTTTTACATAGGCAGAGGAACGAAGAAGGGGGATAGGCAGGAAACCGAAGAAAGGTAAATTTTCGGTCGCGTCTGTTGCACTGCCGGAGAATCTGAGAATAATTTTGAGTCGTTTAATGTTGCCAGTGTACTTGTAAGAACCTAAGAACCGTATTGAAAATTTACATGCACGTGTACGGGCAAAGAGTATTCCTTCAAAGGATAATATTGATTAAAGAATGCGTATTAAAAATAGCTTACTGTAAATTTATAAAATCGTATGTCAACAAGAAGTTGCTTTTAGAGTTGTTTTGCTTACAAATATAAAAGATACGTGTTTTATGTCTGTAACACTGATATGCATTTGCAATGTTTACGCACTCGACAGTATGACTATTAGTAAAAATCATTATCTTGAAATGATAAAAAAGGAATTCTTTGATGTTCAATAATCTTTTATTATCCGCACTGTTCATTTATCAAATGGATTTTAGTTTTATCGGAAACAATTTAAAAATCAACGATTCTTTAAGAAAAATGTGAAATTGTTTTTATTACTATTGCTATTCAATCGCATAAATGAACTTATTTTCCAACGTAGCCATTTGAACTCGCATTTTAATTGACAGACCGTTGAGTATAGTACGAGGCTAATATACAATTAGCGCCAAATGATTAAAGCTTTATGCAGAGATGAAATGCGTAGAGAAATTGAGTAATAATACCCTTTGTAATAAATAGGTAACAAATGATAGAAAAAAAAGAGTAGAAGTGGTGTTTATAAAAAGATTATTCTATAATTATCATAGAAATATACTTTAATAATACAAAATCATGTTTAATAATTGTTGGACCGATGCGATCAAATCTGCACAGAAACAATAGTTTTATCCCGTGTTTTTTTGTTAAACAAATGCAACGTGACAATGTAAATTGATTAAATATTTATTTTATTCTGTATTACAAGTTGGAACATTAGTACGTAACACTAGAATTTTTACATAAATTCAAAATATATAAGGTACTTTCGACACTCTTGGTGGAGTCGGCTTATGCTATCTTCGCGACTATCTGTCTTGTTGGTTGATTCTTATTTTCATAAATATGCAACTTTGCGCTATTAGCGCGTTACAGAATTATAGCATTACTTTATGCCTGGGGTGCCTACTAAAGCCAGTCGATAACACCGGTGAAAGTGTGACGTTCCTATATACATGCAATAACTACGCTAGCTCCGCTCCCAAGGAAAATGCAATGTGTTAAGAGCTCTCTGAGGACTGCGTAATGCAATTTCAAATATCGATCTGTCCTTCGGATTAACGAGTAATTGTCTTACGTTTCGACACTCGGGCGTATCAGTTACGATGTTTCTCTAAAAATAAAATGCAACAATGTAAACAGTATAAGGGTATAATAAAAGTACAATGAATGCGCGGTGCTGAACTAGTTGTTATACGAGCGTTTATGACGAACGTCATAGCCGTAAAAAACAGAAAACTAAAATAAAAAAAAAAGGAGTTAAATGCCATTGTAACTTGATTTTTAGAAAAAAAAACGGCCCCTTCCGCTAGTGTATCAAACCTTTTCAATTACTTCTCGCACTAATTGCACACTCGTTGCTACGAGTAGAATAAATCGGAGTCGACTACGCGGTGACGCTCGAGCTAAGGACAATAACTCCTACGAAGACGGTACGAACAGTGCACGGAGGGGGTGTCACCGAGTATCGGCAATAAAAGCCGCTGTACACACAGAGGGAACACGCCGAATTTCCCCTCGCAACCACGAGGAAAGCCAGGAAACCTTGAAAAAGAAAAGAGGCGGAACGAATCCTCGGCCGGCGGAAAGTAAAAGTGCCGCGAGGAAAGGCCCGCGCGCGACCGAGCGAGAGGGGGAGAAAAAAGAACAAGCGGAGGAGGCCGATTATACGCGCACACCGACACACACGTGTAACGGGAGTCGCGGTGCCGCTCCCACCTGCGCGCGGCCTTCTTTCCCAAAGGCCTCGGTAAAACGGCGAGGACGGGAGAAAGAAGTGCACACGCAGAGCGGGGTTGAACGAACCCGGCCTACCCCCGAAACCCTCCGGCCGTTCATTTTGTTTTCCCTTGTCCGCCTCGAGGCGCAGTGTCGCTTTGTCGGGCCGGCAGCACGTGCGCCTCCGGAAGCGCGGCCGCTGTGCCGAGCGGCGCAATTGCCCGCGGCCGAGGCTGAGCGGCACGAGCGTCGAGGCGACTCTCCTCGGAGAGCCCGCGCCGATTCTTTGTCGGCGGCGTGATTTCGGCCTGAAAAAAAAAAAAAAAACGCACGCGGGCATCCCCGGGGGGAGACGCGGGCTCCACGCAATCTCGGGTGTGCATGTAAAACAAACTTTGCTCGTTACGCGAGGGTTATGCAATTGGCTCCATAGAGCATGTGTATGTGTGTGTGCACGGTTTGCAGGCGAGGATCGCTTTATCCCGATGGCGCTCCGCGCGCCTTGTTGTGTTTTTGTTGTTGTCCGCTGGAAGCGGCGCAATTAAAAGGAGTGACGCTCGATAGGTGGCCCTGTGTACATACGCCGTTAAACGTTGCGCCTTCTCTTTTCGTCAAATCAGCTGACAAAACAGCTCCCCCCCCGCCGCTCGCTTAAGCGCACGCTCGTTTTTTTTTTACGTAAAGACCACCTCCCCCCCCCCCTCCTAATAAACGTCGTCTTTTACAATCGGACAATTTGTCTCTAAACGAACAATGGGGCTTTGATTAAGAGGCATCCGACGCGATTAGCGCCGGTAATTTCCAACTTTTCCACCGCCAGCGCGCGGGGGGGATTATTGTGGCAGAGAGATCGCACGCGCCGGGCGCCTACCGCGCGAACCGGAAAACTCGATTCAATGCACACACGCGCGCGCGCGCACATTTATACGCAAAGTAAAAAGTCGCACATATTACTCGGCTGCATAAACGCGCTCGAAAACATTGCGCAACCGATGACAAAAATCGAGCGCTGCCCCCCCGAGAGGCGCGCGCGCGGCCAGCAGATGCTTTGATATATCCCCCCGGCGGCGGGCAGTTTCGCAAGAGGATGACGCTCGCGCGCCGCCGTACGTACACACGTATACACTGGCTTTCCTCGCCGCCGCCGCTTTTTTTTTGTTTTTTTTTTTTACTTTTTTGCTCCTCTCTCGGATGAAAATCGCGGCGCTCGGGAGGGGGACGGTGATGCGCGGGGGGATAAGCGGGGCGCGCAACTTTCGATTTTTTGGACGGCGGCCTCGCGCGCCCCGGTTATATCGGTCGTTATCTAAATAATTCGGGGCTGGCTGTGAAAGCGCCGGGGCTCGAGGGTCCCGCGGGGGGTGGAGGAGGGCCTTTAAGCCGCCCGGCGAGCCGCTAATTGCCAGTGGGTTAGATATGCCAAAGAGGAGGATTAGCGCTCGGTCGGTGTGGCACACATCACGTTCCTTGCCGATCGTAACGTGCGCGCGTACTTTTTTTTTTTTTTTTTTCGAGTCACTCGTTACTTCGAGGTAAATTAAGGACGTATCGCTCGGCTCGACAATATCTTTTAATCGCGGATATATTATTAAATTATAGTGGAGGCGAACGAATTAATCGCTCGGCGCAAATTAATCAAAGGCTTTTTGTTTACACTGCGTATCTATATCGCGTGTGCATATCGGTTAAATTGCAATGCATCACGTTAAATTTACGAGTCGGCGTAAAATGCACATTACGCGCGTATAATCGCCAGCGCATTAACCATCGAATTCGGTACAAAAAGAAAAAACAAAAATGTAATTAAGCAGAAAACTAAACAAACAAAAGCCCGCTTGATTATTGTACGCGCGCGTCCCCCCCGGCTGCGGATAATGCACACTCTCCGGATAAAAAGCCTCGGTGCGGGGCTATCTCCCTCGAAGACGCGACGCATTGTGCGCCGGTGCGTCGTTAACAAAAAAAAAGTGTCTTTCCTCCGCCCCGCTCTTTTCCTCCAAGCGTAGCTCGCGGAATCGGCCGCGGGGGCTTCTCTGGCTCGATCCGGACCCCGAGTGCCGCTCGTTTTTTTGACGATCGGCCACGTGTGCGTGTGTGCCGTCGCGGGCGGCACTCGTCGGCCGGCGGGCGCGTCGGGAGGCGGGCGGGCGCCCGAGCTCTCCGGCAACTGCGCATTAGACGCTCGCGCGCCTCGGGACCGCGCGGCCTACCTAGGAGCCGAGCTCGGGACACCAGCCGGAGAATGGGGTCAGGGCCTCGGGCTTGTGTGCACCGCGGCCCGATGGACTCGCTCGGACTGTCCCAGCGACGCGCGGAAAAAAGACACGACGAGCCGTCGCTCTTTTTAGCGCGTAGCCCGAGGGCCTAGGGAGTGCGATCGGCCACGGGGTGGGGGTTGGCCGACGCTCCCGGTGCCGCGGCGACTGGGCGGCCCTCGAGGAGGCGGCTCTACCCCGGGGTGGGGGCGGATCGATGCCGTCCGCGGGTGGGGGCGCTGCGGTACTCACTGGCTCGCGAGGAGGCTACCAGGGACGAGGAGGCTGCGGGCGGCGGCCCTCGGAGGCCCGGGCGCGCTCGGCCGGCCTGCATCCACCGCGTCCAAGCGTCCCCGGGGCCGCGGGCAGGAGCCACTGGGGGGAGGGGGAGGCCGCACTCGGAGCACTGGGAGGCCGCGCGCGGGGGCGGCGTCGAGGCGAGCTGCGCTCCGCCCGACGTCCAGCACTCGACTGCCGCGCTCGCCTTTGTTTCCTGTAAACACGGAACAGCTGAGCGCAGGCGGCGCTGCCGGCGCGAGACGAGAGCCCGGAGCCCCCGGGGGGGGGAGCCGCCGAGAAGGACGCCGATCGACCGCCGCCGCCGCCGCCGCCGCCGCCGCAGCCGCTCCGTACCTGCAGCGTGCATATATATATGTACGTGTGCCGCGGGCGCCCTGCAGCCGCCCCGTCCCCGGAGGTTCACTGCTCGAGGCAGCCCCGGTGGACGCGCGCCATTATACTAGCCGCGGATATCCCCTCCTCGTGCCCGCTCGCGGCTCCGCTCCCCAGGTGCAGCCTGCGCGTACGTACGTACGTACGTACATCGACCCAAGGGCTCGGCGCACCTGGGGGGCGACCCTGGAGAGGGGCCGCCGGGGCTTCCTGGGGCAACGTCCTCGGCCGCCCGGCCCGCTTTCCCATGGGCTGCTGCCTCGCCGCGCCGCTGCACACCTACACGTCCGCGGATTATCGAGCGAGCACCGCCGGCTTACCGGGCGAGCCGCCAAAGATCGCGCCCCAGGGGGTGAACGCCCTCCTCGCCGAGGCGCCAGTCAACGCCCCCGCGCGCGCCTTCTCTTCGGGCAGCAGCCGCCCTCCTCCCCCCCCGGGGGAACGCCGACGACGACCCGCCCGGTGATAACAAGAGTAGGTGTCTTACCTCCGCGGTGGCGAGTTCCGCCGACGAGCTGCGACGACGGCTGTGTGCGCGAGGATCGAAAACGCCGGGCTTTAGTCCGCGGCCGCCGGCCCGAGAGCCGACAAACTCATCGATCGCTCCCGATTTGCACAATCTGTGCCGGCGCGGAAAAGCGACCTCGATTCGACTCCTAAAACTTAATTTGAACGACCTCCTTTGGAGAAACGTTCAAGCATCCGCCGTCCCACCCTCGACTCCCGGTGCATCGAGGCTTCCGCCAAGCCCACCGGGACAATTATCCTCGAGGCCGCGTATGGTTGCGCCACCAAAGTCGGGCTTGACGGTGGGACCGAGCCCCTTTGGCTCGGGGGGTGTGAATAAAAAGGTTATGTCGGGGGCCCGATTAGGCCTGGCGCTGGCTCGACGCCGGACGCCAGTAAAAGTCGCCGCGATCTCGATCTCCATGCGCGCGGCGCGGGGCCAACTGCGGCCTCGCTCGCCCAAGGTCGCACTTCCGAGATGGCGCCCGTAAAAGGGGCAAGTGCACGCGGGAAGGCCGCCGGCTCCCGATTAAAGCGCCCGGCCGCCCGATTAGGCTCATCTCGCGCGAACGCCCGGCTTTGACCTCGGGACGCCGGCCGAGCGACTTTACTTACGGAAATTCCGGGGTGCGAGAAACCCGCCGCCGCTCCTCTGCTCTCTGCCGCTGACTCTTGCCTCCTCTCCGCGGACCCGATGCTTTCGTTTTCTGTTTTTTTTTTTGTTTCTTTTTTTCCTTGATTGTTTCGACTTTATTGGTGCTAATTTTTAGATAACCAAAAAATATGTGGCTGTTGCTAATTTTGATGGTCCGAAAGTGTGCTGCAGAATAGTATGAATTTCGCTGATACTTACGCTCTTTACTTGTTTTCCATGCAAATTCTTGGTTAGGCTACGATAAATACACGGTTACTCCAAAGTCTTTTGCTAATAAATATAACGCACTTCGTGCTAACAATCTTTGAAAAAAAAATGAATCGCCATGACCAATCGTTTCGGATCACTATGTAAAACACGTGTACAGTGTCAACAAGTTTTTATGACAAATTAATGGAACACAAATCGAATAAATAAAATGCTTGTTGAATGCAATCAATGACGCGAACAGATTTATATCAGTTTTGGATACTTAAGCTTTGTTAATGATGGTTATTTAGCTAACGATAGTATCAGTTGCTCATCCTGTTCTTTTATTACTTCAGTCCTTTGCTTAATTTTAGGTGCATTAATTCTACAAATATTTAATAAATATAAACTACATGTAAGATTTTACAGGTTAGTTATTATAATCAGTTTATAACCTGTACCTTTTATATTTTTCTTATATTTATACTTCTCGAAATAATAACAAAGTTTAACAGTATGTATTATACTATATTGTTCATTAATTTAGGATATTTATTTATTGCTATATCTTAATATATGTACATCAGATACACATCACGCAACGAATATATCGATAAATCGATCAACAATTTCAAATAAGGATTTTAACTCAATCAAGTTACTACTCACAAAATATATTTAAATATTTCTCTTCGTGAAATCACTGATTCCATTACTTTATAATTTCTTTAATCATTCTTTATTCGTTTGCTTATTATTTTGATTCAATTTAAGCCATATTGAATTAGAGCCACTGCATGCGTATATGCCTTATATTACACACTTTAAACTAATTTATGCATCTAAATTATCAATTTCAAACTTTGGTATTAGATTTCTCCATTACAGAGTCTTCATTGTACGACGAAGACAGCTTTTTCATTATATTTTCGATGGATTTTATTTCTTATGTCAACATTTTTTTATTTTTTTATTGTATTAAAATAAAATAATTAAGTCTAAAAACTTATCTATTCAAAATGCCTAAACAAATAAAAAAAAACATAAATTAATGGAATATTTGATTTGTAACGCACACAACGTTTATGAATGTATACAAGGGTAAATACTAAAATTATTTTATCATTATCTGTATTATATTGAAATCTCTACAGTATTCCAGCATTTTATTTTATATTTTTACATGTACTACAATATTTACAATTTTCTTACTTATTCATTCATATAGTGGATTTATATCTTCATTATTCTTTATCACATTTACTCATTTACAAATGATAATGTTATATTCAAAACTCTATTAACTAACTAACTTTTTCTACTTTTTTCATGCTTAATTGAAGTATGCTACATTTCTATTTTTATTCAGAAATATTTTAAAACACTTCACTTATGCGGATATATAAATTATATATCTTACTACTTTTTGTACCGGTTTTTTTCGTCATGTCAGTGATTTTCATCACTAATGATTTTTCTGTATTTTCTATATTATTTGATCAAAATTATTTATGTACTGTGCATTATATAATTATTTTTTTAAATTAAATATACAATTATAATAATTATACTTTCCTTCATAATATTTAGTGTTTCTATTTCATACTACTGCTTTTACATATACTTATTAATTTAAATTTTACGAGAATGAAGCAATTTTCTGTATCACTTTCACTAATAATAAAACATATGGTGAGTAAATTTAAAAGTAACGCGTCTTTTTATTACTTTCTGTGATATAATTAAGTATGTAAAAATAAATAAAAACATAATATTTTGTTGGTGTCTGTTGATATATACAGCTGATTAAATTCGACAAACTTAACTTGTTTTATAAGATAATTTTTTTTATATTTAAATATTTTTATATTTTCACCTTAAGCAAACTATAATTACATATGATTTTAATAAATCGAGGTTTTAAACTTATACCATTCTCGTATAATTTCCATACTAATATAATTTGGTTTGTGTGAAACAAATTACCATAAACTCGCGAAAATATTTCATGTACATGTGCTTTTTCATATTATTTATAGAACTTGATTATAATATGCATCTTATCCTAAGAGTTGAAACGAAGGACTGGATTAATTCTCTTTATCTATGTAAATATTGTATATTAATTCGTCCTTAGACTAAGAAACTTTTAAAAGAAAATATAGAGTCCATAATAAGACTATCGAATATTATATAAGTTTGTAAAGACGTCGCTTCTATTTTTCAATCAATCATTCACTCAGTGTTCAATTAACTAAACACTCAGAAAAATTTATTTGAGCTTTTTTACATTTTATAGCGTATAAAGTTGGGATACTAGTTTATAACAAATAAATATTAATTATATGTAGTAAAAATTAATAGTAAGAATTAATACGATGGAAAAGTAGAAGATATACAAAAAAAATATCAATTTTTATTATAATAATGTGTAGTGTTTTGACTATAAGTTTATTCAGTGTATTTGCAGCTTACTTAAAAATATAGTGACAAATGCTAACAAGTCTTTGCTTGGGAACAAGGGAAATTTTAATATTCTTATATTTTTCGCTCATCTATGGACGTAAACTAAAGTGACTTTTATAATTTACATATTATTTTACACGCAACTAAATTTTCATAATGGACTCGTCACATCTTATTATTCGTATTAAAAGTTAAATGAAACTGCAATTATTTGCCTAATTGAAGGTATAAAAGCATCTTTATATCTGTGAATAATGATTAAATCGAATAAGTTTTTATTTTTTACCCGTATGATGAAAATTGAAATGGATTAAAACTAGGATTATAATCAAAGTATAATGAACAAATTTTACAATATTAAATATATATTGAACAGTAATTATAAGCAAGGAATTGCAGTTTAGATATTCAAAATAAAAAAGTAGTATATATTCTGTTGCACGACTTACACAATGGAGGTTATATCGGTAATCTATACATGATAAGCGTAATAAAAACTTGGATAATTTTATAGAATTAACTATAAGTGATATTGTATATTATGCGGCTAAAAATTACTTCTAATATGTCAAAGCACTTGAAATAAAATGAAGGCGCTTTTCCACAAAATAATTACCCTTAAACACTTTTATATTTGAATTAAAATTTTTTTGCACTCGATTTATCCAGTACAATATTACGTGAGCTCGAATTAAAATATGTAACTCTGAGTCGGAAGCTGTGTGATTATCCGACTCGACGCTCGAATCAGATCATATTCTTAGAAGTGATATAAGTAATATAGAGATGACATAGGCGTTCAGACCCTATAGTACTTGTATTGCTCGATTTCGACTCTACAACAAAACCGTGAGTTGCGAGAAATGCAATTGATGCTCCATCGTTTTACAGCTTGGCGTGAAGAACCCGGATACAGCAAATAAGTAATCCCTCTAAACCTACATTCTACACTTTTGGCTTCAAACGAGAAAAAGTTTCACTTTCCAGAATTATTTTCCTCACACTTGAGAAAGTCAATAACATTGCTATTAAATTTACCGCGGAAAATTTTCATTTCAAGTTGCGTCGGATCAGAGAACTTTTGCAAGCAGAATATTTTTTAAATCTTTCCTTTAATCTTCGTTAACATCTTGTAGCATAAGTAAATCTATGTCTCTCACAATAAATTCTTAATCAGTACAAATTATATTCTACGTACAAATCGTTAATATAAACATTATACACGTAATAAAGCTGAGCAAATAAATCAATCTTTACCGTACTGTTAATTGTCCGATGGCGTAATAAGAAGGCAATAATAGAAGGTACTATTAATTTCCTAGATTTATATGTTTCGCCGTCATTAGTAAAAATTCCGTAACAAATTACTTTCACGTTTTCCTAATCTGCATGAAGCCAGGCATGAAGAAATAATCCGTTAACACATATTATACGGCACGTAACATACGCGCAATGACCAGCCCCGCTATATTATAAAAGGTCACTTATCTTAACCGAACGAATGAATACAATTATTTACTCTGCCGTCGGGATAATCCAAGCTTTCTAATATATCGTGCGCGCAGACACACAGTCGAATCAATATCGACTGCAAAAACTTACAAAACCTCCTTTGAGGCGTGGAAGTGGCAGCGAGTCTGCTGAAACGAGCGGCTCGGTGCCTTGTTACGGTAGGTCAGCGCACCATGAAATATCGAGGTGAAATATGAAGCGGCACTCGAAATGTACAGGGCCACTGTATTACTGCATTCGAGGTCGTCGTGCGCGCACGTGAGCGTTGCGCAAAAGTCGACGCGTCAATTAGACGATGGGTTTCACAATTGCCGAACTTTCACATCGCGAGCACAATGATGAATGCCCGCTGACTAAAAGCGTGCATAATATCATGGATCGTGCACCCGAATACGTCTCTAATGTGTGTATTCGCACCGATTAGAAATCAAGTTTAACTGCGTCTTTAACCTGTCCTCTCGGCATGGAAATAAATATATGTGTGTGTATAATATCTGTCCTCGGCTCGTCTTGAGATCTTTGATTTCCATCGCCGATAAAATTTTTCGAGTATAGTAACATGGAAATTTAACTCACATTAAGAAAACTTCTTCTATTATAAATTATTTATGGGTCTTATATATTTATATATCTTTTCCGCAAGCCTTATATTAATTTCCTTATATTGATTGTAACGAGCTCGGTAACGAGCGATGCGAAGTAGTATATTTGCACTCATATTGTACAAGGCAGAGACGTATGAAACCCGTTTTAATTCCAATAGATTATTATATTAAGAAAAATTAGAATTGAATGTTAAACATATTGCGAAATCATAATAACAATTTTGTTGAACAAAGTATTTGTGGTTTTTAAGCAACTAAAATAATTTATTTATAATAATTTTTTTTAAACGATATGAATATTCCCTTATTTTCGATGAGATAACACCATTTCGAGAATTAAAATTCTTGTCAATTGTTATTTTTTACTTGTATAGACGTTTCCAATGAATAGCTTTTCAGATTACACACAAAATATAAAAAACGGATCAAATATATCAATCTTTCATAGTCAGACTTAAAAGTAAAATTGAAAAATGCTTTGAGAAATTATTTGGTATGCAATAAATTTCTAACATATGCTAAATCCAATCTAATATTGTTATGAAATTTTGTTAACTTTTAAAGGATGGGGTTTTTTGATTCTAAATAATCTTTCAGTTTCGCCAAAATTTAGGTTAAAATCATCAGATCCTTAAAATTATTCACGGAAAAATTATAATATTCCTCAAACTTAAAAATAAAATTAATTAACAACTAAGGCATTACTTTTTGAAATTATTTTATAGTTAAAATTACTTAGGAATTAAAAAATTGTTAAATGCACAATTTATTTTATCTTCAAATACCAGGCTATTTCGCGCTGGACGCCATGTTGTTGGTTATCATTGCTTTGTATTCGTTTCTCGTATGCTTTAGCCTGGCTTGATATACCTATGATCTGCAGCGATCAATCTAATGATCTATATTAGTAATGAACATTAATATATTTCGTTGTCAATAAGAATTTTATTTATTTGAAATAAATAAAAATTATTTTGCAAATTGCATTTGCTTTTGTAAATTGTGCGAATTCCCGAAAATACAAACACAAGACGAGAGATGTCGCTGTTGATACCGACATCGAGTTACTTTCACACTAGACTATATATTGCACTTGAGGATGTTTGTCATAAATGAACTAACATTTTGGCAACTTTTATTTTTTAAAATATAATGTATTTATAAAAAAAGTCATATTATTTAATAAAATTTTAATTTTAATAAATCAGAAAAAATTGTTATTTAATTTTGTGAGTATTTATGACAATTTTTATCTATAATTAATTGAATGCGAGAAGAAAACATGATTCAAATAGTTTAACTACTTTATTATTTAAATAAATGAAATCAAGATCTAAGAGATCAGATAAGAATAAGCGCTAAAAGGTGTAGCCGTGCATTGCTCAATACAAAGTTTCCGCAAATCTTGTTTAGCTGTCATTAATTCTGCGTCATTAACAGATAAGCAAGGAAAGAGATAGGCAGAAAAACGAGCAGAAGAAGCAAGAGGCAGCAAAAATTGGCTGTAATATATAGTATATTGGTAATATTTTCTTACAAAACATCTATACAACATCATATTTTTATATTTCATTTATTATATAATATAATAATTTGTACATGTAAAAAAGAAACTGCATCTTCTTTTTTACATCTTTGTACTCAAAAACACGCCGGTCACCGTGTCCTGACTATGCTTAACCATGTAATACGTGCATTATGTTATTAAGAATAAACACAATAGAGTTTGTCGAGAATTATTCTTGAGCGTCTATAAGTTCCTACCTCGGTCGCACCCTAGGTTCTTAGATTTATACTCATGGTTACGTTGTTGGTGCAAAAGAATTTGAAGCAAACACGTGCGTCACGTACTAATCAAGAAAATATTTATTTATATGTATGTATGTATGCCTTTTTTCTGTCCGTGAAGTGACAATGAACTCTTAGGCAAGCGCATTTACGACACGATGAGTACACAATGGGGTTTTTGTACGAAACCGGATAAATATGCAGACGCCTGGAGGACGGAATTCCAGATATATCGGGAAGGAATGGCTTGCCGTGCAGCTGTGGAACTTCAACCGATGAGAAAAGCTCGGGTGTCGCCTAACAGAGTCTGCAACAATATCGGCTTTTCAATTCATTTTCTATGGCCCCTGAGTTTTTTCTCTGTTTATTTACAAAGGCAAATCACTGAGTAGATGTTCATCCGATTCTATAATATCGTTATAATTAGCATTGCGTGCGTTCATTGATAAGCGTAATTTGATGAGACGATTCAGTTCACGATAATATAGCGCGAGCATACATTATTCGGTTCGACTGCTATGTCAGAGCGGAGACCGAAAGTTTTGAATTTGATGCACTGCAGGAGTCAACGCCAAACCCCTGAAGGTAAATGATCTGAGGAAAACTGAGCGGCGTATTAGATATTCGCCTGGAGCAGTTGATCAAACGATCAGATTGGAGTATTTATTTTATTAAAATTTCCTTGTCTAAAAAATTACTCAACAAAGTTATCTAATGAGTGCACCTTTACATGCTTATGTAATTACAAGATACTTTTGTACAATCTATTGATAGCAAAATAATAATAACTTTTTTTGTATTTAACTAATTATTTAACGATGTATCAATTCTTGAGTATGCTTATTTAGAGGCTATGTGATTTACTGCTTATAGATCTATTTATACTCCGAATATATAATGATCAATAAAAAATGGATAAATTTATGTTTAAGGGATGGAAATAATTAAAAGGCGAGACAAGTAGAATTAATGACTTAAACAATTTTATATTATTTATCGATACATAGAATTTATCGATGGTTTTTCTTCAGCTAACAATAGTATCATTCGCTGTTCTCATTTCTTATTATTTGTTTCCTTTTGGGTTTACACACTAATTGTATAATTCGCCAAATGTGGATTATACTCTCTCACCATATGATACATACATATGATTACATCATTTATTATTATTTTTTCTCTTATCTGATAACCGAGCCACTCGCGCGCTTTCATTTTTTCTCCTTATGCATATATTCCTCGTGCGCTCGAAAAAAACAGAGTAATACAGAGATACATTTTCCTAATACATGTACAGGATTCACGTATTATTTGTTTTTGTGTTTCATTGTTAATTTTTGAAATTGTTTTCGATCCTCTTTTTTAGTGCATGTATGTGTCAAGCAAACATTATATATTATACACCATTTAATCAATATACAACTGCAAATAATAAAGATAGTATATGACTTATTTATAGATAATTTCTGTGTGTATTTCTGATTTTCCTTTTTTTGTTTGCTTTAATCATTTTTTAATTGTTTATTTATTACTTATATTCATTTGAATTTTTTATAGATATACTTATTTATATAAAGGATCTTCATCAAAAGTTTCTCGACATGAAATATGACAATGTGGGATCGAATATTACATAGATAACGAAAATAAATCACTAATTAATTATTGAAAATAATCAGTTTGTCCAACTAATCAATATGTTTAATATCTTATTCGGTAGATGAATCTCGCCATTTTAGAATAGTTAAAGTAACCGCTAATAATCCAACGAATATACATTAGTTTTAAAATAAATTAATACTTAACATAATAACGAATAAATCTGAATTAGCATTTGCCTTTTCCTGAGTTTAAATCAAAAACTTATCAAATACGAAACTTGAAGCGCAGCGCCTAGGTTACACTCTTATCAAATAGCATTTTCTCTTTACAACTATCCACGCAATATGTATATAACACACGCATATGCATTGTATATACATACACATGCGTATGACAGAATCACGCATCAACGCCAATGTTTCTTCACTTCACTTTTTCGATTTTATTATTATTATTTGCATTAATTTCTATTATACGCAAGATATTATTCCACCGTTTCCTGCTTAAGGTACACCATGAAGCATTAATATATTTATAATTTGCTTTTTTTGAACTCAACTTGTGATTAACATAATTTTTATGTATATATGTATATGTAAGCTGCATTTTTTAAATGTATTTGTTCTATGTTCGAATCTATCATTATACAGGCGACTTATGTTAGTCCGTTCAAAGGAAGTTCCATTCTTTTTCTTATTTGGATCGTTTATTCAGTTATACACGATAATAATACACTTACAAATTTAATTATTAACACTTTTTTCTTACTGTTTTCACATATATTATGCGTACGTACACTTTTACATGGGCGATGCATAGTCTCAACACTAACGTGCAGATGCCACATAATAATTTTGTTCGGTAACATTTTGCAGAACCCCACCGTTGGGTGTTTTATACTTTGGGTATATTTCATCAAGTTATTCGTAATCTATGTAGTAAACATATAATATTCACCATTAGATTTTCATTTTCATGTACTCATTAACGTCTGGTGGTTTATTCGCCACTTTATTTATATATTGTTGTTAACAGTATTTGTATGTGTGTACAATTATTCATAACCAGAGACAATTTACATTATTGTTACGTACGAAGAGTCTGACAATTACACGACCAATAATAATTGTAATAATTCTAAGTTATTTTACATTCATTTATAATATTAAACATTACAAAAAAATTAAAACATCTAATAGAAAGTAATTCTTGAATTTCAATTATATACTTACTATAAATTAAGTCTTTCTTACATAATTTCTCAATGCATCAAAAATATTAACTAATAGTTAATGTACACCAATTTTCTATATGAAAATTCTTAGACATAATCTAACTTTTGTTTCACGTATAATCTCTATTTGATTTTATATAATTTTTATATAATATACATACACTAAAATATAATCCTAAAAATTTAATTATTCTAAAGTCTATATATCAATATACATAATCTCGCTGAGTATTTTTTTGTCCTTGCTTAACGCGCGTTGTTACTATTATTTATAATAGTTATTAATTATTATCGTTAAATCATTTGTTTTATATCATAAGACATTTTTGTAATATTTTTGTTCGTTCTGGCAATCACGCGTGCACGAATATAGTACTGAGATCACAAGCTGGAAACTCGCATTTATAGCTCCACGGCGCGAGTTTTGTCAAAACTCTTCGATTATTATTATTCTTCTTAATACCTTTAATAATATTATAAGTATGTGTGAAATGTTTAATACTTCTTTTTTAGCATTTAATATTTTTGCTATTATAATTATTTTTAAATGTTGTTGCATATTAAATTCTATGAGAATAAAGCAGATTTCTGTACATATGTAAATACTTTCATCATAATAAAAGATACTTTCAAAATTTAATAATAATATTTTTACTGTATAAAGCTAACTAAGATCATAAAATAAAATAAAAAATTATTATTTTGCATTGCATGATATTGAAATTCTGTAAATTAATCTAAATTAATTTTTCTTAATGAAAAGCAGTTCAGAATATTTTTAATACTTTTTAGATTATCATAGTATTTATATACTTTTTTCAAAAACTTACACTCGTATTTTAAAAGAGATAATTACATTTACTAAGTGAATCAAAGCTTCAAGACTGGCCCGATTTCCATTTCTTCTATATATAATGAAATTGAGAATGCGCAAGAGAATCTATCATCCAATGATAAATAATATTTCTATGTATAATTATATAAGCACATGCCCATGTGGAACTTATCAAAAAAATTACAACGGAGGACTAGATTATCTCCATGTATAAGACGCAACTTACATATATAATATATACAATTTCAACCTTAGTATTTCTTTTGTAAAATAAATATCTCATCGAAATTGAAAAAAGCTCTGCTTACGTAATAAAATGCGCTCCCTGTAAATTGGATTTGATAACAGTTTGTACAAATATTGCTTATGTTTTCTTATTAAAAATTCTTTTTAAGTTAATTTAGTAAATTACAGACTTCATGAAATTAATTATCAATATTTTCAGAAGTAATGTTTGAATAAACTTAAACTACATAGTTATTTAACATTAGTTAAAAATTGTTTGTAATTTTTACATAAACATAGGTTAACATTTTATTAGGAAAACAAAGCAGTTCTATTTCGTTCATTACATGCAATGAGCTCCTGTATGCCCCAACGCTTTTGCTTGCTATACAACAGCATATATATATACGTTATTTATATGCATAAGAATACTAATATAACTCTTAATTTAAATGCCATATAATTATATTGTACATAATAATATTCTAAGTTTCTGACAATGTAAATTAGTATTATTATCTAAAATAAATACCTACAATTTATCACAATTATTTTCCTATACAAACCTAATAAAAAATTAATATAAAATAATCATTGATCAATATTTAGATAATATTTGATTTAATTCATTTTTATTATTACGAAAAAGTTAAGAGTCTAATTTAATAACTATAAATACAACCGAAACATATGCATTAATAATAACAAAAAATTCATTATACTAAATGAAAAAAATCTTATTCGACCTTAAAACTATACCTTATTTAATCTATAACTTTTATTCGCGCAATCGTGATGATCAATCAAGATCAATCACCTTAATCACTACAAGTGAGACTAGAGCTTACTCTTTGGATCCCTATTGAGGAACAAGATAAATTTTGAACATAAAATAAAAATTTTTAAAACGAAACTTAATGGATTACGGTCTTAAAACTACCCTTATACAGAAGCATTATTATGTGTTATAAGCACAATTTTTCAAACGCTTAAAAGTTCTCCGAATATATTTGAGATATGTTGGAATAAAGCGTTTCTCGTTCATTCTCCTATAATTTTATTAGAGTACTATCGAGGTGCGACCAACCGATTTCGAGTTTGAATCTCGAAAATTAGTGCGTCGATTTCTTATCTCTACAATCTTACGGACAAATATTTGGTGTGGCTTGGATGCGTTCGCTGATAGCGAATGAGAGAATGCGGCAATTATGCGCTTTTGCCAACAAAAATATAAATAAATTAAAACATCTTAAGACTTACTGCTTAAGACTTACTTATATTTAGACTTATACTTGAACTTACTTCAAAACTTAATTTGGATTTTGTTTATTTAATGAGTAAAATACCCTACAATCTAAATAAATATTTAATTTCCATTATTAATATCAGCTTTAGATAACAAATAATTAAATAATAAATCTCGTTAGTTGATAATTATTGCATTTTAATTAAATATAATAATTTCTTTACTTACACTGATTAGATGTATTAGAATTAATTTGAAAAAAAAATGATCTTAAACATTTATCGATCGTAGTGCATTCATTTATTGGTTATGTAATGTCTCAAATACTTATTATATCTATTCAAAAGAAAGAGCTTAAATAATTTTTGTTCAATTTTAGAAGATCAATCGATTGTCATAATTATATGTATACAACTTTCGATTAAGAATATTACAATAGCTTTTAATAATTTATATGAAAATATTGCTTAATTTTCCAATAAGATGTATTTAGGCTCTTGCATTTTGAATTATTAACATTCATATTACCTACCTACTTTATGAGTTATACTAAATAATATTTTTAAACTTTACTCCCTGAAGTTTGTAATACTATATATACATATACTGTTTTCATTCGACATAAAATCATACCTAGGCACCGCAAAATAAGTGGAAGGCGCATACTTTAGATATAGTTAAAAAAAATTATGTACATTAATAATTTCAATTAAAATAATACATAATTTGCAAATTGATTAAAACAAATATTGGCATTCTTTATTCTTTGTTAAGATCTTATTTGTGAATCAAATTGAAGATTGTGTGAAGTAATTATATATTTTAACAGATAATACTTTTCCGTAATTTCACGATATGATCTTTTGAGGCAAGAGACACTACAACAACTATTGCCGAAGTGTGTAGCATACAGTTGCACATTTTTAATACAGCGTTTATATATTTTATATTATATTGTAGATAATAAGCATGACTTTAATAACAACGAAAGCATATGCTATAGACTTTTACACACATCTTCGGAAAACGTCTAAGGCGAGTCAAACTACTAGCTAAATATGTAGGAAAATGATAATTTCTCTATTAAAAAGGAACTATGATATTTAAGCGTTATGATTTTATGCAATTGCTATATAGTGGTGCATCAATTCTGCATTGAAATGTAATTTAATAGATATTTTGTATAATATTTTCCAAATAATCAAATTTATTTAAATTAAATCTATACGCAAATTAATGATGAGAATTTCGAATAATTTTATGAGAATGCTTTGTTACGGTAAGAATTTTAAGAAATTTTTCATTATTTTAATACTATGCAATAATAAATTATAATCATAGTTAGAAAAAAAGATTGTTAAAATCGAGACAGTCTTTAACACTTTGCAATGCACTGCTAAGTACCACATGAGGCTTTAACTTTTAGTCAATAATTGCAGAACGAACACCTAATTCGAAAAGTTATTGTATATATGTATTTATACACGTATATCTTTCTAAGCCACGAAAGGAAAAACGTAAAATCGTATTGTCTTTGCTTCATAGAATCAACGAGACACGTACAGTTTATGCGCATTTTCATGAAATTTCATATTTTCTTTTGTTCCCGTTTAAATACTTTTTCATACTATTTATAAAAATTATCAATCTGGTACTACAGTTTAACTATATAAATAAATAGCTAAATGCATCTGATCAAAGATTAGGGATACTATACTCGTTGTCATTTCACAGCACTATTGGGTCGGATAAAATTAAATCAAAATGCAATTATACAGAAATAAATTATAAATGAAAAGTCAATCATGATATAAAAATATTTCTATCAATAATATATATAAATTAAATTGAATTTTCGCATTCAATAGAATGTTGGTTGTATTGTATAACAATGTTTTTCAGATAAAAATAAGTTATATTAACTTTTACTCAATTAAACTTTCAAGAATAACAGAAAAGAACTATTAAGAAGATATATTTCATAGCGACTAATGTGTATGTACCTCATTAATTGTATATCACTACTTATTTCCCAAGCGAGTACACAAATATGTGAGATTATTGCGCGCATGACGAAAGCCTTTCATCAAGAATTATACAAATATACACATTCATTCATGTACGCAAGAATCCACAATCAAACTGGCTACGAAAAATGGAACTTGTCATATCCATCAAAAATCGAAGTAACACGATATATAATGTAATGCTCGCTATAATATATGCATAGTACGCTTTAACGATGTACCTATTAAGTAACACTACATAACAGAACCGCGTGCAAGTTTTAATTTTTTCTCTTTTTTTGTATTAACAGTATCTTATTATGTATATGAGGATACTCTGTTTCTTCAATGATATCGCGTCGCAATTTTTCTTTCATTTAAACTCTGTTCTTGTCTGTCCCCAAGAAAACTGAGCCTATTTGGACATCAGAAAAGTTAACATTCATCTATTTTTCAATTAAATTGTGTGTGTACATTTATACAGAAATCATAAGTTTTTGATATATTATTATTTATATTACACATAAGATGAGTAGGATAACGTGTCAGTAATAAACAGAGCTTCTATGTTTCAGAGAAACTATGGTGTATACATTGTTTACGCGTTGTAAACTGTCACAGAAACCTAAGATTGTATAGAATCAATAGTGAATTACACATGAGTATCTTCCCTACCAATCTTAAATATTATAATAAAAACGTTAATTTTTCAATTAACATAACGAATACATAATTCTGAGAACACGACTTACTTTTTTATTTGTTTACTTTTTTTAATATGTACTCGATTACTTTTCCACTGACTAAATAGGCCTTTTTCGTGGGCTAGGTTAGGTTTGGATTTGCACATTGACGGTCTGTATTACTCCAAGTTCGTTGAGAGCTTAATCGGAGGAATCCGAGTCCGAGGCTGCATGATCGGTACCCTCGTCATGCGACTCACCGCTCGACTCGGGGATCGCGGCCTTCTTCGGAGTGCTCGGGGTAGAGATGATGTATGCACCTGGACCTTCGCCTTGCGTGTGCTCAATTCCAACTCTGCAATAAAAAAAATTCATCTGATTATATCTTGCACTTGATGGTGCGTTTTAAAGAACATCGCGAATCCATCAAATAACTAAGTCTTATTTAAGGGGTTGGTATATGAACACATTCGTGTCTGCTAAAAGTCTGCATAGAAAATTTTCAAAATTTTAACTTGACCATACATTTTAGTAAAGCGACTTACTTAACTATAATTTCATTATATGCTATAAAAGATTGAAAGTCGAAAATATTTAATTGTAAACTAGTTTTTGTTATAGAATATTTTGAGGAAGAATTAGTACATAACTCGCTTTAAACTTATTCCACGTTTTGACGCGGAATGAGAAAAAGTTTTCCTTTAGAGAATTATTGTTTTCCCAATGAGAAAGTCAATAAAAATGTAGCTATATTTAAATTAACTGTGCTACTTTTTCATTTCTAGCTGCGCAGACCAGAGAATTTTTGCTAGCAGAATTTTTGCAAATCTAATTTTCCTTAATCCTAGCCAATTAACATTTTTCAGTTTAATACATATGTAATGTATCCATGTCATTTATCAATCATTAATTATAGTAATTATATATAGCAATTATATCATGCAATCGTTAATGTAAGTATTATTGATAAATAAGAAACTTAATTGATAAATGATGCAATATATCAGTTTATGTACGGTCCGTTTTCAAGATTTGTGTTTTGATTACATAATACCCGTTGATACGGCTCATAACTTAAGTTTGATAAATAAGTGAAATGTAAATTTATTTTTTAAGTCCTATAGATAATTCAAGGTGAACTTTTCACCTAAAAAATTCGCAAGAATTTATTTGAAACATAGAGTTGGTGGTGGGTCTACTGAAGCGAGTGTCTACCTTATACATTATTGCGGTAGGTCAGTGCACCATAAAATACGTTATAAAATATCTAGTGGCACTTGAAATGTACAGGGTCACTAAATTATTTTACTCTATAGTTTGTGAACGATCGTAAACGTTGCGCAAAAGCCGTCACGTCAATTAGACTATAATTTCTGAATTGCCAAACTTTCACATCGCCCGCAAATTGATGAATGCTCGCCGACTATAAGAGCGCGCATACTATCGTGAATCGTGCGCCCAGATAGATTCTCAATGAGCATACTCACGCCGCTTACAGAAATCAATTTGAGAAGCGTCTACCTGCTCTCGACATCAAATCAATAAAGTCTGTCCTCGACTGGCTCTGACGTCTTTAATCTCCATTGCCGACTGGAGGACTTTTTAATTCGAAATATGAAAGTTTATAACTCAAGCCTGGAGAGCTATTTCTTTTTCTCATTTGTAAATTTTATTTCGTAATTGATATGTTTGTTGCAATGACAAGTCTTGTTTAAAATCCAATTATATTTCAATTGTAACGCATTATAACTATGCTATTATATAAAAAAATATAGCTAGGTGTTCTTACCTGTACTCGTGCCGCGACAGGTTCCTCACGTACTTTTCAGGTGGAGCGTCACTATCGAAATTCTGAAAGCTGACACTACGTGCTGTCGTATGTGAAACTTGCGTGGCCGGCATTGTGAACTCAACATAACAGTATTCCGAGAGCTTTTCGGGTATCTGATCGTACGATGTTAGGTTCATACGACAGACTAGCTGATGTGTCGTGTAAGCACCTATAAATGAAAAAAATAATTATTAATATTTGCAGAACGAAGATTCTCCAAAGTTACAAGGCTAACTTACCCTGGCCCTCTTTAGGCAGACGTGGCATACGCCAGACGATAGCGTGATGTTGGTGTTCGTACTTGGCCTGCCCGGAGGTCACCTCCATAAGCTGGGGCTCCAGCGTATCTACGGCTCCGAGGAACCTTTCGATACCCTTGATCTTGCCGGTACGCCGGTGAGCTGACTTGACCGAGCCGTACCTGAAATGCTTCTCCACACGAAATAGGTAGATCCAGCACTCGGGAATCGGGAATCGCACCATCACGTCCTCGCAAGGCACGCGACCCAACTTTCGTGATGCGAATCCGGGTACCAAAATGTCAGCGCGCAGCTCCACCTTTATACATTTAAATATTTTTCAAATTCATTTTTGTTCCTTAATAAAATCTCTTTTTCTAGAAAAATTGAAACATAATGTAAACTTATATTCTACCTTATTGCCAGTGACACACATCACAGCTTTTAATTGCAAAGGTAACTCGCGATTTCGAGGTGGCCTCACACGGAATCGCATGAGTTCTATGTAGCACGCATCTGGTGGTTTGAACCTTGAGATAGTAAGAAAAGTAGTCAGCATGGATGAATAAAAATACTTGATAAATAATATTAGTTTTAATTAAGAAATAATGTAAATTATTCAATCATCTATTAATAACCTACTTTATGATTCTCGATTTTTCGTATTCGTCCTGCTGGACACATGAATGGAACTCAACATTCTCTAGACGGATCCACTCCTCCGTAGCAACAGGAATAATGTCGTGCCTGCCGACCACTTCTTTACCCTGTCTCCAAATGTCATTGATTCCCAGTTCCACATCGGGCATGCCTTTAACAGTTGTGCATTAAATATTTTAGATTCTACTATTGATCGCGGTGTAAGCAATGGAATAAATCAATTTGTACCTGACAAGAAACCGAGGAAGAAGAGTCGCACGCGAGCAATTTGCCTCTCGATGTGGCCTTCCCAATTTTGTTCGACATACAGCTCGTCGACGACATTAATCTGCACTTCTTCCATCTTGTATTGTAGAGCCCGATCCCGATGGGCCTGTAGCCTAAATACAGCCTCCTCAATTGCTACCGAAAATGTCTTCATGTCCTCGTATGTTTGTGAGCCGAGTTTAAACAGCTGCGAAATCTGTATGGAGAAGTATTGATTTTCTTATTAAAATTTCTTGCTATGTAAATTATTGGATTGAAAAGAAGTATAGATACTGGCAAGAGAGTTACAATTGGCATTTTGTAAAATACTTTATCATAAAGCTAGCGATAAGTGGTTTCTATACTAGTATCCACGCTCATTTTAATTGCGGAACATATTAATCTATTATTTATATTGATCATTTTAACTATTCAGTTTCAAGAGATATAGAAACTTGCTAATATTAAGTTTTAACTCTTTTATCTAATTTTAGATTTTTCAAACTATGTGTATTTTATATTACCTACAAAGTATATTCTACTCTAATACAGTTTGTAATATAATGTATTATAATGAAAGTAAACATGTTTAAAAAGTTTCAAGTTATACAAGTCAACAAGCATATATATTACTTTCTCACCTACTTTCCACTCTATTGCCACTTCTTGAATTTAATTAAACGGAAATGCGTGTAAATCTGTGCTAATGAGGCTTTATGAAGTGTAATAACACCTAAAGAAAATAACAATAAGCGCTCATGACCGCAACTACTTATATAAACAAAAAACTTTTGCGTAATGTGCAATTTTTAAAATTAGGCTAAATGCGCTCGATTATGAATTTACGCGCGGAATAATGTTTTTTTTTCAAGCTTTGATCTAAGACTAAGTGCATGATTTTCATCGATATGGTTTACTTACTTCAAACTACTTTATTAACATTATAATTCGATTATAATTATTGAGCGCTGCTTGTCAATACGATTAGTCCTTTGTCAAAATTTCCAATAAATAGATATTTATTCCTAATGTATATAAAAGAATAAACACGAGTATGTACACGTTTTTAAAGTTAAACGAGATTTAAACCGTCAGTAGTCGTAATATTTAATCGATATCATTACAAGGAGGCTTTTTTCCGTGGTAGACAAACTACGTAAGAGAGTCTCTTCGAAATAATATCATAAATATTGAAACTGTGAATACTTAAAAACGCTGTTAAAAAAATGACAACAACTTTACACGAATAGTGCATTTAAAAAAAGAGTCAGCGTATTTAAGCAAATCGAAACAGACGCTATCCATTTTTCCGCATTTATTTCAAAATGGTACTTACTACATAGCATATTTATATAAAATTCTTATATGTATTAACAAGTTACCAGTGGTAAATTTGAAAAGTCAATAAAAAATTATCACAGGTGTTGTAATTATTATACAATTTTAAAAGTAAAACGAATCTCACTTTGTAGTAAGGAAAAAAATGCAGCGTACTCATCGAATGCCAAGGTTTAATCATCACTGAACTCAAAAACGAAGAAAAACAGTTTGAAACAGATGTTCGTCCAAGAATACCATTTTTAACTACGAACTATGCATTTTGGAAGTAAATAATTTAATAGTGAAGAAGCAAAAATTGATATTCGAGGATCGAACCAACTGGGGCCATCAACCTAGAGTGACTTACCTGAGGTGCGTGTTCCACGGGCAAACCAAGCTTCTTAAGATCACTACCGAACTCCTTGACTCCTTGGTAGTCACCCTGAATAGCATAGGCAGCGAACTGACTAAGCTTGTTCGTAATGCGCTCTGCCTTAGTCACTTGGCCGGGCCTGACACCCGGCCGCTCCTTGTAGATTATGTACTGGAGCTTGACAGTAAATATTTTGCCGTACTGGTCGAACTGCTGGGCCGCGATATCCGAGACCGAGTAGCAAGCCAGCAACGGCAATTCTTGGAAAGGATCTTTCTCCCCGGGCTTGTTGAATAGCTGTAGCACGGGACTGTCACCCTGATAAACGAGCTTTACGAAGATCTTCTTCCAGAAGCGTTGTCCCGTAATCTTCTTCTTTATCGGCTGACGCAGTTGCATCTCCCAACCGTCGCCTGTGTACGTGATTCGCGGGAAGTCCTCTAGCTGGTTGACTTACGTCCTCGTCGAACAGCGGCGTCGGTGGCGTCTCTTGCGAGTCTGTCCTGGTCATCTCAGATGGTAGAGGGGCTTCGGTCGGCAGTACAGCTTCTTGAGCATAGCCGCCGGACTTGTCGAAGGGGTTGAAGCGCGGCGAGGAGTCTGCGTAGGCAGTTGAGAGTGGACTCTTAGGCGGTGGGGCCAACACGGGAACAGGGCCGCTCTCCCCTAGCGTCGTATTTTCCCCATCTTTTGGTCTGTCAAAATCCATTCAATGCTTAATTACAGAAATCCCTCTGATTTTAAATAACAAGGAGAACTAGAGTATAGAGACAAAATTTTCATTTGAAACAGATGTTAGAAGTATAATTTTAAATCCTTTTTATGCAATTAAATTATTTATAAAGTCATTTGGTAATTATGACTATGCTGCACTTTAGTGAGTAATAAAACTACGTTTAACCATCGGATCCACTATATTCTTAATTAGTTTAAAAAAGTAACTATTTTTTAATACCCGAAGGTAAGAGACTATAAGCGTAAACGTTAGTATGATGAGTTCACTACTTCTATTGAAAATTAAGCTATAAGTAGTTCTGTATACTGCTTCCATGAGTGCACTTTGTTTTATAAATTAAAGACATTAACTTTACGGGATTTTTATCTTCCTTTCCTTTCAGACGAAAAATATTGACTTCGTAAAACATAGAAGAATGCTGTTCAAAAGTGTAAAAAATAATTACTTGATGTAGACGGTGAAATCTGGACCTTCGTCCGAGTCGGCATCATCGCGCCACTTCGGAGTAGGATCCGGTGGTGGACCTGTCATGCTGAGAAAAGAGTCGAAACCGCCTTCCTCACCAAAACCTGTTACAGGTTCTGAACTAGCCACACCGGAAGAATCTCCCCATACTGCAAAATTTACCATTATGATTAAACTTTCGTTCTAATTTCGTTTAAATTTAGATTGAATATCACATTTAAATCAAATGGTATCACCGAAAGAATAGTGAATGTAACTGTTTAATACACCTTATTTGTGGCCGTTTTAATGATGAAGAAAATTGAAATAAAAACAGGCAGGAAACTTTAAGATAGTGCCCTACCGTCACTACTGGTGTCCATAGCGGTGTGTGTTCCAGCAGCGGCACCAGTAAATGGATCAAAGAAAGGATCAGCAGACGAGTCCGGTTCCGCAGCCTTATCGAATTTCGATGCAAAAGCGTCGAATGCATCACCAGTATCCTCGATCGCCTTAGTTGTAGCAGTGAAGCTGTCAGCTACATCTTCAGCTCTTTTAACGAATAAATTATAGAAAATTTTTTATTTCATATAAGAAATTATCGACAAACAGCTGTGATAATAATAATAGTTAATAATTATACAGTCATTCGTAAAAACTGTGCTTTAGTTTTTTATTCAAAGTACGGGGGTATTGTGATAAACTTATACAGTAAACAAATACGTATACTTTCAGTGCTAGTTTTTTTGTCTATGAGAGTTATATCGCCAGCAAATAGAAAAAACTGACCTGCTAACGGGTTCAGGAAATTCAGTGGCAGCAACAGGACTAGGTTGTGCAAATTCAATGTTGCTCTGAGTCGTAGTCGCACCACCGAAATCTCCCAGGAGATCTGCAAATGTGTTACCGCCACCAACCGTTACAGGTGTCGTTGTTGGCATCGTGTAGAAACTCTGAGAATCGCCAAATAAACCGACTGATTCTGTCTCCGGTTGAGCTTGGATCTCCGGCATTGCTTCAGTTACCGTTGTCGCTATTTCAGTTGGTAGCTGATCTGCTGAGGCATAGGTCAATAACTAGATTTTTTTTACAAAAATAAAAAAACGGTGAGGCGAGTTAAAGCAATACTTACCGGCTGGTGGTGATCCGCTGACGAGCGAAGGCCTTTTTTCATGGACGAGGCCATCATCGAATGGCTGCACCACCGCCTCCTGATGACCGACATCGGAGAACGGATTGTCCGAAACCGTCGACGTCATCAGCGGCGCGCCACCAGCAATAGTCGTGTCCGTCGCCGTCGAAAGTACAGCCGCATCAGCGCTCGCGTGGGGGACTGTTGTCCCCGCGGGCTGTTGCGGTTGCGTCGGCGGCGCATCAAACAGACCTAAGATATCATGTGACTGATCCGCTGGCTGGTCGTGCGTCAGCTCGGGCACGCTGCTGTCAACGTCGAGGAGATCGGCAAAGCTGTGCTCCGGCGTCGGGGAGGGGGAGTGCATCAGCGTTGGACTCGGTGTTCGTGTTGCTTGTAACCGGTCCAACATCTGATTCGAGGTCTCGTCCATGGCCCCTGTGACCGAGAGGATAAGGTCCTTCGTATTACGAGGCGGAGGTGGAGGGACTGGCCTTGGAGACGTCGGCGGCCTCGGTGGCCTACTGGGAACCTCCTGCCGTGGTGGACTGACAGACTGATGTGCAGGAATTGGAGCAGGCGCTGGTTCATCGGGGACAAAGAAGTCAGCGGTAGTGACGGGTACTGCAGCAGTTTCTGGACTCGTAAATGCCGTAATCTCTGGTTCAGGAACCGCAGCAGATGCTGGGTCCACACCAAAGGAGGCAAAGGGATTAGTTGAATCAGCCGGCGGCTGATAACTCTGTTCCGGTACATAGTTGAAAAAGGGGTTCACATCGGCCCCTCCAGCTGCAGGCACTTCTACTGTTGGTTCACCGAAATCCTGCAAGAATGGATTTAAGGTTGCGGGTACTGCAGCCTCAGCATCTGCTGGATAGTCATCCATTAAGAAAGGATTGCCGCCCTTTGAATCCATTTTTATTATTTTCTTTTGTCCTTAATTCACAACAATACAATGATAACAATGGTAACACTAAGAAGTCGAAGAATTCGGAACTTGATATACACTGAACAATCTAGTTATTTGTTAATTAATTCAGATTCCAACAGCTTTAGTTCGGTTTTTGTTGGATCAACACTAGCAAAACTAGTGTCAAACGGATCGATATCTTCTTCAGGTGTGTCTTGAATCGGAGTTAGAACCTTATCGTCAACTACTTCTGGAGTATCCAAGCAAAGTATATCTTTGTTTTTGGTTTCCTCTGCTCTCGGATCAAAATCTGGATCTTCTTCTACAGTTACCTTTTTCTTTGCAAGTTCGATAACAGGGTGTACTTTAATAGGCTCCAAATCCGGTACTTGGCTCAGTTCACTCTCTAGTAATTTAAGCTCTGCTTTACCAGGCAATATATTGGTTGCGTAGGATGTGTCAAATGGATCTTTGTAGGACAATTCAACTTCTTCTTCTATAGTGCTCGGTTTAACGTTAGGAGCGAGAGGTTCCGCTTTAACGTCAACGTCAGTATCTAGTATACTATCTTGCCTTTTTTCAAGAGCCTTCCTTTTATTGATTGACGATTCGATGACTTCTGAACTCTTCACGACGTTCGGTCTACCCGTAACAGTTCCAAAATCACTTTGACGACGATTGCTTAATTTAACAGACTCTCCGGTTTTGCTGTCTAATTCATGATCACTTACACTATGTTTAATACTTCCTATTTGTTCTTCGTTTAAAAGTTCAGATTCTATTAGTTTCAATTCAGTTTTCCCAGGAGCACTATTAGCTACGAAACTGGTATCGAAAGGGTCTACTTTTTCGTCTAACTCATCCTCCGGTATTACTTCATCCAAAGATTTCTGAGGATAGTACGGAGTCAATGGTTTTGCCGGTAAAGTCTTCTCTTCTTCACTAGAAGCTAGAAGATCAGTTTTCTTCGCTGGTGATGGTAGTTCAAAAGCTACGACTTTCGGAGTTATATCAAGTGCTTCTGGTCGAGATGGTTTTCTGCCCTTAGTAATTGCTTGCTCAAAATCTTCTTCGTTTACTTCAAACTTGACTTCCTGAGAAGGTTTGATAATAGCAGGTGGTCTTGGAGGCTTTTTCTTTTCTGGCGTAGGTGTTTCCTCTTTTCTGGGATCAAAATCGTCGTCTTCTAAGTTACTAAGCGATATTTTATTTTCACCGAGAAGTTCCTTTTCCAAAAATTTAAGCTCTGTCTTACCAGGTGCAAGATCTTGAACACTAGATGTATCAAAGGGATCTACGTAAGATATTTCCTCTATTGGTTCTATAGGCTTATCTGCCAACTGACTTAAGTCAGTGGTCGATCCACCTAAGAGATCTTTTTTCGCTTGGTTGAGTTTACTTGCTGCTTGACCTTTTAAAAGTCCAGTTTCGTAATCACGGTGTAAACCACAAGGATCAGTTAGAGAAATTGATACCTCAGATACTGGAAATTCGTCTAATTCTTTTTCGATGAATTTAAGCTCAGTTTTACTAGGTAAGATATTATCAGCGATAGTAGTATCGAAAGGATCTTCCTCGTTAGCGAATGTGGCTACTTCGAAATCAGCTTCGATAAGTGCTTCGTCAATGTCAACTTTCTCTGGTTGCTTTTCTGCAAATGGATCTTCAGCTTCTTCTAAAACAACCGGTTCTGCAGGTTCATCTAAGTTAAACTCATCGTCGTCTAAAACAGGTATATCATCCAGCAGAGTTTTGTCCTTCAATAGTTCAAATTCAGAGATATCTAAATGCTTATTATCCTCAGCTTTGTCTTCTCCCTTTTCATTAGTTGAAGTCACTAATACCGGTAAAACCGGTGGAAGATTAGTCAAATCAACGGGAATGTCAGGAAGGTCACTGTCGTCGTCTAACAGAGTCTTCTCTACTTCTACGGTTTCATTAGCTGCTTCGGAATCATCCGGTACAACAGTTGCCTCTCCATCAAAATCACCCAAAAGATCCTGATTCTTGGGTATGGGCCTGTTTCTACTTATCTTACAGGTGCTCACGTGGTCAACTCTTCCTGAAAGTACTTCAACAGCATTGCCTAAACTGACGAGTTTCTTACCAGTCTTATCTACGATCTTAAGAACCTTATCGGCATTAGTGGTATCGAAAGGATCGTCACCGACTTCTTCTTCAGTAGGACTATCTGGAATGTAAGCTAGTTGTACGTCGATATTTTGAATTACATCGACATAGGTGGTATCAAAGATATCCTCCTCAGCAGAGTCTTGAAGCTCTTCATCATCGTCGGGTACCTCGACGAGACCCTCCTCACTGACCGGAAGTGCTTTGACCTTGCTTTCTTGTTCCTCTTCAAGCTGCTGCTCGATGGGATTACCGTCCTTGTCAAAGCCGACGAAACGCTTGGCTAACTCCTTCTTCTTAGCCTGAACCTCAGGGTCCTCCTCGGGGTCGGGTTCAGGTTCAGGCGCTTTACGCTGGAAGAATGATGTTGATTTGATGCGATCGAGATCGTCTTGAGTTTTCCTGAGGATCGAATCTACACCGGAGGTAAGGGCTTGGAACTTCTTCCACTCATCGTTACCGGCGGCCTGCGCCTTTGATTGTTCGCCACGAGCTTCACTGCTTTCCGCTAATTTCTGTTGGGCCTCTGCCCGCTCTCGTCTGTAACGCTCGAGCTCTTCAGGATCAAACTCCTCGTCGTCCTCGCCTTTCTTTCCCTTCTTCTGCTTTTTCTTTTTCTTGAGGCCCTTGGCTAGCTTGTGCATCCTCTAAGAACTACCGTGGTGTGCAGGCCTCTGAAACAATTAACAAAAATTTTTTAAGTATCGTCGTTAAATAACATGTTTCGGATTTTATCGATACACAGAAAACAAAATTTATTGAATCTAGCCAATAGAATTGAGAAAGCTACTTTTATAATAAATTAATATACACATAATAGAATTTTCCTTATGATAACAAGATTATTGAAAATTTACGATAAGCAAAAAATAATTAACTTCGTTTAACTACTATATTATCGCAGTTTTCCTGTTAAATTTATTACATAAATTTACTGTTTTACAATAATATTTAATTAGATTTGTTTTAAATGTTTTTAAGTTATACTTTTTAAGTTATATTTTTTATTAAATCAATTAATATTTCAACATTATTTAATTTGGTAAGGTATTAAAATTGCATTTACACGTACTAATCCTATATTATACATATATTTATGGTTACTGAGCTGCGTGATTCGAAAACTATAAAAGTAATTTTAAGGATTTAACTTTGTATTCTATTTCAAACAGATGTAATTTACACTTCGTTAAACTGATTATACAAAACTTATTCCGATATTTTAATATACAGTAAAATAGAGAATTTAGATAGATTCAAGTAACATTTTTTTCTGTGTGACGATTGAATTTGCGTTGCCTTACTTTTTTTGTTTGTCTTACTCGGGATTTTGTATATTGCGGCGACTTTCTACTTTTATTATACTACTGCTCTAAATCCTACGGGAATAATAGTGCGTTAGGATGACATTCTTATGCGAGCTAGGACAAAAGTTAACAATCTACTTATCGATTAATTCACTTGATTTAAGATTGTATTTAATACATATTTAGAATAATGTTTAACGTAACCTTTTATCAATTACAAACCGCAATGTAAAAATTATTTACAATTTAATTTATAATTATTAGCAGTAAAAACCATAATCAAATTTAGCAAAATAACACATAAAAATAATTTATTAAACATGCTTTAATACTATCAATATACTTATATTAGAAAATAATTAGGAAACGCGCAAAGTATAATGTTTTAAGTCCTGTAAACCTGTAAACCTTTAAACTGTAAGGGACAAATTCCTGCAAAACATTTTTATTGTTTGTATATTTATTTCTGAAAAAGCTCATTTATTTATTAAAACAGAGATAATATATTTTTAGAAAAAATATGATATTGCATAATTAATTAAAACATTTACAATCAAACAATATATCATGCTTTATAAGAAGATTAACTTTACACTACACGTATCGTAATACATAAATAAATATTGAATTAGAATAATTACACTTAGAAGAAAGTGGTAGATTTTAATTATATGTGCATATAATTGAAGATAAATATTTGGTCAGAATAACCTAATAAGAAAATATTAAATTTCATTCTAGAGATGGAAAAAGTGCATTGATTGCATTTCATTCTTCAATTGAAGTAAAAAAATTTGTTCACCTTGTAAAAGAGACCATCTTCAAGATTCTAAGTTTTACTCTTGCCTATAACGCAAAATTCAAAGAATTATGTTAATATAAATTAATTAAAATTAATAAAATATGATAAAAACTGCATTAATTTCATAAATATGTCACATTAAGTAAAATCTAATCGATTTTTCTCAATAATGAAAGGGTTTTTTAAAAAAAAGTCTTATAAATAATGAAAACGATACATTGCAGATATAGCTACATAAATCACACATGTTTTTAATCATTCATCAAGATTTACTAATGAAACTTCGAATAAAACATTTTTTATAAATGAAAGTTAATGCAGATCAAAGAGCTTATTCTAATTTTAAATTAAAAATCGAAAGTCGATTTAGTTTATTATTTTATCTAAAAACTAATAAAAAACTCGTTAAGATTTCTAGTAGAAGAGAACTGGTAATAAAGTATTATCACTGATGCAAATCTGATTGCCCTAATTTTCTTCTCTTGTGTCAACTGCGTAATTAGTACGTGAACAATTTCGATTCGTGGAAAGATTTTATCATTATTTAAATGAAATACCTTATTTGTAGGTTATTCATATTTTATTAAACACTATTAAATGTAATGCACATTTACGTCCAGATGTAGGAGAGTAATGGAGAAACGGAGAAATAACGATCGATCCTATGAAAAGTAGAAGAAAGTTCTATCGTACTGTTCTGGTTCGCAGATTAGTAACTGAACTTATTTCATACCACCTAAGATAAATCAATATTTATCCCCATGGAGAACGCTTGGAATTATCGGGTAACAAGAAACGACACGTACATATGGCGTAATATAATACTCGAAACTTTTTTGATTTAAAAGTAAAAATGTATTTTATGCTTTTATTTACTTTGCAGGGTTTACCGGATAGCATTGCGTTTAAGCAAAATCAAGAAAACGGAAACGCTTCGTTTGTGTTAAACGTTTCTCTAATTACAAATTCAAAACGGAAAATTCTACCTTCGACAAGCTTACACATATATGTTTATACACACGATCAGCGAGCAAAGCAACCGGTGCGCAAGAGTTGCCTTTAAAAGCCATAAAAAAAAAAAAAAGAGCGATCATTTGAAATAATCAAGCCCAAGCGTCAAATTAGCGAGATAACCCGATTCGCCGCAGCCCGTAACGGTTTTCCAATCGTCGAATCGATTAAATCGCCAACGAGCGGCAATTCCATTCGGTCGCGCGGAGCCACACAACACGTTAACCCGATAACCGAGCCGGCCGCCTGTAAGTCACCCAGGACCCCGCGAATTTTCCCGCTCGCCGGGGGACGCGCGTCACTCTCGCCGACGGCATCGATCGCGCGGCCGCGGGGACGACGGTCGGAGGGTCGCGGAGTAAATTGCCGGGCCCGCTGGAGTGGCGCTTTTTCCCTGCGTTCCTTTCGCCGCGGGAGAGCGACTTTCTTCGAGGCTGTCCAAATCCTGGTATACCGCGAGGATCGGATTGTACGTGGCGGGGGAGGGGCACATACGTCTTATGAAGCGACGTGTACGTTGCTGTATAGGTGAAAACTGTGCCGGTTGTCGGTTAGAAAATGAGGGATTGACGGGTGTAATCGACGAACAAGGGATACTGGCTTTTGACCCAATTCGTTAGGTCGACGGGAATTGAATTTGATTGTTTTCTATAAAGACAGTTAATTCGTGTATATTCATGTTCAGTATATTAAAGCCGTGAACTGTAACTACCCTGCGTGCAGTGTATTAAATAAATCATTCAAATGCTATTAGGCAAGTAAAGTTAGTTGTTTTAAACTTTTCCTAATACTTGTTGTTCTGCATTTCCTTGGCATTAACACTGAACTAAAGTAGATTTACATTGCTTGTAAGTAATATAACGTGTATTTATAGTACTTTTATTTGAATAGTAACATGCTATCTAGTACTATGAAAAATCTAAAAGCACATATAATAATGTACTTATATTATTACAACATCAGTGTTGTATACTTGAAAGCGAACATTGCATATTTTCTAAACTCTATAAACGACCAATAATCAATAGCTTTAAACTCGGATTTATAGTGAAAGTCAAAAACCTTATGTGTTATTGGCGTCGTAGACTTAACGAAAGTTAAGGAAGGGCGACGAGGTAATAAATTTGTAGCGCATATAACTTTCACCGTAAGCAGATTCAAAGTAGATAGGTGAAGAGTTTTATATTTTCTACGGGAATATAAAAGGTAAAGTATCTATGGACGTCTGGCTCAAAAATAATGCATAGACAATCATTCAGTGCGCAAGTAACTCTAATGGGCAATAAACCTTAATCGTAGTACACCCGCGACGAATATAAAGTTTAATTTTATCACCTAATAAGCAAGCCATGAGCAGCGGATGATGGCCGATAAAGCAACGTTTAATTTTAAAAACCGTCGCTTAATCGCGTTTCAATCTCGAGCGCGTTTCAATCTTCAGCCATTAAAGCTCCCCATATATACGCGACTTTAGCATAGACCTGCCGCAAACCGGCCTGTCGCCGTGCACACATCCGCCCGATACCCACGACCGAGGGCCAAGCAGCCGAGGGCGGTCGAAAAATTTCCGGAAAAATCGATAGATTAGAATCGAAGTCGGGCCAGCCGGGCGTCCCTCCCCTACCCCAGCCCCGAAGAAGCCCCAGCCCTGAAAATTATCCACCGCCTTTATCGATTACGCGCGGGGGTCGGCAGCCCTGCCCCAGGGCGACAGTTGCGTACACACCTACCCGGGGGAGCTCGTCGCCCGGGCGGATCCGGGAGGTCGCGGGTCGAGTGCGAATTATCCGCGGAAGGTGCCGCTGTGCTTGCGCGCGCGCGCAAGTTGGTCAAGGACTCGGCGGTGCGCCCGGGACTCGGCCGCCGGCTGCTGGCCGGGCGGTGCACGCGCGAGATCCGGGGAAGCTGCCGGCTCGGAGGCGTCGCCTATCTATAGCGCGATCGATACACCTCATAGATTGGGGGTAAAAAAAAAGAGATCGCGAGAGGGATACGTGTACAATCGCCCGTGCTTTTCCTTACCCCCCGACGGTCGCGGGGACCCGTGCGCCGAGCGCCCTTTTTCCTCGAAGCGGAGGAAAAGAAAAAAAAAAAAAAAGCACTGCCCCCCGAGTTGCAGCTTGAACCGCCCCCCGCGGGGGCATCGGCCGCGCTCCTACTCGGAAAGAAATGAAAAAGCCCGGCGTCTAACTTATGCATGCAACGCCGTAACTTTAATGCCCCGAGGTATGCGATCGGCGGACCGCCGGGGTTGTGTGTATATATAAGCGCGGCGCAAGCCGATGCCATTCCGACAAGCGCCCCCGCGAGAACCTCGATTCGAACCATCCGCCCCGGAGGCTGTTTTTTTTTCGCGAACGCCGGGGGATAGGGCAAGGGGGTTTCACGGTCAACGGGTGATCCGCCTCCTGTTGCCGTCGTTCGGCCGTGCGTTGGTGGAGCGCGTGCGCGACTATCGAGTTCGCCCAGTTCGGAAGCGAAGCGTAAGCGGGATTTGCAACTGTGCGCCGGGCGCTTGTAACGAGCTGGCCAGTGACGTAAGTGAGTTTTTATCAAAGGTCCGCGGGCCGCGTGGGGGATCAATTGTCTGTTTAAATATACGTTAGACCGTTCGAGTTTTGATTCGATGGTTGCTTTTGAACAAATCCAGTGGGCGAATGGGTTTTAGGACACGGCGGATCTTCGAAAACTCATTTGGTTACATCAGAGGCAGAAGGATAAATCGATCCTTTCCAGAGGAAGGTGCGCGGCTTAAAATAGAACGAAATTGCCGAAGCATCGCTTGCGATTGTGCACTAAGTTTAATTAAGCATCGAGCACTCGATAGCGATTGAAAAGGAATTAATTAACTATATATATGCTAAATACAGCCTTTGCTGTTCACCTGTTTATATGTATCGATTGATTGGCGAATCGTGCGAATCCGCCCTTATGTACATGTATGCACTGTGCCCCGAAGAAAAACAGATTATCCGCTACGTTTTTTTTTTTATTAACAAAAACACTAGAACAAAACTACTTGGGTGTTACGCAATGTACTACTGGTTGCTGCAAGGGAAGTAGGTGAAACGGCAGGTGAAGGCCTGGGAAGCGGCTTGAATGGGACACGAGGCGGACAAGAGCAGCCGATTGCAAGCCGGGGCTCTCCTACTTGACAGTGAAAGCGTAGGGCACGCAGTGCAAGGGCTGTGCAGCCCCGACGCCAGCCGGCGGGATTACGCAAGGCACAATTGACACTCAAGCGAGATAGCAAAAAAAAAAACCGTCTACGAGGTGGCTACATATATCTACGTACACACAACAAAAAAAAACCAACAGTCAACGTACAGGCAGGAGAAACTATGGGCGCGCAGGTACAGGGCGACATTCGGTGGGAGGCGGCCGCGAAGCCGAAAAGAAATCAATATATATACATGTATATATATAGGATACGCAGCCGGCGAGGGAGCGGACGGGTACGTGGGCACGTAGGGCACGCCGACAGAGACACAAGAAAGGCCCGCACCTACGCTTCCTGGGGCAGAGGCGCTCCGGTCGATCGATATATGTACATGCACGTGTGTATATGGGCGTGGAGTGCCTGCGTCCTCCTGGGCGGCTCCTGCGCGAGTGCGGGGCGCCCGCCGGCCGCAGGAGTTGGGACCCCCCACCCCCCGGCGCCACTCTCGCTTTTCGCCCTCCCCCGCGCGCGGCGCACGCACCGACTCGCCGCGCTGTCTGCGCGGCTCCCTTTGCAGGTTATACGCACAGCTGGGGGGGAGGGAGGGGGTAGGCCCGGCCAGGCCGGCCCTCGTACTACTAGGCCTGGCCTGCCCGCGCGGCGCGAGCCTGCGCTCGCGGGGGTGAGCCGAGATAATTGTCGCGATGAGCGAAAGGTATTTTCAGGTGGTGCGCCCGGGGCTATAAATACGAGTACCGAGAGTTGGCCACTTTGGAGTTGTCGCGCTTTCTAGTTCGGAGCCTGTTAAATAATTCTATCGCTGGCTTTGACACGCTATTATATGCGCCCTCGGAGGTTATCCAATTGGAGGAGGAGGAGTCTGCTTCCCGCTGGTTATACTCGAAGCCAAATGCAGATATTTCCCAAGGTGAATTACGGATCGGTTTTTAAATAAAAACCTGGGGATATAAGTGCGAAGCTGTTAAATGATTAGAAATCCTTAATGCTGTTATTTCTAACCGAGTTAAACGGTGGAGAATTTCAAGAGATTTATCAAGTTAGAGACTCGACGTAGACTTTCTTCATATACGCGATTTTAGTCAGAAATAAAAAGTAATTTTAAAAAATCCTCAAGGTTTCACGGCACTTCGTGAATTCTGGCAGTTTTTAAATTTAGATGAACGTGAATTTTTTAAAGTCTCAAGTGAATCCCTTAAGAAATATTGAATGTAACGTAAAACCCGAAATAGTACATTTATATATTACAAAAAAACATTTTACGCTTGCGCAATAAAAAGTAATATTACGTATTCAAGAGAAATTAGAGCTTGATAAATTAAGCGTTTAATCCGCTCATAGCGTTACTTCGAGAAATAAGCTCAGTTAATCTTCTTACGAAAACAAAAATCTTCCAAACAAACAAAAATTGTTTTTACTTATTGCCTTTATACGAAATGTCATTTCCCGTTGTTTTTAATTACTTCATCTGATGAATTTTGTCGAAAAGTTGCCGACAATAATCCGAGGAGGACACGCGTGAAGCACGCCGTACATGTACTGCTCCTTTTGGTCAAGGGGAGCGGAGGCACGTAAGAGGGACAGTCGAAGAATTTCATAATCAATCCAGAGAAGTGCGCTGAATTTCTGCTTTGCATTTCTATTTTTACTCCCCGAGAAATAAATTATCCACGGAACGTAACCTAATAATCTCGACAAAGCGGAACTTTCCTCTTATAAAAGACGGGCAGGCGAGCTCGATAGTGGAAAATATAGCTCGGAAAGCTATACCAGGCGATGAAAAGAAAAAAAAAAAATATAATCGTCGAGCGCCAGTGGCCGCGGCGAGGATTAGCCCGAGCGACGAACGAGTTCACCCCCCCCACCCACCCACCCCATCGAGCTTCTAACTGAAGACATCTCGCACGATCGGGGGCGAGCACGTCGTGGGAATTAAAAAAAAAAAAGTCCGAAAGTATAGGACGGGCCTCGGGGCGCGGGGGTGCGGGTCCGGCCGGGGGTGTCTCTACGGGGCCTGGGGGGTGCGGGCCTCGGTACTCACGATTCTCGGCCCATCAGCCTTGGGGGTAGTCCGGGCATCTCTCCCGCGACATAGCCCGTCGTGCCCTCGGCTCTTCCCTCCTCGTCTGGCTCGTGGGCGGGGGCTGCGTCCTGCGGGGCCGGCTCCTCGACTCCTGGACGGGCTGCGGGTCGCGAGAACTGCCGGCGCGGGCGCCGTCTCCTGCCGTCGACCGGAGGAGAAACTCGACAGGGCCGCCCGTGCGCTATTTCCAGCATCGATCGCTCCCCGAGGCGCCGCCGAGCGAGCGCCACCCGGTGGGGTGGGGTGGGGGGGAGGGGATGGCCAGCCATCCCCGGGGGTTGCGCGCATGTGCACGACTCCCCCCCCCACCCCGAGCACCCCCGACCCGCCCACGCCTCCGAGGCGGCTTCCGCCCGGCCCGCGAGCCGCAACCGCCCGAGAGGACGATGACGCGCTCCTCCTCCGGCTGCGATAGAGGTGAGCTTTGCTGAAATCGGCCGAGATCTGCAAGAGATAAAAAAGAATGTCGAACGCCCAAAAGACAGGATGCGTTGGAGGCGTCCCCGTTGACCTGGGGAACACCGCGGGTTAAGTGGTAAAAGGGGAGGCTCGGGATAGGCCTCCCGGAAGCCCCGAACGCCGTGCCCCAGCATTTTGAATGATCGGCTTGGAAAACGCATTTCCGGGGGGGCAGCGCCCCCTGGGAGCGCTGTCGGCAGGAGCCGCGCGGCCGCGCACGCGCAGATAGGCCGGGAGCGCAGCGCGGCACGCAGAGGCAGCAGCTGCCGGGCCACCGTAGGTGCGCTCGCCGTACCACCTCCCGTGTGCCTTAGCCGCGCTAGCCGCCCCGTTTCCGAGTCACGAGCGCCGCCCGCTCTCGGCTTCTCCGCTAGTGACCGCTGGCGACCGCACCGACACACAGGAGTCACGCGAACCGAGCGATATATACTCGAGGAGAGCCGGTGGTGCGGCCCTTTTTTTTTTTTTTTTTTTTATTATTTGAAGCGATAGCCACGGGGCGCGAGATCCGTTTCCGCGGGGGAGCGAGGCAGGCGGCGCTAGGGCCCCGACAGTAGGAAAGAGCACAAGTGCGCGCGGACACATATTCTTTCCGGCCCAGCCAGCTAGTTCCGCCGAGCATCGTGCCGGGTCCAGAGAGCCAAGCCACCGCGGAGATTCCGAGGAGAGGAGTAAGGAAGGACGCGCCTTGGCCGTCGAGCATGTCTCTTTCACTGGACTGAGCCTCTGCCTGTCCAGGGGGGATTTCATGCGGCTGCTCGGGACTTACGCAAGGCCTTCGATCCTTCCATTCCACACGGGTGAGTCTGCGTGGAGGTTATTTTTCGAGCGGGCGCCTGGCCTTCGCTTCGAGTCCGCCTTGAGTAGGCGACACACCCGGTGTCGGGCCCCAAGCCGTGCCCATGAGACGCGCGCATGCATCGTCACTCTTCGGTTAACTCCATGGTGCGGCTTTGCCTCCTCTCTGCAATGGCCGACGATAAATAGCTCTGAAAACTTTCGACTTCATAAATCCTAATAGCTGCTCTTTGCTAATTATTTTTCATTAGCTAAATTGACTCCTAACCTAGTTTCCTTCGAATACGCGTCGGCCTCTGGACACTTTTTCTTTTTGTTGTGTAAACCGTTGTATTCTCTATTTTATCTATTGTCTGATTAACTCAATTATCAAGCTCTCGCAAAACTCTAGTTAACTTTCACTACTTTACTATTCATTTGAATTATTAAGAAAATTAAATTGAACGATCTTTCATTCAAATTAGGCTTTCACTGAAGCACAGTAATATTTGCTAAGAAGTTAAATTTTCAAGTCTCATTTGTTCTTATTAATAACAAAATCTATTTATCCTCTTTTTAGTGTACTATAAGTTTTTGTAATAAAATGGAGCAAGAACCCAGAAGAAAGGGTCCAAGAAGTCCGGGTGAAGACTCAGATTCTTTAAGAAGACGAAAGAAGTATGAAAGATCACCTTCCTCGCCAAGAAGGAGATATAGAAGATCTCCGTCATCCAGATCTCGTTCCAGTTCTCGAGAGCGAACTGTAAGAAGGAAAGAAAACTCCAGAGAACGCGAATGGAAAGCAAGCATGCAAACCAGCAACAAAACATCTAATCCACCCCCTACCACAGGATATCCACCACCAGTGATATCTCAGTATAATGTAATTTTTGTCTTTAAATTATGCAAACATAAAATGGATAAATTAATTGATACTCAATTAAGTCAAATTAATTATGAACAGTAAAATTTTTGTCAAGGCAAAAGATTTTCTCAAGATATTTAATATGTACGTAATCATTTTCAGGCTGCTCCACCACCTAACACGAGTCAACCTCCACCTCCAATACAATATACCCAAGGCTACGGAAACTATAACTACAGCTATAATCAGAGTTATCCAGACTACACTGGATATCCGCAAGCTGGTGCTTACAGAAATGTAAGTATTTTCTCACATGATAATTTTATTACAGTATTTCTCGAACAGGAGAGATTTAAGCAGGTTTCAAATACTTGCAAAAATCAAGAAAACTTCTTTTAAACCAACTATGCTGTTTCGTAAGATATTTAAAGGAAATTTAGTGTTATATAAATCTACAGTATCACAACTGTAAAAAGTAATCGTTTATTCGTTTTCGCAAACTTGTATTTTGCGTTACGATACAACTATAGACTCTTTGTACATATCGAACATATATAAAGTATAATAAGAGTACAATCGAGTCCTCATAATGTAAGTATGTTATCAACACTTTCTCGCGTAACATTACGTTTCGTTTATTTTCGTTCTTAGTACTATTTTTCAATGCTATATTTGCCTAATGCAGTTTTTACGAGAATCTAACGATTCTCTTTATAAGACCTGCAAAAATAAAGTCATGCACGCGTGATCGCATTTGTAAGAATTGAGAGAGAGGAGCCCTACAAGGTAAGAGAACGAAAACGGTTTTCGGAACAAAATTCGCCAGGTTTCAAGGGAAGTTGAGCGAAGAAAAAACTTTAAAATTCACAGGATTATCCTCCGGCGAATTGGCCAGGAAATGTACCATATAACAGCCAGCAACAAGCAGCAGCGGCTGCAGCCGCGGCGGCAGTTGCTGCTGCTGCTGCGGCCGCAAACATGCCGCCGGGCAGTCGCGGTGAGCCGCCCCAACAACGTGTCGTTGATCCAGTGGCGCAGGCCGCCCTTTTAGTCGCTGCGAGCAACCGACCTGAAGAAGCCAAGAAAGAAGGTGTGTTACCGTACCTGACTCTGTTCAAATAGCCTATTTTCAATCTTTGCCTGCTCGTCAGTAGAGGTAGATTAGATTAAAGGTATCGGCAGTGAAAATTCTTGCATTTATATAATAATACTGTAATGTACTAGATAATATTTTAAATACTTGAGATTTAACATTTTACATCAGTTAAGAATGTTTTGATACATTAACTTAAAATTTTCAGTTATTTACAGTTCTTATTAACTCAAATTGCTATTTCAAACTACCATGCTTGCATAGAAGTTATATAACAATGTAGTGAAATTAAGCTACATGTGTACTGCCTGTTACAATTATGTACTGTGCTTGAGTTAATTGATCTCTCTGTCTGCCTTTGGTACTACATAGTCTAATGGTTTAAATAGTGATTAACATTCTCTGAAATTCTTTATTGCATGTAACTTGTCTTAATAAAATAATAAATCTTCTACAATGATTAGCCATCGCAGCTGAATTAAAACAACAAAAAGCCACACTGGCAAAACAACGCGAGGAGTACTTCAAGAAGTCATCTACTCTACAGCGTGAATTAGAAATTCTACGAAAACAGTGTGAAGAAATCGGCAAAGAAGGAGGTAGAGAAAATACACGTATCATAAAGGAGAACCAAAAATTGCAGGTTTGTTCATATAAAGTCTTTAAATTTTCCAAATACTTTTTCAATCTTTGAAAATTATTATACCGTTTGCTTAATTTTTATTGAACTCTAAATAAATTGTTATAATGGTGCATATTAATAATCTGGCTACCAATTATTATACTAAACACATTGTTTCATTGCTACTGTTGTTTCAAATATTAATTTTAAGTCAGATAATATACTACATGCGAGTTATTCTAATGAAGTTCTTACATTTTCAGATTGAGATACAAAATAAAATGAAATCAATACACAATGTGATTGATATGTTAACCGGTATTATCGGTGACAAATTAACAGTTGATGATTTAAAAGTAAAGTATAGACCGGAATCAATCAACCGGTCAAAAAGTCCAAAGGATAGCTTTTCTTCTGGTAAATCAAACACACCGAAATCAGACGAGAAAGATATTGAAAAACCTGCATACAACTTCGTACATTATGATCCTGAAATGCATTGGTGCAAAACTTGTGACATCTTCCCAAAAACAGCTAAAGAATACTTAAATCATCTTCATAGCAATGAGCATAAAGAAGTCTGTTTGGTAAGACGATTTACAAGTATCATCATGCATATTTATGGGAAAAGTTTATGTAATTATTATAAATTTATCTTTTTAAATGTACTAATAATAATGTGGTACCATTATTTTTGGCGTGCAATACATTAATATTTTAACAACTGAATTGTTTATTGTGCCAACAAATTAACAAAAAAAACTGCTAACTTGTCAATGAAAAGAAGAAAAAATTATTTCTGAAAACGTTTTTAGAAATAACTCAACTAATTATTGCAATTTTTTATACTCGAAAAAAATGAATAAGTAACTATTATTTCTCATCGAAAACAATAAAAACTATCACAAGCAAATTCCTTGTTATAGGAACGGAAAATAGTCGACATGCCTTGGCACGATAGCAAACTTGATGGAATAGAGAAGGAAGTACCATTTTTTCCAAACCTGCCAACGAAAAGAACACCAATTAAAGGTATGATGATGTTTTAATGGATAAACTCCTTTTCTTTACTAATTATATAGACAAATTTCGTAGAGATCGCGCAGATACTCGCGTGTGCTTGGTATGTATTGAAGAAAATTACCAGCGAGAATTTTTAATATCATATTCTTAGTTCCCATGCTTCATACCTTTTCTAGTTCTTGAAACATCGAGGGTCCCAGTTATTTTTGATTTCTTGGTAATGTTAATGCATATTTGTTTTTCGTTCATATATGCAATTCATATTACCACTTGCAAAAGTAATAGTGTGAAAAGAAAAAAGTCGAGTCTGTGTTTGATACATATTTTCTTTCAAGAAAATTTTAGCTATGGAGTGCAACGTGAAGCAATTTCTATCTCGCGTGTGATTTTTATTATACGCAGTGTTACGTATGTTTTTATTAATTTAGCTAATTTAGCTTCGCGACGATAATTAAAAGTGATGAAGATGAATATATAAAATTGTGCAATCATCAAAATACTAAGTAAATCTGTGATAAACCACTGAAAAATTATCACCGTTAGAAGTAATTATATTTGTGTTAAAATATTTGTAAAATGTACCATAACTTAATTTAAAATTTTTTAATTTTTAGTACCTCTGTAAACTGTATATTATATAAGCTAATTAATATATTTAAGAAACACAATGTTTATAAAATATATTATATAATTTGTACAAACTGTCTCAATAATAATAAATTTTGAAGGTTGTCTAGAATTCTTTTATTTTTAAACCCTTTTTTAGGTCAAGAAGCTGATAAATGCAGATATTATTTATGCGAGGAATTACCTCGTACTTTTTAAAGAAATGGATCTTATAATTTTATTATAAAATTTGCGAATTGTTCTAATGGATAATCATAATCTCATTCTTAATCAAAATTTAGATATAAGTTCACTAAAAATTATATTTTTGTCATTTTGATAATCTAGGTTCTGTTTTTTTTGTTTTCGCAGGCTTGCAGTTCTTCAGTCCATCGACAGCGTGGTACTGCAAGCTGTGTCATGCTTGGATCGGCGATCTTCATTGCGCTAGTTTGCATTTGAAGTCACGGCGGCACTCAGAAAATTATATTGTAAGTGTATAATAACTTAATAATTTTTTGATTGAATACGTATATTAATTAATTTATTTGCCCCAAAAAATAAAATAGCGATTTGTGGATCAAAATCCTCATTGGGAAACAGATTGGATGGCCGATCGAGAAAAAGCTTTCTCTGATGATAAGCACAAACAAATTCAAATGGAAATTCAAAAGCAGAAAGAAGAGATCCCAAGCAATAAATCCGAACGTAAAAAGACAAAAAAGAATAAAAAGAACAAGAAGAAAGGGAAAAAACGCAAGACGAAAAGCAGTAATTCTGATACATCCAGTGAGTCAGAAAGTAATGATTCTGATAGCAACAACGGAAATGGAAGTGTTGGGATGGAGGATGCTTCTAGAAGTATTCGAGTAGCTATGAGAAATAAAATGAAAGGTTCGTGCAAAGTAATTATTTATTAATTAAATCCTAATGACAATTTTCTTACTTTTGTTTATTAAACCTACTTTTTTCTTTAATTATAATATTTAAAATAAGAACGCTTAATTAAATTTGAATAAAAAATTATTTAATTTATAAATCTGTAGGAAACGATCAAATGGATGAAAGAGAAATGGTTAACTCATTACGAGATAAAATGAAATCTAAACAAAGTATGGACAATAATATGCAAGGTAGCACAGAGAAAAACTCTGAACCGGATCTTCAAGCTTGGGGCCCTAAAGAGCCGCCGAAAACATTCTGGTTAAAGAAAGAGGAGGAGAACAAGAATTCATCTACTACAAATATGGTGGGCACAATGAAACCTGAAGAAATGCCTAAGCCACATATGGGCTTTTGGACGAAGCAGCAGGTAATGCCTGTAAAATCTGCGGAAAAAGAAAAGGACAAAGATCGTGATGACGATAGGGACAGAGACAGAGATAGGTATAAAGAGGATAGAGGGGGGTATGGAAATAAGTGGGATAAAAGGCCAGACGACAAATACGATCGTAGTTACAGAGATGATAGATACGATAATAGTAGGAGAAGAGGCGGAGGCCAACGGAATAGGTAAAATCAATGTTTTTATTTTTTTTCAAAGTAAACCTAACTCACATATTCATATTAAATGTCAATTGCTTAACATTTTTACAGAGATTCCTATTATGACAGTCGTAGTAGGCACCGGGATTCAAACGATTCGCCACGCCATGATCGCAGTTACCGGGACAGTAGTCCAAAACGTAGCTATGACAAATATAAAGATGATGATATGAATGACGATAAAAAGTCCGATAGCAATCACAAGCAAAAGAAGCAAAGTTCTGGGAAAAAATCAGCACAAGTATCTAAAGGTAAATTACCTTTTATTGGCCGATTGCCACTGTTTAAGAAGAAAGATGACCCAAAACCCGAAAAAGAACTAACTGCACTACCCTACACAATGAGTAAATTCGAGGATACACCTAAAGTGTCTAGTGACATTATCAATCCTCCAGGTAATTGTTATTCTTTATAACAATTAATTAATCTAGTTTAATTGGATATTATAGCATCAATTATGTATTTTTACAGGAGTTGTTCATGTACCGAAATTAGCAACACCTGTAGCTTTACCGAATAACCAAGGAGCTATTAGTAAAGCCCAACAAATGAAAGTATTAGTAGCACCACCCCCTCCTACACTTAACAGCAAGCCAACTGCAGAAGTGGTAGACATGGAAATTGAAGATCAATCCGAAGATCCAGAAATTGAACAGACCGCGGAAACAACCAAAAACGCTACAAAACCAACACCTGCAATGCCAAACACAAGCAGACCACCTCCAGGATATCCAGCAAAGAAACCTGAGGCGAAGCCCACTCCTTTTACGCATACAGGACCACCACCACCATTCGTTACCAATACATTTATCCATCCTACTTCTCAGGTGAGATAATTTGAAATAGCTATTAAATTTAAAAGTCAAATGCTTGTTTCAATGAGTCAATAGCCAATTAAATATGGCATGTTAAAGCATTCAGAAACATTTCGATATATTTGAAATTTATTTTTCTTTAAATTCAATTTTTAATATATCTCAGAGTTAATACATTTATAATCAATTCTGTTTTATCTGCAGCCTCCACCAGTGCAGCCAATGCCCTTCATGCACCAGATGCAAATACCACCTCCAGGGATGTTTACAAATCCACCGCCACCTATACCTACTGCAACTGATGTACCGCCACCATGTATGCCGGTAGTCCCAACTATGGCCGGTATGCCTGGAGTTCCTGGAGTTCCGGTCGTCGCAGGTACTCCAGGTATGCCTGGAGTGCCTGGCATTCCTATCGCACCTCCCGTTGTGGAAGGACAACCAAGTGAGGCACCTGAGCCCACGGAGAAGCGTGCCGATGGCACCCCCCTTCCGGAGGATCTCCAAGAGGCTCTAAATATAATCTTCCCTACTGACAGTGAGGAGGCAGCACGCCAGGCCGCTGCGCAAAGCAACCAGGATAACAGGATAATGTATGGCTCGATGTACAATATGCTTGGATGCGTGGGTTACGGACCTGACTACATGGACCAACCGCCGCCTGAAATCACGCAGCAGGAACCAGAAACTGAGGCTGCGCCTGGTCCAGATGATCTCAGGATGCTGGGCATCGATGAGGGTGACACCATTTTGTAGAAAGGATTATGAGGACAACCAGTGACGGCGTAGGACTATTTTTACACAATGGCGACAGAGCAAGCGTTGTAGAGATTCAATCTTTTCTCTTTGTTTGTTCATAATAGGTGCGTCAATAGTTGCCTTTTATTCGATAAAGGATTTTTAGTGGAATGCGATTGAGATGTCACGCAGATTGCTATTATAAGCAGTTTCAGTGTAAAGATGTTGTTTAATCTTGCTGTAAAATAAGTAGTAAGAGAGAGAGTCAAGTTTTTTCTAGTTTAATTAGTTTTATTTTTTACTCAATGTTCGCAATGTAAATTTACATTCTTAAGAATATAAAACGATAAACATCTTATCTACATTAAATTATGTGATATTTTATTTACTTTCCCAATTATTTATGGTTATAAATAGCAAGCAAAGTATCATAACTGTTAAAGGATTTAACTCAACCGTCCATTGTATTTTATGTAATAAAAAGGTGTTAATCGATTACCAATTACTTAAATTATACGATTTTAATTTGATAATTTATTTTAATTGAAAATTTTAATTAACAGTATTTTCTTGGACCAAGGTATACTTTACAATTTTCAATTTTAATTTTTTTATTGAATACTTGATTCTCTGAGTAATTCTTGACTTAGAATCATTTTATTAATACATTAATTTTTTTTATTCATGAAATACTCAGTCTATAATATATTTTTGGTCAAAAATTTTATTGCAAAAGCCAATCAAAGATAACTATCGTTGTGTTAAAATTAATTGAGTCTTTTCTAATTGTACTCATTCCATTTAGGTTTACTTTGACTAGCGCTAAGCTAACTTCCATTTTTAGATGTACATACATACCTACTTTGTACATCAAGTTAATCCATGTTTTATTAATTTTATGAAATAAAGCGTAAAGCAATTATTTTATACAGGAGTAATATTCGTAGATTTTTGTAAAGTTACTTACTAATAAATGCTATTACTCATTATTCATTGAATTTCATTCTTTTCTATATAAAATTTATTATGCATTATAATACATACTAATTTTATCCATTTGTAATTTTTTAAAAAGAATGTTATGCAAATTTTGTATAACTTTTAGGAATTATTATAAACAAATAGTCATAACAGTGCTCATGAAATGACTCGAGTATTAAAAATTTAATAATAATAAACAGTTACAAATGAGTATAGTTGAGTTTGTCAATGCTATTTTTTTATTGTTATACTAGCTGGCCTTGGAAATGATTATAATATGATAATAAAGGAATCTTAAAATAAAAAAATCAAAATGATTACTTATTCATTTCAATTAGATGAATATTTTTATTTAATAACAATATATAATTTGACTACTGTTCTTATGCAATTTATGGCTTTTTATTAAGTTAATTTTCAACTTAAAAATTCATTGCTAAAAAGAACATCTTTGTTTTAAACTATAACATGTACAATCATATTACAAAATTCGAGTTTTAAATGCTATTTTACAATATGAAACATGTAACAGGTGAAAATTAGATTACATAATACAACATTTAATGTTTAACATCCGTATTCCTAACAATGGCATTATCTACATTAGAAATTATTTTAAATCCATAATGTAAAAATTTATATAAACATTTTTTGATACTCAGTTAATTATTTAGGTGAATGTGTAATTTGCTAAGCTATTCAATATTATTGTTTACGACACATAATGCTTATGTTTTTTACAAAATTATTATAACTATCCACATTCATTCTATCCACTGTTACTCTTTAAAAATACAAAATCACTTTTCTCTCAATTCATATTAAATATATTACACTTTTATTAAACAATTAATGTTTATTATCAGTCGTGGTATGTGGGAATGGAATGATAATAATAAAATGTTGGAGAATAAAGATGTAAGCCTAATTGACTAGGCATATTCAATATTGAGACCAGTAAAAGGTGTAAAACTAAATACTAGATTAAATTGATATACGTGCTTCAGATAGCTAATCCATACAATCAAAATTTTGTTTACTTGACTTATACATTCAGATAACATTAATAACATTTATTACACTTTATATGTACTAATAAGAATTGGTTTTCACTTTCATATTTATATTTCAAAGTAAAGTGAAACTATTTTAATAGAAAATTAATTCATAATTTGATTTTATTAAAGCTTTTCCTAATTTACTTTAGTTATTTTGTATTACGGAAATTTTAAATTACATTAACTCTTATTTCACGTTAGAAATGGATAAAATGCAATATCTACCTTCATAATATTAGTTGTTTTAAATAATTTGTATAGTATTAATTTTTAAAGTTGAGAATTGACAATTATAAAAATTAATTCATGAAAAAGTAGGTTTGCCAAAATTATTGTACAATAATTAAAAATTGTTTATATTAGAAGCAAAGCATATTTAAAGTTTATAATTTCATATTGAAACCATTGTATAATTCTTTTACCTAATTATTTAGTGATTAATATTTATTAATCATTATCTGTCAAATAAGAAATATTTTTGATAGTATCCAATTTCATAGACAAGTTAAGCATGACATTGTACTTTCCTGATAATAAAAGAATTAGGTACTTTTTTCACATGATCGAAAATAGTCTGGTCGTGTAAAACGAAGTTTTTATCGTTTAAAAAATGAAGATACGGCTTGTAGTAAACCCATAGTCAGAATTTATTTTATATCTGAAGAACTAGGCCAGCACTAGATATGTTATCTCCGCCACCAGCTGTCTGACTGACTTCTGTGCAAACGAGGACTGGTGCAACACATACGTCGACAGCAATTCGCTGTCCTGCAATATGAAAAGCCTCATCCCAACATGATACCGGCTTTTCGGCGTTTAATGGTATTCTTGTACCCGAAATTATAGAAGTCGTGAAACTGTCGTCCATTATAAGCGTTGCCTTTTGCAGATCGACCTGTATCGGATAACATATTTTGATTCTAATCATAATATCCAACACAAATCAGCAGAATACATAAAATCAAAAGTCTAAATTAACTTACATTTCTGGTGCTGCAAACGTGTCTATGAGCAGTTAAAGACGCTTTAGCAGCAGCTGCCATAGTATTCTTCCAGACAGAATTTTTTACCGTCATTATAGCCTGAAATGCGAGTGTGTGAACGTGAAGCCGCGTGAGTTTTCTCACCCCCTCCATCCCTTCGCCTCTGGATCTAATTAACCTAAAGAGTCCTCTCATCTGATCAAGCACAGCAGCTACTCGAGGGCTCGACGGTGCTACGAGTGATAAGTTACCATAGAATAATGAATTATGCAGATTCGCAATCTCTTGCTCATTCATGCCTAGACTATCGGCATATGGTATAATTTTATCATTAAGAGTCTTTACCAGACTCTCTTCTACGAAAGAAGCCAACTCAAAGTGAATCTTTGTAGATGGCAATTGGTTACGCATTTGTTGGTTTATTTTTTCCAAACGAGCCTCTCGCTCGCCTTCATTAAATGGATAACTATCCATCATTTGCAAACCACTTATTATCAATAGGTTTGGTTTAAACTCGGGTAAAATGTTCCAGAGTTCCTCAAGTCCACTTGCTCCTGGATTATGCTTGTCATTATGTATAATGTATCTACAAAATTTTGTTATGATTTTATTTTCAATTAATAATTAATAATTTATATTTAATTAATATCTAATCAGGAAAGATACCTATTTGCTCGTGGGCTCATATATTTTCCCCATACTTCACCCCTCTTATACTCCATAATTAAATGTATGTCATCTCTGTCCACTTCACCTCCAACTACCTGAATAGCTTCAGGTATCATCTGTAACAGTGATGTAGTCATTTTTGCTGCAAGAACAACATCACAACCTTCTTGTACAAGTCTCATTGCCATTACAGCAGCATTTCCTCCAATTGACGAATAAGAAGATGGGTATGAACGAGCTTTTGCAACTAAATCATCGAATAGAGTGGAGTTGGACATATAGCGTCTAATAAAACAAGATTACAAATTATGCATGGTATGAGTATGATGGTAATACTAAAAATTAAATTTTAGTACAAGAATAATAAAATATGAATGCAATAATAATTTGCTTACTCTGCAGCTGCTCCATGTCTAAAGTAATAGGCAAAACTCTTAAGAAGTTCTTCTTTATTACTGATCTCATCAAAATGCTGTGGTGGATCATCGTTTTCAGAATACTCTAAAAGATTTCCAGCTTCTATATAAACATCAGTGCAAATTCCATATCCAATGGCTACTCTAGGCCTTGGACTAACCTTATATTTATTTTCAAGTTTTTCTAGAGCACTTAACACTGAATGTAATTTCTTTTGAAGTACATGACTTGAATTTCTATAATAAATAGCTAATAGAACAACCAGAAGTGTGAAGAATGTACCAAGTTTAACTTTATTGTTTCCCATTTTCGGATTATTCCTATAAAAAAGATTATGTTTTAAAAAATTTAAAAATATTATACATTTGACATATTATAGAATGTTTTCATTAAAAAATTGATATTAACAACAAAAAAATAATTTCGTAAAAATATTATTCTCACATTAACTAGTGTTAATATTTTTTAAATATAATAACAGTTAAAATACACATTATACAATGTAAAATGTACAAGCGGAAATGATGAATAATGTAATAAATACTGTATTCGAACTATGTACGGCCTAAGGAGATTTCAAAATTACACATCATTTGCATTTGGTATTTTCGTGAGAGAAAATATAGCCTGAAACCATTCGAACTAATATGAATAAAATGAAAGAGAATGTTCATCTATGAATTAATTAAATCAGAAGAAATTCGTACGTCATGCTATAAAATCAAAGGTATTTCGTGTACGAACAAACAATCGATTAATCAATTGCATATTAAATCGTAATGAAACAGCGCAAAAATAACTGTTTAAAAAATTAATGCTTTTTAATGCCTGCTCAAACTCTGATAATAGAATCCTTGAAAAAATTAAAAATATCAAATTTCTTACTTTTATCCGTTTCTGTTACACTTCCCTGGAGTAGGGAAGTGACTCGAGGGTATGCAGCCTGCAGGTTAGTCTAGTCAGACTCTGGTCCAGTGGGTACACCATACAAGGTTTTATAATACAAGTATGGGACCCCGGAGCGCTGCGCGTGTGTGCGTCCTGCGATGGCTGCGAATCGACTGCCACAGTGTGGTCGCGGTGAAGTGGTGATATATACAACTTAGATAACTGTGCCGATGGACTCCTCCGATTCTGCGTGGAAACTAGCGTAACTCGTTACTTGCTATATATATCTAATATGCATAAGTATAGTCGTATTTTCCAACGTTGCACATGTCACCGGGCGCTAGTGAACAGCAGAGCATAACGCGTTATACCAATATAAAATCTCTACATATACGTAAAACGGTTTGGTGAGATAAGCTTGGATAAGATATACAGTGCGCACTAGATTACTGCGCCGGTCAGCTGGTTTCATTATGTCCATATAATAAAGAGATTTTGCACGTATCGAGGATAAAATGGATTTTTGGAATTTTCAAGCGCTTAGAATATTTCAAGAGTTAGTAATATAAGATCTACTTGTATTTCTGTTAGTTTTTTTTTCTTGATACATTACCAAATTTTGAATTTTCTACTTGAATGTTATTCGTTGAGAAACAAAACTATAATTACATTTAATTTAATTATCTGTGCATTATTTAATTCATACATTTATACATTTAATAAACCATTTTACAGTTAAGAGTTTTGCAGAGCTTGGTCGATTCACAACATTTCAGATGAATGCAAACATGCATTTGGATACGGTCAAATGGACCTTGAACAAGGTATACAAATGCTGACCAAAAACAAACAGTAAATAACGCTTGAATAAATAATGTAAACGATAATAAAAAGATTCAAGGAAATAGCAAAGTGTAATGAACATTATTTTCAATGCGACTCAACAGAATTGTGCGGCAACAAGGTCCGATCTTTTTTACCGATCGTCCAAAATCAGCCAATCATGGACCGAGTGTGCCAAGTGACACGCAAAGAGGCGGGGCTTGAGACAAGAAGAAGGCCTTCTCTGTTCAAAAGGCCCGAGTCCCCGCAATCCGCACTCGCAATGCGTGGCCGAGTGTTTCCGAGTGCCACGTCTCGTGTATGCCAGTGCATTAATACACAGCCGAGTAACCACGCTTGCCGCTCGTGTACTCATCAGCCCGTGCAGACACGCACATCCGCGATGGCGCTCGCGGGCAACAGCTGATCTGCGATGTCATCGGGGATGACGTCCAACTGGCCCGCTTCGGTTACAGTGCACAGGTACGTGACAAAGCTTTGCACTCACACGCGCCCGTCGGCGGAGCGGCGCTTTACTCGCTCTTCTATGCGTGCACGGGCCCGGAGGTGTAAACACGAAGCGGCCGGTTGGGATTTAAACTTATTATGTGAGCGAGATATCGGCCGATCGCCTGTTTATCATATCGACGGCTGAATGATTTCGCGTGTTTTGATTCCCATCAATGGAAATAGCGCCCGTGTGTATTGCGACAATAGGGGCTTGGTAGGTGATCTTTGACACAACTTTTGCAAAATGCGACGCATATTAAGGCTTATCGAAATCAGACTTTTGATTCAATTTTTTTTTTATTCGAATTCTCTTACTTTAGCTGATTAATTAAGATTGGAGGAAAGCTGCTGTCCTCGTCGCAGGCGAGAAGACGCGTTACATAGCCTTTGAGAAATACCGAGGATTGTGCTAAACTGATACTTTATTTACAATGGCTTGGGAGGTACGAATGCGCGTTTACTAGACGAGGTTCTCCAGCAGGACTTGGCGAAGACGCTTCCGACTTTGGCCTACAGGTCGGCGAAGACGTCCGGGAAGTCCTCGTCGACCTCGTCCCAGCCGTCGTCGGAGGGCTGGTCCATGGCGAGCCTCGCGTGGGCCCGCCTGCCGCACTTCTTCTTGGGCTTGGAGCACTTGCCCGTGGGCCGGCGCTTGTTCTTGTTGCAGCAGGCCGTGCAGATGGCTGGGGAGGCAGGGGGAGGTTATAGAGCGAGGGGCCCCCCTGGGCGCAAGGCCGCGCGACCTATACCTTTGAAGCGGTCGGCGAGGGTCGTCGGCTGGCAGGCCTTGCGCCGGTTCTTGTTGCCCGTGAGGACCTCGATTATCGCGTAGGCCACGTGGAAGGTGTGGCAGACGACGAACTGGACCGTGCAGAGGAAGATGACGAGGAGGAAGGGCAGGCTGAGGCCCGTCTCGAAGTCGTTGAGGGCCTCGTGCAGCTGGGCCGGCAGGAAGTCGCACATCATCTCGGGGCCTGCTCCTCGGGGCCGCGGCACACTTGCAATTTCGCCCTGGGGCCGGCCGGGGGCCTCGGTGCGTCCAGCCGAGCTGCGCCGACAGGGATGTGCGGAGACACGAGGGCCCTGAAGCCTGCCGCGGGCCCCGCGGGGTTTCTTTTATTGCCGCTCCCGCCCTGTACCGCCTCTGACTCATCCTGTATCTCGGAGGATGTACAAGGGGCGCCGCCGGACTCTCGCCGCGAGCGGTCCAGCCGGAGCCTCCCGCCGGTACCTGCGCCCTCCCCCCCTACGCGCAGGAAGTCCAGCCGATTCTCGAGCCGACTGCTTATCGATCGCCCCCAAAGATCGCCGGCTCTAACAGGCCAACAACTCCGCGGCCCCCGCGCCCTCCCCTTCCCATCTCCGCCCACACCCTTCCCCCCGAGATCTCGTTATCTCCCTGGCTCGGGGGGAAGCGTCCGAGACCGTGTGCCGCATTAAATATACGTATTAGCCGGCTAATACGGTAATTGGCCCTCGATAAGATAAGCCGGCCGTGCAGTGCGACCTAATCTCGAGCGGGTGAGAAACCGGCGCAGAGGCGTAACGAGGTGTCGGCCGGACAATTAACGTCCCTGCCCGCTTAAGTGCCGGGAGAAAGAGGCCGCTTGGGAGGGGGGAGGCGCGTCCAGGAAAAACGGGGCCTGGCGCCACCGGGCCAATCGCTTGCGTCACGCGTCCGTATAATACTCGGAAAGCCGGCTCGAGGGCGCGTACATATATACATACATACGCGGGCAGCGGTGGCCAATGGCCGATATTACGGGGGCTCTCGCCGAGGGCCTGGTTTTTGGCACACGTGCGCCCGACTGGCGACCAGATGCCGCGCACTTGTGCAGCGGCTCCGCGGCCCTCGTCCGGTGTCCTGCCGCGCGTCCTTTCCCGTATACGCGCGCGCGCCGAGATAAGCCGCCGGCGCCGGAAGGAAAAGGGAGGGCCGAGGAGGCGCGCGGCCCCGAGTTCGCCCGCCAAACCTCCTCGTTGCCGCGCCTTTGTTCCTCGGATCGGCCGCTTTCTTCGGAGCGCTGACCAGTCGGCAAAAAAAAAAAGTCACGCGCCGCGCGCTCGGGAAGCGTTTCAACGTTTTTTTTTTTCTTCTTTTTACCGAGCAATCATTTGCTGGAGTACCGTTCAATGACATTGGTACTATTATTAATACCATTTGCAATTATTGCGATTGCAACGGTTTTCTGGGAAAAATCCGAGGAAAAATCTTTTTAACAATTTCAGCGTGGCATAGAAGATATAAAGTAGCATTCAAATTGGAAACAACAGTCGTTACATTTTAGCGGAATGAATATTTTTATTAGCTTACGGGGGATTTACAAACTTTGTACGGTACATAATGTTGTGCACGAAGAAAAAGCCATTCTTTACGAGATTCTTTACCAAAGTACGAATTTATGCCGCTACAATTTTGCGTAGTTTAATGCTCCTATGAAGTTGGGGCAACGATAACGAGGAAGGCATTATACTTGCATTATTAGGAACACTTGAAAAACATTCTAAATTCAATCAAATTTTGCGTACTTTTTGACCATCTCGCTCGACGTCGTATTATTTTTACCACTCGCTCTCCTCGTTTTCGCGTGTTATTCAAATGGACGGAATAAATTTGCAACCTCGCTTTCAAGAGCATTGTCATGACGCTATCGGCAAGGGATCGCTTTCATCCGCAGGGCACATACCAATTGAAGGCGGAATCCGAGACAATGAAAAAAAACAACGCAAGGTTAAGCGGGGGGACCAGCCGAAGCCCACCGAGGCGTGCGGCCTAATCCGCCGGTGCGAGACCGAGCGGTGGTTTATCAATGCAACCGGAGGCCGGCGCCAATAATTGGGGGAGCCGCGCTGCCCGAGCCTCGGCGTGGGGGTAGGGCCGCGCCGATGGAATTCCTGGCGGGCCCGGCGGGACGGGCGGCCGCGCTAATCGCTACGGGCGACCTTTACCTTGGCGGGCCGGTGCAAGTGAAAACGGCGGCGTCGGGGCGCATACCTGCGGCCCCCACCCGAAATCGACAGCCGATGCGTGTACCGGGCTTTCTCCGGGCGCACGTGCGGCGTCGGCGGCGGCGGCGGTGGCGTCCCTCCCTCCCGGCGGCCTGGCGCCAGGCGGCGGCGGCGGTCGTCCGGCCCACCTCGTGCCTGCAGCCGGCGCGCCGGCGGCTCAGTAGCTCCCGAGCGTCCGCGAGGGCCGATATCCCCAGGGCCGCCGAGAGTCATTCCCCCCCCCTGCTCGGCCCTTATCGCAACCCGCGCGCCTCTGGAGGAGGAGGCCTCGAGGGCTTCCGAGTATATTCGCGCGGCAGAGATACACGCCCGTTCTATTCCCGGGGCACTCGATCCGTGATTTATGGCCAGCCGACGACTCGCCCCCGACGCGGAGCCGCTCCGGCCCGGAAGCCTCGCGGGACTCGTGGCCGTGTAGCCCGCAGCAGTGCACGAGAGTTTGCGCCGAGCTGGTAGCCCGACGAGGGCCGCGGCTATGCGCGGAATTCCAGGTAAATGCCGATCGGACCTACTCCCACCCCGCCGCCCCTCTTTTTTTCTCTCTTTTCCTTGGTCGGCCGCGGCCCTCTATACATCTGATTGGGAGTTATGGCCAATAAAACATGCTGCTCGACTTAATTAAGGGCAATAAAAAAGCCCGGGGCCGCTTTTTCCCGCGGCGCGCCCACCCGTTCCTTTTTCCCGCGCGAGCCTGCGTCCGGCGGTGCGCGCGCCAAGGTAAATACCGCGGGGACCGGGCCGGCCGCTGCCCTCCTTTGCCAGGTACCCCCGGGGGTATCCGCCCGCTCGTAATGGAATTTCGCGCGAATTTGCTTGCAGCGTCGAACCTCCCCAGGCGGCCGCAAGAAACCGCGGAAAGGAGCCTCTCGGCCTTTTTTTTTTTTTTCCCGCGCGGCCCTCCGCGCGCAACGGGGATTATTGCGCATGACGCGCGCGCGCGCTCTCGGTGCATCTTATCTCTCGGGCCGGGTGTATTTATAAACATTCCGGGCGGGCGATCGGCGACAAGCGGGCGGCGCGCGGGGGCCTTGGCGAAAACAATCGCGCCGGCGCTCCTCGGAATTCCGCCCGGCGCCCTATCTCCGAGAGGCGCGCTCCTACTCGCGCGCCGCACGCCTCTTTCCCGTGTGTGCAATTTCGCAATCGGCGGCTGCCGGCGGCCTCGGCATCCGACTTTCCAGCCCGAGGCGCTCCTCGCGCCCGTCGCCGCCGCCGCCGCCGCCGCGCGAAAGCTCGCTTCCCGAGGAAGAGGCTTTTTGCCAAGCCGGGGGGCGTGGGCCCCGCGTCGGGCCTCTTCCACCGGCGGTCCGGAGGCTCTAGTTGTTCTGGCGGCTCGCGTGCCGATTGTTTGGATAGAGAGGCTGCCCCGGCCGAAGGGAAGACTTTGACGCCTCGAGCGCTTAATAAGCGTGTCTAATTGGCTCGTAAAAATAGATCGCACAAGCTTACATAAAAAAAAAGAAAACATAGCGGGCTGAAACGATTGGACGGTGACAAAGATTCGGGCTTTGGGATATACAGTGGTTTAGCTGCAAATACGAGTGACCCGGTCGTTTTATTAGGAAAACAAACGATTAAAAAATGAGACGAGGAGTGACATTGAATCATTACCATTCAATTAAAAAAGAAAAAATACTGTTAATTCGCCATCTTAGCGATGATACTCGGGCACGGTGATGTCTATTTTTAGATGTATCACTGCATATCGATGTATCTCTCCTTCTCTTTCCTACTCAAGAGCGTTTCAAATGTTTTGACTTATCTCGTTGCCTTCTCACTTGTTCTCTGCCATTATTTTATGTAATATATTTATTGCACAGACAGTCGCTAAAAGTCGAAGTATTAAAGTTTAAAAAAAATTATTCAACTTTATTAAAGTGTCAAACTTATAAAGGCCATCTGCCATAAATGCATTAAGTTTAATGTCAGATTTCTATTTTTTACAGTATATGGACCCTCTGATTCTCCCTCATGATTATTAACTTCTGAAACGAGAACCAAAAATATACTCCATTGTTGAAAATAGCTCCATCTTCAGAGTACGACAAGTGAGTATATATTTAAGAGTTCTTCATAATCGTGTATTCTTTTTATAAATAATTTTTGATTTCAATAAATTTTTTCTACAGAAAGTTAAATTGGATAAGCTGGATCGATAAAAATAAGAACGTTTTTATACCAGTGCCATCAAAAATGGATGGTGAAGAAAGGTCATCCCGATCAGGGCCAATGGCTTCTCTGAATAATTTATTTTCCTTCACTAGTCCAGCAGTGAAAAAGCTTTTAGGTATTTGATTGTAGTAAAAATATATTTTTAATGTATTTATAAATATTGTAACAACACTTGTTCTGTTAATCTTAGTCGATCATTCTCGAATCATTTTCACTTTTTATTAATACAATTAATATTTTTAAAGTTATGGATACTCTTTTTATTCATTCTTTTTATGCAAAAAAAACTTTAGTCGATTAAAATTTTGATTAATTCATTCATTAATTAATCTTTCAATCAATATCCAATTAAATTTTTTATAGGTTGGAAACAAGGTGATGAAGATGAAAAATGGGCAGAAAAAGCTGTTGAATCACTGGTAAAGAAGCTAAAAAAGAAAAAAGGAGCTTTTGAAGAACTTGAACGAGCTGTTAGTAATCCAGGAACGCCAAGCAAATGCATAACCATACCAAGAAGTCTTGATGGAAGACTACAAGTGTCTCATCGCAAGGGTCTGCCACATGTAATTTATTGCAGAGTTTGGCGATGGCCAGACTTACAATCCCATCATGAACTAAAACCTTTAGAAATCTGCCAATATCCATTTTCTGCTAAGCAAAAGGAAGTATGCATCAACCCATATCATTACAAACGAGTTGAAAGTCCAGTTTTGCCACCAGTTCTTGTGCCAAGACATTCTGAATTTGCTCCAGGAAGACTACCTGTCACTTTTCAACAACATAGTGAATCAACCATGCCTCAAAACATGTCTTATTACTCAAATGACTTTAATTCTGGTGGCATAAGTAATAATGGTACAAGTAGTATCGATGGCAGTGGTAATTCACCAGTATCTTCTTATGGTTCTGTATCCAGTCCCATTAATGCTACAAACAACCATAATCCATATGGAGCTAACAATGGCTTATCCGAAACTCCACCACCAGCTTATTCTCCTTCTGAAGATGGTTCGCAATATGGACAATCTCCTTCACCTAATTCCATGATGGCTATGGATATAAGCAATGCACAGGATGTAGCTCCAGTACCGTATCAGGAACCAAGATATTGGGCTTCCGTGGCGTATTACGAACTTAATTGTCGTGTGGGTGAAGTTTTTCACTGTCAGTCTCCTTCGGTAATTGTTGATGGTTTTACCGATCCACGCAATAATTCTGCCAGATTTTGCTTGGGACAACTATCCAACGTAAACAGAAATTCTACGATAGAGAATACAAGACGACACATTGGAAAAGGAGTGCAGCTACATTATGTCGGAGGTGCTCTATTCGCGGAATGCAATTCGGATTCTGCGATTTTTGTTCAGTCAAGAAATTGTAATCATCAACGAGGCTTTCATTTAAGTACAGTTATTAAAATACCTCCGACCTGTTCTTTAAAGATTTTCGACAACCAGTTATTCGCCGATTTACTTGCACAAAGCGTTTGTCATGGATTCGAAGCTGTGTATGAGCTGACAAAAATGTGCACGATAAGGTAGTTAAAATTTAAAAATGCAGTTAATCTTTAGCTTCAATTATATTGTCAATTTTTGTTATTAATGCACATGCATAATTTCAGAATGTCTTTCGTAAAAGGTTGGGGCGCTGAATATCATAGACAGGATGTTACTTCGACGCCTTGTTGGATAGAAATGCATCTAAATGGACCACTACAATGGCTTGATAATGTCCTTACTCGCATGGGTACGCCGCATAATGCCATCAGTTCAGTGTCATAAAATAGTGTAATCACATTTAAAAAGAAAGAGAATGCACACTAGTTCAATTAAACACAAAGATATTTTTTGTAAATACGATGTATTTATAAAGAAAGACTTTGAAATATGAACTTTCTAAGTTACAATTCGTGCCTTATAACGATTTAAAAATTAGAAATTTATGAACACTGAAAAAGTGTAATAAACTCATATTTTTCTGTTTTTTATTTCACGTTTACTTCTTGTAAAATATTTATATTATATGAAAATTTGTTTTCAAGTCAATGACACAAAATAGAAAAACAGTATTAAATATTTAATACTGGTTTTTCCAAATGCTCAAAGAGATGCCATATTTTTGTAGAAGGTAAATATGTTTATAGTGCAATATTTGTTTCGTGAGCTAATATCATATCAACAGGGAATGTACTGATGTAAAAATGACTTGTCAGGAATTTAAAAAATACGTAAGCAATATTTTAGTTGCAATATCTACTTTCTTTGTGGGTTAATGTTGAACTAATGTCGATTTATTTTCGTTTGTTGCGCTGTAAATGAAGTATATATTTAAGAATATTGTTTTTATTGACGACGAATACTCTTTAAATTAAGACTAGCATTGTACAGTTTATTAGAGAAATTTTTATAATTAAGTTTTTACTAGGCAGCAAATAAGTTATCATGAGATATTTAAAAAGTATCTTTGTTTATTACAAAGATTTTTATGAAGTTATTTGAATCAGTTCAATATAAAACATACAAGATAATATTTTAATTGTTTCATCAATTATTTCTGACAATAAATTTGTTTGAATAAAACAAGAAAATTTTTATAATTTGTAATATATATGTAGATTTGTGTTTTTGTCTTCCACTTAAAATAAAAGATAAGAATTATTCGATACGTTTAACATCATTAAAAATAAGAAATATTCGATATATATTTATAACTATCCAAGAGTATTATACTTAAATTTCCACTTCATAGGAATCGCGTGTAAACAATGTAAATGTAGTTTTATTTTGTTACAATTATAATAAAAAATATATTTTTTCAAATGAAAAATAAATTCTTATACAAAAACAAAAATTTGCTACTTATTTTAACAATTTATTGTATAAATGTCATACATTTTTTTATTACAATATAAATTAAGTGTATATTATACACTTATCAATGGGACAGGTTAATAAGATCATTTCTAAATTACATATAAATAATAAAAATACTTTAATTATAAAAAGTGTAGATTTAATTTCTTAAAAAAGTCAATATTTTGTATAATAATAGAAAGTTCTTGTAAGTTGTGCATTCTTGACTAGATGATTTGTGAATTTTTTAATTTGTAAATAATACTAAAGAGTCACTAATAAGTTTGACTTGGGTTTACATTTTCATATTACATGAAAAAAATATTGTCATAGTAACTAAAGCGTTTTTTCCATTGATAAAGTTTTAGGGATGAACTTTGTACTGTTGAACTGTTTGCACTTTTGCACAGTGATAATTTTACACAGAAACTGCTTTGGTATAAAGTACTTAAAAACAATCAGTGCATCGTTTATTATATATTAGGCATATTTTATGACTTTAACATGCATTAATTAGATTAATCTATTGCATTAAAGCCTTTTTATTTTTTCCGTTGTTCCTTTAGAATGCAGTTTCATGTGCTTTTTCAAATTATCCATTCGATTACACCGTTTCTCGCAAAAATCACATTGATAGGGCATAGTGTTGCTATGAATGACAACATGCCCATTTAAATGACTTATCTGTTTGAACCCCTTTTCACATATGTGACAAACATACGGTCGCAGGTTCATATGTGCCGAAGTAATGTGTGTTTGCAGATTATTTTTGCGGAGAAAAGTGGCATTGCACGTGTCACAACCAAACGGTTTGACGTTACTATGAATATTTAGGTGAGAAGTAAGGACATTTTTGTGCTTGAATTTTTTATCACACAAATGGCAGTTAAAAGGTCGTTCTTCGTTATGAATTTTCTTATGTTCCTGTAGATGAACTAGCTGTTTGAACATCTTAGCGCATATTTCGCACTGGTATGAGCGACTGTCGTCGTGAGCTGCGAGTTTATGTCGGCGCAAAATATCTGCTGTGGTGTAACTGAACAAAAATATATATTATTTTTTTTCTATACTTCGAATATTTTAAAATTAATTACGTTCTTTATATATGCATCTTATTAATAATTGAGAAAATAATAATTAATGGTTAATGAGATTACTGCAACAGAACTAAGAAAGCAGCATTTAGATTAAATTTTTATGAATTTAAATTTACCTCTTGTTGCATTCTGTGCAAGAATGGGGACGTTGATTTGTATGTATTGTCTTATGATTATCTAAATTCCTTTTTTCTGCAAATTTCGAACCACAAATATCACATTTATGTGGTTTTAGACCATTATGCATAAACATATGCTTTTTTAAAGAATTGCTTATACTGAATCTTTTATTACAAATTTCACAGCCAAAATTTTTCTCCCCCGTGTGCGTTATCATGTGAGTCTTAAGATGTTCAAGTTGTTTAAACTTCTTATCACATTCTTTACATTCGAATTGTCTTTCATCTGTATGTATTACTGTATGGCGTTTTAGAAATGATTTCGTTCCGAATATTTTTTTGCAAACATCACATTCGTGTATTCGCGGGACTAATTTATTATTATTTCCTTGATGGATCTGTACATGTTCTATTAAAGCTTCTGTAGAATTAAATGAAATATTACACTGCTTGCATTGATTAGATTGGTAGTCGGTATGAGTTATTACATGCTGATGTAAATGTCCAACTTGTTTAAAGCTTTTACTGCAAATCTGGCAACAGTAGGGACGTTCGTCTGTGTGCGTGCGCATATGTCGTTCCAGAACACTAGGATAATCAAATTTTTGTTTGCAATGTTTGCATTCTAAAGACGATGATTTTGCTTTGCCTTTAATTCTTATTTTTACAGGTTTTTTTCTTTTATTGCGATTTTCTTTCTTTTCGCCCGGACAAGGTTTATCGTTTAAATTCATGTCCGCACCAGCAGTAATAAGCTTCTGCATATTTATTAATTTTTTATCAATTAAACGCTCTTTTACTTCTTGATTTGGAGATTTTAATGATGTTGAATAATACTTGCAGTTACTTTTAGTTTGAATATTACATTTATCGAGTCTTTTTAAAGATCCAAATGTGTTAACATACAAATAACTGGCAGATTTTACTTCAGTTATTTTCTGATCATCACTTTCTTCTACTGCTCTGGAAAATGAATTAGTAATACTATTCATTCTTAGTGCTCTTAAATCGTCAAAATAAAAATCAATAGTTTTAATTTTATTTTGAAGATTTTGCTCATTAAAATAAATACTTTTGTTTTCCGAAATTTGATCATGGGCTAAAAAATTATTTACAATAATACCATTATTTGATTCCAATTCTAAATAAACTTGTTTTGATAAATAATCCTTTGAATTTTCATTTTTAAAACATTTTTTAATATTTAATAATAAATCTAATGAAAAATTGTCATTTAATGACTTTAGTATTGTATTCTTTAGAATTTGTATAATTTCTATTGGTTTTAACCATAATTTTGTTGGAATGATGACTTTCCAAGTATTAACTGATTTTTTAAATTCTCTATTTGATTGTTCCAATTTGTATTTTTTATTGTGTAAAAAAGAAAAGCTATTCCAAATAGAATTGACTTGTGTTTGTACTTGGTTTCTAAATTTTCTATGCCTGGTAGTTAGTATAATTTGAGTATTTTCCATCATTGTCATAACATTGAATAATTTTTTTGTTGTCTTTTGAGTAGAGCTTGTATACATAGTCTTGTAAACAATAAACCTAAAAAACATTTTTATAAATAAAGAACTTTTATATCAGATTGTCTTTGATCCATATTTTTATTTTATCAATATTTTATCTGTGTTTTATCATATATTACCAAAAATGTGTATTATTAATCATAGAAATATTAACAGATCATTACTAGCCTCTTCAAACGTTTTTGAACATGTTCAGTTTTATTACATATACCTAAAAGTAAAGAGCTGATCTTAAGTAGAAGCAAATATTTAGGCTCAAATGTACGATAAACTATCTGTTATTTAATTATCCATTCTGTCTACAACTTATTTACTTAACTTATTAACTTAAAATTTTGATAAATAAAAATAGTAACTACATTCTACTTTAAAATATTCATTGATTTATTTGTTACATTTTCAAAGTTGAAGCATTATTTATAGAATTAAATAATTGTTAGTTTTATAACAAAATTTATAGATTTAGAGGTTGAGTAAAGTTAATTTGCATAAATATTTTAAATGCATTATTGTGTAATTATACATGCATCGGTTTTAGTTTATGATAAACTTTAAAATTAAGGATCAAAGAACAATCTTCATTAATTTGTATGTAAATACCGCGAGGAAAAAATGGATTACATCCGTATTTTCTTTTCTTCGTTGTTTATGAATTTACTTAACCTTCATTCTTGATACTGAGAAGCAGAAATGCAAAACAAAAACAAGCCGTGCAACTTCTAATTTTATAAACATAACATAATTTATTATAATATAAGTAATAGCGATATTATATTTAAGTCGAATTCTTATGAATAAGTATCCTTAACTGTATTAATTATTAAATTATCGATATTTTAGTACCAAAATGATACGAAGCATTTTAAAAAGGGTTAGTCTGTGATAAAAGCTGATTTTAATCATTTTCAAACAAATTCGTAATTACATTAATGAGCCCATACGTAAAGTTAAATATTTACAGTTGCATACATTTGACAAACTATTGATTTTTTGTTTCCTGCATATTTAGTTTAAATTTAGTAAAGATTTTGACTTACCAAACCTTGGAAATTTGCAGAAATATGTTATTTATTATTTCCGAAGTGTTATTCATTACTAAATCTACCTACACTAACCCAGTTACCACCTGTTATCAACTGTAACATGCTCCAAAATTGTGCAATGCTTTATGCATTACTGCAATATTGCAATGCACTGAGATTTAACCGACTAAAGAATCATCAATAATTCTCACATTTACATTCTTATGGTTAAATTTTTTCTTTATTCAATTCTCAATCATAAATATCGTAACGGCATCTAGGAAATTTGGAGCACTCCGAAATCAGAATTTAAAATCCAAAACTTCTGACCTAGGCAGGTCGGTAACCGGCAATATTTAGCTAGTCGAAAGCCGCAAAAATACGCTTAGTGAAACTTTGTAAGTTTAGATTTCTTAGTTTTATTAGAAACGAATAGAGAGATCGCTGATGTCATCCGCGTCGATTCTTATGCCTCGTCGTAATACGCACCCTCTTGGTTAAAAAAAGAACTAGGGGTGGGTGAACAAGGGTGGCAGAAGTGGGAACGCCAGACATGAGCCACATCCATGTTACCGGCATTCTTTCCGCGTATGAGTTACCTTACGTTGTGCGCCAACTTATGCCGTGTTGTCGACTCTTCTCACGCGGGGTTCCGCAAGCACGAGTCTCAATCGTACTGCGGCTATATATAATTACAAGTAGAATCAGTTGCAATATTTTGATCAACAAAATTATAAAGATTGCGATGTAGTGATTGTAATTCATAACAAGTTTAAAGCAACTTCATATTCACAATAGATCTTATTCTTTTTATTATAAAATTAATAATTACTCGTGCAGGTAATATTTTAAAGGCTTTTTTTTAAATATTCCACCGACGAAACTTTCAAATGGTTTTTTGACTTTCCATATTCAATATTTTTTTCCTTTTCTTCGTTTACGGCTTTTTTGTTAGCACAATGGTCGAAGAGTTATATCGTCCGCAGTTTTGTCAGGCAATTGCGGGTGCTTTTCGAACAACAATTCCTGACTATATTAAAAATATCTGCAATTTTTAGGGTTTATAGATAATGCTATTTGCGTAAATGCTATTAATAAAGAGTCCCTAAAGGGACTAAAAGCAATAATTAGAACCAATGTATATAAAACGTGGATCTAGACAACAATAACGCAGAAGAATATTATGGATCATATGCAGAAATTGTGGAGCAATTTGCTATCATATTAGGTGACTTGAGAATTTTGTTGCGGATGCGGCCATGTATTGAAAAATTAGGAGCAAAATGTTGGCAAGAATTTTATAATAAAACTAAAACAAAGAAAAGCTGAAAAACGAATAAGATTAAAAAGTCGAAAAGAATTAATCAGAGAAAAAAATCTTTAAAACAAAAATCAATTCGAATAGAAATGCATATAGAACATTCCCAACTTCAACTATCAAAGTAGTAAATAATACTGCTTCAAAGTATTTAAATAACAATGTTAAATCTTGTTTTACAATGCAATTAAATCGTAACGAGAAGAGAAAATAGAAAGAAAACGAAAAACAGATTGCTGATGTAGCGCCTGCGCCTTCAGAAGCAACCGTACGGCTTCTGTGCAACCCTTCCTTACCAAATCTGAATGCCATCCCAATCAGCCAAATTAGTGTTTGCATCTTAATTAATAAGGAGCTAGGCGGTGGTTTGGTGACCATTTGCAAGGATCCAGTGAATAGTTTGTCACTTTAAGCTATCGACTTGATCGATGTTAGCACCCACACCCAACTGCAACCCCAGGGTTGCAGTATGCAGCCTCCCACAGCAGCAAAATTTGCTGCTGATTTTTAGTAATTATTTATTTAGTTTATTAGTGCTGTTAAATTTAAATAAAAAATCTATTTTCTCTGTTATTCAAAGTATATAATGTATCAATTGTTAATTTGGCACTTTTTAAGTTTCGTGTCCAGTTACCAATAGCCAATGGCGTTATCTATATGCAGCAACACGCGCGCCCCTCGAGTAGACCACTTCACTAGGTTTTTATAGTTATATACATTGGTTACACTCAGCCGCAGAGTTGATGCACCTTGCTATGTTATGCAGTGTTAGAGCAACGATGTCTTTAAAAAGTTAAGATAAAAATTATTTATCAGCCTTTCTGTAAGGCTTAGAGAATCATGGCAGCTTTACTTTGTGGAAAGCGACTTTTTTCTGTTAAACATAAATTGTTTAAAACTTCAAAAAGACAAACCGGTTATTATGTTCTGTAAGTGTTTTTAGAGGTTATTGACTTCTCCCCTTACTTTTTGCAGCGTATAAAAATACAATTTTATAAGCAGTAAAAATGACTTATATAAATTATAGTCTTCCAGAAATCGGTGATGAATTGTCCAGTAAAAATTCCCTTTTAAAGGATGATTCAAAGCTTCCAGAATTTAACTCTATTACAATAGAAAGATGTATTGCTGCTATTGGAAAGCAAACTTTGGAGTTTGAACAAGGGATTGCAGGCATAGAAAGAGACATACAAGGTCTCAAATTAAATAATTAAAAAATGTGTATTTTTTGATGTGTATTAATTGCAAAATAAATTTTGAATTTTTTTTCAGAGTCTAAAAAACTAGACTTTGTAAAAGATGTACTTCAAACAATAGAAAAATTAGAAGTTCCAATGCAAATTACTTGGGGAATTTCAAAAGTTTTATATTTTGGAAATCAATCTATGATGCCAACTCAAAGTTATATGAATATTCACAATAGAGCCTGCAAGGCTTTATGCTGTAAATACAATAGTGAAATTATTTTTAACGAGTGTAAAAAAATATATGAAGAAAAAAATAATTTAACAGATGAGCAAAAGAGAATTTTACTTAAATATATTACAGAAGGAAAATTAAATGGTTTAGATGTTAAAAAAAAAAATCATGATTATTATTTGTTTTTAAATCAAAAAATATCTGTTAAAGTTGATGAGTACAGTCAAAAACTTGAATTTGGGACAAATTTATTTAAACGAAAAATTACAAATCCTTTAACAATGCAGGATTTTCCTAAAGATTTTCTTAAAAGTGTTGCTGTTGATCCAAATCAATATGAAGTAGGACCATGGATTATTACTCTACATCCCCATTGCCTTCAAACATTTTTAGGTACATCTAGTAAATTATTTATATTTATTCAATATATTTTATGTATATATTAAATATCTTATGAATTAATTATATTATATTACGTGCTAAATAAATATTACATTTTTTTAGAATATTGTTCAGATTCTATGCTTCGATCAGATATTTGGTTAGCTAGTGTTTTACGATGTTCATTGCATGGAGAGCAAGAACTAGAAAATTATTCGCTTGTAAATGGCATAACAAGTCATAGAACATTATTGGGTCAATATTTAGGCTTTAAAAATTATTCAGATATGAGTATGTGTACAAAAATGGCTGGAAGTTTGGAAAATGTTTACAAATTTCTTCAAACTCTTTTGGAAGCAGGTATATAAATGCTTAGTTTGATTTTTCAAATTATTCATGTAGTTACAAATAAATTGTTTTTTATATTAATTGTCATAAAAATTTAAAAAATTTCTTATGTTTACTAAGAAAGTACGTTTTTTATAGGTTACCCTAATCAAGTAGATGAAATAAACGAATTGACAAAGTTTGCTAAAGATAGAGGTTTTACAGGAGATTTAAAACAATGGGATATTCCATATTGGGCTAGAAAACATAAACGAACTCTGTTTAAGTAGGTTATTTTTATAATTACTCATATCTCTAACATTCATTAATAATTCAAACAAAGTATATGGATATTTACACATTTTCCATTGTGATTTGTAGTTATGATGAAGAAGTTTTAAAGAAATATTTTCCTTTACCAAAAGTGATGGAGGGTGTCTTTAACTTACTTAAAGAACTATTTAACGTCAATATATTAGAGCGCCAAAAAGTGGATGGTTGGCATCCTGATGTTCGTTTCTTTGATGTGTACGATTTAGACATTTCTACAATAGAACCTGTAGGAAGCTTCTATTTTGACCCATATGCTCGAAATGAATATAAGCTTTCACTAAATAAACACACTGGTTGGGTACTACTTGTCAAAAGTAAAAGTGATATTAATGAAGATAAACCACTCACTTCGATTATATTTAATTTTGAACCACCACAAAATAATCAAGAAACATCTTTTCTAAACTTCAAAAGTGTACAGTCAATATTTGAAAATGTATGTAAAATTTAGAAAAAATTTTCCTGTTTAGTAATATTAGTTACAGTTTTAAATAATTCAATATTAAAATTTGAAATTTTTTTGTTTAACATTTTTTTATTTCTTCTTAGTTTGGTCATATTATGCAGCAGTTATTGACAAGAACAAAATCATCTGAGGTAGCTGGTTTGACAAATGTTGAATGGGATGCAACAGATACTAGCAAGCAACTTATGACTCACTTCCTTTATGAGCCAGATGTACTAAAACGTATTAGTAGTCATTGCGAGACAAGTGAACCTTTGAGTGAAGAAATGATAGAGAATTTAAGACGTTCCCGAGTTCATATGGCCGGCTACAATTTGTGTAAAGAATTATATCTTGCTCGGTTTGATCTCGATTTGCATTCTATGTAATTATTTTATTTCTGATTTAAATTTAACTCATTATTTAAATAATTATGTTGTTACTCTAATAATTTTATATATTAATTTCAAATTTTAGAGAAAAGTCTTGGGAAAGTTTAATGAAAAAAGCATGGGCTGATCATTTTGTTATTCCCGAAAATAAAAAGGATTCTCATGTATGTTCCTGGGGTGATATATTTGTTAACAATCTTGGTGCATCGTATTATAGGTTGGTGTTTTCTAAATGTTACATTTATTGCAATTCTTTCCCACTAAAAGACCGTCATTAAATAAATCCTTTTATACTACTAAACTATTATTTGTTTTAGTGAATTATGGTCGAAAATGCTTGCAGCAGATATATATGGTGCTTTCAAGGAATCTCAAACTAAAAACAGTAATTATCGGAGTGAAGTGGGCAAACGTTATAAAGAAACATTTTTAACTTTAGGTGGAAGTGTTTCTGCAAATGAAATATTTAGAAGGTTTCGTGGTAGAGACCCATCTGTACAAGTTCTTATTCAGAACTTGAATCTTGAGTCTAATCGAAATACAAAATCTAATTAATAACTTTGAATTATTCGAAACTTATTGAAATCAAGTAAATGTATGATGACCATAGATAGTCAATCTATTTTTTTACAAAATTGCAGAAACTAAATATCTAATTTAGTGAGAGTTATTAAGAATTTAAATACTTCTACTCTAGAGTAATAATTTATACAAATATTATAAAATTAAGCAATGTTTGATTACATCACGTTGACATTTACTTGAATTCAATAGATTCTGTTAATACGAGAAATTTTATTTGTGATTAATTGCTTTCGTAGATTTTAGTACGAATGACATAAGATTATTAAGCGCTAAGAGATTATTATATAATTTATATATTTGTATTTTCAAGTCGTATTACTAAGCCTTTTGTTATATTTTCAAAAAATTGAAAAACCAATAAAATGTTGATAGTAACATGTTAAGAATAACCAATTAATTTGTAGTAACATTACCTTTTGTAAATATAAAAAACATGAAGATTCATTAAAATATATCTTGTATGTATTGTATATTTTATTTAAAAATATTTTACATTTAAATAAAAAAGAAATAGGCGACAATTTCATTTTTATAAAGAGTATAGAAAAATTATTCAGTCATTTTCAGCAATTTCACTGAGTTCTTTTATCTCTTTAGTTGTTAAGTCTTTTACAATTTTAAGTCATTGTGATTATAAATTTTTTCATATTTAAATTTGCATAAATTTGTGTTATTATATAGCTGTCAATTACGGGTTCGGCGATTTTTATCGCATTAATATCAAAATAAGTAGTACTTATATTACTATGCAGGTAAACGAAGTAAATGATCATGAGATTGTTAACAATTATTATACATTTTTATACTATATATTTTATATATTTAATTATGTCGTATTAATATTAGAGCAGTGATATAAAAATTAATTTTTAATAAGCATGCACAAAAAGATATATTTACAGATAATGCGCGCGAAATATTATCACAGGTAAATGTTGTATAGACTTATGCAAGTGCGCAAACAATAATAGTAATAAATAATAAGACTATCACTACCCAATATCCCCAAACTTTATCCTTCTGACTAATCCTCCGAACTGCTCGAGTACGATCTACTAAACAATCATCCACTCTATCAACATGATCTACCAAATCATCGAGAATTTCTGAAAATTTAGTTAAACGTAATTAATTACTTGGATTATATTTTTACTATACATATAATTATAGCTTGTCACTTTGGTAAAATGAAATTTACTTTCCACACTTACCATTCTGATTATCTACTTCAGAAAACATATTCTGAGCTATTTCTTTTTGTCTCCCAATTACTTTTGATAGCTCTTCTAAACCTTCTTCTTGCTCTAAAAATAGAATCATATAAAATAAATACAGTTATAGTAGTTATTAAATATATACTTTTTTCTTACGTTGCAATAATTCTTGTTTCTTTGCTTTCAGATCTTCAATAGTAACATTAACATCGATAGGTTGGTTGTCATTGTCGTCATCAATTCCCCAACTTATTGTACCCCCATCAGCAAATGCTGATGTCGATGGACCCATTAATTGTTTACGTGTCAATGGCATACTGCTAATTTTTGCATCATACAGTCCTTGAAGCTGAATATCTTTGCTTTGTAATTGTTCTACTTTTCTTGTTCTACGTTCAGCTTCTTCAGCAGTTCTACATTGAAAAAGCAAATAAATAAATAATATATATATATATATATAAAAACAACATTTTTTGACATAAATAAATATAGCAAATAATATGTACATTATTTTTCGTCTGTAAGCTTCATTATTTTTAATTCTTAATTCTCTGACTTGAACACCATATTGGCTTAATTTCAATCTAATATTTACTGAATAACTTGAAAAAGCCTGAGATGTTCTTGGTTCCCGATCTCTTAATGTCAATTGTTCCATTATTTCTCTAAATAAATTTTCACATGCTTCATATTCAAGGAGCCTGCAGAATATAAAATAAAGCTATTATTTGATAATACACCAAATAAAAAGTTCATCAATGAATCTCTTATAGCATAGTATTACCATGGATCATTTTCATCAATATAAACAAGTGCCATGTTGATAATTAATTAGGATTCACTAATTTGTTGTCAAATAAAAAGATGCAATAAAAAAACCTCAATTAAGATTCTTTTATTTACACAGTTTTTTCTTGCATTGCAATTATATCATATGCAGTATCATATGCATATGATAATACAGTATCATTGCCTTAATCTTGATTTCTGTCTTTTAAATATATTGAATCTTCTTTTACTTCTATACTATTGCTTTGTTTTTTAAACGCAGGTATGGAAATAGAATTTTAATTGTTTGTCTCTTCATTAGTCTGGAAAATAAATTGTGATAAATTGGTCCGAATAAGAGGTTAATAAAAAACACTATGCCTAATAAGTACGATTATTCCTACCATATTCTGCTATAACTTGAAAATAAGACAACACAACGATATTTGACAACATCGATAAGACAACACAGCGTGAACTGAACTGTCACAATCAGTCACAATCATAGCCTCATGAGTCATGAAGGATGTGCAAATACATTATAGCCGATAGCATAAGTATCAACGTGCAAGCAAACTTGTATGCTTGAAAGTACTAATAATGTAAACAAGTGGATTACTAGATATAGATATACTGAATAGTTAATTGTGAAAAGTAGTGTCATATTTGTCACAAAAGCTAGGAATACGAGCATTATCGTCTATGACCAGTCATTTTTAAATATTCTTTAACAAAAATTTAAAACAAATACGAATAAAAGAATCAGTGAAAAAACTTTAATTTTATTATTTATTTTATCAATATTCATATGATAAGGTAATTTAATTTAGAAAAAGAAAAAAATCATTCATTCAAGTAATCATTATTATTTGATTAACGTTTATTTTACCATATATATCCTAAACTATATATGATCTCTTTTATGACGTTACTCAACGTAACACTCACAGTATATTATTCTAAAACCTGAAAGCGACGAGAAGTCATAAACTTGCTTGAGGACGTATTAATAAATACACAAGCGTGCGTTTCTAAAGTGCAGGATTATTTTTACAATAGGAGATGAGTTTTTCCATACAGATAAAGTTGACCTGGTTAAACTATATTTGCAAATGTGTCGTACACAGTTACGCAGAGTTGAGATCCAAAAGCATAAAGGAGGAGGAATGACTGCACGTCTATAAAGAAAATAGAGCGCATAAGAGACAGAGAAGATGAACATAACATCCGTTTTCATCGAATTCCCATCCAATACAAGCGCAACTTTTCTGTTCTCCGATCCTCTCCCGTATAACTCGGGCCGCACACGCGCGCACAGTACAGCTGTACAGCAGAGTACAGAGTCAGAGAAGGACAGACGAAGTCGAAACGCGACCGCGCAACGCAAGAGAACAACGACGCGAGCGACGTCTACTGGTCTACGCCAGGCAGGCTCGGGCCTTCGAAGTTTGATGGCTCTCTCTCGCTTGGCTCACTCGATTGCATTCGATCTCCGCGGGAGCGCGACAAGGAGAGGATAAGATTTGGCGCTCGCGGAGGCAGGGAGAGCGAAACCGTACACGGGCGCACACAAGAGTGGCGAGCGCAGACGTCGCTGTCGGCCGTCGCGCGACGTGAACGCTGAAGGCGAGTGCGTGAAGAATCGAGGTGGAGGTGCGCGCGTGCATCGCAGTCCCTTTAACTGTGTCGACGTCGCGTTGGCCGGCCCTCGGGCCAACTGGGAGTGCCCTTGTGCGCGTCGGGACTTCGGGGCCGAGGAGTCGCGACGCAGGTGCGGGGAAAAATGCCGCCGAGCGGGCGAAATGTCGGATGAGGAAGGCGCGGAGGGAGGCCCAGGGAAGCAAGGCTACCGAGCGAGGCGGCAGGGGAATAAGGTCGATCGAGGAGAGGACTCGGCCCCTCGGCGCCCGACCTTGGCGTTTTTCGAAAGTTGATCGACAGGTGAGTGAGTTCGCGCCCGTCCCTCGTCTCCCCCGTGGGGCCAGTGTTGCTTTTCCCCGCGGTATCCCCCTCGGCTCCCCGCGGCCCCGTCTCTCTCGCGCTCGTTGGCCGTACCTCTTTCGCAATCGCTCGCGCGTGTTTATACACCGTGGGCAAGAGCCGAGCAGCCGTCTTTCTCTCGCGCTTTTTTGCCTCGGCACGGCGGGCTGCTGCGCGCGGGAGAGCCTCCCCGACTTGCCGAGGCGCAGGCGAAAGAGGACCGAGCGAAAACGGGATAGCGCGGTGTGCGCTCGCGGGGCCCCGGACGGTTGCCCGGGGAGCGAGAGGGACGGACGGCGTAAAAAGAGAGCGGCTTCCGTGACGTTTTGCGCCTTTTACCTTCTGCCGCTCTGGAAAGGAGCGTCTCTTTCCTCTGTCTCTCGCGTTTTTTCGCACGCGAGCGCGGATACGATCGGCCGACTCTGCCCCTGCGAGCCTCGGCTCGCTCAGTGCGGAACTGCGGAACTGCGGATTGCAGAAAATGCGCGGAAGGTGCCTTGGGATCATCCACGCTATGAGTGGCCCCAGGTTCGTCGACAATTTCTTTACCTAATGGGTTGCCTTACGTACAGATGTTCATATCGATTATTGACACTACGCGCTTTATCGTCTTATTCACGTCATTCTCCTACGAGGACGCACCTAGTGGTATGAAGTCAGAGCTCTCCTAGACTGTTGCTCATAGTTTTTATCTGCAAGTGCTTTGTCATGTTAATAGTAGGGGGGATCAAAAATTATCAGTTGTTTTGGTGCTGCTAAGCATTTTTATACTGACAGCTGTTTGAATTAATCATACTGTGGGAATGAGAAGACCAAGAAGAAGACTTAGTAGGGATCAATAGACAGATGTTGAAGTGTGCTATTGGATAACTTGAATGGATTTGTAAAAAATTCATAGCTTAACTTACAAATGATTTCATAATATATCATATGGTTGTCACTCATGCGCTAAAATTAGTCTTAGAATATTTGCAAATGTTAAAGTTATAATTATTTTTCTTTGTTTCCAAGTGTATTTTGCTATTCTTATATGGAAATACAATGTTGGTTATTGCTATTATAGTTAATCAATGCTTAGACTCGTGTCAATCGCATAACACTACATAGCGGCTTATAAAAAATATGCTTCATAAGAAGTAACAATGACACATACATTATAATTACATTTTTCTTTATATTTATTTGCATACTTATTGATCTGTTGTCTTCATAAAAATTGTATACTAGCATATTATCATATCTTGTATAGTATCTTTTAAAGTTTTATTTTTTGATTCATTAATTTTAATTATTGATTAATAATTATTTTTGAAACTAAAGAATGTCAAAACAATACAAGCTATTTTATGAAACTCATTATTCAATTTTGAGATTAAAGGCTGCTTATTTAATAACTACCTGCTGTGATTGCAAAATTATGTAAGTTCGAGGAGAGCTTAACAAACATTTGAATAATTATAAATAGCAGTTTATGATTCAGTGACTTAATAATTAGTCTTGACGAATCTATCAAGAGTTCCTTTATATGATCTATAAGATTTAATTGTTATTTTTGATTATTATTTTTTTTATCTGTTTCTGATAAAATACTGAAAATGTTTAATGCTCATATTTAATAGTATTTATATTTTTCTAATTACAGATTAGACAAGTATGAGTAGTGAAGCACCAGTTGATCCTTTGTCTTCAACTTCGATCATTAATGTTACCACAATGGCCAATATAGCAAATGTCATTGTTGAGGATCCAAAGGAAGAAGTAACTCCCATCTTCCTACAAACACAAGCAGCTAAAGGTACATATTTTAAGAAAACAGTTTTTATGCAGTATTACATATTACATAAGTATTTAATAAATTTACATTAATCACTGCAAGAGAATTAATACATTAATTAAGTTTCATTAATACAAAAATAACCATTCGTATTCTATTTTTTGCTTCAGGTCTTGCAGGGGCCTTTGTGTGTGCTGCACTGTTCATCAGTTGTCAACAGATCTATCAGCATCTGAGGTGGTACACAAATACAGCAGAGCAACGATGGATAGTTAGGATACTCTTTATAGTACCCATATATGCAACGTATTCCTGGATATCACTTCTATTCTTCAACAACGAGAGTTACTATGTGTACTTTTTCACTGTGCGAGATTGCTACGAAGCTTTCGTTATCTATAATTTCCTTTCCCTATGCTATGAGTACCTGGGTGGCGAAGGAAATATTATGTCAGAAATTCGAGGGAAACCGATTAGATCGAGTTGCATTTACGGAACGTATTGTTTGGCCGGAAAGACTTACACTATTGGTTTTCTGCGATTCTGCAAACAAGCGACGCTGCAATTTTGTTTAGTGAAACCATTGATGGCCTTTGTCATCATATTTTTGCAAGCTTTCGGCCACTACAGGGATGGTGACTGGTCTCCTGATGGTGGATACGTATATATTACTTGCATTTATAACATTAGCGTTACCCTGGCGCTCTATGGACTGTTTCTCTTCTACTTCGCTACCAAGGACCTGCTTACACCTTTCGACCCTGTTCTCAAGTTCTGCACGGTTAAGAGTGTTATTTTCCTGTCTTTTTGGCAAGGTTTGTACATTCATTGTTTACCTATTTCATTATAAGATACTACAATGGTTGTACCGTTATCGACAGAAAGTTAAGTGATTTATATTGAAATTATACATTTCATTAAAATCTAGAATGAAAAGTATTTCTTTTGAAAAAAGTTTTAAAATTGGCACGAGTCATATTTCATCCTAACGGAGCGAAACCTTCACGAGTTTCACCTTTGCAATTCTAATTCTTAGGCCAAGAAAAGATTTCAGAATTTTAAACTCAATAAAATTATACATAAAAGTGGTTGCAACCGCATCCGATTGCTTCTGCTGCTACGCGATAGCGGCATAAACTGTACAACGTTATAAGGTTTCATCAAATACTTGAATTAAAATAAAATATTCCGTGTACGTAATATCATTGTATGGATTACGATGTGCGATCCGTGTTTCGAGAGCTTTGTCAGAAATATTGAAGCGTCCGCAAATACCGGGAACTCGCGGAGAGAAAATTTGGCACAGCAGCGAGTCGTTGAAGCGAGTCGGTACGATGACCGCGTGTATTTGTTTTTCGCAGGTGTGTTGCTGGCCGTCCTCGAAAAGGCGAACATCATTTCGCCGGTGATCAACAGCCTGGGCCAGTCGACGAGCGCGGGTACGGTGTCGGCGGGCTATCAGAACTTCCTCATCTGCATCGAGATGCTTTTCGCGGCGATCGCCCTGCGCTACGCCTTCCCCTACCAGGTCTACGCGGCCGGTTGCACCACGGACTCGAGGGGGCGCAGCGTCACCATGCAGAGCATCAGCAGCAGTCTCAAGGTGCGAGTCTATTCCAAAGAGCCTCGCCGAAAACCGAGAGCTGGATTCCTTTTTTTTTTTTCCTTTCGCGCCGCGTCCGTCTTCGAAGTGCCGTTCGCCGCGGCTTGATCTGCTTTTCGCCGGGCTCCTTTGTGGAGAGTGGCTAGCAGACTTTCAGGATTAACAAGAGAAACTTTGCTTTTACCCGCTGCGGTTGGTACAGTTAGACTCCGATGCTTAATGTTACACGTATTTTCCAACAATGGAGAGTATTGCTAAACCTTGGCGATTGTCGTTCGGTTTTCAGTCGCTTTGTTGATTAATTTATTCAAGTTAATTTATTAAATATATCGCTGATAAGGAATTAATGGCACGGTTCATTGTAGCGTGCATGCATCCATTCATTCATAAAATACATTCCATGCCTCTCTCGTGAGCTGAATAACTTAAAGGTATCTTCAATTTTAATTAGATACAAATATACACGCGATGTCTCAATATTGACGTAATTCTAGAATACAATGTAATATTGAAGTCAATGTACCTGATGCTCTTTAATTACATTCATCTACAGCTTTTTAAATGAAACATTATATAATATCTTTATAACTCCGGATAAATATAAATTGTAAAGGTTAAAAAACCAAGAACCACGTTTAATTCCTGGATTGCACCAATAGCTTTTCAAACTATGTTCTTGTTCGGTACACATGGACTGTAAAAAATCTATTTTTTATTATTTATTTCACGCTGTGCGATCGTACAAATATTTTTAACGACCTAAATTTACCCAATGCAAAAAATTGAGTTTTGCCTCTTTTTACTATTCTGCAAATGTTAGTTAATCCGAGAAAGAAAATTTCCCTGGCAATTTTACGTCGGCTGCGTTAACGAGACGCTTGAATGCGCGGGAAGACTACTTACTGAGACGCGCAAATCGGATTGAGAAAAAAAATTATACGCTTTTCCAGGAAACCATGAATCCAAAGGACATCATGACTGACGCCATTCACAATTTCCACCCGCAGTATCAACAGTACACGCAATACAGTTCCGGTAAGTACAACATTTATTTCTAGTTTTTGTCGAGATGTATGCATTCGTCGGTAATGAAGCCGCTTAAGATGCTTTTTTATTACTGTTTAAAATATTGCAAACGAGTAAAACGAGAGATACAAAAAATGATGTAAAAGTTTGCACATTTACTTTACAAAAGTAATAAATCAAGACAGAGTAGCATATACCTTATTTCTCTCGCCTGCAAGACAAGTCCAACTATTCTTGTTATTTTCTCGTTCGGTTCAAATTTGTTCGTTTTGCTTACATAAAAGAAATTTATCGTAATAACGTTAGTATTTTTATTACCAAAACATTCTGGTATTGCCTATGCATTTGTACAATTTTTAAACTATTTATAAAAAAGCATTTTTATGCATTTAAAGACTTTACAACCGATGGATTGTTTTTTGCTGCTTGTTTTTATTTGCGATTTGACGCTGGCTTTAAATATTTAGTTTTTTCATCACGAAGTCTGCTCTCTTTTGATTTTATGATATACGATTGAGCACGTTCGTTTTCGGTGTAGCATGCACAATGAAGCTGTACAGAAACTTGCAAAAATTTGTAATTTTTTATATGTATATATATATATGTGTGTTCTAGTTTACGTTACTTTTATCCTTTTTTTTTATTTTTATAACTAGTATTTATGCAATGTACATAGAAATAATGCATATAATTGGTTCAACTAATTCACGTATTTAGTTTTCTAATTTTTTGCACATTTTCACCAATTCACGAACATCGAAGGGAGTTTCATTAATCACTAATCAGACACTTGAACACTATATTATGATAACTAAATTATTGCACTGATGATAAACAAATATAACTATAATTACAGAAAGCGCGTGTTAATCAAGAAGTATATGTTACGATTCACGCTTTCTCGTTTGTAAATCGCACGTATAAACCATAAGAAAAATATCGTTTAGTTTATTTTTGGCGTAACATATCAGGAAACATAAAAGCTTTGGAATGTCATGTTTGAATTTCGATATTTTTAAGAGATTTAAAATTTTTAATCTTTTGTATTACAATATCTTTTTAACTCAAAAAAAAATTGTGAAATTAACTCAGTGTGAAAGAATTTTTCATAGTATCAAAAAATTATAATAATTCAATTTTTATTGCATAAAACCTGCATCTAAAATTACATAAGAAATTGTTTATGACCGATATATTTAATCGCATAAATTATACAATATAAATTAATAAAAAAAATTTAATATTTTTAGTGTTTTAATTTAATATTTCTATTTAAGAAAGAACAACATTCTAAGCGATATCTTCTGTAACTAACAGTTGATAAGTTATTATTTAAATATTCACAATATTTTAAGAAAATAATTGACCAATAGTTATTCAGATATCTGAATTTTACACTTATAGATTTAAAAAATTTGTACAATAATGCAAAGATTTTAAACGTTTATATTTCCAATAATTATTTTCTAAAGTACTTTACAGTTTACGTCAAAAATAAATAATTATAAATAATAGTAGGAAAGCCAGTCAGTTACGATTATACTGCATACAAAATGAAATGAAGATAATAAAAAAGAGAAAATCTATCAATATGATTCGAGAGATAAAGAAAAAGACGACTGCTGTGAAGGTGCATTTTTGATATTTTTTCAGACGTCAGTACCAACTTGCCGTATGAAAAGCTGTGAGTGCTCGCTCGATGGCGTTTGCGAATACAATTTTCTTTCAACACACGTCGGACCTCTTTGGACGTTGTCGAGAAGAGCAAAAATATAATACAAACTAACTGAGAGTTATGCAAACATACAAAAAAATAAAACTAAACGTGAGACTTTCTTTGCAGTCTATTTGAGCGCGACGACGATGACGAGACGTTTAACATAATAATATTAATAAAAAAATAATAATAATATAGTATATTTAGCGAATTTTCAAAGTTATATTTATACATACATATAACGAATTGCTCGCAAAGCGACAAGAAAAAATGAGATTTTTTCCTACGGAAATTCGCTCTCTCATATGCAGGGTACAATAATCTTTAAATCGGGCACGATTTACTTACAGAAACTAATTCAGTTACAAGGTGTCGAATACGACACGTGATTTGAAGAGATGTGTGGTAAAAGTTACTCGCGAATCAAAGTTTTAATCCAATTTTTTGTTTTAAGACATTTTTGCATGTTTTTTACTTTTCTGTACAATTTTCGTTATGGTATATTATAGTTAACTCGATTATTTATTTTGTTGTTATGAATATTTGAAAATTTGTGTAGTACATTATGAATTTTTTAAGTGTGATTAGTTTTTAGTGAGAATGTTAGAAATAATTGTGAATTTTCGTATATTTTGAGCAAATTTTCAATTATTCAACGATAACAAATTATTTAATTACAATATTTTTAGCTGTAGTATAATAAATACAGTATTGTTTCTATATAGATTATTCTTAGTACAAAATGTTCTTAAAACAAAAAAGGTTTCAATGGTAATAAATTATGTAAATTTGTTTCCTAAATAATTTTTACAATGTCTCCTTAACGAGCCTTACTAGTGTGTAAAGTAGTAGTTTTTAAGCACATATTATTTACGTACATATAACATAACGAAACTTTTAAGTTAAAAGTTAAGAGAAATGATAATAAGTGAGAAGCACAGAATATCGTGTGTAAAATGTACGACGCATTTAAATAAGTTCAGTGTCAAAAATAAACATATCTACATAAAATCAGATCAACGCTCGATTCTTTTTTAACAAATCCAAACTTATCCATTTAATATTATCGATACATGATCATATAGGAATGAAATGAGTAATTCATTAACTTCCTACTTATTACTTCATAATAATTTGAATGTACTAAATGTTACTTTTTAATTTAGCATGCAAAGCATATTAATGACAATTTAAAGCTATGCGAATGATATGAAGATTAAACCAAAATATTTAGGTCAATGTTTCCTGCACGAAAATTTTTCCAGCTTGAATTTTTCCCATATATTTTCCTTAAATTGCGGAGAAAAATATAAATATCAAATTCTAATATTATGTACGTGTAGTTGAAAGTGATATCGATCCTTTTGTTTATTAATTTGGAAGAAATTAGTAGTGTTTATACTATAATTAATGTTAATGCTCTATTTAAGGAAACGTAAATAGAATAACAATAAATACATATTCTATTTTCCTAAATTTTACAATTTCCTACATCCTTCTTTTTTATAAAATGAAATTATTTTTCTCTGCGCCTGCATGTAGCGATTTAAAGTTCCAAGTGACAGTGAAGGATGCAAAATACGCAAAATAAGCAATAGTGAAATTAATGTGCTACATATTATGATTTTGTATTATTCTGCCTCTGTTTATGCAGCTGTTATATTTTATATAAGTTACAGATGTATTCGAGTATAAATGGAATTTTCGCAGTGCTTTGTAAAATCGCGTTTGTAATTATATGATAATAATAATAATGGTGCTGACAAGGTAGTACACGCAAGGGTATAACGTGAGAGATCTATTAACCCATTTGTCTCGTTTCTAAACTTGACTTGTGTTTCATTTTTTATTGCTAATGAAGTTACAAGTCTTATATAAGACCAACGTATTATTTAACGTTCTTGGTGGATACAAGGAAATAATCAAATCGTACATTCTCTTATAGTACAATTATATAAAAGCGCCGCAGTGTAAATAATTATATAAGTTCGAGGACGATGAAAGCGACAATGGAGGTTTTCCCGAAATTCCACAAGTCGTTAGTTATCGGCGAAATAAATGGGTTATCTGGTAAAAATAAGCGCCGTATGCGGCAAAATGGCACTAAAATTGATCACTAATATACTGCACGGTGTTTGACAAATTATTTACGTAAGAACATTCCAGCATTGGATGTATAATGCGCTTTAACCTCTCCCGAGTATTCGCACGCCAATTATCAGCGTATATTGCTTGCATAATTAACAACGAGATTTTTCGAAGCACTCCCCAATCGTGCATTTATCAATAAATACAAGCCGCTCCAACCGACGGCTCTATCGCCGCGATGTATAACTACATCCTCGGGCGGCACCGCGGAATCCGTCTTTCTTTCTTTCTTTCTTTTTTTTCATATTTCGACCGAAAATACCTCAGCGGCGAAAAAAATAACCCCCACGACGGAACACGCATGTGTATCTCTCTGCGAGGCCTACCGCCTCCACTGATGCCTGGCAGCCCGGCTCGCAGCCATTGTCCGGCGGGAAGAAATAAAAAAGAAAAAAGAGCAGGCGCGCAGTGATACGCGGCCGCGGGGGCCGCCGATATCGATCGAGCGCGCACGCGAGGTCGCCCCCGTTGTAACGCGTATATGTACGCCGTCGTACGTGATCGGCCGGTCGTCCTCGCGGTACGCCCCGGGACTGTTTTTTTCCCCGCCTGGCGAGGCAAGGCGGCCCATGAGAAAATCGTCGAGTGCCCGAGTAGTTAACCTTTGCATGAACACAAGCCGCGGGAAAGTCGCGCGTCAGTCGGCGCGTTAGGCAAGCCAATGCCGCCCGCGCCGACTCGGATTTCACTCGGGGCCCGCGCGAGCGTCTCGATTTCCCGATCGATGCGGGGGGTGGGGAGGGCCTGTGGTGCACGACGTACATATATATATGTGTAGATCGGTGCGCGCGCGCGCGGGGGTGAAAAAAACAAAAATCAAAAGTAAGAAAAGCGCCTCTAGCAGCTTTGTGTCTATCTCTCGTCCCTAGGAGGCGGCGCCAAGAGCCAGCGGGGAGTGCGCGTCGCCAGCTTCGACCCGGACGACCCGCAGAACATGCCGGTGCCGCCGCCCCAGCGGCGCAACGTCTCGAACCAGCGGGTCGCGACCATCTCCCAGAACTACAACGAGAAGACGATGTTGCTCAGCAGCGACGACGAGTTCCAGTAAGAGGCGCTCGCTGGCCCTGGGAGAGTCAGAGCCCTGATGCCGTCAGGACTGACGCGTGGACTCGGTTCATGTTTTTTTTTTTTTTTTTTTTTTCGTTTTCTTCTGCACGATCCGAACGCGGGATTGCGCGATTGCACTGGTGGATAAGACTTCACTTTTTCTTCGCCCTCGTCCTTTTTCTACTGGACATTGTTCAATATTACATAAAAAAAAGTATATATATATATATATTCATTAAAGAGTCTTTAATGAAATGTTATGGAAGACGCTTTTATAATTAACGTTTTAGTCATTGCAAATATATTTACAACATTTCAGAACATGATACGGACTTTAAGGAAATTATTCAATTATTTGTTTGAGTGCTATTGAATACTGCATATACGATTTGTTTTAAGTAGTATGGATGACTCCGATAAGAGAAAACCAAAACAAAGCCTTCTCTTTTTAATGTAAACTGTAAATGTTTTGTTAAAAATTTGGTACCATTTTCTATTTCCGGTTCTTTCATATCTACATTTTTATTTACTGGTGCAATCGAAAATTAAATATAAATAGTGCAATATATTCAGACATTTTGACTATCGTGTCCTGTATTGTAATTGATAATATTTAATTATTTCAAACATAGAACAAATTTCAGTATATTGTAGTCATAAAGCTATTCAGCAGTAAGTAGCATTTAGTTAGAGATGTGTTAAAGATTTCCTTTCACTGATTTATGAGCTTTGTAAAAGTTTAATTATTCATTTTTATATACTGAAGACTTAATTCAAAGTACACTTACTCAATTGATTTAAATGCTTTGAAGTCAATGATACAATGCATACTAAAAATATATGTTTTTTGTTTCGATACTAAAACGTCGATTATTTAATCCTATTTTAATAAAAGTTGTACCGTTAAAGGAGTAAAAAGTAACTTTTAGTATGCATTGTTCTGTTTAAATGAATTCGAGATTATATGATTAATGATAAAAAAAGTCTAATCATATAATTTGTATCTCTCGTTAAATGTCTGTTTAATGTATTTATTACAAAATGCATTATTAATGATTAAATATGCAATTTTTATAATATGTAATTCAATTGTTTTCAAACAATGATTTGATAGATTTTACAAAGTGCATACAAAAAGCTATAGATATATATCTGTACCAAGTATATTATTTTTATTTTCATGCATATATATTAAGACATATTGTTTCTTGAGTTTAAAACTATTTTCATGCACATGTAACGAGAGCAAATCGTTATACTTCGTGGGCTTAATAGTATTACAAAGTAAAAGTCTTAGTTAATGTTAACAAAATATTATAGATCATAAAAATTCTTCTGCTCTTCTGAAATTCGAGCTGAAATCCTGCAACATAATTCTATAATATAGGAGGCCTTTATCGAGATGATTTTACTGTATTATTATCTCAAAGAAACAACAATAATCTGAATCTTCTTAAATCTGTTGTTGAAAACTAATTCTATAACATTATCTTTTAAAGAATTTAGTAGTTTCGCGCCTTTTATGTTTATTAAAAATTTTGCTCTTTTAAAAAAGCAGAGATTCTATAGTTTGTAAGATATAAGACTTTTTATGAAAAAGTTTTGTTTATTGCATTGAAATTAAATTAATTTAAGCAAATTTTGTTAGCGCGAACTCTTTAAAATCTATTAGGCTTATAATGTGGAGAGCTACTCCACCAAAAGAAATGTAAAAAAATATAAAAAATAGCAAAAGCTAAAATATGATAAAATAGTTTGAGAATGTGTGAATAAACTGATTCAAGGGCGTCATAAAGAGCCTAGTGATGCGACTTCGAATCATCTCCGTCTCCATCGCGACATCATACACAGCTGATGAGTCTATACAGAGAACACACATACGCATTGATAAGAAAATACAGTTCCACAATGTTATTATAAATTTCATATTGAATCGTTGAAGTTATATTACATAACTGAAGATAGATGCAAGGAAGTGAGGGAGGAGGAAGACAGGAAATAGTTGATAGAAAAATATTTATTTTAATATTGCTCACACACGCAGACGGTGGCCGACGCTCGTTCTAGATGCGGTATTGCGGTGCCACCGCTAATAAGATGGAAAATATATAGCTTTAAAATCTCTCTTACTTCGAACTAACCGGTGTAAAGATAAATAAAGGAAAAAAAATATATATATATATATAACATTTAAGGAAGAGTAAGCCCCACGACTAAAACCGCTGTCAATTTTTTGTGGTGTACCCGGAGAAACGTACTATAATTATTTCTGTAAACATTTTATTAGAATTTGTGGAGAAAAAATGTTCTAATGATGCTCTATTAGCTTCTCTGCAGTAATTATACTATTGTTTTATGTGAACGTTACAATTCTTAAACAGAAGAAGATGAAATTTTGATTATTACTTAGAAAACTTTGATACACAGGAACATGATATTGAAAAGAAACTAAATTTGTATAATAGATGTGAAAGTTTCGGAATATGAGCATTATTCATACTGCACCAACACTAGTGCACACAAGTTAAGATATGGTTTAAAGTATGTTTGGAAATGTTCAAAATATATCTCATTCTTTCGAGAAAACAATGCTTACTGTAAAGCTTGTGAAAGGAAATTCCGAACGTTTTAGTTACAGTAAGATTCTCCGGGAGTACAGCGATATTATCGCATAGCGTAACTCACATGTCCGTAACAAACAAGTACTTACAGATTTCTTCCTTCTTTTTTATTCTATTACAACTTTTATAATTCTTTTCATTGTCATTTTTAAATCTAGCTTTCTTACGTGTGTAAATTGTCAAACTAATGCATTTATGCAAATAATTAATGTTGCGTATTACGTCCACTAAAAAAATTTGTAAACTGTCGAAAAATGAAGAATGCGATTTTATCTATAAATCGCCGTTTACCAATAAAACAGTTGACACAAAATGTGTGTAATAGAAAACAATCAATGTTTAATTTTGTAGTAATGATCGTTGATTAAAGATTAATAATTTAAATTTCAGATGATGCTAAAAATATATATGTATTTATTAATATTTTGATGGATAAATAATTGTAGCAGTTTTGTCAAAATTATAGATAATCATATAGGATAATATTCCTGTAAGTTAAAAAAATTCTAAGTACTACAATGAACATATACAATTTTCCCGGTAATTATTGTACAGTTCCTGAAGAATTTGCTAACAAACAATTATTCGAATACTCATAATTATGTTACTTGTTATGTTTGAATTTAACGTGTAAAATTTTTATTTATACCTGTGATATAACATAGATATGAATTACCAAAAAATTACACTCATTTTGTGCATAAAAATGCTGTAATACTTAAAAGAATAATGTAATTTCTTCAATAACATCATTACTGCGTGAGGTATCTTAAGATCTAAAATATCTGCAACTACATTGACCGTTCCGTAATATTACGTATATAATCAAATTCATTTTCGATTGACTATAATAATGCACAAATATTGACATGCCCTCCACTAATTTACAATTTATAATCGCATTCAAAGAGTTACAATATACCGACTCGATCCAAACAAAATTTGAATACTCCAGTGAACAAACTTAATCGGTATTAAAAGATACATTTTCGATAACGTGAAATTTTTGGTTCCTTCCAAGAATGTATGACTAAATTAGCAATTATTAAGAAAGAAAATAATATATTGACCACCGATGTTTAATATACAAATGTAATGACCGTATCATTCAACGCACTTTTGTGCTAAAGAGAATGGCAAAACATAAAGTTAGAAAAAAAAGGTTTTGAGGAACTGCAGCTGTGTCCTATATACAATAGATCGATGAAGAAAAAAAGAAACTATTATGTGTATATAATAATTATAGTGTAAAATGTCATGCAAAATGTATTTAATGAGCATAAAGATGAAGAGGAATTAATAGGAAAAATATAAGGACGGAGTAATCTAACGAGAAAACAGTTTCCTCGTCGAGGCCTGCATAGTTCGTCGTTGCTGGCAATTTCGTTCGATTCTTTTATGTCGTTTTCTTCTTTGAGAGATTATAAGCTGAAGATGAGGAGACGTTTTAAAATACGAGAGCGAGAGATAAAACATTACGATGAATGGAAAATACTGTGTCCAAATATATTAAATAAATAAACTGTCGATACCTGACGAAAAAATTATAACATTGTGTTTTACTGTTTTTGTTCCTTCACAAAAACTTAATTAATGTAAAATCCTATTAAGAAATTTTAATAGAGTAAGTATAGAGTATTAAAAGAATGATACAAATAATGATACACTATTTTGTAGGCATTAAAAAGCAGGAAGTCCTATTATGCTTTGAATCATTAACAGCTTATTTAAGATTAGAAAAGTAATGAAATAGTAAAATAAAAATCATCTATATAGAATTTTACATTATATCTTAAACGCTAAATATTATAAATTTATTTTTTATCATTTATGAAGAATAAAATGAGACCAGAGGGGATAACTTCAAAATTAGTTTATTTACTTAACTATTAATGATTTGTGTATTGGGTTTGACAATAATAAATATATAGTATTTACAGAGATCACTTGAGCGATGAAATTTCGAGATCAACTAAATATTAGTTAAAATTGTTCACATTAAAATTTCATTTTATGCACATGAAAATCACATTAAAATACACTTGAATTATAAAATTATACAAAATAATCCAAAAATCAGCTCTTTAGAAAATTACTTAATATTATTCCGATTATATGTACAAAAACTTTTAATACGTAAATTTTTATCAATAATCAACGAATAGATTAAAAGTTTTAGTACCTTAGTAGGTATATTTATCACACATATGCATATCTTTCTTCGAAACTAATTTCTTTTACTTGAAATTCAATTTTCAGAAGATTAATTACTACCAGAATTCTCTAATAAATCTAATAAATCAGTTCTATTAAACATATTCTACAATACAACTTGCTCGCCAATTTATTCAAGCTTGGGATTAATCAGGCACTTTTGTTAGCTTCAGCATTGCATATTACACATTGTCATATTGCACTTTTCGCGAATATGAGTATAAAAATTAAAGATAATACAATATATATCATTTTTATCTTTTACTTTTTACAAGGGTGCTCTACATGTATAATTCACAAATGCATACATTAATTCATGTCTGCATAGTTCATAAAACGTAATTATATACTGACTTTTCACATTTTATATTTAATCAAAAATAATTTTAATTCTTTTTCTATTTTTTATTATCATTGATTCAATAATCTATATTTGATTTACTATTACTTTTAACTTTGATTTAACTAGTTTTGACTGAATTATTAAAATAATCATCTATATGTAAGTAAAAAAGTAACATTGTTTTATAATTTTAATAATTAATGAGTCAGTAAATAATTAATTTTTAAACTGTTTGAACCCGTAACTGGACATCACTTAATACTAGAGAATTAATTATATATTTACAAATGAACAAATTAAAATGAAAACTTTAAACAGAATATAAATCTTTTATTTCTAATTTTTTTGCATAAATAATATATTAATAAACAAATTTAACTACCTTTAAAAGGTTAATGCTTAAATACAGATAATAGAGAAATTTATTAATTGTACCTTATCTAATATTTACTATACTCTATTTATAAAATACACTTTAAATTACTATTATTACTGCTTCTATATATTTAAAATAATATTATTGTACATCTCACAACTTTAATTATAAAAAGTTTATATAATTGTTTTATTTAAATAGTGATATTTACACGATTACTGTTAGACTAAATAATACAATATTTTTATAAAAAAATGAACAGTATTTAAAAATTTGACACATGCATAAAACTATAAAAAACTATTTATAATAATTTATCTAAAATTAAATTTTTAATTTTTGAAGTTTAATTTTAATGCCATAATTACGTATGATATGAAGTAACAAATTTAAGTATCTAGTGATATCCAGTATATTATATTACAATAAATAAGTAAAATATGTTTTATTTACTTTATAGGTCTATACAAAAGGCAGGCTAATAACAATCTTTGGGAATGACCAGCATTCACTAAAGTAATATAAAGAAACAGAATATGTATTAAGCACCTAGTATACTATTTTCTCAAACTAACTAAAACTCATTAAAATTCTCAAAATAAAACTAATTCAATTACCTTTCATGGTTTGATTAATCAAAATTTGTAGTTTTATGTTCATCAACAACTGATTTTGTATTTGAAATGTAATAACTGCCTTTAAAATTATTCGAATTACTAATATTTAAAAAATTCTAATTCTATCTCAAAATATTCAAATAATAATTATTATTAATAATAGCAAAGTTAATTATAAAATAAATAAAACTTTTATATAAATATAACGACTCTTACGATAAATAAAAAAAGTTTAGTAGCCAGTCCAATAAACCTGACCATCAACACATACTTTTCTCCAACCATGCCAGGGTTTGTTAAAATCTTCCTCTGTTAAAGTTTCCATAGATTGAGGTATAAAATTATTTTGTGACTGTTTATCAACTGTGCTGTCTATTTCTTCATCTTCTATATCTTCGTAATGCAACTGTTCATCCATGTAACCAACTATATCGTTCTCTTCACTTGTGTACTTGTTGTACTCTTCATCAAATTCTGGCCTCACAGATTCTTGATTGGAGTCCTCATCTTCCATAGGAGAACAAGTTTCTATTGGTTTAAATCCAATGGATCTTAATCGAGATATTCTGAGACTACTGTCGACTGTATTTACTGGTGCAAACGCCGATTTAAAATCTACAATACAAAAATCAAAATTTATTATTTAGAGTTTCAAATAATAATATAATAATATAATAATATACATAACACTTACAGCTTTTATCAGTGGTAGTAACTTCTGACAATTCTTCTTCATTATTGGATTCTACATCACATGTTTCTAATTTTATATCTTCCAAATCAACCAACTCTACTTTAATATCTGTTTCCGACAAAACATTTTCAGTTTGAGATTCTCCAGTCTGTACAGCTTGATCAACAGTAGGTGCTTCGAGTAAAGTGCATTGCGTCCACACAGAAACCATTTGTGGACGTTTTGTGATTGTTATTTCTTCTACTATTCTGGTATCGGATTTCATTGATTCTTGATCTCTCGATACATTACGAATTTCTTTGTTTATGTTGCGTGATTGTATTCTTCGAGCGTTTATTATTTTTCTCTGAGATATTTCAGATTTGGACAGTCGTTTTTTTGGAGATCGAAGTCTACGGTTTCTTGATCCTCTTATAACAGGATCAAATTTGGCATCAATTATTAAGTTTGTGATTTCACGTCTCTGTTTTTTTAATACACCATTCTTTCTAGTTTTATTTCTAATATAAAATTTATTTCTTAATTTGTTTTCTTTTGAAATCTTAGAATCATCTTGGTCAACCTTTGAAGCTAAAGTGTTATATGCACTCAAGATTGATGATTCTTCATTTTCTAATCCAATCATATTTCCTATTAATATTTTGGCCATAGGATGATATTTCTCCTTTACTATCACATTTACTAGCGCATCAGGAGTCACTGAATCTATACTTGATGAAGGTTCATCTAATGCTTCAGTCTCATGAAATGATTCACAGATATTTTGTAAATTGGGTAGTGCAGTTTGTTGTAGATTTTGTGCATTTTTTGTACTAGAAATTAACAAATTATTCGATTTAAGGTTTATATCTGTAGATGAACATGATGCTACATTGTTATATTTTACAATACTGCATTTTGATGGAACGGTAGGGCTAAATCCATCAACAACTCCTGAACCACTGTATTGAAAACCATTTCCAGTTGTTGAAAAAGACTTTTCAATGCTGTTCATAACTGAATTGCAAGAATCAGCCCATGTAACTTTTTTAACTTTTTTCTCCATAGATTCATTTGTTGTTGATTTACAAATGGACACAATTTTCTCTGAATCTTCTAGATCTGATGAAATTACATTAATTTTTTCTACTTCGTCTTGAGAATATTTTTGAAATAAAGGTGTATATGGATGTGATTTAAAAATTTTACTCAATGTTATAGAAGCAGCTTTTTTTACATCATGCAGTTGGTGAGATGAATCATATAAGTTTGTACGTATTGATAAATTTGTGTTGTACAATTTTGCTGGACTAGAATTAAAGCAAGAACTCATAGAATCAGAACTGGAAACAGATCTTGGTGAACTGTCTGGTGATTCTGGGATAAACTTCTTGAAAACTTGTCGTGATACTATTGCACTCACATTTTCTACCTTTGATTCCTTTTGAACTTTATTATACATATAGTTTTTTGATTTAGGCTCTTGTGATTTTACATTAGCATGACTCCTTGTTACCCTCGGAGAAACATTTTTTTTTAATTTTGAAACTTTTGAAGAATTAGACATTTTTTCTGCCCATGGTGAAAGTTCTTGGTCTAATACTCTTGAAAGTACAAATTTATGATATTTTCTTCCATCTAAAGAGACACCAATCCAATAATCAAGTACTGTATATAAACCATCATATCTGTAACCTGTCTTTGGAGCATATTTATTAGATAGAGAGTAACTCCTTACTACTCTTATAGGAATTCTATTTTTATAACTTAACACCAAAGAATCTTTTGACTTTTTTGTTGAACAATATTCATGGCTTGTAAATGTGAGAACATCTCCTAAATCTATATCATTCTGAGTATTTGAGTTAGATGTACAGATGGATACTGCCCCAAATGGCCCTTCATCAAGATCTTCATTAAAAGGCTCATGTATGCAATCTCTGGAGCAGTCCATTCGAATTCCCCACCATGCACCTGATCGAAATCCAGGTAAAGGTCCATAGTGAACTGTTTTTACATTCTACAATAAGAAACAAAGTTTTAATGCTCAAATATAATTGTTCAATTTATTCACATTTTAAACATCAATGCCTCTTAATATTCTGTTCAATTGAAATCCTATCTAAAATTACATAAAACTAATTCCTAATAGATTGTTTTAAGTAATTTCAAATACACTTTTTAAATGAAACAAACTCAAATAATTTTGTTTAATTTATTAAATTATAAAAAAAATGTAACAACAAAATTAATATAAAAAATAGAACCTAATAATATAGATTTTATAAATATTGCTAAATAATAAAAGTTAATTTAATTTCCTCCTTTAGAGAAACATTACAGCTGTTTTGTGTTTGACGTTCTTTGATCGGAGGCAAAGCAAAAACAAAGGCGTAAGGTTATGTTTGTTCAATAAAATAAACATAAATTCAACCATATCTGACGGCATAAAAAAAATATTTACTAACTTTTAATTTCTCGGGCGAATCCAAGTGCATCCTCTTCTCTTCAAGCGACCTGGAGGCGCACTCAGCATTAAGGCGGTCAAATAGTATATTGAGCTCGTCCTGTCTCCTCGCGTCCACCTATAAGTTCAAATGTAATCAACAATAAATACGTAAACTGAAAAGTTCAAAATAAAGTTGAAAAACATTGAATTTTATTGATAGTGAATTAAACCTCATTTCTAGTTTCAATTTCGCGTAGAATCGTACGATTTTCCTCTGATGTATTGGGTCGCATTCGGACACTCTCAATACTCGACTTCGCCATTTTACTACTGTCGTCGTTTTCGGATCCTCGCCTTACCCTCTCTCCTAGACCCCCACTGATAGCCCTGCACGCACATACATGTTTGTATAAAATGTGAGAGAAGTGGAGAAGGGGAGATGCTCCAAGTTCGAGTTTTATATATATGCTGACTGAACGCCATTCGTGTTGGAAAAGTACTATGATGTGTATACTTCAAAGCAAGGTGCATAAGACAATCTATGTATGGTATCGCAATAACTCTGAATTGATGAATTAAAACTCATATTTCATAAAGATTTCTAAATACCCAATACTTGCATCGTTTATATTCTTTCTTACGCTGAATTCGTATGAAAAAATGAAAAAGTTAAGCTTGAAATAATCTGAAGCTTTACATGCGGTATATAAAAAAATAAAAAAAGTGCAGTAAATGTTTATTTACTTCCTATAATATAGCATAAGCTTGACTAAAAAATATTTTAACGTATTCAATGTTTTTCCTATTGTATTTTTAATTTAGAAAACCGAGAATAAAGTTTTTATCAGTGTAAATTCGCTTATTATTTATTTGTCTATACGATATTTTTTCTGAGTTTACAATTGCAACTCTTACATAATGAATTATACAATAATTTAGATGTATTTGTCGCTTTATCGGGAAAAGCAATGCTGTTATAATTAGAAAAAAAACACGAAACTTTAAGCGTCGAAGCCGTCGACAATGCAACAAAGCTGCAATGAAATTTTTATCGGGAGAAAATTAAAAAATAGATTATGTTGGTACCGCTTGCCAAATCCTAGCCCAAGCCTACGTTCACGCTCTTTGGGCTGCACGGTGCAGCCGCCTGGTTACACCTACAGCATCACCTACGCTACACATAGGCTCGGCGGCTGGAGTGTATCTGTGGATCGGCCTCATAAAATCAGACCGCTTCTCATCGTTGCATCGAGTACCGCGGCGGCGGCGGCGTTGGTGTCCGAGGTGGTCCGACGGCTGCGAGAGACAGTGGCTAGCGTGTGACAGATTCTCGCAATGCACAGCGCGGGCAACATGGCGAACGTTCGGGATAGCGACACATCGTTGTGGCTTCACAACAAGCTTGGTACGTCGAACGACAGCTGGACCGGCAGCTCGATCTGCTCGCAGTTGAATGCAGAAGTCCTTCGGAATATCAAGGACTGCTTCCCGGACCTCCAGACCCAGGTCAAGTTGAAACTGCTGCTTTCCTTCTTCCACATACCCAGGCGAAATGTTGAGGAGGTACGTATCCCATTACTTTCTATATAGATACTTGGGACGGGTTTTTTTGGGATACGATTCTTTATTGTTTTTCAAATCGAGGTAGATCCTTGTTTTTCAATGGGAAAAATCGTACGAATCATTATAGTAATAAGAGCGTACCCATTTGAGGTTAGATTACGGGGCTCCGGGATGATGGTGATTTCGATGTGCGCGCTTAGTGAAAATAAGGAATACGCGTGTCGAGTACTCGGTACTTTTGTTTGTTACGTGCACTCAATGTTTTTTGAATGCGCAGTAAATATAAATTGCAATTTAATTGCTTTTAATGCATCTGCAGGGGTACAATTTTTTCAGTACATTATGATTGTATATTTTGGCGCTATACTTGCATCATGTGCTTGCGGTGATTTGTTTGTGGTCATTTAGTTAGCCTTTTATTGGTGATTTATTTTCATTTTTTATGTAAGGGAAATCAATGCACTTCAAAAGTAAATAATATCTTATATTAGATCGTTTTAGGTTTGTTTTAATTATTTGTTAATATAATCATGATAACAATTAATTGGATTAAAGTTTATATCAATAATTCATAATTTTTATAATCTTATTCCTATGGAAACAAAGTACAGTTAGTGATATTAATGTTATTAGGCACAGTATTGTTGTAAATTGTGTACAAAAAAATTTTTAAATATCAAAATTTATATTTATTTGATTTTATTTTATAAAATACTGCAGTAATGTACTACTTTTTAAACAAATACTTTTGATTCTTAATATAATGAGAGTTGAAATATATTTCAAACTTAATCAATATAAATGTTTTCAGTGGCGTGTTGAACTTGAAGAAATTATTGAAGTTGCATCTTTGGACAGTGAACTATGGGTTTCAATGTTATCCGAAGCGATGAAAACTTTTCCTTCAACTGGTTCTTTAAACACAGACATCTCGGATCTTGATGAGCACCGTCCTATATTTGGAGAACTTGTAAATGATCTTCGAAAGTTATTAAAAAAACAAAATGATCCAGCTATGTTACCACTTGAGTGCCACTATTTAAATAAGACTGCCTTAACCTCAGTTGTTGGCCAGTTGCCTTCACCCACAAAACATTTTACACTGAAAAGGAAACCAAAAAGTGCTGCCCTTAGATCAGAACTGCATCAAAAAAGTTTGGATGCAGCTAACAATATGAAAAAGAGCACTGCTCCTACGGTACCAGTTAGAAGTAGAGGAATGCCAAGAAAAATGACAGATACAAGTATTAACTTAAAATTTAAATACCATTGAGCTTTTGTTGTATTCTCTTATTTAATTAAATGAATCATTTTTTTTAAAATTAGCACCATTAAAAGGCATACCTAGCCGTGTGCCAACCTCGGGCTTCCGTTCCCCCACACTGACGACGTCTCCTATGACGAATCGTACACCGATTACAAGCAGAGTACGTAAAGACGGTGGAATCAAACTGTTGGATATAAATGAACAACCACTAGGCTACGCGCAAGCAAAACGCCGCAAGCGCTTACAGGAGATCGAAGAACAGCAGAAGAAGGCAGAAGAGGCAAAAGTTGCGGCGACAGTACCTACCCCAGCAACACCTACTACCGAGGCTTCGACCACACCCGAGTATGCACAAGGACTCGCGCCTATCACTACACCTGTGGCACCTGTTGTCACTACAGTTACCACTACTGTTCTACATCAACCTTACAGTACACCAATCAGTACAACAGTGCCAATTGCTGTTGTAACACCCATTCCACAACCTCGTAAGTTTTTCGTTTGTAATCTCATGAATTTAATTAACTTTTCACAATTTTTTTCTCGAAAAGTATTTCTTTTAGCATCTTTTTAATTTTAGAAAATAATTTTATGTTAGCAATTAAAAAAATACCTAATATCAAATTTTTGTTTCAGCTACCATAACACCCACAACACCAACTGCTGTTATAGTATCAACGCCTCCTGTTATTGCCCCTGTTGAGACACAACCAATTACAGTACAAACCGTTAGGCAACCACAAACAGTCACTCAAATTCGTATATCATCAAATACTCAACAACAAGCTAATTCGGCAAACACAAGAAAAGGATTAACACTTACGGTAAAAATATTTTTTAAATACAATATAATTAAAATTACTTTAATTATTTATAAAAATGTAATTAAAGTATTTATTGTGTACTATTTGGTTTTATCTTTTAGAGGGAACAAATGTTGGAGGCTCAAGAAATGTTTAGAACTGCCAATAAGGTTACCAGGCCAGAGAAAGCTCTCATTTTGGGATTTATGGCTGGTTCAAGGGGTAAAATTTTTATAAACTGGTTTAAAAATCAAATCAATTTCTGTTTTTTGCTTCAACTTGGTTAATTTTTTAATTTTCAGACAATCCTTGTCCAAAGTTAGGTAATATTGTAACAGTGATGCTTTCCGAAAATATAGAAGAAGTCACGCAACCCGATGGTACAACTGTGTTAATGCAAGTTGAAACGCATTTCCAAATGAACTATACAAATGGAGAATGGAAACGTATTAAGAAAAATCGACGTATCGTCAATGATGAGTCTGCTAGTATGGTTACAAATCATGTAGACGTTCCAACTAAATAGATCTTTTCCAATGTTCAGTTTTTTTGTTTTGTTTTTCTTATTTCTTATCAGTTTGATGCGAAGTATTGACATTATGAAGCATGTGAACCTTTAAAAAATTTATCTTCTATTATAGATTTCATATATTTATAAAAGTCTTGTTCACTGAAATATACTTGTATATATTTGACTACATAAACATTCGTGATTCGACACGAAAATGTTTAAAAAATTGTCGGAAATTTTTTTATAAATATTTTCAAACATTATTGCGTATGTAATTTTTTGCGATTTCGTCGAAATAACATCTTTATTGTCTCTTGTTTTAAGGTTTAACCGATATTCAATATGTAAAAAATGTAAATTAAGAATCGAAATCTGGCTAAGGTTATGTTATTGCTTACAGTGAAATGTTCGATTTAAGCACCTCGCCTAATTCCGAATAAATCGAGAATAATTTTGTAAATATATTATCTTGCAAGAGTTATTTACCTTCTTAAGAAATCGTTTATGAAAAACTAAGAAGAGCTGAGTTATAACTTGTAAAGTATGAAATGTATTGATTAGATGGACAAGGACTAGGGAATTGAAAGAAATGCACATAGTTCTTAAGAGATAAGTAAATATAAAATATTACTTCAACATGCAGATATATATGATAGATAATTATAAATTTACATGTTTTTTGAACTGGAGAATAATACTAGTACTATTGTTGTTACAAAATGTATTGATTAGAACAATTCATCGTAAAACCATCTTTTATGTACGAATAAAAAAATTGTAAATTTTATAAATTTAAAAGCTTGTATATTAGATAAATAACTTTTGACAGCTTGTAATATGAAAATATAGGATTAAGATTTATCAATAATGTTTGTTTAAAATTCAGAAAACATCTTATGTCGATATGCTTTTTGGTGGACATTACACAATCTGAGAATAGATTCTCTTTGTACAATCAAAACATAAAAACTTAAAAAAATTTCATGTATTTTTTTATATTAAAAATATCAACCAATTGTATATGTTATTTACATTATGATGTAAACTACCAAATGAAAAAAATCAAATTGTTTAAAATATTCAGTTGAATTTAAACAAATTTTTGTTACAATAAAAATGATTTTCCAAACAGAAGTTTACGTTTATAGACATTCTTTTTTAAATATATTTTTACCAATAAGGTATGAATCACTGATTTAAGTGTAAAAAATTGTGAATTAATTAGTGAATGCTTGTCTTATTTGCACATTGTAACCGCACCAATGAGTGACTGTGAGATTAATTTTCATTTGTGAAAACTGAATCAACTATGTAATCAGATCATCCAGAATTGCTATTTACTGCTATTTAAATTTATTTGCAGTTGGTAAAAATCTATTGATCAAAAAAACTTCACAACCTAAATGATTGAATGCGATAATTATTGTATTTGTTAACTTTTAAACAGATCAATATTTTAATTTTAAATATTTAATGACAAATATCAGAGCAAGTATATTGTAAAAAATAAATTATCGTGGGAGTTAAAAAATAAGATATGTTATAAATGTTGCAATATAGTAAGTGTAACACGATAATTTAAATCAGTTAAGAAATAGTTTACAGTCAAAAGTTAAATTATTTTAAAAGCAAAATGTAAAGAAGACTTAATGAAAAATAGCTTGCAAATTTTTCTCAGACGAGATTTTAAATAATGAGCGTTTTAAATCTAAATCGTGAAATAAATTAAAGTGTAATCGTGAATACTATAAATATTATTAAAGTACAACTGCATAAAAATATTTTATACTATATTTTTTCACAAGGCGCCCTCTTACAGTTGAATATTATCTAAAAGATTTGTGCGGCACAATTGCTCAATTTCATTATGTTGATTGCTCTGCTTTAAATTGCGGTAAGTTACAGTACCTAAGGAGTCCTATCCAGTTCTATCACGGTCCTATACAGCATAAACAGTATATAGGCTCATGCACCGCTATTTGCGCCTATGAAAAGCTTTTAAATTAATATTTCATTTTATAATTATCTAAAGTTTCTACTAGTTTCAATTTTGAATTATTTTTGAAATTTGATTGGTACATTTATCATGACTATTGATAAATAGTATATCACGAAGCCGGACGCATTTGAGCTATAAAGAGTTATATAATTTTCATCTTGTATTTTTTTCACTGTCACGCTAACATATATATATATAAAATGTCACGTTTATTGAAGAATCTAATACCACAAGTCAAGAAATTCGTAAGTTTTTAATTAAAGTGTATTTTCCATGTATTTTACTATTTGCGAAATGTAACAAAATTGAAGGTTAGACCACATTAAAATGCATTGATTTCTTCAGGTAACAACAGCTACTTCGCCAGCAATAAATGTTAATAAATATAATTTAAAAGAAAATACTCGATTTTTCTCAGCAAGTTCTAAATTATTATCAAATCTTCAAATTTCCTTGCCAGCACCTGAGTTTTCAGGGACTGCAGTTGTTAATGGAGATTTTAAAGATATAAAGTTAAGCGATTTTAAAGGAAAATATGTTGTCCTGTTTTTTTATCCTTTAGATTTGTAAGTGTATCAATCAATACTAATTATTATGTAGATTCAAAATTTTTAAACATTGCAGCTTATTTGCTGTGCTTACATAAAAAGAATTTATGTTAATATATTTTTATATATTCCAGTACATTTGTTTGTCCAACCGAGTTGATTGCCTTTAGTGAACGAGTTAAGGATTTCAAAGCTTTAAATACACAGGTGATAGGAGTCTCAACTGACTCTCACTTTAGTCATTTAGCATGGATTAATACACCTAGAAAAGAAGGTGGTTTAGGAGGCGATTTAGGTTATCCTTTACTTAGTGATTTGAGTAGAAAAATTTCGATAGCCTACAATGTTCTAATTCAAGATCAAGGCATAGCATTGCGGGGTCTTTTTATCATTGATACAAAAGGACTTTTGCGACAAATTACTGTGAATGATCTCCCAGTTGGTAGAAGTGTAGAAGAGACTTTGAGGCTTATAAAAGCATTTCAATTTGTTGAAAAGCATGGAGAAGTTTGTCCTGCTAACTGGCAACCAGAATCTAAAACTATCAAACCTAATCCTAAGGAAAGCAAAGAATATTTTAGTTCAGTGAATTAAAAATAGTAATCTAAATCTTACTTTACTTGTGCTGTACCTTTTATATTTTCCTAATTGGTAAACTGAACATTTCTTATAAAGGCATTATTTTCTATATTTTTTATACTCTAATGAATGTTATTATAAGTCTTTAATGCTGCTAAAGTGTTTGATAAGAAATATAGTTTTTTGTAATAGCATAATTGGAATCAATATTTTTTATTTTTATTCTGGCCTTTCTTCAAAATTGAAATACAAAAACCAAAAAATGAATTTAAAAACATTTTACAATTATTAAAAATTAGTAAACTTGATGTTAAATAGTTTGTAAATGTACCAAATTTAACTGGATAAATTATATCTCCTTTAGTTTAATAAATGAGAAAATTAGATTTATGATAAACAGTAGTATTATCTTTTCAATATTTAGTATCTTGGTAAGTTTATATATTTATTTTATCTTCTCAAAAACTGAAAACATGTATAGAGCTACATACAACTATAACTATATTGGATAATAAATATGAGGGAAAAATAAATTTACAAGTTTTGTCATAATATCACTAGGATTTTCTTCATGGTTCTAAACTAAGATTAAATTAAAAATAAACATTAAATCAGGATATGAATTAATTAATTTTTACCGTAAAACTATTCGGTCGTTAATATCGTTATTAGTGAAGATAGGTAATATATGTTGAACTGGCTTTAAATTCTCTAGTTTTTAAATTCTATTTATTAAGTCATGAATTGTAATTATCGACCGCTACCATTGTAAGTGTTATTGTAGACAGTAACCACAACAAATCTGATATAAAGATTACCGAGGTTTATCAAATGTCCGACATACTTTGACCATGTTCTCCTTTTTATAAGTAGAAAAAACGGTCCCCTTGCTCTCAGTGTATCGAGCTTTTACTAACAATCTCCAACGCAAATTACGAAGTCTCGCGCGTAAAGAAGAGAAAAAGTACAATTTTCACCGTGATATTCAAGCAGAGAAAAATAAACCCGAAGCGATTAAGCCAGCACCAGCGGGAAATCTCGACTAATTAAGTGCCCCGCAGTCTTCGGCTACACACGCGCGCAAATCGCGTGTGTAGCCAAGTCGCGCGAGCATATGCGAGAAAGAACGAAAGGCCGTGGGTGAGCAGTCGTCGTTCATAATGGAGGGAGGAAATTGGGTACCGCCCCGGCACTGGCTTTTATAATGATTCGCGCACAAATGCCCTGAATGGCGATTGCAATCGGCTCCCGAGACTCGCGAGATTTGCCTCTTTTCTCTCTGCATGTCTCTCTCTCTCTCTTTCCATCTCTCTTCCCCTTTAGTGCTCGAATCGGGAGTCGCGCGCGCGCTCGGTTGAGACGCGGAGGAAGGGGAAACGGATAATCCGGAAGAGTCTTTTGGGTGACTCGATCTGCTATTGCTCCCGCCGCCACAAAGAATCAAATCAACCGGGGCGAGATTGCTCTCCCTCTCCCCGCTATTCAGAGGAATAGGGCCTCTGCTGGCTGCGACACCGGTGTGTTCTTTGCGCCCAGAGATTGAAGTCAAAACGGAAAAGAGAAATGATAATGGATGTTGACGGACGCAGAGAGGGAATTCACGAATGAATTAAACGGAACGTTTCGTCGGCAGTTCGCTTTTTGATTCGCTCTTTGAGTTAAAAGTTGACGGGATCTATTATACGACAAACGCGAAAATCAAATTCGACTCGTGAATTTGATTCGGAAATAAGATCCATAACGACTTACCAAAGAATGTTGAATGTTTAAACAAATAGGAGAACGAATCAGCTAATTTTTTCAGTATATTGTTTATCTTACATTATTAAGCATGTTTAATTGTATTATCGTTGTTATTATACATTTGAATTGAATATTCTTCTTATTCATTCCAATTATTCTATGAGTGAAGTTCCAAATCTAAACTGTCTACAAACTTAGATTTAAAAAAATGAACTATCGTGTAGCCAAATAAACATTACATATTACTGGTTCGTATGTTTGTAGGCCTCATGTTTCTAGATAAAGCCTTGAGCACAGAATATATTATCAATGAACGTGTAATAAATAGATAAGATTGATTATCTAACTATACCTCAAGTAAAGCGATGTCTCAAGTCAGTCGAATGCTTCATCGCTTAATTTAATTCTTATATAAATAGGTTATATTATACTCTACGATTCTATTACGATTATTAATTTTACCCAGACCATATTTAATTCTTTTTAGAAATATAATATAACGTGGTAGTGTGTAATTACAGTGAAATTTAGAATCTTAGAATGGAGGTTAGTGCGCATAGACTACATTAAAATTATATGAAAATATCTGTTTTTGCATAAATATAACAAAGTTGATTGTAACTATAGGATTCACTGACACCAGAAAAAATAGAAAAGTATATGACAGAATGTCTTATTGAAAATGGATTAGATCCAGGTAAATAAACAAAATATTGCAAGATAATAGAATAATACAGTAATATTAAAATTGAATAAATTAGTATTGGCGTATTTTAATACGAGTAGATATCCACTTATATTATAACATTATTGTAAAAACAAAATATATTTTATGTGTACAATGTAGATATAATAGGGAGTAGGAAAAAGGATGTTAGATACCCTACCGAGGAAGAGGCAAATTGCTTATTAGCTTGCATGAATATAAAAACAGGATTGGTAAGTACACAATGTAACTTATACTGTATACAGTATTTTAAAATTGCATTAAACTACAACTCAGACATTTCAAACTTATTCATATATTTTCTAAAGATGAATCGAGACGGAATTTACAACGAGGATATCCTTTTCGCAGAAGCTAAAACTCCTGAATCGAGGTCGGCGATGAAAAGGAAATTCGACGTAGTATTAAAAAAATGCAAAATTGAAGGTAACATTTTAGTGGACAATTATTCTCAACGAGTCACAACTTATTCATTTTTCTCCTTTCTTACTATTTTTTGCAGCTGGGACAAATATTTGCAAATTGGCCGCTTGCATCAACAGACAGCCGCGTGACTTTTTCTTGTGAGATTGGGAAGGAATAGGATCTCCAATACGAGGCGATTTATCTAATTATATAAATACTACTTCGTACAGCCATACAAAAGAATCTACAGAAGTGTGACCTTGATCAATCACTCTAAAGGCAATAATTATACAGAGCACGGCATCAGGAGACACTGCACCAATTGACGGATCTGTAATCATAAAAAAATCTCGGTGTACGGCGTGTCTTACGAATGCGGATATCAGGTCACATTAATAAGGACAAATTGACAAGGCGAGCTGCGCGACGTCGGCGAGGAGCCGTCAAGGTCCCCGAGTTTTCCCCCCCGATTAGTAGCAAATATTCATGAGACGCGCGGGCCACGTCGAATAAGGAAGAAATCCGCCCTCCGAGGTATTCCCCTCGGCGAGCTTATTATCCGAAAGACGAAGACGCGGGCGGGAGGCGGGGCCGAGCTGCAGCGAGCTCCCCCGAAGGACGGGATAAAGCGTGGGGGGGGGAGAGGCCGGGGGCATTTTCTCGGTTAAGGTAAAACGAGGAGGTGGGTTGGCTGAAAAGCGACGCCGCAGATAAACGGCTGATCCTGTAGCTTTCGCCACCGCGCCTCCCGCCCGTCCCGTCTCGAGGCGGCGCGCCTCCGATCCAATCCTGCCGCGGGAGTCTCTCAGGACTAATCATATTCCTCTCCGGCGCTACCGCCCGGGATACGCGTGTATATATCTATATACACGTCGCGTCTTTTTTCCCCCGGCAGCTCATGCCGCGCATTGTTTACACCTCGCCCCCGGGATATCGGTGCTTATTGAGGTTCTGTCTTCATAGCCGTTGAGTATATACTGTTGCCTGGAGATTGCGAGAGGCCTCGGAAGGCTATATGTGGCTTGATTTCACTGGGGGATAGTTTTCGGTTGCGGATCCTTCGACGCTCGAGTTTTCGATGTTTCGATTAATTCGGACAGAAAAAATGCAAAACGTGTATATTGTTTACTTGTCAATAAAATTGATGATGGTCAGTGCGTGTTTTATTTAATATTTTTTTGATTTAGTGTTGCGATGATGGAATCACGAGGTCATTTCATTATGCAAGTACTACTTTTACAACAAGCTCATTCGTTCATTTAAAATGATTAATTTTTACCGGCGCTTATTTGAAATAAGGATCGTACTGCATTTGCCGAAAATGTATAGCAATATTCGTTTTCGGATTAATATGGGGTTCAATTGGTGATCCTTGAATGGCTAGATGCATATTATTAACTGGATATAAACTATTCAATACTGTATGCGTATATTATGTGTCAATCAGCCTACATTATATTCAAAAAGACAGTAACATAGCAATAATACAATCTAAATTTTTATTTATTTAAAAAATACGGTTTTGAAACTCTTAAAATAGAACGAATGCGATCCCCGTCGGTTGAAAGACCCTCGCAAATCTTCTACCCTATTCTTTGAAGAGATAATACTTTTTGGAAGCACCCTGCGAACGTACACTGAAATATATTCGAGGATCCAAATGCTGTAGTGGCGAGCGGCTTTGCCGTCTCCCAAGTGTCGCATAGGGGTCAACATGTTTCAAGAAAAAAAAAAACGAGCAGTGAACTTTTTACTCCACCGCGTGCCCAAGTAATGTGATGTATGTCATCCTCTTTCATGCAAAAAGAAAGCCTCGGAGTCTTTTGGGTGTAAGGCCAGTGGAAAAAGTAAGGCGCCTGGAAAGGGTTCAAATATTTTATTCAAAGCTCCGACCAGGCGTAAAATAAAAATGATATCCTAAATGCGCCCGGCCCGCGTCCTGTTTGTGTCTTGTGTGTCTGGAATCAAACGACTTTGACTTATGCATCACAGGTATACAGAACGCGCCGTGCTATCACGTTAATTCTTTCTTCGCGGTTATTTTTAGCTGATTGAGTCTTATGTATATTATACGATATGTTGATGTTTTAAGTACAATCAATTAAGATTGAAATTTGATAATGCGATGTTTAAATCTCTTGCATAAAACGTAAATTTAGAGATTGAATTTTTGAAGATGAAGCAGGAAAGCAACGTTGGCGTTATAAAAAGAAGGAATTTCGTAAAGTAATTTATACAATGATCGTTGTATCACGTCAAAATAAGAAATATTTTGATGCAAATATAAACACAATAACCCCTCACGATACCTTTCTAAACGGTATGATCATTACTCATAAAATCGTATCAGTCAAAATCCTACCGCAATAGAAACAACCGCACAAATGATTGAGTTTTAAAAGGGGAGGACTGCACTATTTGAACGGGCAACAGAGTAATTTATGGCCAAGGAGTGGTCAGTTGGGGTACAGGGTTGGGGACGTCGGGGAGCGATTGGCAATTGTTGCGCTCCACTCGAATAATCATCGCTCGACCACCGGTTTTACTAGTGGTGTCATCAAACTTTATACCTTACCTTTTATTCAGCCAAGGTCGTTAAACGTTAATAATGCAGCCGAACACTTTGGCCTGGCGTATATTTTTTTTTTGCCTGATTAAAAGTATGACAAAAGTAAAGGATATTCAATGCGAAAGCATTAAACAATAACACACGCGATATTGCGGGTGAAAAAAAAAATTACTCGTTTATGCCCGCGCGCATTTCATTTCATTTTTGATTTCGTACATATTAATTGAACGAGCGCGCACACATTCAAAAATATATAATTTTTACGCGTTTGTCGCGTCATTCGTGTTCGTGTAATGGGTTGTGTATTAAAGTAACAATGGCCCGATATACAGATGCCGGAACATGAAAAATATTTTTATTAAAAATTTTTTAATTTTAACTTAACGCGCATTACGCGGGTGAAATAATCACGCGTTGAATAATGCCGTTATTATTGCCCGAGTAAAAATGCTGGGGGCATAAAATTTTTATATTAATTTTTTCGTTATTAATTATGACGCATTAACTATTTAAAGGTTTAATTAAGGCTCCCCGCGCGTATATCAACTGTACACATGCACTGATAATGGTAATGCTCAGTAACTTTAGGGTCAAAATCGCGTAATTAAGGTAAATGCGGTAATTAACAAAAAAAAAAAATATATATATTCTTTTTTATTACTTGGCGCTACCAAAAAAATTCTTTAACCATCAAATCTCTTTTAATAGATTCCCACGCGTGTATATCATTATACATTTGTTTATCCAGCCTCCCGCCTCCGCGCGCAAGAACACCGAGCACACATATATGTACGTGTATAACGTCGAGGCGATTCGCGCAGGGTCAATATAGGTATTATTGTGCGCAGACTCGGGGCTTGTGTCCATCGCGTCGAGGAAGCCGAGCCGCCGGCGTCCCGGGACCCCCGACTCGCGCCCCGCCGGGGGGCCGACAAAGGGGGGAAAGTGCGGAGGGCCGGCGCGCAACGCCGGGGGCTGCGGTCGTCAGCGCGCGGCGGACTATTTAATTTTGTATGGGCCAGGGGCGCGTTGACCAACACCCGCGAGTCCTCCTCGGGAATCGCTCGCGGGGCCGGCAATGGAGTCCTAGCGCGGACTAATTAAAAGGGGCCCGGGGGCTTCCGCAGCCAATTCGGCTTTTTGAATGTTTTCCATTGTTTCCGGTGTAAAATTTTATAACGCCTCGTAAAATTTATGCGAATTAACGGGGCCGCGCGCTTTCGAAGTACCCACCCTAGCAGTTTTTTATTTTTGAGCAAATGGAATGTTTTATCAAGCGAAAATTATTGAAGAGGTAACTAAGCTAAATAAAAACCTGGTTTAAGAATAACTCATGATTTCGTGATTAAAGTCCGTCTAATTTTAACGCGATAAATAACTTTGGTTTGAAAATAGAGGGTTGTACAGGAATAACGAGCATATGTGCATTGCGGCATAGGGCGACCCTATATGCTTCTGAATTGTATTATAAATTCGGCTTACGTGATTGTTGGAGTTCAGTCTCTACTGGTCTAAATCTGTTAATATTGCTCCCGTAGTCGACGTTTCAACGCACAACATCATGAGTCTCAAATCGGAAGGTTAGACTTGTTTCGCGATCCACTTATTCTTCATTACGCGTGTAGTACGAATAATCTTCTCGATTTATGGCGAATCAAATAAAGGATTTCCTATTTTTATTTTACTAATTATGATATTGAAATAATTTCTGTGCTTTTTTTCTAAGATTTTTGAAAATTTAGTAGTTTGACGGTTAAAACAAATTCTAAGATACAAATACCAAGATCAATTACACAGTTTCAATCTTCTGTTATATACAAATGTAACAAGCGAAGCCTCATACGCTGAAGCTGAACGGTCTTACACATGAATAATAATTCTGACAATTTATTGTATAATGGCGAATTAAGAAAGTCTGCAACTGCGACAACTGCTGTTTTGTGGTTGCGTTGTTTCTTGTATACATAACTATAACGATGGTAGATCTTTCGCGATCATATTATAGATAATATTACATATTTTTATTGATTATTACATCACAACAGTTGAAGAAATTGAAGGATACAATGTGGTAATTGAACGTTATTCACTTTGAAACAATTTAAATTGAAAGTTTGATTAAATTAAACTTGGTTTAATTTATCATGATAAAATTGGTTATCATGTCTTTTTAACGAATAATTCTCATATACTGCAGTATTGCTATACATCATCCGTTTGAAAAATGAGCTTTAATGCTCTTCCACGGGCACATCCTCGGGCATACCTGTCGCGATAGCCTTATGGATATTACCCATCGTCTTATAATTTTGCGCGTTATATATTCGGAAGGTTCGTCTTCCCGTTATTCTCCAACCATCCTGCGCTCCTCACTTTGCCTAGGATGTTCCAAGGAAACCGCCGCTCTCGGTCTACACTCGCTGCCTATGCCTACCGCGACAAGCAATAAGCGGCCGGACACCGCGAGGACGACAGGGCGTAGGTCAAGAAGATTTCGTCACTCTCGGCCGGGGGGGGGTGAAAAATGAGGGGGCGGGGGTCGGCGCAGCCGGGCGATCGGGCAGCGCCGGGGCTTTGATTACTTGTTTTAATCTTCCGACTGCCGAGCCGGGCGAGCATCTGTCACTCAGGGCCGTAATTGCGGCCCCGCGCGCCTACCTTGATTCCCGGCGCGGCTTTTTTTTTTCCGGCTCTTGTCGCCCGAGTGCGCGCGTACACACACACACAGACACGCGTTCTTTTATGAATCGCCGGCCTCGCGGGAGGTACAGGGGCCCAGGGCGCGGCTCCTTACGCCTGTACATGTAATCGGCCGGCGCTTCAGCGCCGGTGCACTTTAATCGGGCATCGCAATGGGTTTTTTCAGCCGCTAACGCGCCCAAAGCGCCGGGTGTATCAATTAATCGATTGGGCTCGGCTGCGGCCGCGCCGCCACTGCGAAAAAAAAGTTATTCGCTCTTCAAGCTCTGTATGTACAATTGATACGCTTTCGAGCGCGGCTCTTTTATCCGAGCATTTTTGTTATCAATATATACGAGCGAGTCATTTTGACTTTTGTATATATATATATATATATCCGTTTGAATAGGTGTGTATATATACATGTCAAAGATTCGGAGCTGGCGCGCGGCTCGATGCCCGCATACCTGCATTTCGAATCTGCGCCGAAAATATTTATACTTATTAACGCCGATTTGTAGTGGCAATGTGTTGCGCATTGCATAATTGAGTTCCACCAGTCAAAATATGATACAGGAACGCTGATAATTGTAGGTCGAATTGACGATTTCTACGTGGAACTTAAAGCACCAAATCCCCGTGACAATAATCTGAATCAATGAAAGCGGAGCGAGGAATGCAAGGTTAAATCGAGTAGCTCGCGCATTGGAAGACTCTATAATCAGGACTGTGCGTGCCGCTCTGCCCGCTGGATGGGAGTCATATCTCTCAGGAAATCAAGCATAAGTGTTCCTCTAGAAAAATCACACGAATCGATGCCCGCGCAAAAGCCCCGGCAACTAAGGGCTTAGCTCTCCGAGTGGAAAAAGTAATTAGTCGGCCGTGCAATCGGGTCCGCCGCGGCGACACGAGTCCCCCGCGAGGCCGCCCCCACCCCCACCACCCCTTTTTTACTCGGAAGGCCAAAGCAGAGAGGGAGGGGAAAAACAAGGGAAAAAAATAGGAGCGGGCGAAAGTGCGGGTCAGCGGTGCGCGCGGGAGAATCGGAAACGATCGTCCTGCCGCCGTCCATCACGTAAGTATCGCCGGGCTCCCGAGTAAGCAATCCACTTACCTCGGCGCAGGAGCAAAGGAATCCAATCAGGGGGTCATCAGAGATCGATCCGAGATTCGCGACACGGCAAAGCGTATATAAGCGGCCCGGTGTCCGAGGCGCTCGCCTCCAAGTGCAAAGAGAAGCGAGCGGGCGAATGGGGGGGTAAAAAAAGGGGCAAAAAAAGAGAGAGAGAGAGGGAGCTAGGGGGCTAAGAGCAGAGCAGAATAGGCCGGGAAACTTCCTCTTGTGTTGTACGCCTTTGCCTTTCATCCATAGAACCGAGTAGTCTTTGAGAATCGCTTCCGGTTAAATTGCAGCCTGGTGCAGAGTAATTTCGCGTGTTTCAGAGAACCTACCCTCGCTCGCCCCGCGCGCCCTCTCTCTCTCTCTCTCTCTCTTTCTGCCTTTCTCTCTCGCTTTCCTTTTTCTCCGCCCCTCGACTAGGGATATTAAAGCTCCTTATGTCTAGAAGTACGCGTTAGCCTCGGCCGAACGACGATTACTTTTATACTTGCGATCGCACTTGATTAATCGTTGATTAGTGACCTTATACAGATCTCTCCCGTCCTCTCTTTCCGTGTCGAGTACTTTCACCAGCAATTACTTATTGATCACGCACAAACTAATTGTGCGGCAGTTGCAAGGGACACAATGCACGCGCGGCTCGCGTACAATCGCAGATTCATCGGGGGATAAGACGCGCAGGCCCGCTACAACCTCACATCTGAAACTGTTCCACCTATCATGCAATCGTATAGATATTTATTGCTTTTACAACAATTATGCACGGATGTATATTGAATTAAAGGTTCGATTGCGATAATGCACGTTGTAACACGAAGGATGACACATTTGAGCGGCGACGCAGGCACCAGCCCCGGATCATTTAATGCAGGCAGCTCGAGGGCAGCGGCAAAGCCCGCCACGGGAAGAAAAAGCTGCTCGAGGCAGGCGCTGCGGGAAAAAGAGCCGGTAGTCCCCCGGACTCGCACACACACGTATATATAATCACGGCGTATTGGCCCGCGCGAAACCGTCCGCTTATTACGGCTTTGGCCCCGGGAGTCTCCCGGCGGCCCGGCCGCTCAAAGCCCTATTTTTTTAATTAGGGAAAAACGATCTCTTTAGATTTCATCGCGCGGCCCTCGAGCCCCGGGCCGCTTTAATCAGGATATTAAAGTGGGCGCCCCGGCGTCGCCCGCCCGGGGCTTATCGCGCGCTCGCGCACCGCGCTAACTGTCCGACGGGCTTGCCGCCGGGAGGCGCGGCCGAGGTGTGCGCGATCTTCCCGGTGGTGGACGCCTCTCGCTGCTTTCCTAAAAGGTAACTAAATCAGGGGATTTGGGAGAAAAGGGTGTAGGATCTACCTGTGGGAAATTCGTATTGGCGCGTACAGGATATATATATGTCAATTGTTCAATAAATTGTATTGTACGAGCTGTGGATTCTGTGTAGTTGTTAATTGACCTCATACTCGATCGCCTTAATTTATCTGCGTGTACATTTTGAGGCTCCGCATAGCTGTGCAAGTAGCTTACCTGGGAGGTCTGACGGTACTCGTGTTCAAGTCACTTGACTAGTCGTGCATACGATACTTCTATCGGGCTTGAAGTATATTCACGGTCGAAGGCTAAGTCAACATTATGCATGTACACAGTGTGTACACATTTACACGCTGCACGCATTGCACACGAGCAAATACGTTAAATGGTATCTGTAAAAAGGAACCGGGTGTACTTATACTGGTTGAAGGGAGGCCCGGAGAATTACCTTAATACTCGGGCCGCAATGGAACTCGATAAAAGGAAAGGGGTGTTGGATGTAAAGCTTGCAGGGTTAATTTATGGGGCGTCGAGAGAGGGGAAAATCCCTTCTAAAACTGCGGCCCGGGAAAGGTAGGAAATTGCGGGCGGGACGGGGATGCGAGGGTCCCTCATTAAGCTGAGGCGCGCGGCACTTAGCCCCGGGGTTCTCGTCAGTGGGCCGCGGGCCGCGCCCCATTACTCGCTCCCGGGCGCGCGCCCGCGTCTCTGGGGGTTATTTTCAGTCGATTATCCGGCGGGAGCCGGCGAGGGTCAGCGCGGATTGGTCCCCGAGCGACTGGGGCTGTCTATTAGGGGCCGTGAAACCGGCGCGCGCGCGACCGACACACAACCACACACACACGCACACACAGGGGGGGCCCGGCGCATCGATCCCGCGGGTGTGCATGCGCGGGCCGCGCCTCGCGCCGACAAAGGCGCCCGGCGTCTTTGCACATGTCGGGCTGCAGATGGCCGCCCCCGCCGGGGACAATGCAGATCCCCCGCGAGGTGGCTTGGGAGGAAGCCGGGGCGGCCCCCCCCCCCCTATTGTCCCGCGGCCGGCGGATCGCCGCTAATGAAAAGTTTATCGGCGCCTCGATCCTTATCGCGGCCGATTGTCCGCCCGGCAATCGGCCCTACTGCACTGCGAGATTGGATTGGAGGCTGCGTCGGCGGCCGGGCCGCGAGGCCTCCCGGGAATCGCCCGGCGATTTTTGAAGGGCCGATCAAAGGATCGGAGGGCGCATCGGCTTAAAAAGTCGAGGAGGCCGCAATCTAGAGCGCTTCAGGCTGCGGCTATTGTGCGCCTCGCTCGTTTGCTCTAATAACTAATTTCGAATTGATCGGGCGGATGTAAGCCAGGGAGGAATTACTTAGGTGTCTATGGGCATGGTTCGATTGACGACAATAGTTTCGTTAATAACCATTCTATACAAAGCGAAACTGTATTTGATGCAATGTTATGACTGTATACTTCAACCTTTACGCTGAGCAAGATAAAAGTAATGATAAGGATTTCTATTTTGCCCATATATTTATTCTGCAGTCCTGCGAAATTTCGTTTAATATTATATAAAACTCCCTTGTAATTAAGCTATATAGTCTCTGCGGGTGCGGCGCAGTAATAAAATGCACAAATTTATTTCAAAAGAGCAATTTCTAGTTTTACAGCGCGGTGGTATATGTGCTCACTACGATTGAAGTACGTTTTAATCTATTCTAAAGTCTTTGTGCCGTCAAAACTTTGCCTCGCATTTCGTTTTATACTCGGTGGATTCATTTTTCATCGAGTGCACGCGGTAGTCGTTTTTACAATGGCTTTGCTATACGCCGCGTAAATGCTCATGTAAAGATATATACGCGGGCCTTTGTTAGCGAGTACGAATTAGGCGTGCGAGCGCACAAGCGCAAGACGCGTACAAGCACGCGGCTCGCTGATCACGACGGACGCACTGGTGCACTCGCTTTTGCGCAGGCGCCTCCGCCACCGCGTATAACGCGCGAGCGCATTATTACAGCGGCGCCGCGAAAGAAGTTTAATTAATTGGCAGGGGGCTTCGGGGCGGCCGGCCGCTAGGGGGCGCCCCCGGCGGCCCCGCTCCCGCAAGCGTCTCGCGCGAAATCGCGGCCGTCCTTCCCCGCGGGGCCGGCGCTTCGTTAATTAATCCGCCGGCGGCTTTGAGGCCGGCCGCGGCGAAACCCTTTCCCCCGCCGCCACCCCACGGCCACGCACACACACGCGTCTTTTTCGGGGGAGACAATGGCCGCGCGGATGTGTGCCCGTGCCCCGATCATAATTCGCCGGCGGTAGCTTTTTCCCCCGCGGCCCGCGTTCCCGCTCGACTTTTACGGTCGCGCGTCGCGGCCGCTATATATGCGCCAATGGATTGTCGGGTTTCGCTGTGGGGCCCGTCGCCTCGCCCTCTGTATACACCTAAGGCTCTGGCGAAGCGTATTTTTGGACCTTGCTATCCGTTGTTTGCCGAGGAAGATCCAGCGAGGATGCGCGCCGCACGGGACAAAGTCATTCTGCGCCATTGTTTGCTCAAGTGTCATTCCCACCTCGCTGTATTTTTTTCCCCGCGTGCAGGTTGAGTGCTCGCGCGAGGCGGAAAAGGGGCGATCTGATTAATTCGCGCGACCAATTCAATCTTTTGGCGGTATGAGTTTTTTTCTTTTTTTAACTTTTTCGGCCGCCGACTGATCAAGTTCGGTATAATATAATTATTTCCACTTTCCTCCCTTCTTTCATTCCCGGGCTTTTCAGCCGCGCCGCCGTCGCCGCCAACGAGCGAATGGATTGGCGAAATTTCGAATGAGTTTTTTTTTTTTCCGCCCGCGCGTAAAGGGCTGCGAGAGAATGGAGACGGAGCGTGGAATGAAGAACGGGCGGACGTGTTACGTTCGTATAACCCGCCTGGATTTCCCCGATTGATTTTTTTATCCCCCCACCCGGCCCCTGATCCGCGAAGCTATAGTTTTTAAGGTTTCCCTCGTAATAGAGATATTCGTACAAATTGTACTCACTCATCGAGCGGCCCCGCTAATGCTAAGGCACCATTTTTCCGGGGATTGAATTTTGAATATATATACGTACATATAATCGACCTACTCGCTTGCCGTTTGTAGTCTTCTTCATAATTCCAAAATAAATTCCAAAATTGTGTTCGTAATAATAAAGCAAATACCGTTTAAATATAAGATTTTTTAAGTAATTACAACTTAGTCAAATTACCTTACCAATAAATTGTTGCAACGAACAGCTTTTGAATCTTTTATGCAGTTACGTCCGTGATTACAATTTGTAGGAATAAATATTTATGTAGGATGTTGGATTATAATGTGCTCAATGTAAAACAGTGCGTTTATTTCTCGGTTTATTTAGATTGAATTCGTCTCAATTTTATTTGTAACAACATTTTTGTTCGCAATTGTCACGCAAAACTGTGAAATTTAACAAGGAATTTATTCACCAAAGCACGATAAAATGTTTTCACCGCACGCCAATTGAAACAAGAGTTTAAAGCGATCGCAGTGATAGGCGTTTGTAAAAATATAGCGCTGAAGATTTTATTTATTTATTGGACGGTTTGTAATTTCATATCTATACGTTTAAATTAATTATTTTATACAACATTATTTTTTTATTGTTTTCTAGAGCTTATATTATAATTGCATAAACAACAGTCAATCTATTTAGTTTGTAATAATATTGTTATGTATTTTGACGTTTTGACAACAAATTTTCGATATAGTATACAGTTTACAATGAAGATCATGATCCCTAGACATGAATAAATAAATTCTAATACCAATATTAATATATTCGACTATGATATTATGAGTCACAATGCACATAACAAAGAATTAAATATCAGGCGGAGAACTAAATGCCTCGTGCAGTAATAAATCAGTATTACAAGACTAAATTGTACAAATTTATGTACATATAACCTAATGAGGGCAATCGCCAATCATATTGAATATTATTCGATTACAGTCTGTATTTAGTTGAGAAATGTGGTATCACTTCGTCTACAAATTGAGCAGATGATACACGTTTATAAGAGATTTTATTACCTTACCTTTGAGAACTTAAAGATTTTCATAAACCATGATTTATTCAGTTTTGTGTACTCATTCATTTTCCAACCCTCAGAATAATAAACATTGTATGCTACAATAGTATTGTCCCATATTGATATGGTTTACATACAAGTCCATCTTACATTAAGTAGGATAATGTAAAAAAGCACTATATGTAAGAACGAAAAAGTAAAACAAAAGTCTAGTTGGTCAACTATTCTTATTTCTCGATTACACAACAAAATAAATGAAACGGCATAAACGAGTAGGGACAACAAAAGAAGAGAACGATTCCTTTGATTTCGGATTGAGTCTCTTCCATTTGATGCGGAGAGAAAAGTGAAGAGATTAGACAGAGCGACAGACGCGCAAATTGTCGCGGAGTAATCAGGGTGTGGAAAGCGGGGAAACCCCGAACGATATAATTCGGGGGTAACCCGGTGCACATCCAATTTCGCGCGCAGGCACAAAACGCCGCGCATCAAATGGATCCGCGTGCGCAAGTCAAGGGGGAGCTCGCATCGTACCGAGATTAAAAAGGAGAGCGCTCGACTCCCTGCTTTGCTTGCTCTTTTATGCCTCCTGCGCCCTCTCGGCCGCTCCCGGAAGACCGAGTCTCCCACTTTGGATCCAATCTACGCCGGGGAGCGGGTTCCATGTGCGCCGCCGCCGCTGCAGCCGCGCCCTGTGTGTGCAAGCGCGCGGGCCTTCTTATAAACTTCCCCGCGCCCTCGCCGCCCCTTCCCCCCCACCGCCTGTCTATTATTCGGATTTCTGTGTCAGTCAAGGAGGATGCGTCAGTCGACGGCTCGTTGTATGGAGGCCCTTTTAATGGGCTAACGCACAGCCTCGGTTAGCGAATCGAGCAAGAGGTGGATTCGTTCTGCGTGATTTGCTTTTTTCAAGGCGTGCACGATTGGTCGTGTGTTGAACGAGGAGTAAAGTCTTTTCCGGTTGAATTCAAACAAATTTTTTAGTTTAAAAAGTCTAGTGAGCGAGTTTCACTTGGATCCTTGCTGCCCCAAAACTCACTTGGCTGAGTTTCGAAATAAACTGATATAGAGGAGACTCTTACTTGTTCTAATTACCTTTTGAAGTATCTGTATATAACAAACTTTAAGATTACCTTTGGGTCTGAACAATCAGTAGCTGAGCTAACTATATGTCATAATAAATTTATAGTTGCACTTGCCTGCTGCCAGCGTGTACTTTAATAATTCGAAGGTTAAAACTAAATTGGCGTGTACTTGTACAAATGGTGCATGTATTATTGATTATCTTGGTAGAAATCTTGCTTTACTATTTAAAATTAATTTATAAACTTTAGCCGTGGGAATGTTTGTAGATCTGCATACTAGTGCAGTATTTCAATTTACTAATTATCTTGCGTGATTTTTATTATTTTTACAATGTATTTTCATTATTTAAGGCTCAATTTAAATGAGATATTTAATACAAAACATGGTCAATTTTTTACCAAGGTACTAATATAATTTAACGCTTTATATGATCTAATTCCTAAGAGAGACAAAAGTTTAGGAAAATTGAGGTAAAAAATATTTAAAATTTCATATACTTTATTATTGTTATATATATGTATATATACAAATCAAATAATTTGCCTTATGTGAAGCTATTCTCACTTTGTTGTGTACGTAATTTGTATTAAAGATATGGGAAAGATTATATTTGAATGTAACTCATGAGGTATTTCCTTTTATGTTTGTTTTTATTGATCAAAATGCGCAGGGTATTGCACAATAATTAGACATAATGTACACATAAAGCAGTTGCACAATAGATGCAGACTAGTCGACGAATAGAATCATTATCTGGGTATCGTAATAGGATATCAAGTCATAAGTGCATGCTCTGGGTTGAATAGACGCGGCCAAAATTTGGTATTGTTCGGGTACGCGGGCGGGAAAGCGCACCGATTGGTATCTATTACCACCGCGATTGTCCGTCGGCTAATTTGGCCTCTGCGCCGCACGCCCCGGTCCCCGGGCAAATCCGCGGCAAGTACAACCGAAGGACGCAACAATAACGCAGAGCGCGGCTGGACAGCAAAGGCTCTTACGTACACATTGTCCCGGACGGTTGGCCGGCGACTCCCGGGTACGTCGTTTGACGCCGCGGCGACGAGGTGGGGGCGCCTCCTCGCGGTCGTAGCGGGCCGCGAGGCACTTGAGCCTCGCGCTCCCCCCTCCGGGGGGTAGGGGGCAGGAGGGTAGGGGCCAACCGGCGGCCATTCGTGCGGGCGCCGGGGTGTGGCCTCGGCCGCGGGCCGCGAGGAGGCCGCGCGCCTGCGCGCCGTCGCCGCCCCGCCCGCGCGCCCTTTTTTTCCCCACCCCCCCCTCTTCATTCCGCCCAAAAATTGTATTCCATTAGGGTAATTGGCCCGGCGGCGAGGCTCGGGCAGCATAGGAGCCCGCGATAATGGACGCGCGCGGCGATATAAATAAGCCGCGGGCGGGGCGTTAATCACAAGCGGCGTTCCTTTTTTGCGAGGCGACCGCGGGGAGGGGGGGGCGGCTAAGTACGCGCTAGCCGCGGGGCAATTAGTTTTTATTTTCCTAGGGTGGGCGCGCGCGGATCGCCGGGAGGATACGTGTACGAGGTCGCGTGCAATTATATTCGGAAGCGCTCGAGCGGACTGCTTGTGACTCCGGCGATATATATATATACATATAGAGACGAACATTAGAATATGGCCGGCGAGCCCCCGGACGGCGCACCCAACAAAAGGACCAAATCACTCTCATTTCCAGGCAATTGTCTTGCCGCGCATTAAGATAAGAGCTAGAGTGGAACAGCGTGTATTAAATTAAAATTAAATTGCAGATGGTATATATAAGCGGCGAGCGCGAGAGATGGCTATCGCCCTCAAGTTGTTCACTCTTCAAATTAAAATACAAATCATTCCGCCGGGCCATAACAGTCGTCCAAATTAATTTTTTTTTCCCTCCTTTCACCGCTCGACGCCCTCGCAACGAATCGACCTGCCGGCACGGAGGCCCGGCCCGCCCGATCCTATCGGACGGCTCGTGTAAACACGCGCGCGCATATGCCGTGGAAATTGAAATTCCCAGCCCCGAGAACACGTGAATTTGGAAATCGCGGGCAAACTAACGGATACACTCGACCGCGGATAACAATCGCCTCGGCGATCATCGCCACGCGCAATCAATCGGCCGCTTGCCACGGCACGCGCCTCAGTTGACTAATTCACGGGCGGCGGCCGACTGCGTGCGCGACGGCGACATCAGGCCGCGCCACGCGCAACTTCCGTGGAAAGGTTGATTTACCTCCGAGGCGACAGCCGAGATGACCGGCGGGGGGCCGCGTCATCTGGGGCCGTCAGCTGGCGCGGGCCGCGCCCACGGGCCGATCCCGCGGCCGATAGCGCCGCCGAGGTAGCCGATGTGTATAAGTTCGTCGAAAATCGCCCGTCCCCCGGGCGGCTTATATACGCGTTTCGAGAATCGGCCGCAGGCGAGCAGTGGGCCTTTGTGCTGCCGGGCCGGACGACAGGCACTCGCGCGAGGCCTAATGGAAATCCGCGCAGACTTAAGCGCCCGGCATTAGGCGCAGGACAACTGGCTCGGGCTCTCCTTTTAAACTTGGATCGATATATCGGCCGAGTGTATAAAGTATCGAATCTCGTGTCAAATGGAATACAAGTGCCGTGAGTCGAGGATTCGGTCGATAATTATGCTTATGCTAGCTACAATTCCCGAGGAAAAGTAGATACGCGACACACAAACTGTGGATCATTTAATATGAATAATGCGTGGTGTACACTCTCCCTCCCCCTTTTTTTTATCCCGTCTCGACTGATACTTCCCCTCGTCCCTCTGTTGCCACATACAGCACTGGTGTAGTATATACTACCTGCACTTTGGCTCCCTCTCCCACATTCCTCGCGGCTCTTCGCGGAATCTCGCGCACGCCACTTTTCCCGGAGATTCACCGGTTTCACCCGAATAGTCTAGATTGAGCCTTGAGACTACGTCGACCTCGAGTTTCAGCGCAGGAGGAGCCTCGTCGAACGTTGACAAAGCCAGTGTTACAGACGAGCTTACACGTATAACCTCGATTAGATGATTTTTGCGATGCCCAATGTGCGTGACGGTTATACTTAATGCGCATATAAGCGGCCCACTGGCACAACTATTTTTCCGCTCATAATATTTCGCAATTAGCACTTGAAATAAGATTAACGGATTAAATTGAATGCACTTTAGGCCAAGTCGCGCAGGAGAATGTATATTAATTACCATTAATAAACAACGAGTCGAAATGTTTTCATAAGTCGATGATTTATTGATATAAGCATTTAGCCTGCTCGAGCGGGCAATTTGTTTCGTTTAAATTATTCAGATAACGTTAATCCGTTACATTGCGCTTTACGGGAGCGTGCGTCAAAGTAACACCACCGGAGGACCTTGTGCCCACGCGTTTTCTCGAAGGCACCAATTCTCACGGAATAAGTAAATAAAAGTTGTGAATGTATGCACCGCGTGGTAAACGGATTATATGCGCCAATGCTATACGTGTTTATCTACCGGCGCGCGTTAATGGCACCGTAGAAAGGAAAACCGTTCCCGTTAAGTTGCCAATCGAATAAGCACTTCGTAGTAAACAGGTATTCCCCGAAATCATTGAAACGACAGCTGGCCCTAATGAGCTAATCTCGTAAGCAGCCTATTTAATCCAATAAAAGAGCGGCCGAGGAGTGAGTGGGTGGGGGTAGAGGAGTGATTCCCTCCCTACGGAAGACGCCCGGCCCCTGACAAACATTTAAGGCGGGCCCCGGCTAACGACGTCGTTTATCCGTCGGGGGGGCCGGTCATGCGATTCGGCTATTAAGTCCTGCGCGAGTTAATTGAGCCGCGCTTCTTATTTCAGCGGTGGCCGGCCTCCCCCCCCCGCGCTTTCCCGGGGGCGAAAATTAAATGACGCTCTCGTGTTAATTCGATTGACTCGGGCGATAGGAGCCCGGGCGCTATTGTATTGCGTGCCTCTGATTACACGCGAGCGGCTCAATTGGCCCTCGTGTTCCTGGGCCCCGGCGCCTCGCGCCCATCACCAAAATTATTTTTAATCTCGCGGCCGGGATCGCGTCCTCGCCGCCCCGTCTGCCAGCTCCTCTGCCTCGTAGATTAGCCGCGTGCCCGGGGCTGTTTTTTCCCCTGCGCCGCCGGGGATCAGAAAGTGTCTCCGTTGATTAAAAGGTCATTAGGTGGGCGGCGCAGGGGCACAAACATGCACGCTTCCAGGGGTGCTCAAACGTGGAAAAGTTTGATAAACGATATCGCGTGGCAGATCGATGGTTATACGCGCCCAAAATTAATTTACCATTTCAAGTTGGATGTAACTAATAGAGCTGTTTCAAAATCCTGCTTCAAAGCAAAGTTGACTGTATAAATGATTTTCTTAAGAACTAATAGTGTATATGCTCGCGCATATTTAAGGCGAAAACTTGGTATAAATATATTACCGAAGGACAATTAACTGAAGGCGTACAGGCAGTTATATAACGCCAGTTTTTTTGCTCAAACAAGTGCAATGTTGTTGGTGCAGATTATACCGCTAGCCAGTCCACTGCAGGCGGGAAAAAAAATCACCGAGCGTAAAGCAAGACGGGAGAAAAATTGGCTCGGTCGCGGCGCACAAGTGGCTCTCCTTGCGCCGCTCCCCTGTATACCTGGCCGGCAATACCCTCGCGAGACAAGGAGACAGAGGTGGTAATCCAACGCGCGGACGACGTCCACGCGGAAGCCCCGGCTTCCTTCGCCCGGGCGCAAGGAGGCGCCCGCCGAGGGTCGATATGTACGTGTTACTCGAGACGCGGCCCCGTGACGAGAGGGGGACGACGAGCTGGCGCAGTGCGGCCGGGGGCCTCCTCGCCCGTGTGTACATATATATACGTGCCTGCGTGTATCTCCTTGCCGCTGGTTTTCTGCCCGCTTTCTCCGCGAGGCGGTCGGGTTGAGCCGCCGGCGGAGGCGGGCGTCCTTTGTAAAATCGTTCTGCAATTGTAGCGCAGTTTCACCGCGGCATTGGTGTCGCCTGACCGGCTGGTATAGGAGAGAATCGGGGTGAGGGTACTTTGGACGCGTGGTCAGCTGGCACTTTACCCTGCCAATTAAAGGAATAGCAGACATCAAATGAAGACGTTTACGCGTATAACATTTTTACAGGAGAGTGTGAGCGCATAAGTGCCCCACTTCACGTGAAATCCATTATCCAATCTAATTTGCCCGCGCCTAAGGCGATTCAACGGAACAGCGTGAATGGGTGTAATACCCTCCCGTTGGCAGGGGCGTCCCTCGGACCGGGCTCGGTTTTAATTTCATCTTTTGAGGAAGTCGTCGCGGCTATGTAAGGGCTCCGCGACGCCAGTCCCTCGGCCGGTAACAAAGGGCCTCCTCACCCCCCCCCCCAGAAGCCCGCGCGCGCGCACAATCGGAAAAACATCCCTCGCACAATGATAACGTTAAAAAAAAAAGGAGCCGGCCTTCGCGGAAGACCGGGCCACTGTAAACGAGTGCAACGCGACTCCCGGGCCCGCGCCGCCGATCGGCCCGAATAAATTGGTCCACGGAGTCGAGGTGACCGAAACGCGAGATGCATCTCCTAATCCTCCGGGGGCGCAGCTTCTTTCAGGGCCGCCGAGGGCCGGACAATGTCCGCCCGGGCCGCGCGTTAACCCGAGAACCCGGGGCCGCTCCTTCGGGGGCTGTCACCCAACGCGCGCTAATCCGCGGAGTCGCGTGTCCTGATTTCCCCGGAGCGCGCCGTGAGAAGACCGGCCGATGTATCTATGGATTTCTAATGTCCATGTATAGGTGTATTGTATACATGTGTGGTACACGTAGGAGGGTAATTCAATTGCCGGGCCGCGGTGCAGTCGAGCGTCCGCGCGGGGCCGGCCGAGGCTGCTCAACTACTCAGGTAATAAGGAATTAACGGGGGAAACTACGTCAGGCCGATAGTATCTCGACAGAGGAATGCTATTAGGGCATTGCCGCCCGGCCGCCCCGGAGATTGTTCTAATTACGCTTACGTGATGCACGGGACGATAATTATTTATCCATCAGTTATGCTCTCTTTTTTAAAGAAAAAAAAAAGCGTGGAAAAAAAAAAATTGCTTAATCACTTACAAGGATTAATGTCGCGCCTCTCCCCCGGCGTGCGCGGGCTCTCGGGGTACACACATGTATATATATACAGCGACGCATTCAATTAGGCTTTATCGGAGCCGGGCCTCCTACGTATATATATACATCAAAGTATATAACACACAGGGGCCGACTCTCCGAATGATCCTCCGCGTTTAGCGTAGGTCGCGTGCCCCGACGGCAATGAGAGAAGCGGGCCGATATAAGCGCCGACACAGTCTGCGGCAAGCGCATCGATCTCGCGGGGACAATGGCGGCGCGCCTCGGGATAATCAGGCCCGCGACAATGGCCGCGCGCGCCGGGAGCCCGCGATTCCCAAACGGCCGCGGCTTTGCCGGAGCGAAAGGCGCCGGCGCGGAAGACGCGCCTGTATATATGTATCTTGATTGAAAGTGCAGCGGGGAGCGGCGCCGCGCGGCCTGCCCGAGTTAACCTGGAAAAAGAAAAAGGAGAGAGGAAGCGCGGGCTTTTGGAAGGAATATCGTGCCACTTATCGCGCGCGATTGCTCGCGTGCGCACGGGGACCTCGGCGCCGATGCGCTATCGTCGGCCCTGCCCGGCCTTGCCGAGAGCCTTCCTCGGGGTGACTTGGGCCGGCCGTCGGAGGGCGCCTGCATTGCGAGCCCTGCAGTGGAAACTGTACTCGTTTCGCGCTCGCCCGTCTCTTCAAAATCACCAAAGCCAATGCTGCAAACTTTGGCTCTTAACAAAAATTAATACTTTCATGCTTTAATAATTATCGTTTAACTACATTTTTTTTCTATTCCACTATCTACAGTTCTTCTCCCAAACCTTATGGCTAATCCAGTTATTAGAAATATTTTAGTTTGGTAAATGATTAGGGTGTCTAAACGCATTGTTTCACAAAACACCGAAAATCTCCCAAACTCAATATACTTTTTAGAATTTCTTTTTATCTATTTCTTTTCCTTGTACAACAAAACTCCACGCAGCTACCTTACAATCAATGGCCAGGCGCCTAAAGTTCACCTTAATTCCGCAGTCGGCGATCGACCTAAGAGGATTGTCGCAACCGTCACGACACTTTTTAAGATTCCTCTAGCAGAGGCGTTCGCCTAATAGTCAGCCCCTTTTTTCCGGATAATGTCGAATTAAGGGAGTTTGGGGAAAACTAGTGGGTCCGTTACGGAACGGTATTAACATTTTTCTTCGAACTCTGCGACTTTTCTTCTCTCAAGTTTTCTACCTTGTCTAGAGCATTTATCAGCGCTCCAAATATTAATTGGTATCACCACTGCTATCTTTCTTTGGAAGAAAAGACTGGATTCTGTTATAACTATAAGCAGGAGGTAGCTCCTAGAACGTTATCAAAGTCCACGATCGGAGACCTGACACTTTTCTCAATGGAGATTATATCCGGGATAAAAGATTACATGAAAATGATCTTTACAGTTTCAAAAGATTATATAATCTTAATACTTAAGGGATCATCTACTCAAGTTCGTATCTGCATCTATATCAATACCAATCGAAAGGAAAAACCAATACAGTATTGTTAATCTAATTTAATTTCTTTTCAACTAAATTTCGGTTCGGATTATAATATCGCACTTCCAGCGAATTTCAATATCTGAAAATTCTACTGTAAAATATTCGAAAGTGTTGCCACTTCAATTTGAAAATCTCGTGTCTTAATCCCGCAAGATTCGCGCACTAGTACCATCGACCGGAATCAAACAGTAAAAAGTGCGGTGGAAAATATTTTAGAAAATTGAACAGATCGGTATTTCCCGCGAGTACATCCGTCTGCACTTCGGGATTGCGCCGTTAGACTCCAGTGCACCCGATGGTGCACGAGCACCTAGCCATCGCTCGCGCGCGCGGGGCACAAAAGCTCAGCGATCTAGAAAAACTGAGATAAAGGCAGAAAGGGAGCGAGAGGGAGAACAAAACTCTCGCGCCCCGGAACAAAGGCCCCGGCCCCGGATATATCTTCGACTTGGAAGTGATTTTTCCCGTGCCGGGGGACGCCTTTACCCTCCGTTGCTGCAGCCCAGCCGACGGGGAAAGCGCCGCGCTCGATTATGCCCGAGAACGATACACGCAGGTTCTCCGTGTGCAATGCCCGACGGATGAGATATATATACATGCAGCCGTCGCTCGCTGCTTGTCCAATTCAATCTTCTGAAACTTTCGGTGGCAGGCGCGCCGACCTCGGCCGTGGCGAAATAATAGATTCTTCCACTTTTGCATAACGCCACTTCCTTTTATCCGAGGTGCGCGCAGTCGAGTCGTGCCCTCGGTCGTGTCTCGATCAAAGATTAAAAAGCATTTTTCTTTTTAGAGTTGCGAATAGTCTAAAAATTGTAATCCTAGGTTTTATAAAAAAAAAACTAGTCTTTTTATTCACCAAATATGTAGCTTCTTTATGATTTTCAACAACCTAAAAATTTATCAAAATCAAAAAATTTAAGTTTATTTTTGAGAAAGTCTTTTCACATTTTTAAGCAAAATAAAATCATTATTTTAAATTGAATTTTGGTTTTAATTAACAAAAATAAAAAATATTTTATATCTTTTGTATGGTACGTTGTCAATTGCAAGGCTGTTTTTCCAATGTTGTGTAATATTATTGAAAGTTTAATGTCATATATATCAATTCAATTATTGTTAAAATTTATATATACGTTCTGCGAAACAAGATGAATTGAAGCATATAGATTATACTGTTTTAGCTCATTCAATTTGAAAGCTTTGACATCGATGGCTGCGGATTATCAAATTTAATTAAACTACCGCTATTTACATTCGCTGATGCATTTGTGCATTTAAGCGTGCACGCGCAACACATGGTAATTTTGTTTTAGTGTTCTGCAGATTGCGTCCAAATGGAGTGTAAGGTACGGGAGCTTTGAGGGTGATTATAATGGAGGATTACAGTTAAAATAAAAACAAAGAATCATTTTTTAAGCACCAATAAATATTATTTTCCGTTTTTCGATTGAAAAAAAAAATGAAACAATTATTTCGACTTTCATCCGCTACGGTCATTTTTATTATTTCGCTTATATTTATACTCTTAGGAACCCGCACGAATTGAAAGATCGACAGTCTAAGACGCACATTACTTAACACCTTTTAATTCTTTTTCATCCGTATAATAGTAGCAGTCGATATCGTCTGTTGAAGCTGCTGGGTTATTATCATTGGTGTTATACTTTGTTCTCTTATGCATTAATTTATTAATGATTCATTCGCAAAGAGTTTCTCCTCCGATATTTCATTAAATAAAATTCCATTAAATAAGTAACAGAAGACAACATTTTATAAACTTGAACAATTAATTAGTTTGTTATATATAGAAAGAGTTAAATAAAAATGGTAACTAGGACAGCTAGTTTACATTCATTCGAAAATAAGATGTTTCATGATCTGACTTGCTGTGTGGCGAAGATTTGTTCAAGAACCCGATGTTACATCTCGAATAATTTACTAATGTTCACTTAATTATTGAAAAGTGCTGCGATCTTCCATAATCTTCACCCCACCTGGAAATCAACTTGATTTCCAACGCCACAGGGCAGATCGACACTTTCAAAAATATTCATGCAACCAATGACTTCGGATTACACGAGTCGACGGTAACCGTCGCGTCTCCAGCGACGAAACTTACGAGACGACAGGCCCGGTGATCCATTATTCGCTCGCGCGCTCCGCAAAAACACACGAATCTACCTATATATACACACATACACAGATCTCTGCATTGATAAATTTAATAGTCATCGAGGAGCGGGTCAAGTCGGATCGTGGAGATCGCCCGCCGCGCATTACACACGCTCCTCTCGAGGGCCGAGGGGCGAAAGAGGCGCCTCCTCTCGACTCGGACGCCCGCACAGTTCCGCGCCGTCATCCCCGCGGCGGCGGCCGGGGACGGCTACTCGTGGGCGAGGCCACAGAGGCTCGCCACCCGGAATTGGTCGTCGTTGCGTTATTGGCCGGAGGTGACGACCGCCTGGGAATTGGGCGGCGGCGGCGGCGGGGGCGGGGGTTGGGAGTGCACCTGGTGGGCCATGAGGCCGTGGGCCGCCGCGGCCGCGGCCGCCACGTGCGCCTGGTGGTGGTGGTGGTGGTGGTGGTGCGAGTAGAAGATCGGCTGGGCCGTCGAGGGGTTGCAGGCCGAGCCGCCCACGGCGACGGGGTGCGCTAGGCCGGAGGCTGAGCTCACCGAGGGCGGGGCCGGGGCTGGGGGCCCCACAGACGAACCCATGCTGCTGCTAGGCGGCCCCACCTGGCCCACGGAGGCCTCATGGTAGAGAATCGGTACGCGCACAAGCCGCTGCGCGTGGACAATGCTGTTCGTCTCCAGCTCCGCCGCTAGCTGGCGCTTCCATTTGTTGCGTCGGTTCTGGAACCAAATCTTCACCTGCGCCCCAAACATAAACGGAAGTTTCAATTATTTCGGTTGGACTTGATTATTATCAACATTTTTGTTTCAATCTACCGTAGCTCAAGATATATACTACATCAAACTTTACGGTTATGTATAGGATTTACCATCTGGTCGTAAGATGTGGACTAATTAAGACAAATTCGGAAGATAGTTGGTGTTTGAATTGAAAATTGAATTGTTTTATTAAGCTTATTTTCTCAAAATTAAATTGTACGTTGAGGTTATTGACTATAAAGCTTTGAGGAGCATTGTATGATAGATATCGATACAACTCTGATAGAATATTGACTGATTTTTGAGATTAACATGTTAATCAAATGGAGTCTTAAATCAATAACATTTTGTTTCTACAATTTTTTTGTTTTATTACAAAAAGTATAAGAAAAACTAATTCACCTACTCGAAATCAACTTAATAAACTAAAAAGTTAGCTACAAGTCCATTATGGATTTTATCAAGAAGCCATGAGCTAATGTAGTAAAACGAGAACCATGATGAAATATCTTACCTGAGTTTCAGTCAAGCGGAGGGACGTGGCAAGCGCTGCTCGCTCTGAGGATGAAAGATATCGCTTAATATCGAATGTACTCTCAAGCTGGAAAACTTGGGTACGCGAGAATACTGTGCGCGTCTTCTTCTTGCGCTTGATACTGTTAGAGTCGCGACCATCGGAGCCCACTTGGGAGGACTTGGCCACTGCCACTATTACTCCCGTGGAGACCCGAGGACCTCGAAGGATTGTCGCCATCTTGATCGTTCTCGGGTCCGTCATCCACTTCGCCAAGATCATCATGCGAAGCCTCGTCGCCGCTCATGGGACTGTGCGATCTGCGAACTCGTTCCTCCGTCGTCGCGTCATCTTCGAGATCTTCTGTTGACAAAAGAGGAATAAACGATTTTTATTTACAGTTAGAGTGACCTCGGAGATTTTATCTTATTCGGTATATTTTTTGTTGTGACAAAGTGTTATAGAGATACAGAGGACTGGGCAAACATGCGGTATACGTAGAATAGTTTGAAAGCCCGACACTACGCGAACCGACACGGAAATGGCCACACAAGGGATAAGTGAGCAAACTTACAGACTATTAGCATGGTATTCTACAGTTTTGAATTCTATCCCATCAGTTGTTAGTGCAACTGCATCAGTACAACTGCGCAAAGTATATATTTGGTTTTGTTTAATAACTAATGTACACGTATAACAGTTTACAGTTGATGAGTGAAACCATTACTTCATATCCTAGAATGTTATACCAGTTTCATCAAATTCTGACTAAGAATAAGTGAAAGAAGAATCACTGTATGGCATAGCGTGCGTATAAAGTAAAATCTAGATATTAAAATATATCAAAATGAAGATGAATCGTATAAACAAAATCAAAAGAGTTTTCAATTTTCGGAAAACAACAGCCATGGATCGTGTTTCATTCACAATCGCAATGATTTGTCTCAATCAATCAAAAACCCATCGTCTGACTTTCCCCCGTAATTAGTCTCGGTTAAAAAAAAAACAAACAATTTTTCCGACGGCAAACCGACGCCCGATCAGTTTTCTGAATCCAACGCGCATCCGCCCATCGTGCGTTTAATTGAAAGTTGCCCGCGGTGAAACGCGTTACGCATCGCGGAAACCGGCTCCGGTTTTCGGGCAAGCGTCCGTTGAGCTCGCAATACACGTGAGGCGCAAAACGTCAATTTGCGTAATTCTTCGTCAATGGAAGCGATACAGGTTATTCGCATCAGCGAAATGGAAAGAGGTGGCAGGAGGGGTCGAGAGAAGCTCTACGGTACGCTTTAGCGATCGATGCGGGCATCGAAATTTCGCGCCAATTAAGCGTCGCGCGCTGCCCGCGGTCTGCATTAACGGTGAATTATGATGGCGTGCATTAATGCATCGCGGCCGCTTCAGAATAAGTGCAAAATTACTTAATACCCTTTGAGCGAGGATTTGCTTATGTTAAAAAATGCAGATTCTTTGGGTAGATTATTCGGATACGAAGTATAGCTGTCTATGGTAATTAAAGTTTATGCCTTATTTGTTTTCGGATATCATATATCTATTATAAATATAAATAACACTGCACCATTATCACCTATTAATTTTACGGTGATAATATTCAAAAAAAATTTTTTAATAATTCTAGAATTTGTCCAGATGTACGACAATTGTTATATCCACTAATTAATGATCATCTAGATAGATCAAACTCTTTGTATTATCAATTAATTTGTGTTGAAGGCAAGTTAAGTTATGACTTTATATATCATATGTGAATTTGTAGAATTAATGCACGATTGAATTGCAATATACATCAGCTGTTCAAAACTAGTATATATAATTCAATAATTGCCATTACAAAACCATTACGGATATAATTACAGATTTAATTGCAACTTCGTGGATGTCATTAATGAACGAGATGTACCATGTTAATTGGACATTTTATTGCACATAAACAGGATTAAGAAAAACTTAAATAGGGCACGTATTAATAAATAGTTTTTGAGTATATTTTCAATTTCTATATTTAAATTATTTCGACGATGAATATTAAACCATTTGTGAATACATTATCGATGAGCTCAAAATTATTATAATAGAAATACTTAAAATCGCAGCAATAGTATATATGTTATCTGTTAAATAGCCATTATCAATTATCGAAGATTTGTTATATTTCGGACAACTAATTCTTTAATCAAATATAAAATCGTTTTATGCATCAGAGTAAACGTTAAGGCAATAATGTGATTGTGAATTTCTATTATATTAAATATTGGAGATCATCATACATCTAATGCAAATGAGATGAATATCGTTATAAAATAATAAAAGTGTTTTATACGAAATGTATGTTATTTATCGGGGTTCATGTTTGGAAATATCCTTATTATATGGTGCATGTACAAAACAAATGTTATTGAAATGATTTTAAATATAGCTTTACGAGGCAAAGGATTGCAACAGTGAAGAGTATGCAGGAGAGTAACTGCAATTAATTGTTTCTCAAAGTAGTGCGTCTAAATTCATCTCGAGTGGTTTGCCCGTTGCTCCCCTAACGAGCTGTAGATTTATTAATTACCGAATTTCCACTCCCGAACTCAATTGTCTCGAAGGCTCAATCTCAATCGTATATAATAATCGGACGCTTACGCGCGCAGTTGCTTTCACTCAATTCTTTTTTTTTTGTGAAAAAATCCACGAAAATGCATGAGCGGCTGATGATGCGGAGGCCGCTTCGTATCACCGATTCGGCGCCAATTGATATTTAATCCTTCGGTCGTTAGTCACGCGGAATCACAATCGATCATAGCCATTCTGTTGCTGCCTCTTTTTTCCTGGCACAAAAAAAAAAATCACCGCCTGTAACGTCAAAGCGCATATTCGCGACGGGCGCTTTGTTATAAACGAACAATTATTGCGTGCGTCATTGCGGCAAAAATTAATGGACTGCGCGTGAGTTTCTTTGATATACTTTTTCGCAATTCCAATCCCTTTTGTTTTGCCTCTATTGCGGTCATTAATTCATCGGCAAGTTTTATCGGGCATTTTAATGGCCGAGGAAAAATGGCCTATCCCTACGGAATGTACTATCAAAATGGTTTATTGAAAAAATTTTGGCTTCCGTTGTTTAATTATTAGTTTCAATGCAATTATTAAAATATCATTTAAATTTCGTTACTAATTTCTGCAGCTTGATCGTTTGATTCATTCTACAGTTTTTGTTCTGTTTTCGTAAACCGCTTTTTCCCAGCATCTTGCCAGTAGTTTGATAATTTTGTTATTTGTTTTACGATTCGGAAAATTTGCACGAGTCTTGAATAGCTATAAATGAGTATGAATTGCAGGAAGTTTTGATAGTTTTTAGTTTCTCGCAGTTTAAAATGAATATTTCTCTATTTTTGTTCTGAAACTTTTAGCAGTTTAGATTATATCATGGCGTTTGATGAATAACCCAGGCGAACCGTAGCGCATTATACCGATGCACACCTAAAGAGAATACATTGTCTTTTTATCATAAGCAGAATAATGACCAGCCGTTTGGGCTTGTTTGACGATAATTCGAGGAAAAGCCGCGCTTTCTTCTTCAGCCACAGTAAACCGGTGCACTGGCCTACATACCGCGGCGGCCGTGCGATCTAGCGGCGCGGGGGGGGACGCGAGCTCCCTCGTAATCTCGTAACTCGACCTCCCCGCGATGATCATCGAATCAGGCCGCAAAATTCAATCATCGCGCGGACCTCGAGCTTCCCGCCGGATGTCCGCGGACTTTATCCGCCCGGCCGCGAAGGAGAGCGAGTGAAAAGAGCGGTAAATTAAGAGCTCGATATAATACGAGGAAGGGATCGCGGGGCCGTGCTCCTGTGTACGTGTATATACAACGCGCGGGGCTTCGCGGGGCTTCCGCCGCGACAAACCCACGTCGATCGCCTTACCCGTCGATCGTTTTGCTCGCCGGCCACTTCTCCCCCCCCCCTCCTCGGCCCGCCCACCGCACTTACACTAATGCCACCCGGGCGTAGGAGCGCGTGTCGCGCGCCCTTGTCGGCACAGCACATTAACGGCCGGCGGCGGCCGATTATATACCCGTTACTAAGGTGTCTCCCCGCTCCTTGCGCCGAATATAACTGCCCTCCGGGCCGCGCGATCGCCGCCAAGTGCCGACTCCCGGGATTTCTTGCCGCGCGGGGGCTTCTGCGATTACCGCTCTCTCTCTGTGTATATACCATGGTTTTGCCGCGGCGTCTCGGCCGAGCTTCCATAAGCGGCCGCCTCTTCGACTTAAGTCTTGGGGGCGCGATGTATATATACGAGCGCGAGGCTTCCTCGGAGGTAGTCTTGAGAACAATGCCGAGAGCAATTGATTATATATATATATACGTATATAGTATACATGGACCGGTGCGTGATAGCCGTATACATCGTGTGTATATATACAACGCAGCGAACGAGGAGTTTGTTCCCTGTAGCTTTACCTGTTTCTCGGCCAGAAATGCAAAACTCCGCGCGGGGCTTCGGTATCAGACTAAGTCTTAATAGCGACTTGCTTCCATTTTTCGAGGTTTAAGCCCGCTCCCCTCGTAATACCCGCTTCCTTTCTCCGACGGCGAGTCTGTTTATTAGCGCGCCGGTAAATCGGCTAATTTCACTTGTGACTTTATTCGATGTTTCCTATGACTAATTGATTATCCGTACTTTTGGACTGATCGGGTGATAATTTGTTTATTTATTTTTCGGCAAATGTTTTCAAACTTAATTTCGAGTATTTTACTGCAAGAAAATTGTTAATCGAATTTTGAACATAATAAAATTGTAAGACTGCACTTCTTTTGTAGAAAAAGTTTTATTTGTTGCCATTGTTAATAAAGAGATGAAAATATTTGTTGTATTATTAAGTTGTGCAACGCAACACTCTATCTGTTATATAACTCGAGTGGTTAAATCGTTTACGAAGAATATATGAATCTCCTTATGCTCTAATATTGATTTATCAATATCTACTTAACTACCACGACTCTAGTAATAGACCGTTGAGAGGCTTTTTTTAAATGCCCTTTGACTTAAACTAAATTGTCCTTCAGAAGAGTATTTTACTACAGTAGTTTTCTTTTTGAATTTCTAGAAATGACAAATATTAATATAATTACAATGCTATATTTTAATATTGACGCACTTCAATGATTTATTGTTTATAAAGCTTGAATTGTTAATCTAATGCAGAAAAATGTATCCATTAGCAAAATTTTTCATCAAAATTTTGTAGCCTATTAAAATCATATTATAATAGAAAGTAATATCAATAAATCAAGCTTAACCGTCAAATAATTTGTCTCTGAATATATCTTGCCTCTAAATTGCCCAGTAAAACACTATTGATTGCATTGTTAAGTGGATTATCAAGCACTATACAAGTGGGATCTGCATAACTAAAGCGAAGAATGACAGCAGCGCGACAGAAATATTTAGTTGACGGTAGCATAAATTTTAGTTTTACATCGAAGTTACACCCGCAAATATTTACATAAAATATCTACTCGCTAGTAGTACGATTTAGGGAGACAAGAGGTTCGGCAAATGAGTTCCATCGCTCAAGTACAGATTCGCGAGATTCACCGTGGAAGACGCGACCGGGAGTCGATTACGCGCTCAGTGAATATTAATCCAGAAATTGTTGCTCGTCACACACACACACGAGGGAACAGGGCGGCGCACGGCGTCGTCGATCGGGCGCGCGGCAAAAAAAAGCCGGGAATAAAGCGCGAGGGTGGCGTCAGCGGGGCAACAAGGCGCCTCGTAAAACCCTCGGTCGGCGCGGCCGCGGGCGGCGCCGCGGGAAATATTCCGAAATCCAATCATCGCGCTTTTATAATCACATAAAAATAAATCTGTTTTGTCTGTCGCCGGGCGCAATAAAGTAGCGGGGGCCGGGCGCACACGGGAAACGAATCAGGTTTCAAGTGCTTTTGCCGATCCGAATGATTTGACCAAAAAAAAAAGAGGGGGGGCCGGCCTTTGTCTTTTTTTTTTTTTTATTTTCCCGGCCGCTGTTACGTTGTTGGCACTGACCTCGCTGGGGGAAGGAGGCCGAGGTGGGGCTGATCCGGCTGAAGGAGCTCGCCGCCTCGGTGGGCGAGGCGTGCTCGAGGCCCGGGAGGCCCGGGGCCCTGCTCCAGGGGAAGGGCCAGGCGGCGGCGGCGGCGGCCGCCGCCGCTGCGGCGCTGTTCCCGGGGAGGACGGCGCGCATGCCCTCGGGCCCGGGCTCCGCCATGTCCGGCTGGCCCCCGACGCTGAGGGCGCTCGAGGCCGCCGCGGCCGCCGTCAGCCGCGAGTGGTGCTGGTGCTGCTGGTGGAGCTGCTGCAGGGTCGAGGGGAAGAAGACGCTGCCGACGCCGATGCCCACGGGGTACCGGCTGGCGATCAGCGAGGACATGAGGCCCAGCCTGCGGACACAAGCACCCGGGGGTTAGTCTCGTGGCGAAAGGGCGACCTTCCCCACCGCGGGAGCAGCTGTCAAAGATTTATTCTACGTTCCGATCGATGTACGGCTTCCGGCGGCTGGTTAAAAATTACCGCGATTCCGGCCCGCTCGAAATTTGTACAAGCTTCGGCGATGATGCTTCCACAATGCGTTATTAATATATTAAGCGAAAATGTAATTATTGTGTTTATCGCTTTAAAGCGGATCTTTTAATTTCGGGGCGCATTCGTGCTCGCGCTGTTTCAAAATATTCAGTTTAAATTCAATTTCATGCTTCTGAATAAGCAAGTAATGTGTATTTGTAAATAATACAACGCTTGCGTATCAAATTTTCGTTATTAAGTAATTATGGAAATAAACGAAGACATTGATAACATGAAATGATGTTTATAGATTTTCGCATTCTCTTTATAGTTCATTGTTTAATAATATTCTAGATGTATGAAATCAATACACGGGTTGAATCAATGTTAATCTTTATACAATTGCTTTTTAAACGTCTTTATTTTTTATCGTTAGGAACACACAAATTATTTTCATACTCTTTGCGCTCATCTCTATTTTTATGCATGCAATTTATAATGTAAATAATTAATTCGTATGTGTTCGCATGACTTTGTAATATTGTAAAAAAGTAATGTCACTTGATGTTCTTAGATTGAAAAGTACTGTTTACAGACGTTTGAATTATAAAGTGACCTTGTAGAGAGTCACTATTTTTTAATATTTTTTAAAACAATTTTTGCGTAAGAAACATATATTTTTTAAAGGATTTTTTGGGTGACTTTTCAAACATTCAAGTAAGTTCATAGAATATTGCTATATGTAGGTTTTATTTTTTATTATCAAAAGTAACATTAACAATTAAAATTTGATTCTAGGAGAAATATAAAACTAGAATATTTCAGATACACAATATTCGGATGTATATCAAAAATACTGTTTGCTGATTTTTTTTTAAAATATTGTAAAAAACTCCATTTACTTTTTTATGTATATATAATGTATACATTCGCAGTTTGATTTTGAAGATATGTTTAGGTAATCTTCTAAATTTATTGCATTTGATGCACACGTAGTAGAGAGTCAAATAACTTTTATGTTCTTTCAATCATTGACCAACTACCTGATTTCTGTACCCAATCAGCAACGCGAACATTATCATACACCACATCTCCAAGATCATTGTATTTATCATTTAGTGATTCGTTAATAAAAGTCACGTATGAAGAAACTCTTGTGTAAAGACTGGCTCTGAATTTTTCATGACAATTGTAGGTATTCAGTACTAATACTCCAATTACGGTAGATCCATCAAGAACGAGTGGACCACCGGCATCACCCTGCGAGTAAGAAATTCATTTTTAAAAATTATAGTCATCCTTTCATTAATATTAGTTACAGTCAAAACAAAGAAAATAATCCAAGTCGTTGGTAAGATGGCTAAATACGTTATTCTATAAACTAGTGGTTAAAAGTATTCGTAACTTACGTCGCAAGCTCCTGTATCTTTAATTTGGTTCCTAATTCCGTCCACGTTAGCACAAATATAATTTTGATTATAATTGCGAAATTGTTGCATACAATGGCTTTTCTCTCGAATGAAAACATTAGCGTATTTTAATTTTCCACAGTGTTCTTTGCAATTTTCGATGTTCTCACCATCTTTTCCAATATTAAGAAAGGCTACATCAGCTCCATATCCAGAAATGAAAGCAATGTCACCAACATACGATAAATATCGTGCATTTTCTTTTTCAGGCAACTTTAAAGTTTTCCATTCAAAGCTTTCAGTTAAAACCAATGCTTTTTGTAACTACAAATCCCAAAAATTTAAAACATTTTTTGGTATGGATCAAAGGAATAAAGTATTTTTTCTAAGATAATCAGAAAGTAACCTTCAAAACGGCAATGTTTCCTTGTTCTTCGTGAAAATAATGAGTATTATCAACTGTCTCACGTTCGTAACTTCGAGGTACATAAATAGTATTTACAATCGCTTTGATTTTCGGAGAATCATTTAAATTAAAAGTTCCTATTAGTACTGAAATTTCAGCGTTTTTGAAAGAGTTTTGTCGATTTATTACACAATGCGCGGCAGTTAGAACATGTCGATTTCCAATGAGTGAACCACCGCAAATGTGACGATTATTAATCTGGATCGAAACCGAATATCTAAATATATTGGCTGTTGCTTCGCGACCACCGGCAATCGCCTCAGCGATTTCTACATGAAATCAGCAGGAGATATAAATATTCGTTACAATATGAAAATTTTAATAATGTACGCATTATCTGGAATAATTAACACTTACTGCTTTCAAACGATAAACTTAATAGTAAGCTAACGAAAAGAATTAAAGATTTTGTACAGACCATTCTTGTAATATAACAATCACCAACTGAATTATTAAAATCGTATTACTTGAAAGTAAAAATGTAAATTACCGATTATATATCCGCGATAGATTTGGGAAAGACATTAAACTAAAACTAAAAGCAAATAACAATGACTTCTAATGTATGTATCGATCAGACTGTTAGCTAAATATTAGCGTGAAACATCAAAGATAATTACCGTCATTGTTTGCACTCGTCAAAATACTATCGGACCCGTTATATAATATCAATTAAGAATCTTAATTCTTTTCATATTAATCGTCAAGTTAGAAAGTAATAAAATAGAAGATATTTGGAGGCGTATTAAAAAAATTATCTTGCTTCGTGGATGAATCGACTGAGCAAATGGCTCGTCCACCTGCATTTATCTAGGTGACACAGGTTGATAAGCGCAAGCGTATTCGCTGATCGAATCGAGGCACACGCCAGCTAGTACAATCATGGAAATATCCCTCGAGCAGAAGACCCGAGGCGCGCTTCGGCCAGCCGCGACCCGGGGATAGGGGAGCACCGGGAGGACTCCTCCTCGGCCCTTGAATTCGGCCGGGGCGATCGATCGATCGATCCGCGGGTAACCGGAGCCGGGCAGTCCAGCCGGCGGGATCGATCCTGGCCGGCCCTCGAATCGAGGTCGGCTCTCCGCGACGATCCCGAGGTGACGATTGCCGCGCTGCCCCCCGTCGCCCGGAGGCTTCGCGAAGCCGTACCGCGCATCTTGCCTTTTCCCTCCTCTCCGTTTCGGAGCAGCGCTTATCACTCGCGTATATACGCGATCGCGGGAGAGTTCGACATCCCCCCCCTCCCCGCGCTCCTTCGGGGAGAGGAGGGGCGCGAGGGGCGGGATAAAAGGCGAGTGGCCGGATCGGCTGGGGGGAGGGATGTTTCGTAAGCAGCCCCGGCGCCCCGGGTATAAACACGCGGCCCTTATATATCGCGCCGGAGGAAAAGACGCCTCCCCCGGACCGGCAGATTGGCACCGGGCCGCGGCGCAAGTTTGCCCTCCTCCTTGGAGGTTATGTATCCACGTGGGGCTCGGAGGACGCTTGCCGCGGCCGTTAACGAACGCCCGGCAACCCGATCCCTTTTGTTGTGCATCGTTACGCCGGCCGGTCGGAAAGTGCTCGATTGCGCCCGGTGGCTCACTCCCGGCGTAATTGAAGCCCTAGGCCGGGCGCCCCGGGGACTTGTACCCATACTCGGCTACTTGCCGCCGTGAGCGCGGGCTGTCCTTCTTTACCAGCGGCCTCGCGACGATCTCGCCTATGGTGGAAGTCGTCGGATGCCTACCGATTGCCGGCCGAGCGACACGTGTCGGCCGGCCGTCATTGCGCCGCGACCCGGCGCTAAGTTGTCCCGCTTGCCGGATTATTGGCTTCGCCGGGAGTCGCGGCGCGCGCGCGCGCGTTCACTGGCTTCGTTACACGTATATATATATACGCGACTCGGGATTACACTCGCTCGGCCGGCAAACTTTCGCCCGCGGCCGCCTTGGCCCGGGCTTAACTTTTCACTCCTGTATCCTTCAAACGGATGTATTTTTCCTTTCCCCGCGGCCGGTCCTCTCAGTGCGTTACATTATATCCGCGCTCGGTACGTTGCATTCGGTTGCGAGGCGCAGGATTACGATGGAAAAAGCCTCGACCGATTCAACCCCGATGAGCCGTATTTACAGCGTTGCTGTGTTAATCGCACGGCCGTTATCAAAACCGCCGGGCTATAACCGACAGTACAAGACTCCGCGCGACATAGTTTTCCACTGGGTGCTCTCGACTCCCGGCATCATCAGCGCGCACCTTCGTCATGTAACCGCTCATGCCCGGGGTTGAGCCGACTGCAGCCCTCCACACGGAGGGCCGCTGCCGTTCAATCGCTTTATATACACCGCGGCTAATTAACGAATCATTACGCGGGCGGGCCGTAATTAACGGCGGGAACCGGCCCGCGGCCCGCCTTTTCCGATCGTCGCGCCTCAATGCGCCCCGCCGGCTAATTACGCCGCGGAGATCAATGGCCTGACGCGTGTTCCGCGGTGCTGACGCGCGGAAGATCATTTGTGGGCGGCTGCGCTCCTCGCGCCGGCATTGTGTGCAGGCCCACCCGGCCGACGGGACAATAGTGCACACACGTGTATTCCTCGATACTTGCCAGCCTCGGAATCTTTCCCGGTTTATGATAATTCGCGGTTTGCGCCGCCCCACCGGGGGATCCGATTCTTTTCGGCCGCCCTGTCTGTACACGTATATGTATTTGCGCAAGGTCGTTAAAGCCTGTTTTTATTTTTTACAGACGCGGCCCAGGAGCTGCCGATGCTTGTTTCGCGCCGTTCTTTTTTTTTTTTACAACTCGGGGAATATATACGCGCCGCGCGGCTCCGTGACAGCTTCCGGCGTATTAAAAAAATGAGCCGCGTCGGCGCGTGAAACACAGCCGAATTCCCGCGGCCCATACACACGCCCCATTACCGTATATTTTTCCCCATTATCGGCGCGGGCGTAAAAATATTTACGCGCGCGCATTCGTTAATTAGCCCCGGTGACAGTGATTTACGCGGGGAGCGAACCGGCCCGTTAAGTATTTTGTTATGCTCGCGGGGCTCGCGGCGTGATTAATCGAATCGTAAATCGCCCAGTCGATTGCGCCCGAAACGCTCCGCGCCTGGAAATGTATACGTACAGCGTGGGGCGATGCGGAGGCACCGGGCCGTAGACAAAGCCACGCCCCGGATAAGGATCTCCCCCCTCGCGCCACTATCTCCCGGCATGCGCGGAGACGTGCGCGCCCTCGCGGATTACGGGCGGCCGGGACCTTTTTTATTTTTTTTTTTTTTTGTTCCCATCCAGACGTTAAGTGCCCTTGTAAGAAATGATCCGTTAAGGGATTTGCGCGGCGTCTCGGCTGCTCTTTATCCGTCTCACCGCAAGCGTGAGGAGCGGGACAATATGCGGGGCCTCGCCGTTACGGCCCGCCCGAGACAATGGGGCCCGCGTTACTTCTGGTACTTGAGCCCCAATCACCTGATCGATTAATCCAATCGGCCGTGAAAGATTTCCCTTGTTTTATTATGCGCCCGGGATTAGGGAGTGCGATTAGCCGTTAAGAGCCTCGCAGGATTAAACACTTACGTTAATGTAACCTGAAAAGTGGAGCGAAGCGGAGCCAAGTTTCCAGCCAAGCCTCGCCAGCTCCGAATGCACCCCGGGCTTTTTCCGCTGGGCAACTCGATATCTCCTACGAATTCTACATTAAACTTGTGCGGTCGGCCTCTTTTATCTCCTCTTCCTTTCTTTTTTTCCTTTGAGAAATTACGACCCTGTCAAAGGATTCTCATTCGGTTTCCAACAACTTTCGATAGCAATCCTTTCCGAGCGCCCACAATGGGCGATTTATTGGCGATTATCGCGAGAATTCCAAATGCTAGCGCGTTATTTTGAAAGGGAGTTTACGAAAAACTCAAATACGCGTTTTCCAACAAATCTTTCGACGGCCATGTATACATCTAAACGTTTTTTACGCGCGATATCGGAATATTGTAACCAAAGTGCTCGAATTAAAATTCAACCGCCCCCGCTCGAGCGGATAAGCCTGCGATCGCTTATTTACGATATCGGTCATTTTTAATACGTCACCTTGGCCCCTTAAACACGGAAAGAAGACTACGTCGCGAAAGCTTGGCCGCTCGCTATATATATACGCGGGCATTAAAAATCGAACCGGCGCCGATTTGTAATTCAGAGGAAACCTACGCTCGGTTGGCATACGCCCTTTCTGCGGGTCTGGAAGATTCCCGGACCCGTTAATAATGCACGGGGATCGAGGAACTGGAAAGGCGGCTCCTTCGAGACGCGCGGCGGGCCCTCGCCTCCTCCCGAGGGAATCGAGCGGAGGCGATCGATCCATTATGCACGTCCTGGTTAATTAATTCTTACTCTTTGTGCGCGGCCTTATTCTCCAAGCGCTCAAATTTTACAGGACCCGTCAAGTTTGAGCTTGCGTTTCGGTGTCGATCAGGATTCTGAGCGCCGGCGACGGCTAGGCGCGAGAGCGAGACGCGCGTAAAAACTCTGCCGCTGTAAGTGGCTGTCAAAATTTGCGGATCGTCTGATTTGTGTTGTTTTGAACCGCATATACAGCGATTGGTTTGATAAACTTTCGTGTCGCGCGCACCACTCGAGTTCCTATAATAAGTCAATAAAACTCGTATATTTTTAAATAAAGCATTTTTTTTAATGTCAATTTTAATAGTGGTCGTGTAAGGTTTAGTATCCTTATTGTCAATTTTGATCGTTTTATTTCTGCGAAAATGTTAACGAACTGTAATCTTTTATCTCAAAATAAAAATAAAGTAAAATTTAACTATCATTTTTAAACACAACCGCAATATTTGTTGCTTCTGCTTTTGCTACAGCGGTAAAGGGCGCTTTAATCAATTTTATTTAAACGTTTCTTTGTTCTAAAATAGGTTTTTTTATATTGTTTAAAATAAATAAATGATCGAGTTGCGCGATATCATTAGACGCGCAATTTTTCAGCGAGACGTCGTATTATTTCTTCTCTCAATTACGCATTCGTATAATATTAAAATCAATAGTAAAATAAGTTCACTTTGTATAGGCAATTTGTAGAAATGCTAACCATGTCGCGAGCGAGCCTTAATTGCTTGATAAACCACTAGGTGGCAGGAGTCCTATGCCGTCGATCTACATGTATGTCGGAATCGCATTCACGCTACTAAGATCAAATATCAATAGAGATTAGAAATTATAATGCACCGGAGATACTCCTCTTCAGGATTTCTAAAGTCTTTAATTCAGTTTTATATTTACTCGCGTGCGATAGCACAGTAATGAAAATGTGCAATTAGACAAAGCCCCGGGTCAGGTTGGCGTAACATCCGCCAAGCTACTAAATCAAGCAAGCCAACAAATTACAAGTGCTCGAGGGTTACATTTTTCTACTCATTCTCAAAACGGATACATCGCATTATGCGGATGATGGCACGTATAAGTTTAACCTAATTAAGCCACTGTATAATTAGGCACCCAGTGAAAAATAAAACTTCTTACATTAACATGTATGCGTATCCGCTGGCTGACTAAAGAAGCCCAAACAGAAAACACCGAGTCATCGGAGCGGCGACTAACTAGCGGGGAGGGGGAGACGGCCGAGGGTGAGCCGCGGGTACACAGCCCCGGGGCGAGAATCCGCCATCGAGTCGGGCCCTCTATGTCTATCTGCCTGGCGGCGAGCGCGCTTTAACGAGTGCTCGCCCTCTTATACACGCGCGGCGCACGCGTGTGCACTCTCGGACGCAATGAAACGGCAAGCGGGTGGAAGAGAATAAAAAAAAGCGACTCGAGGGGCCGGAGGGCGGGGCCGTGCGGGGAGCGCCTCGGTTCATCTGATAAAAATCATCTCGGGCCGCTCGCGCCCAGCCCCTGTGCTCTTTTTTTTTCGGGTCGTGGCCGGCCGCCTCTCGAGGATGCCTTTTAGCCCCTTCCCCGCACAATCTGAATGCCGCCGCTTTCCCTTTTTTTTTTTTGTACCGTCCCGGGGGCGTACGCGTATACGTGTTTTAGAGAGCGGCTGCCCTTGGCAGGGGTGTTCGGCCTCGAGTTTGCCCGACGGTTTTGGTTCTTCTTAGACGCCGCGGAGGATCGACGTATCACACGGGGGGGTGAGCCCATAACTCTAGCCGTCAAAAAAAACTGCACTTGCTCGCCGAGGGCTGAATAAGTGATGGCCGCAGCACTCGCGAGGCTCGCGGACCAACTGCCGGGGCGGCCACGTCCATTACCCCGAAAATCCGCGCGGGGGACTCGCGCTAATCCTCGGGCGGCGAGGATGTATCGCGTGGGCGCCCCGAAAAATCCCATCTGCGCGGGCCGAGCCTGCCCCCGCGATAATCTCCGCGCGCGCGCGTGTGTGTACACAGGGGATGGAGGCGCGCGCCGAGGGGGCGCTCCTTTGCCCAGGGCGGCCTCTTATTAAATGAGACAGGCTAATAGAGCCATTACGCGGCCGGCGGCGGCCCCACTCGCGCCCTGTCGCCCCCGCCGGTTTTTATTATCGGCGACACCCCCGGGGGAGGCGGGAGGGGCGGCTTCCGTGCGGTTATACGGCCCGGTCAGATGATCGACCGGCTCGGCTTTGGCCCAGCCGGAGTTTTGGCCCTGTAAGCCGGGCCTTTCCCTCCGACGGAGTGAAAACGAAAAAAAAAAAAAGAATAAAATTCAAAATGTAGGAAGATTATGCGTTCGGCCGGACACGGGAAGAAAAACACGGGACAACGCGCAGCGGTGTTTTTATACCGGCCGATTGGAACGTACTGCATTGCCGGCGGTTTATTATAGCACCGTAAAAGATGGCACGGCGCGACATGGTTCATAAAATATTTGGCCAGTAGTAATGTAGTGATCACGTGTCAGCAGTCATTCATCGTTTTCACTTATTCATCAATCGTTTTAGCTCGGATTTAACGATGTCAGTGGAATAGATGTGCTAACCACTATTTCAATAATTTCCTTTGTCTCCGCAATAATCGGAAAATTCATGGCTCAATTTTGCCGATTCGACTTTGAAGCACGAGAATGTTTTTCAATGATTAAGCCGACACAATGTATAATATACCAATGACTCTGCTGTATAACAAAGTCTTTCCATCAGGTGACAAATGATGACTTTTTTAAGACATATACAGCTGTATAAATATATTGACACACTGTAAAGTAGAGCATATTTATAGAAGTAATTATTTGGATATGTTCAAGATTATTAGGAAATCATCAGGAGAAATTAGTACACACTCGATTTAATTATTTTAATTTTTAACTTGTTTTAAAAGCAAATTTACTTTAATTGAATTTTTTTAAATCGCAAGACTAAATTGAGTCACATCGCTCATTGATTTTTTCCACTTTTAGCTCGTTCTTTATTCGCAGAACAAGATCGGGTTCTATTAAATTCTACTCTAAATCCGATTTAAAGGTTAAGCCTTGCAAGCCTACTTACTGCTCTTCCCTTCATTTTCCTTATACATGCATACATACGTGCAACACGATGACAATAAGATTGTTCATTATGTCATGCAATTGCCCGCAATACTAGGACGTGTGCGAGTTATTATCGTGGCCACATATTTTTCATAATATAATAAACTGCCGTTAACTGAATGTCGGTGCGCACGAGACTTGCGGGGGCACAGATTCGGCGCGACAAAACACAAAGCGTTACGGATCAAGCGAATTTCGCCAAGGAAACGAGGGGACCGTCGGCATCCCAAATCCCCGGGGGCGCAATCGCAATTTTCCGTCCGAGTCCCCGGCAGCTGGAAAAAAAGGGCGCGCGACGGCGGCGTAATGGGAGATGACACTTACAGGGGATATCGATCAAAACAGGCCGCAGAGGCCGAAACTCGGGGAGGGCGCCGGCCAATTTCCATAGATAAAATCTGATTCGCCGGGTGGGCATCGCGCGCCCGCCGCCCAATCTCCCGATGATTTAATCGAGCGGGGCGCGCGCCAGCGGCAAAACCCGTAATTACGCCTCTGTTTAGCCGGGCCGTTAATTAAGATCCACTCTAGCCCGCTGATGTGATTAAAGTGGAGCGGAAGCGTTCGGCCGTATAGCGCGCGGCGCTCTTTTACTTTTTTTTTGTTACCCAGCGCCACGATTTGTCATCGGGCGTAAATCATTCGTCCTCGCGAGGGCCGCGCATTATGCGCACGGCCGAGCCGACTACTCGGCTTTAATCGTCAACTGGTTCATTACGCCAGGGGGGAGGTATAATAGAAAAGTCGTTAAGCCGCAATTTGTTGGAAGCAATTCCATTTTCTGGGAGACGTTGTTCAATATTGGTGTATGCGTGCTTTTGCTTATCGGGATCGTAAGAGGATTGTAATGCGATGCAGCCGAGCCGAGAGTATATAAGTGTTAATCATATTGATATAATATCGGAGTTAAGTTATATTCAAGACGTTATGTGATTATTTACACTGCAGGTACAGAATAGTTTTTTTTTAAACACGAATCGTCTTTGTAATCTCCATCATAAGCATGACATTATTTTAAGCGTTCAAAGATGTAAGCTGAAAATTTATTTGTATTGTTGAAGTCAGAATAACATTTCCTCAAAAGTCCTCACCTGCTTAAACAAGTAAAAAACGCGATTCGCCTCTTGATTCTACTCTTATGAAATTCAGCAAATCCATAAATGGCCATTATTTATTGAATTCCACAAAACATGGTTATCCACAGTGATATATCACGCGGTAGAAGGAAAAGTAGCCGTGGCCTAGATCTCGGCTCGAGCGAAGAGCGCCAGCCGGCGCAAAGGCTCCTGGGTATCGGCGCGGCGCGTCAAGTGATGCAGGTCGGCGTGCGGCCAGAAGAATCACCGCGAGTGTAGATGCGGGCGGGCCGCGCGAAGAGGGCACAGAGGAGGCGCCGGCCGCGTACACATATAACAAGCGGGAAGGATGCGCTTGGCCCGTGATTCAGCTGGTTATTGTGGGCCGTGTTCGGGGCGGCCAGACCCTCGGCTCCCTTTCGGCATTCAAAGGCCCGGCCGGGCGGCCAAGTCGAATGGACCGGCGGGCGCCGCAGCCTCCATATCGACAAAAGTTTCCCGATCAATGTCTACCTGTATACGTGCGCCCGGGCGCTTGCCCTCCGCGGATTAGCCGGCGAGTCGCGGCCGCGTACGCGAGGCCGGGCCTTTTTATTCACGGAAAATTGAACTCGCCGCGCACTCGTGAAGGGCTCAAAGGTTCCTTTCTTCGCCGGCCCGGCCCTCCACGCGGCTTATTAATATCGCGCGCTCCGCTCCCCGTCTTTGAGCCGTCGATTCGCGGCCGGCTTTCCAATTGCCCCGCAATTCGGACGTGAAAGACTTTGAACCAAGGAGTCTTTACTGCCAATTTTTGTAATCATCGGGATTTTTTTTTTAGAAGATCGGTTTTTAAACATCGGCCTTGCAGGTTTACGTGCTTCGAATATTATTACGAGAAACTCTTTCAGTCTTTCAGTCGTGAATTGGTGTTCTTCTGTTAAGACTGCATAACAACTCTTTTCGCTATTACTTCGAATGTTGAATGTAACAGCAAATTTATTACGATTCGTATCGATAAATATTGTTCAGTTTAACAAATATGAATAAATACACGATGAATGCTTAAGCCTTTTTATTGTGAAGGTTTAAAAATTATATTTTTAAAAATACGCAAGTTGTTTAACCTTTTATGGATTTAATAATTTATGAATCATATTCATTTGAATGTAGTTTAAAATACAGTATCACATATTAATCATTGCAACTTGATTTTTTTTACAATCGTTGTTTCAATATGAGATGAAGGTACATTGATAAAATAAACTGTGCTTATTATTTCGCGTTTTAATTAATGTTTTGAAGTCATTGAAGGATGAACAAATTTACAGATACACATTTGTGAAAGATACAATTTGTACGATTGCACTTTCTAGCCTTCTGTCTAGTTTAATTGCTGAATGTATGCCATAAACGACATAAACGGTTTTATATAAACGCTTTGATTGATTTTGTGCGTATTGGACTTTCAACTGAAGTATAATGGCCATAGATACGTACATCTTTTACTAGATGATAAATGTTCTTTCTACTATTAGTATAATTGACCAATCTGTGGCGCGGCCTATGTAACCTATTCGCATATATACTCGTACATTGCGAAACGAGGCCCAAATCCGGCGATGCGGTGCTTTGACAACTGCTCGGGATACCGATAGAAGCTAGGACCTACCTGGAGAGCATGGTGAGGTCCGCCGAGGCCTGGTGTCCGATGAGGGCGCTGTTGGCCTCGGAGGCGGCGAAGCTCGCAGCCAGGGGACTCGTCGCCGAGGTGGCCAACCCGGGCGGGGCCCCGGCCTCGCCGACGGCGGCGCGCGCCCGGGGCGAGAGGATCCGCCCCGCGGATGGGCTGTGCCGGCCGCTGTTGCCCAGGGGCGAGGCCCGGCCGCCCGAGGCCGAGTCCGACGGCGGCGACTCCGTGCGCCCCAGGATGCTCGAGATGCTGAAGCTCGTGTACTGGTTGTTGCAGGCCGGCCGCAGGGTAGCCTTGGCCATCTCGAAGCCGAAGGGGTGGGTCGACGCGAGGCAGGCCGACTTGCCGCTCTTACCCTCGGGCAGCAGGTACTCACCGCCCGACGGACTGCCGCGCGACGTCTCCAGGTCGAGGTCCTCTTCCGAGACGACGGACACCTCGATCTCCGTCTCGCCCGACATCTTCTCGCGGGGCTCGACCGTCTCCTGGTTCTCGGGGCCTTGCGCAGGAGGAGCTCAGTGCACCATCGAGTTCGGGGCCCGTAGCATGCTCACCTCGTCGTCCGCTGGTAATTCGCTCTACTTGCCGGCACTCGCTTTTCTTTGGTTGTATATCTTTCAATTACACTTGTACGATTTGGAAATTGTATTAGCACGTAGATTACTAAAGGTTTTCTGCAGGGTGTGCCTTGGATCGCTCAAGGCTCCGTTAATACTATTGCCGAGCGACGGTCGGTTTCTCTTTGCACTATTTATATTGTTGCGAAGCAACTAGCTTTGGCAATGTCACTTGCTAATTTAATGGCGAGTGTTCCCTTTGGTTTGGTGAAAGTCGACCGGAGATCGCGTTCGAATGTCCCGACACAGAATTTATCACAGGTTAAGTAAAGGTTGGAGTACGAGGTGAGGGGTGTCCGTCGGCTGGCCGGTGGCGCCGGCGACAGCTCGTCGGCCGGGTGGAAAATGTCTTATTTTTCAAGAGTACACCGGCTCGTCACTGATTACCGCTCTCCCCCCAGGGGCAGCTTTATTGCACTTGGAAGATCCGGTCGGCGGGCGATCAGCGGGCCCGAGTGAGAGCAGGCGGCGAAGGTCATCTGGTCTCCGTCATCCGACCGGGCGGCGTCTACCTGGCGGCGGGGCTGGACCGGGGGACGGGTCTCCGGGAGCCGGCTCGGCGGCCCATCCTCTGCCCTCGCCTGGGGATCCTAACCTCTCTGCGCGGGTGGGTCCGGCGTGCGAGCGCGCCGGCGGGCGTCCGGGGGCGAAGTGGCCCGGAGAGCCGCCTCGGAAAAAGACGAGGGCGCGCGGCCGGCCGGGAGCGGGTAGGAGAGCGCGCGCGCGAGAGAGAGGGAGGCAGGTGTGCGCGGGCTGGCGGGTCGTTTACGCCGAGTGACAGACTGGCGATCGGCGGTAAGGCAGCTCGGAAAGCGCTGGAGAAAACCGCACCGCACGGGGGCCCGGCCGGCGGGGGGAGAGGAGGGCGCCGCCGCCGCCGCCGCCGCCGCCGCCGCTGCATCCCCCGACGGACGCGTCGAGCAAGGAAGCGAGCGGCTAAAACACTGTGTACGTGGGGCCGCGGGGAGGGGGGCCGGCGCGGGCGAGAGAGAGGGTAGGCGCCCATCAAGCGGTCAAATCGCTCGCGGGGAGCGAGAGCGCCGGCTCGTCGGGCCGAGGGGGCGGCGGCCCGCAAAGTGGGGGTGATATCGCGGAACGGGGGCTCGGGGGCCGCCGCCGCCGCCGCCGCCGCCGCGGAGCTTGATCTGCTGGTTAGTCGAGAGGACGGGACGGCGCGGCCGGTGCGAGGAGGACGGCCGGATATAAGTGCGGGCGCTCCCCGGGGGGTGGGCGGGTGGGGGGGCGGCCGCGGCGCCGGCTGAATTGGATACGCGAAAGCGAGAGAAGTGTCCGGGCTGATAGCCCCCGCGGAGGCCGCGCGGCCCCCGCGCGCGACAGAGAGGCCCGCGTGTCTTTAAGAGCGGGGGGGTACGGCTCCTCGGAAGCTCGGTGGCGGCGGCGCGGCGCGGGGGGCGTGGCGCCCGGCCCGCGGCCCCATTGGCGCCCCGGGCCGATCGATGGGCCGCGCGTCCCCCGGCGCCGGGCCAATGGCCCGCGGCTCCCCTCCCCGGCCGAGCCGCCGCCGCCGCCGCCACCCCTCCGCCGTACCCCCGGCAACCCCCCGCCCGTTATACCCGCGGGGTGGACCGGGGGGATGGGGAGGGGGATGGGGCCTCGACTACTCGTCGCGCCGCAGCGTGTTACTTATCCATTATAACACTCCAAGATCTTGATTTAAGCCTGCAGCGCTGCCTGGCAGCGGTGAGCTTTTAACCAATTAGCCTTTATAGCCTGCTCCCGGCCCCTCCTCGAGGCCCGAGCCCCGACGGGGGCGTACGTACCTACCCACCTACCTACGCACTCACACGCGCGCGCGCCATGCCCGTGCTCCTGTATTGGCAATTGCGCGGCTCTCTTTTCTTCGGCGCGCCGGAGGGGGTGAGTATCGCGTGTGTATAAAGTTTGTCGTCGTCGCCGGCGCTCTCAGGATTTCCGCGGGCCGCCGGCCGCGCCGCTGCAGGCAAATGCGCGCGGGAGACGTACCCCGGCTAATATCCGTCGCGCGGCCCTGAGAGCCCGCCGCCCTCCCCGGCGATCCCTCTCTCGTTGCGCCGGCGCTTCGACACACACACGCGCGCCTCCGGAGAATATAGTCGGCGCCTATACTTAAAGCGCGTATTCGCTCTCGCCAGTGGCCGAGAAGCCCGCGGCGATCGATCACAGCTCCGCGGCGGCCTGCTTGCGCCGAGTTTGTCAGGCCCGCGGGCAGTCTATTTAGGCGGTCAGGCTTACGCGATTCGCGGGTTGACGAAGCGCGGACTTTTACGGGGGCGGCCCTCGGCGGGCGTGTAAACCCTTTACGAGGGGCCCCTTTCCGCGCGATCGGCCCGCGGCATCGCCCGCCGGGCCAATTAAAGTATAGCCGGGCGATATCGGCCGATGACTCGCCGGCCGCGCGCGCGCCGATAAATAATTCGGCGGAGGTATATATATCCCGCCTCGGGCCCGCGCGCAATCATCGCCCTCTATAATTAAAAAGCCCGGGGCGCGATTCCCGCGGCGGGAGGCATTAAAAGCGCCGGCCGGGCGGAATACTAAAAATTTATCAGGTAATTAAAAAGTGCCGCCGCCCGCGAGGGCAAACGGCCCGCTCGTAAAAAACAAACCTTTCCGCCCGCGCGCCCTTTTTTTCCCCTATTTTTTTTTTTTTTTTTTTCGCGTTTGTTTGCCCTCCCCGCCTCGAGCGTGCATATACGTCCGCGCGTACGTGTCGATGCGCGCACGCGTGTATATGCACGCGCGGGCCGCCGCGCAGTTTCGGAGGGCCCTCGGGGCGCAGCTGCGCGCAATTTCAAAGCCCGGGGTTACATCCGCGCGCGCCAGTTTAATGGCGATGACGCGCGGATGGACCGCTAAGTGGGGAATAGCCTTGCGAGTTGGGGGCCCCGCCCCCGAGTGCACTTTGACCCCCCACCCCACCCCCGGTTGATTTATCTTCGCGCGGCCGCTCCCAACCCTCGGCTGGTGGTGCTGGTGGTGGTGGTGGGGGGTGGGGATTTGTCTTGCGGCCACCGATGAATTTTGCCCCGGGATTCCGATGATCGAAGAAAACGGGGGCCGCGCCGCCGCTCGCCTCCCGGCTGCCAGTCCGTCCGAGTGGATTTTCGAGGGATTATACTGCCAGGCGGCGGTAGTGCTGTTTGCGCGATGAATTCGCGGACTCTGTCGATGAGTCGGCCGAAAGAATTAAAGATTATGCGAAGAGGCGACTTTTCAAAAATATGACCGATCGTGCGGATTTGCGGGAGAATCGAGTGATTTGTATGTTAAACTAGATTAGGGATATGCGGAGCGCGTGGGAGGATAAAGTACTAGTTTATGTTAATTCGATTCTATAATTAGGCTGTATACGTGGAACGAGTAAACACTAACACTGTGTAGATATATAAATTGTTGATACGCGAGATAATCCTAAAACTATTGTTGAAGAGATAACAGACAGCCAGAGTTTCCTCTGTGAATATTGATGATGGATTTTGCATGGAACTGCGATCAAAGTTTGATCGCTAAACTTTGATGCAGAAACGAACGTTTGAACGTAATCGCGGAGCGGCAACATTGTTACATTGGGAGTTTCGAGCTCGTAATCGTTCGCTCTTATATGTACAACTCTAAATAGTTCCACCGGATTCGATATACAAATATTTAACAAACCAGCCATTTGCAATATTAACGATTTTCACATTGACTTGTGTACGCAGTAATGCTTAGCCGCCGGGATTAGTAAATCGCGAACGATAAAAAACTGACGGGATTTATATCCCCCAACTTTTACTCCAAACTGATTAACTCGCGTGAAACCCGCATAAAGTCGAGTAGTCATAGTCCCTAAAATCCCCCACAACCACTCGATCGTTTTCGATTTCCTCACATTACCAGTCCCCCCAGACAGCGTCCTTCCTCCGCTTTTTCTCCCGGCTCTCCCGATTATAGAAATTCCAAGTGCATTCTTGATTCGCATCCCCCGTGAAAGCGATCATCTACCGGGCACCGCTCCTTTCATCCCCCTAGGACCCTTGACTATGGCCGACCCGAGGAGAGTGCGCACAACGCGCTACACCTCGTGTAAAAATTGCGCGAGGCCAGACAAAAGCCAGCGGGCAACCCGCTTTTCCCCGAAGCGGCCCTCCCCGGTTTTGTCCGGCGCTCCCGGGCGCCTCGGCCAGGTATAGCCTCTCCGCCGAGGCCGGCCTCCCATTTATTTATATCGCCTACAATATCGCGATCGATCCCGCGCGCACCTCGGGCCCGCAGCGCCGGGGCGCGTGTCCCCGGCTTTGCCCCGGGGCGCTTTTCTCGCTCCGCGCCGGTGCGTAAAAGTGCGCGCGGCGCCGCGCTCCTACTTTGTGCGTATAAGCGGATTAGGGGCTTTTTTTTTTCCCCCGTCCTCTCTTGGGCAACAAACTCCGGCGCGCGCACGAGAGAGAGACGGCGCGCGGGATACGTACGTACGTACGGTGGGAGGGACTAAGGAGAATAAAAAAAAATAATAAAAAAAAAAGAGAGAGAGAAGCTCCGACGACGACGGTGACCGCTTTGACCCGCCGGGGGATTAGGCGCGCCCTCGGCCAACTTTCCGCGGCGGCTCCTTTGCCGGGGTTTCGCGGGCCGCCCGCGCGCGCCCCCTTTGTGCCCGCCAAGTGTCTGTTTGTGTTTTTAAGACTTGGCGCGCGCTTTGCCGCCCCCGAGGCCCGGCTAATGAGTGCCCGGCCTGCTTTTCCACCCCCGCTGCGAGCCATTGTGCGCTGCGTCGAGGAATGCCGGAGGAGGTCCGAAACGCAATATCCGCCGCGCGTCGGCTTCGCTCTTTTTTTATCGCGTGCAGCTCGCGCTAATGAATCTATTCAGCGGTCGGATGAACGGACTGGCTGGCCGTTCCCCTGATACACGTGTAACGATCTGTCGAATCTAATATAATAATACATCGTTGCGTTACAAATCGAATGTTATTATTTGGACTGACACTATGGGATTTGGATTTTGGAAGCCTAAGTTGTCAGTCGTATTCGCGATGGATACTTCTGTGTCTTCGTGAGAGGTAAAACTGTGATTTTTGAAAATGTGATTGTCTGTATGATATTAATTTTAATTTAAAGTATAAATCTTCGCTAATACGTGTTATTAAAAGTAATATGTGTATCAGTTTACCAAGGATTTTATAAACTCTTATATACGTTAGGTACGTGCTGAGAAAAGTTTAATCATTACCCACCGGCGTTCGTAAATTGCAAACGATAGAATTCGATAGGACTTGCTTCTTTATTTTGGGGGTTATCTGACTACAAGATACTTTTCATGGAAGCTAGGTAATCGATCCCTAAAAATTGAGAAATGAGCCACATCAAATTTTATCGTCTTCGGTTTACCTAAATCCTCTGTACATATTGATAATCATTACCATATTTTTTCTCTCCGTACCACCTACATCCATTAACATGCAGTGCGATCGAACGTTAAAGTGTAAATATTTACTTGGCCGAAATCAAAATTAAAACACCTCACCCTTAATCCACAAATAGGTTTCAAACTGCATAATTGATCCCGTCATTGCAGGTAAAGCCCTCGAAAAATAAGCACACTATTAAGGGGCAACAAATTCTAACTCAACTGTGTATTATTCACGAACGCGTACTTTGCCAGGTGAACCAGGCTCCATCGTCCCTCTTTCGAGCGCGCTGCACACAAAGCCCCGGCCGTGCATACGTGAGCGTCCCGCGGCTGGTATTGTGCCCCGGCCGCGGTCCACTGGGCACGGGTTTCGGAACACTTGGTGGCGCTGCGGCGGAGGAACCGCAGGCGCGGCCGATCGATTTCCCGGAAAAAAAAAAAAAGAAGCGCCGGAAAAGCCCCGGCGCCGCGGCGGCCGCGACAAGGCCCCGGGCCCGCAGAAGCGGGACTCTTCAAAGCGCCCGGGGTCGTACACCCCCCGCGGCAGCCCTTAATACCTGCCCGATTTTCGGCTGATCGCGCCGGATAGCGGCCCGGGCTTTGTGCGCCTCGGTCATCGGCCCGCGCCTCATCGCAGGATATACACGTCTACCGGGGCTCAATGCGTATATGATTACCCAGGGGCGATCATCCCCGGTTGTCTTTTGTCCGGGCCATTGTCGTCCGAGCGGTAAACGATCGGCCCTTTTTTTTCGCACGCGCGCGGGGATGGGCGAAATGGGTTCGGATGGATCGTTTAGTGCGTGTGTGTGTGTGTGTCGGGCTCGCGTCGTAGGCAGATCCTATGTGCACCTTGGCCGAGTCAGTCTTGAGGTATATGAATAAAAAAAAAAACGAGCTTAATGCCAATTAGCTATAATATTGTACGGAAGAGGAGTAGTTCAAGGGTCGCGTGCCCAAGGTGCAGAGGAACATAAAACTGCCTATAATCAGTTTGTACAAATACCATACGTTCCCCATTGCCTCAGCGAACGAGGCAGGCGCCGAGCCATACGTACCCTATACCCACCGGCTGCACAGCGCCTGTATATGCTAATCGAGCAATTACGGGCGGTGGAAACGCAGGCAAGCGGCCGCGACGCGCAGGCCCGGGCGTCCATTAAGCCTCCGGGGCCGGGGTAGCATCTGCGCCCCCGGCGGAAACCGATATCCGCGCGCAACCGCTTCTTTCAGAGCGCGCGAGCGCCGATATGTACCGGTGCACAATGGCCGGCGCTTGTCTCCGGGAGGCTGCGCGGCCCGGACTCGGCATTATATACATAATAATACCACCCAAAAGGGGCTCTATAACCGGGGCGGGTAAGGCGATCGGCGGCCAGCCTCCCCGTGTACCAAGCGGCCTCGCGGATCTTTGCACCTTCCGTGGCGTGGTGAGCCCCTCGGCGCCGGCGTCTTTTGTCCGCCGCGCGCTTAGGACAATGCCGGGCGATTAGAGGGCGGGCCCAGCCGGTAACTTCGGGGAGACTTACGACCCCGCGTAAGACAAAGCCGGGTCCGCGAGGTGGAAGTAATTACGGCCGGGGACAATGCGTTTGTCCTCGCGGGCCACTTGCCGCGACAAAAGCCGAGCGGGGATCGCAAGATTCGCTCCTTTCGAAAACATCTTGCGGCTTGAAAAAGAGCGCGCGGGTGCACCACTTGGTATAGGTTACGCGGTCTGAGTTTATGGACCTGCACTGGGTGCGCTCCCTGCAATTCGCAACCTGTAACATTGGGTAATAGTAGTTATTAAGTGAGATAATTAATTCGGGAGATCCTAATTTAAGCCCTGGCAGTAATTGTGAATGTGCATATCAGCAATGATGAAAATAACGACGGGGGTAGAAATTAACTGGTGAAACTAGTTCGAACGAATACTGCAGCACATGTTCATCCTGGCGTATTTTCAAGTGTTGTATATACGCAGTCTCTTTGGAACATTTACGTGTAGAATCAGGCCCTCACGACGAAAGCTCATTTGAAAATAATACTTTGCATCATTATTTCACTGTTTTTACAATAATCCCGCGAGGAGCGGTATTGGTTCCCACGTTTTATTTACGATCACATTTTCCTTTTTGAAATGAATTCATGGTTCTTTTAGCACCGCGGGACTTATAAACTACACTTTAGTCCATTAAAACTCACTGGGAATCTTAAGTATGCACGAAAGATCGAAGCGACTTACACCACTGGCTATTATATGCACGGCGGCCAAATGCTCAATACACTTTTCAAAGTGACTAATCATTCATCCGGCTCCTACAGAATTGACGCTGCAGAAATCCTCCACGTGTACCCGTACATATATATATATACACGTACACATCAATCGACGGGATATTCAAACTTTTTAGAGCATCAAACATGCACGAGGTCCTCTAGATATATACAGAATTGAAAGGTGGCGGCCTGCCCGGCCCGCTAAACGGAATAAGTTATGAAAAAAAAGGAGCCGGCCGCACCGATACAAAGACACAGGCGGCCTCCTAAACGACCGCCTGCATATTTCAACGGTATAGTCCGGCTTGAATCTCCCGGCTAAAGGAGGCCGGGCCCGAGAGCAATTTCCCCGGCGCCGCGAGAGCAAGTTAACGCGGGCGGAGGAGCCGCGGGGAGCTTTATCCACACGTATATACACACACACACACACACAGGGGAGGGGAGGGCCTCTCGCGCGCGCATTAAGCTCGAGCTCGCGACTAATTAAGTCACGCCGCTCAGGGTAAACGCGGATTAAAAAGGAGCGTATAGCCGGGGCGCTCAGCCCGCGCCGGGCGAAAAGTTCCTTGCTCCGGGTCTAGTCGCCGGGCCGGCTGTTCCTCCCCCCGCGATACACGTATATATATATACACGTTTTGCGGGCTGCGCCTCGATTTTATGTATATATATATGTGTGTGTGTGTGTGTATACACGCGCCCAAGGCGGCCGGGGGCGGCTCCTTTTGTTAATCAGCCGCATGAAAATTAATGCCGGACCCCGGCGAATTCGTTGCTCGGCTAATTGATACACGAAGGCGGTAATTAACCGGCAATTTATTCTCCCTCGCGCTCGAATTAACTCCCGAGTCTTCCTCCGGCTCGGTGCTTCTTCTTTATTTCTCTCTTTTTTTTTTTATCCCTCCCGAGCGCTTCCTGCGCCGCTTCTTCGGGCTGGCTTGTTTGCACACCCGCTACTGGAACGCATTGTCCAGGGATTTTGCTGTAAGTAGCTCCTGGGATTCCTTTTGCCTCGATTGTTTTCTCATTAACGGAGGGCGCGATACCGCTTGTAGAATCATTTTGTTTAACGCTAACTAATTAATCCGAGGAATCAAGGGGCTTGCAGTCAAACAGGTTGTGTGTATCTTGAGTTGTTCTTCAAAGCGTCAACTTAGAAAAGTAACAATTTATCCGTCTAAGCTCGTTTCTCTCGAAATGCAGTCAAACAATTTATACGCGGCGAAGCGCATTTCAACCGAATTAGTGGTTGATTTATCACTGATTCGTTTTTAGAGAGCGAAGAAACTAATATAGAAAGTGGGTAATCAATTAAAATGAGCCGCGCGATAATAGACTTATTATAGTTGAATAAATGTATAATGCGCCAGGCTTAATTATTATTATCCGCATTATCAAATAATCCAGGGAAAAATAGTCGAGGAAACTCTCTTAAAAGCATAAATACTTTAATGAACGCGCGCTCATAACTGCACGGTGATTTACAAAAATCAGGCTACTTTGAAGCCATCCCCCCCTGGCGTACCGAATAACCCCAAACACAAGCAATATTGTTTAATGAGCGCGAGCGGGCGCAAGCGCGCGAGCTTTATATAAAGCTGACGTGCGGATGAAAGGCGGGCGCGCGCGGCACACAGATCGGCCTATTCAAAAGCCATATACACTCGCCACGCATACTCCGCCCTCAAAATTGGCTAATTACTCGCGCGCCGCCTAAATAACTAGCCCCGGAATAAAAGCGAACAATGCACACACACAGAGATAGACAGAGAGGAAGCCCATCCTCGGCGCGCGTCCACCTAACCTCGAGATTCCTCCCCCGGGGGCGAAAAGGAGGCGTCGCGCCGTTGTCGCCTCCCCCCGCGAGGGCCACATACGTACTCACACACACGCGCGTGAATAGGTGAAATTCGGCGGGCCCTTGTTGCGTACGCGCGAGCCGTGTTGTTGCGATGGCGACCGCGGGAAATTCCCCGAGCGCCCGTCGCGCCCCCCCCCTCCGCGCGATCGCTCACTCGCCCGGCGGACGTTCTTCACTTCTCCCGCGGTGGTTTATTTTTTTTTTGTTGGTTTCGGTGTCTTTGGCCCCGCCGGTGCGGCAGGCCGCGGACACGCGGATAATCGCGGGTGTTATAAAGCAGCGCTCGTTGGGGTCTACGAGGCACGGGGTTGTGCGTTACGCCGGCGGCTCGGTGATTATATATGCGTAAGAGGCGCGGGTCCGCGTGTAGCGAGGGTTTATTAAGCAACGACCGAAGAGCGTATGCTTCAATGCGAGCTTGGCGGTGTGCGATAAGGGAGACGCTGGGGGATCGCGCACTCCGAGATTACGTTAATGAACGATAATTCATCTTGACGCCGGCGGCAGCTTTCACCTCGGCAATGACACTCGGCCGATTGTGGGAAGCCGGTAAAACTGGGGGTTGGGCGGGGGTGAACCTCGCCGCTGACCGAAACAGTTAATTATACAAAGCCCAAGGCTCGGCGGGGCTGTATAATAACATGGCCGCGGCGGGATTTGCTATTCCCGTCGCGCGCCTCCAAGTTTGATTAATTCATTGATATTCACAATTGGATCCGGGGGAAGCCGCGGCCCAAGTAATACACCGAGACGTCCCTTGCACATCTCGCGGCGGCTTTCATCATCCAATCCGAGAAATCGAGCCCGCAGAAGTCGCGCGCGCGCGGGGGGTTGGAGAAGGTGGGGCCCGCCAGTCTGCGGCTTTTTAATATTTCATCTTAACACTTGTACGTGCACCGTTGCGGAAGTTGATGACGGCGGCTCCTGTGTGCCGCGCCGCGCGCTCCCGGGACAACCGAGCAAGAAACGAGACTGTGCCCCGGCACAAACAACGGGGGGGAAAAAAAGAAGAAGAAGAAGGATGGTACCTCTGTGTGTGTACACACAGGCATGTGTACATATATATACACACGCGCCTTCTTTGCAGTGCCTCTTTCCTCCGTGATTTTTTTTTTCTTTCCCTCCGCGGGCGCCGCCCACTACTCGCCGTCCCCCGCCGCGTTGGCCGCGGAAAATCTGAAATGGAGTCTTGGATCAGCGGTGATTACGGCGCGCGCGCCCGGCCCAGCCAGCCGCGGTAAAGGAGCCGCGCGCCCGGCTCACAGAGGCTCGGGGGTGGCTCTCTCTCTTTTTTTTTTCTCTTCCCTTTTTGTTAAAAAAAAAAAGGGGAAGGAAGACAGAAAGAGGTGGACGGGCGGAGCCCCGGGTGACGAGAGCAGCCCGGCTTTCTAAGAGCCGGAATTAAGCCCAAGACGCGATGAGGAGTCGAGCCGCCGGTGCCCCCCGGATTGACGTGCCCCCGCCCCTTTTAATACTCCCCGCCGCCGGTGCGGAGGCCCGCTTTATTCCGCGGGGCCGAATATGTATATGCGCGTGGACCGCGAGCCGGCCTGCCCTCGCTGTTGTATCGGTAGGGGGTGAATTGAACGCTTCGCGATAAACGGGCAGGCCCCGATGCGTATAAACGGTAACGTGATTAAGAGAGCCCGACCGTTGTTTTTCCCGTTGTCGGTCAATTTGGGGCGGAGTAGGGGAAAGTGCCGCGGTCCGCTCGAGGAGCATAGGAAAAAAAGGAAAATGTAAAATGCAGCCAAGATGAGGATTTCTGGGAAATTTTCCCCGCCGGGAAAGAAAGTCGGGCTATAAGAATAAGACTAGCCACCCCCACCCGGGGGTGGGAGGAGCCACGGAACCGGAATTATGCAGCCGCCGCATTACGCTTGCAAGTACACAATGGCCGAGCGCTTCATTCGCGGCTAAATGAAACCGCACGGAAAAACGAGCTCGGTTCTAAGACGCTCGAGAGAATCGTTGCTCCAACACCTACCTATCCATTTTCAGTTCTTTCTTTTCTACTGTACTTACAGCGAGTCGAGCTAACGCGTTGTTTCCCCAGAATAACTTGCCATTCTGTCTTTTACAACTGCCTCGAGAATGAACCTCCTCTTGCGGCCACTAGATGTCTAAGGCGAATAATAAATAATGAGAGGAAATATCAAAAAATACGACGCATTTTTTTAACCTATTGATTATTTTTTAAACTGTATGTTTAAACGTTGAGTAATGCTTGGGGGAATATTACTCGAAGATTCGATTACTTGTACGATATAGTCTCGATTTATTTCTAATTATATGAGTTATGAGCGCACGACTCTGTGGTACATGCTATAAAAATGAGATTGATTAAAGAGGGGCAAAGTTATTAATATACAACTATACAAGTGTTTTTACGAACGTATTTTATTTTCGCCCCATTTGCCGCACAATATGGATTAGTCGGAATGTTGTTCGTAAAAGAAATGGAAATCCGTGTAGTGTCTTCCATCGAACGGTATAAAAGAGTGTGTAAAAAATGGATGATTTCCTTGGAATAGTTTCTTTGATCTATTTACTGCAGTGGCTTTTAACGTGACGGATCGACATTAGCCCAAGACAATGATAATGCTCCCGACAGGATACCCAACGGCCACTCGAGTCTTTCTTTCCTATATAGAAAAGCTTTCATGACCTGTAAATCTTATTAAGGGAAGAACATACGGGGAGAAGGGGAACTTCCCTTTTATGCTTTCCATCATAGATCGCATGTGTCCCGTCGGCAAAATGCGGTCGTCGGTGATATGGGCCGGGCATTAAATGCCGACACCCTACAGCCACTCTGTAACACGATGATGTGATTGATAAAATTTCGTCTATTCGCTCTATTACTCGAGGAACTTAGAACGTTGTATATAGTACGACTAAAATTGGATACGCCCTTTCTGCGCCGCGTATATGAATTCTAATCATGCGATACGTGGCGTGTTCTTGAATAACAACGATTATAATTACGCGTTCATAGTAACCTTGTGTGTCATACAAACTCTGTGTTATTCCAAGACTTATTTGATTTTTTTTAGATTTAAAAACTATTTTCTCAAGTATACTACTAGTAAGTTATATAGATGTACATCTATATAACTGTTATAACTTTTGTATAATCTTTCAAATTAATTTTATTAATCGAAATAATTATAACATTATAAACCTTAAATTGACGATGCACTGATAAATCTCTTAATTTGTACATTAATTATTTTTATTAATGGGGTATTATTTAAATATAATTCACTAAATAAATTGTTGTTATAGTGAAAATTATCTCATGAATTTATTATACTTTTAATATCGATAATATTATGTAGAATCGTATTTTAATGTTTCAAGTTAAATTATTTAAGTTGTACGTACATTTTAACAGTAAATTTATGGCAGGTAAATTAAAACTTATCGTATAGCAAATGTCAAAATATAGTAGTACTACATTTACCATTTATAAGTATCTGTTTCTTCTAAATAGCTAGTGTCAAGATTAAAAAGCTAGATAATAGGTACTTTAAATGTAGTTGCGTTCTGCAAAAGTGACATAATTCGTCGCCTATAACGTTCTATTTGGTCTATTTTCGACATATTAGGCCATTAGTGACGGCTTCTAGTACATATTAAGACATTTAATTATGAAAAACTTAAACAGATCGAACACATTTTGTAAAAAATATCGTAGTGAGTGGCAGTGAAAACAGTCAGCGTTGAGACCGACGAGCAACGACTCGGTGCGGGAGGTAAAGAGAAGTCACGCGGACTGACTGCCGCGAATGGCGAAGACCTAATCGATCGACACGCGGGTGGTTTTTACAGCCAGAAAGAAGCCGGGGAATCGGTGCGAGGAAGCGCAGACACGCACGCCGAGGCGGGAAAATTGCGGCACTCTAGATTAGTTTACCTTGAGCAAGTATACGACGGACCGTTGATTGCATAGCAAGTATAAGAGATTTGTTTACCTGGAAGTTTATTTTCATCCCAAATATTGATCATCGCGTTAGAAAAGTGGAAAAAAGCGGACAAAGTGATAACATTAATTTCATTTGACATAATATATCGAGTAGAATTTGACGTAATTCATTGATTGGGTGGATGGCTCTTAACATCAGAGTGAACTTTTATTCGAGCCAAATTTGGACTCGGCGGCCACATTATTTTTGTTTTCAAATTCAAAAAGTATAAATGAATTTTGGATAAAAGGGTTGATCGATGTCCCGTTAACGAAAAAGTTATGTTATAAGAGTAATACGAAAATAATTTAATATTTAAAAAAATATTGTCTCCCTTGGCGATTTTGATTTATAATTATAATGAACTTTTTTCCAGCTGACAGTTAAATCAAATCGATAATCAGTGACAATGCCATTAGTCCAGCAAGAGCCAGACTGATATTATACTCGGATAGAGTGTTTTTCCCGTCGACTAGTGCATAACATAAAGAGTATGCGCAGCACACAAGTCAACGCGACTTACTTGTGCATACGAGCACGTATATCCGCCCGTGCGATAGGTTTGCGGAAAAAAGACAAGCAGGCTTGTCTTGCGCTAATGCATTCGTCTAAACAGTTACATTTTTTGAAACAACTTTTTTCCCCAGAACACGAGGACGGAAGGGCCGCGGGCGGCAGCCGTCGCGCAGATATAATCCTCTAGACAGTGATAATAACGAAATATTTCCTGGGGTTACACAGGAGAGAAATTGTAGAAAACTGCGAAACAAGTATAATCATTCGGGATACAATATCAGGAAAGTAAAGGATTCGGGTTCACGAGGCGCTAAGAATATACTGTCAGGGGCGGATGATTGATACCGTTGGGCGACAAAATAAAGGCGGACGAGTAGGCGGGCGGGCGTATTAAAAAAAAGCAAGGCGCACAAAGCGCGAGAGAGCGACACGTAAAATATAGAGCGACGAAGAAATATTTATGGAAAAGAGGCGGGCGCCGGGTGGGGGCTGCTCCGCGAGTACGCGAGCGTGTAAAAAATTGCGAGCAGAATGAAGGATGAAAACAAGAGTAATGGCGGAAAATAGAGGAGCGGCGGCGTCGGCGGCGGCGGCGGCGGCGGCGGCGCGCGGGCCGCGGGAGGGCGGGGGCCGGCGATACAAAAGGGAGGGCGCGATGGAAAAAGAGAGGAGCAAGGAGGCCCGGGCGGGCGGGGCGGAGGAGCGGCGCCGGCGCGCGGCGGGGAGAGGCGCCCGGCGAATTCGGAAGGAGTAGGGAGCGGGCCCGGGAGAGCCGCCCGTGACAGCCGGCTAATCAGAAAATGTAGGGGCGCGGGGGAGAGACTAATAGAGAGTGAAAAGGCATCAAATAAACAAACAGCCGCGCGCGCCCGCGGAGGGGCGAGAGATAGCTTTCGGCGGGAAGGAGGGGCGGGCGGGTGGTGAATCGGCCCGAGGCCGCCCCGGGAGGGGCCGGCCCCCGAGATAGGGCTATTAGGGCGCGCCGCCCGCGCCGCCCCGGCTATTAGAGCCCGGCTCCTCCCGCGGCCGGACCGCCGCCGCCTCCCCCCCCACCGGCCGTCCCGCGGCCTTTTACGCCGCCCCGAGAATATTATCACGCGGTCCAATGTATCTTTGATCAGCCGCGCCCGGTAATTCCCCGCGCGAATTAGCCCGGGCGCAAGTGCACTCCTGCCCGCGGCGCCCTCGGGTGACACGGGGCCGCGCCCCCCGTTGCCCCGGCAACGGCGCCTTTAATAGACCGGGAGCTATCTTGGCCCCCGGTCGCTCTTACCGGCGGCGCCCCGCCTCGATTGGCCGCCGATCGGCCCCGGGCATCGTGTTATCGGCCGAGTGCCTGCGCCCGGCCTCGGCCCGTTAATCCGACCGGCCGCTGGCTAATTGCCGCCCAAGCCCCCGCCCTCGGGCCAATTAAGCCCGGGCGCCGCGGAGATCGGCCGATCCGAGAGATTCGGGGCCGCGAGACGCGCGATGCGTGATCAATACCTTTGCGGAGCCGCCGGGACCGCCGGAACTGGACCGCCCGGCCCGCCCCACCTCCGCAGAGGCCATTTTTCTCGCCCCCGCTGCCCCGTGGCTTTCTGCCCATTTTCCTCCGGCCTCCTCTCCGTGTTCATCATTTCTATTTAATGGATCTACAAGACGTTTGTTCAACTTCCTATTGAATTGTGTCTGCGATAATCCATTGTACTCCTCCGACAAATAATTACTCGCTCTACTGACATTTCCAAAAATTCCATTATTTCCTTCTCTGCTTTGACAATAGGAGCTTATATCGATACTGTACACTCTATCCACTGAATTGACATTGCTCAAAAAATAATACGTGCCGCATAAGCACAAGTTTCACACCGAATCTTGTTAAGAATGCATCCTGTACCATTTGGAAGAATTTAATGCACTTTGCCTTCATTGAAACAATTGGTAGAGTAAAACAAGCATAAAAAACCACATTAAACGTATTTCCTTTGACTTCTAAGTAAGTAAATCTTCTAAGAAAATTGCCGGAATAGAGCTCTTCGAACTTTATACATCTATATTTTCAATTGACTTGGACCTTTTAGGTACAGCCACATTGCTTTTCGACCCATTCGAGCTAGTCTCTTTGATTCCGCAGAAAGATTTATAAGGCAGATCGTGTCTTACTTGTGTTAAGGGTATTATTTTTTATTATAGAACTACTTATTTACTTATACATCTGAATTCTTAGTTGTCTCAAAAATTTTATGATAAACACGTGTTTTTGCTATTTATTTGACTTGGTTCAGCTGTAAAAATCTATTTGATTCTTTATTCCATTAATATTTCTAATTATATTGTTCGAAATCAGTTCTATTATAATATGAAATTACGATACTCTACTGCATGTAAATGAGTTTTGGACTATGTAGTATGATACCGGGTTGACAAATCCTCTTCGAGAGGTGTTTATTAATCTTTATCAAAACTGCAAGGATTTTTTTCAAAGTAGTACTCTATCTCACAACTTGTTATTGTAATTACGTGTTCTATATCGTCAAAATAAATGTTCCATAGAATATTTCTGTTTTACAATTAAAAATAGACCGTTGATTGATTGTCCTTTTTTGCAAAAAAATAAGTAAGGAATGATTATAGAAGGCCAAAGTTTTATTTATAATTGTAAAAAGTGAGGCGAGAGCGAGGCCCAGGACTCGAGTCCCTTTTCCTCCCTTAATCCGCGCCTCGGCTGCACTATTACAAAAAGTAGGTAGAAGGAAAGACGAGAAAACAAATTACCTCTAAAAGTCGGAAGAAAGCACCGGAAACTTCCTTCCACGGTTTATTCTACTTGCCGAGGCGAGGCGCGCATTCGTCGAGGTATTCGTCCTGCGGCGCATTGGTATGCATTTCAGATGCGACAAGTTCGCGCCGGGCTGGGCGCCGCGAATGGGAAAAGGGGACCGCCCCGAGAAAAGTGAGAGAAATAAGCAGCGGGAGATTCCGGCTCCGCTCGCGCGCCTTCGGCAACTTATTTATTGTGTTCCGCGTCCCGCCCCGCGCGACTCAGGAATGAAGTAGCGCGCCATTTGCGTTATACAACTTTCGCCAAAGTTTGTCGCACCGAGTAAAGTAGACCGCCCGACTTGAAGAGTCGATACGCGGGGCCACGTGTCTCCCCGCCTAAAATGAGATTTCCTCCTAGGTTGTGAGACTTTTCTAAATGTGACAAATGGACGCTCGAGAAGTTGTTTCCTTAATTTTCTTCCTGAGATCGAGTAGATATTGTTACCTACTAGAAAAGTTTTAATCATTTTGACAGTGTACACGGAAAGCAAAAATTAGTAACGAGTGCCTATATTGGGCTTAGTAAACAGGGGACAATAAAATTGGATAAACATTTTTCCGTAACTTTTAGGAAATCAGTCCTATCAAATTGTACTGCTACTGATTTATTAAACTCGGTAGGTACTCATTACCCGTTTTTCCTCTGTGTACGAAATAATTATAGCAGGTGTAAGATAGATATAATTTCCCGGATAGAAATTTAAGAGATTCAAATGGTTAAGGCTATATTAACTAGAAATGCATACGGATATACTTATAGTATTAATAATCGAGTGCAGAAAACGTCTTGTTGGTTATCTGATACACGTAAATAATTAGTGTGATTAAACTTAATATACTAAATGTATACTGTACATAAATATGTATACTGTTAACAAGTTTTTTCAAAGCGTATAATATCATTATGAAATAATAATATATTCAATATTAAATAGTTTTCATAATGTAATTCATTTTCAGTACATTGTTTGTATATAGTTTGATACGAAATTTTATACTCATCTCTAATTTTACATGGTTACATGAAGCAGCAACCGTTCAGAAAATGTAATATTTTATAGCATTAACTAGATAGTAATATGACTAAATATAATCGGTATTTTCAGTTTTAACTATTTAGCAACTTTTAAACGGAAACCGGTTCAAAATTCTATGAAGGCTAATGTACCTTAATAGTTTTAAAATATGCATTATTAAATTTTTCATTTATTATTTAGAGTCACATTAACAATTAATATTAACGACTAATAACATATTTTGACTAACGACATATTTTGTTCACATGTGGTATAATCATTACAGTTTCTTCCAGGAATTTAGTTACATTAATTACATAATCTGATTATTGCTTAGAATGTTTGTTGGTATTTTATTTCCAGTTCTCTGGTTTTTATATTTATTTAATTTTTTTATTAACTGTTTAACTAAAATTTTTATCCTAAATATCTTGAAATATTGCTGCAGAACTTTTTAATTCTTCATTCCACCAGTGTAGAAGTGATCAGTTGTATTAAATTTAATTTTTTGAGAATTTTAGCGATTTTAATATTAAAGGGTTGTAATTTGACTGACTGAATTCTATTAATTTATGTTTGGTACGATGATCGTAGTATGAATTGTGCTATTTATAGTTTGAGCTAATTTGTGATGCATCATGTTATAACTGATATGTATATACCTTTGCTAAAAGTATATATCACTACGTTACACTCAAGAAGTAGCGTAGAACTTTATTCATTAATCTAATAAAGATTAAATATTGTATGAAAGTAACAAGGACTTCAGAAATTAAGACTAATACAAGATTGATAAGTAAAATTATAAGTATTAGGTATATAAAGATATTTTTAACAATTTATTTTCTATAAAATAGATTACTTTTTATCAGTTTACAGACTAATAATTAATATAAATAAAATACATTTTTCATAAATAATTCTGCTTCAAATAATCTTTGAGCTTATCATCATATGACCGGATATGCTTGAATCTAATATCAGAGTACAATTAAAACATTTTTGTGCAATTAACTACATTTATGCAAAAGGATTTTTATTTTGAATCCGAATTTCTATGAAAGATAAGAACGATAATTTTAGTCATAAAATATTACACAGAAATGTTTTCGCCCCTAGCACACTTTAGATATCGAGTTTATGAATAACTAAAGTAAATGAATTACACTAGGTTAATTAATTTGATGGTGTAAAAACTACTTTTTAATTGGAATACGTGAGTGATATTAAACATGAAATAAGATTGAATACAAGTAATTCTTTTGAAAATAAGGTATACAATGTCTATTATATGGAAAAAGTAAATTGACTAGACGACAAAGTACGTATTCGCGTGACTGACTGAAAGAGGTCTGCGGACGCTCGTTTTTCAGAAAAGAATATCTTTCCGATAAGTGTACAGCTCAAAAGCCAAATTACAGTAACAAAGGATCGAGGCGGTGGAAAAACATACGATAGGTGTAGATAGGAGACAGAAGAAGTGAGAGAAATAAACAGCGCGATGAGTCGTCGTACTAAAGCCCGCGAGCGGCGCCTGGAAATATGGGAAATGCGCGACTTTGAGGGAGGGAAAACAAAGTGAAATAATCAAAGGGAGATAGAAAATAGCTATCGGCTGAGAGTACACCCACAGGCGAGCATAAATACGAGAGGGAGAGCGGCGTCAGCAGCGCTCGGGGAAGAAGGTAATAGAAAGAAGTACGGCAAGGATGTGAGATAAAATACGGGTTTTAGGTATAAAAGTGAGTAATAAAGGACGCGCGAGATGGAATGGAAAATGGAAACGGCGCGCGGAGAAAGGAATAAATCTAGGGTACGGCGGCTCGTTGGAGGGAGAGAGACGGGGGAGTAACAACGGAAGAGTGAGATGGAAGCTAGGGAGAGATAGCTGCTACATGGGAGAATTCATTTTGAATAAAAACGTTGAGGGCCGCCGAGCGCTCAGCCGATGCGCGAATACGTTGAAATGAGAGGGAAATTGGCGAATGAATTATAATTAAGGGGCCCGCAAACTGGGCTTGTAATTTATATGGATTCGTTTGTGGATTCGCCGTTTAATGGCACACTGTTCCCTAAGCCTCTTTCATTTTAATGAGCGATCATCCGACCTTCGAACATCCGGTTTCTTTCTGATGAATAACAGTTAGTGCATTTTTGTGGTTGTTTATACGCATTACAATTACCGCGAATTTACCAACCAGCTCTTTGGTAACCAGAATAACGGTGAAAAATCGTCTGGATTTTAGGCGCGGGCAAAGAGTTGGGAATAGCTTTCGAAATTATTTAATAGAATAACATTTTTAGTCCGCGTAATGGCTTGACACGGACTGTCAAAATCTTCGTGTAAAAAATTCTTAAAAAGCTGGTGTAAACGTGAAATGAATTTCAGAAAAATGCCATTTAGACGAATCTGGTGAGAGGATGACGAGATGGTACGCGATAAAGGTTCTCTCAGAAAAACTAATAATTTAATTCTGTGCTTTTGAACAAAATGCGCGAGTGCAAAATGTCCACCAAATAAACTGGACAGACCCGAATTATATCTCGTGTCTCGGTTTTTGAATTTAAAATTTGACAACCTTTTTTTTTGAGCGGTATATCAGATCACCCGGCGGCCGTCAACGTTAATTAGGCCGCTGCTATCGAGGCACCGGAAATCCGAGCCAAGTTGATTGAACTCGTTTTGCGCTTTATTCCTATGAGGGAGCACCATCTTCATTCGCACGTTGGGTAAAAAAGTCAAAGCGCACAATAAAAGCCTCCCAATTTATCAAAGGAAGCAGCAGCCCGGCAACGTATATACTTTCAGCGGCTCCCTAGAGACGACGGGAAGAAAAGGCAACGAGTGCGAGCAAGTACGAGCAAGGGAGCCGGGTATTGCGCGGAGGAGGCGCAGGTTATACATACAGCGCGCGGATATGGCCCGCGAGTCGCGACAGCTCGTCTAAATGCTAATGGCTACATCGACTGGGAGTCAAAGTCCAGTGGCTTTCGACTTCTTCCTGGCGTCGCGCGACCTTTTCCGCGGGCGCGTATATTACCCGTCCCGTCGCGGGGGTCCCGCTGGAAATATTGAGCGGCCGCTAACGCCACGGGGCGCGGCTGTCACTAGGAATTTGAATAATCGCCCGGGTGATATGCGCCCGTGGCAAAAAAGCCAGCGGAGGTGTGGTGTGGTGTACTCTGGGCTGGACCTGCGAAGCAGCAGAAGGCCCCTGATCCCGACAAATCCGCGCGATCGTAAGCCTGCGGTTTCGCGAGGATCGGCGGCTCGCGGCCTCGGCCATTCATCACAATTACCGGGGACATCGGATTTCGATCCGAGGGCTGCGCGTGTAGTAAGGCGTTGGCTGGGGGCAGGGGCTTGGCCTTGGCGCGGAAAACAAACGCCCCGGCAATTAATCGGGGGCGCATTAAGAGACAAGAGTCGGGAATGATCGGCAGGCCATTAGCGGGCGCAGGCGGGATCGTATCTCCCTGCGGTGGGCGCAGCCAGCCGGCGCGCCCTCTAGCGGTGGTCTTGCTTCGGTAAGCCCACATGTCGCCCCCGGGGCCGAGCCGCCCGGGCAAGTGGCGTCCCGAAGGGCCCGCCGCGGGGGGCCGCCTCCGCCGGCATTTATCATCGATTAACTTGTAAACAGCCAATCTGCCCCAAGTGCGCCCCGCCCGCCGCGCGAATTATGACAGATGCTCCGGCCGAGGACCGCGGGAGATCGGCTCGTTTATCACGGGCTCGCGGGGGGGCCGCCGGCCCTCGGCGCTCCTGCAGCCCCGGAGCCCGGTTTTGTTTTGATCGCGGGCTCTTTCGGACCGGGATCTTGATGAATCGGCCGCTGTCCGCTCGGCTATATACTCCTCGCGCGGCTCCCCGCAGTCGGTGCACTTTAAACTTGCCTGTCTCGCGGGCGTGTCTTCGTTCCTGGGGGAAGCAGCCGACCTTTGTCCCTATTGGATTTCGCTCGGTTTTGTTGGTCAAAACTTGGCCGGTTCTCCTTGTCATCCGGGTCAATATTATCCCTAGTCTTTTATACAACTGGTAGATCTTTGTACTGTGGCACAGCTGTGTCATGGATATAAAATAGCTGTAGATTTAGAGGTACAGGTTAGGTGTCACGGGGCGGTGATACGTCAAATTAAGCTGAACGAAGAACGTACACAGTTACCTAAGTAATTAAAAACAGAGAATTTTGAATGGGATTCATCCCATTAGTGGAATGCCAGCTTTTGCAAAAAATCATTAATTTCATTTATTGTAGCTCTCTAATTTTCACAAGACACGTACTACATTATTTTAAAATCAATATAAGTGATATTTAAAGCTATTAGCATATTATCATCGCTTATTAATTACTGGTTATTTGAATCATATCAAAATTATCAGATTCATTTCAATAAGATAAAATCTTAAATTATATTCTCCTCAACGTACATATATACGCATATATGAAAATTAATTTACAAACGTGATTTAGTAGGATGTGTCGTAAAAGAAATCCATCTCTATACTATCAATTTTTGTCTTCGATTTTTGTTTTGCCTTCTAGATTACGGCTATTAGCGTTGAATATACATTCAAATATTCCAAGCTTTGAAATATTCAAAGGGCACAACGGAGCTAGATCTCCAGATTCTCTATGGATTTTATAATCATACAATTTTTAAAGCTTAATTTCTTGCAAAAATAATTTTGTAATATATTGTAGGAACTTTTATTTATATTCTGTAATTCAAGAGAGACGTTATTTTGTAGGCATTTAAAATCTACCGATGAAAATGATTGTAATGATGTATAAAATATTTACAACTTAAAATAAGTAAGAATCATGTTGATCATACGCTGATTGGTTTGAATTTAATATTGTTGATAGTTGAAATTTAATGGAAAATATAATAAATTACAATTTATTTTGCTCTCTTTGCGGTTCGGTGGAAAACGTTGTATGCAAGTGAGATGAATAATGAAATAATAAATGAGATAATCGAATGTTCACGTATTCTGAACCTTAATGTCATTTACGGTCGCGTCCAAAATCCGAGTTTATTTGTAAAATGTAATATTTATATTGGAAAATCGTCCTCAAAAAGTGCCGCGCAATGAATAATTCTGCTCGAAAGCGCAGACTGCACGGGAACATCTCGCTCGTGCAGGTACATACGGGTAATTGTAAACTTGATTATTGATATCTTAACAAGCACGTATATCGATCGAAGCCAAACTGCTTAAGCCTAACAGGTTGCTAAGCCGAGCGAATGGGAGATTCGTGGCAGCCGAGGCGTTGGCGTACGCCAACACCACCGGACCAGCGCTCTCCTTACCCCCGGCCCAAATGCGGGAGGAGTCGGGCCGTCGGGGACGAGTCCGTTCTGCACCATAGCCGGCGTCTCCCGCGCGTCCATCTATCAGGGGGCAATCGATCCGGCCTCGGCCCGCTGGGACTTGGCCCTTTTAATGGAGCGGCGATCGGCCGATCGATCATCGGCTCTCCTCCGCTTTTTTTTTTTGTTGCGCGGGGGCGCGGAGACAATGAAGAGATATCGGCCGCGGGCAGTTTGGGCGCAACCTTATGTCGCGCGGTTTTTATCGCGCCGGCCGATTGATCGATATTTAGTGCCGCCGGCATATATATAAATCGTTTAGCCGCGAGTGCGGTACAAGGCTTTTCGATTAAGATCGAGGCGGGCGGCGTTAATGCGCTCGGGCCTGGAAATCGCGCGGCCGCTTTATGGCGCCTCTTGATAGAAGACATAAGTGAGTCCTTTAAAGTTGGCCCGTTTACAGGGCGGACGTATATATACTGCGACCGCGGCCGCTGGCTTTATATCGCCGGGGAAGGTATATACGCGCGCCGGCCGTTGGTCGGGCTTTAACGCTGACGTAAGTGCCGGCCCAGAGTGATAATACACACCGCGTGAGTGCCGAGTGATAATATCGCGCACTTCGCCCAGGCGCTCTCGGAAATATCTAAAAAAAAAAGGCCGTCTTTGACGAGGACGAGGGCAGTCGGCTCTTTGAGGCGCCGCAAAGCACGTAAATACATCCACACCGCAAGTTCCGGCTGGATTCCCCCGTATTGTTGTCCGACTGTACTCGCTCGTTATTCTCGCGAACGCGCGCACGTCAAGTGCGCCGGGCGGGAGCGGAAAAAGCAATCGCGTACACCTAATACCCGCGCAATTATGCAAATATGGCGGCGCGCGTGGCCCGAGGAGGAGTCGCCGCTGGCGGACGGCCGGCTTCGCCTGTGCGCGCGCGCGCGCCTACTCGACGCACACACGCGGGCCGGGAGTCGGGCGCGGAGTTTTGAAACCGATCGCCTTGTAACCGGCGCACTTACACCGAGGGCGCGCGCGTGCGTGTGCCTAATAGAGCGCGCCCGGCTTATGGGCCAGGGGTGAAGTATAATGGTGTCGTGTTTCCCGGGGCTCAACCGGCCGCCCGGTGTAACCGTAGACCCCGCCGACGGGGACTACCCGCCGCGCCACGGCCTCTTTAGGGAAAATCGGCGTTTTATTATAATGCGAGCCGGCTAAAGAGCTTTGCCGGCGTTTTTCGAGGGAGGGACGCCGGGAGGGACCGGATGTTTTGTTGGCCCGCGCCTGGGGGTCCGGCGCATTGTACCCCCCCCCCCCTCTCCTCGACCCCGCCGAATAAAATGTGATTAAATTTGGATTGCTCGACCTGCCGACGGGGCTCATCCCTTCCGCGCCGGATGATGAATTCGATTACGGGGCGCAGGGCCATTCTGCGGGGGATTTTTTGTTTCAAAAATCCGACCTCCTTTTGTACCTCGGCCTGTGGGTCGTGGCGCATCGGCCAGGCCGCGCTAATCAACCGAAACCCTGCGCGGATTACTGCCAAGTGCCAATTCAGCCAGATCTAGATCTTGCTGGAAAGTCATTTTCCATTGCTGCTGTTCAATAATCTTGGCTAAAAACTTGCCTCTCTTGCTGTTCCATGTGATAAAAATTCTTTTTTCTCTTTTCTTCTTGTTTAGTTTTTAATTACATCCTCGTCGTCTACGTTATGAGAATACGGCTGCAAACCGACACTCGAATCTTTTTTCATTTCAATCGCCAAAAAGGTGGTTGGTAAAGCAATTATACGAAATTCGAAAGTGCTGCGGGGCGAAATTAGGATCACATCCAGGGCCGTAATTGGGCAACACTATATTATTCATTGTCGGTTGACTATACTGAATTATTTGCTCTACTGACAAAGTAAGGCTATTCAATTTCATCATGGGTAAATGATTAACGGGTTTGTGATTGTTTTCATCTACTACTAAATGTAACGTGCAATATTAGTGACATATGAGTTACAGTTACCTGAAACATGCACATGTCTGTATCTAAATTCACAATTAATCAAGCTTGGGGTTAGTTTCGTCAAAAATTTATTTTTAAAAGGAATTATCTGGTAAATTAACATTAATATACCATCTAATCAGCTCCAATGTTTCTCAATATGAGCTTTGGAAAAAGAATAAATAAAGTTGGAATTGTCATAAAACGAAATTGTAGGTTACTAACTTGTTAGAAAAAATAGCTGCTTGTAGTTGTATACACATGGAAATCAAGTATATATTGTATATTGTTGTAGAGGTAAATTTACATATCCAATAAATGCTTTTAAAAGCAAACTATCGTATTGTACTGCTGGTAAATATTTTTTTAGAGGAGCACTTCATTCCAACTAATTTCGTAGCATCACGAGCCATTAGCTGTCTAAGCTGTCGCTTAAATAAGAATTGCCCAGCGATCCGGAAGATTCGTTTCCAACTTGCTCCCCTCAACACGACCGAATCACACGGTGCAATCAGCCGGGGGCATATTTCCTAGCGGCACAATCCGAATTTTCCAGGCGGCCCGCCGACCGGAATGAAAACATCGTCATTCAGGGCTCTCCCTTAATCCCATTATCCACTCCATCCGCAGTGCGGTTGTCCGCGGCTCGCGCCCCTGCATCCACCGGGCCAATTAGCCGCGGCGCGTCTCGGTAGACTTGCCTTGCACTGCACCAGAGGAAGACGCATCCCCCACCGGCGATTATGACCGATATATATGTGCGCTGCGGGCAAGGGTGGCGCCCGAGGGCAGGTCTGGCAACAGGGCTAATCTGCTTAATTAAAAGTTAACGCGTCGCGGCTTTCCGGCCGGCTGCGATGTGTGTATAGGTACGGGCCCGCGTGTTTTGACAGGGCGCCGCGCGCCAGCCGAGAGCTCCGGCGGATTAGGCCGAGAGATTTGTAAGGAATATCGCTTGGGTTTTTGCGAGGCGGCCAGGTAAGATCGGAAGGAAGATTTCGTCAGCGGCGCCCCCTGAATGCGTAATAAAAGCTCTCGAGCGCGCCGACGCTCGTCGTCCCTTCCCCCACCGCAGATCCTCTAAGGCGCTTTTTTTTTTTCCTTCCGGCTTGTTGATTTTCCCGCAGCGGGTCGGCCGGTTCCGCGCCATATTTTCACCGAGAATGGCTCCGCGGCGCCGTTCGGGGATCCGTCGCTCCTTTGTGCATCGGGCTTCCCGTGGCTGCGCGCATCAAGAGGCCACTAACCTTAATGCCAAATATCTTTCTGGTCGAGAGTATTCTTGAGGAAAACACACTTGGGAGTATTTGTGGTGGAAAGCTATCGGGATTTTTTACGGTCATTGGTTCATTCGAATGCTTAGCCGTGTGCAAAGAAAATACCGTAACCTATTTAGTTAGCCTTGTGGAATGCGACATATGTTGGCGATTAAATCCACAATTTTAATCGCATGTGTTAATGTAGGCTGTACGCAACATATAACAACCGAATAGATCGAAATTTCATACGTAAAAAAACGTAGTAATTTTTTTTCAATTAAGAGACTTAAACAGCAACTGTCAAAAAGTTATTTGAATTCCAATTATAGAGTTATTTAAACATCAAGCGTAAAAACATGTTAACGTGTTTCTTTTAAAATGTAAATTTGGTAAAAGTATCTGCATCTGCAAAATGTAAAAGTATAGAAATAAAATGAATCTACTGAAAGGTTATAAAAAAAAGAAATCTAAAATAAAGACTTTCATACATGTATTAAAATTTGCCATTTAAACAGGTGTGGCAAATTGGGATACTTTTGAAGCGGGGCTAAAAAGTGGGCGACATTCAGGACGATATAGCCCTGCTTTATTCCGCCCCAACACTACGCGTCTATCAAAAGCGTGTTTATATTTGTTTGCCTCGTGCAGGGGCTCGAGCGCGACTCGAAGAAAAGCCGAGTGAAAAGCCAGGCGGCGAAAGGTAAAAAAGAAAAAGAAAAAAAAAGATGCGCCCGGCGCCTCGAGCCGAGCCCTACGCCCGGCCCTAATCTTCGGAAAAAAATGCGATTACGTCGCGAGGATCGCGCGCCCCGCGCTCCCACGGCGCCTCCAGACTAAGGATTCCACGCCTCCCTCCCCGCCGGTCCGGGGGGTTGCGTGGCGGAAGTGCAGCTTGGGCTGATTGGAGGGTGGCGCGGAGGCCCGGCCGGAGGCTCTTTTTTTTTCACGGCCAAGTAGCCGGAGTGGATGGATAACTTGTCCATTGTGACGAGCGATGGCCTCCAGCGAGAGTAAATGATTGTCGAGGAGGTAGGGGGGGGCAGCACGCGGGGTGGTGTAGCGTCGGCGGCCGGGGGGTGCCGGCGGGCTTTGTTGTTTAGAATAAACCCCCTCGCTCCTCTTTCACTTCTCTCCTTTCGCCCGGCGGCGGCCGAGTGTATACAGTCGCCGTGTCGCTCTTTTTTTTTTTTCCCTTCCCTTCCATCCATCCGTCCATCCCCCCCCTCTACCCGTGCTTGTTTTGTCCGCCGGCCGGGGCGCCCGCTCCCTGTATATATGTGCCCTATTATCGGTAATTAGAATGGCCCTTCTGGCCACGCGACCGCTTCTCGCTCCTCGATTCGGCGCTTCGGCCCTTGAAACGGAGAGGCCGCCACCGCGGGTGAATGGGCCCCGCGAGTGCAGCCCGAGGCGTCCGCCGCGCATTGATCGGCCCGCCGATGAGCGATTGCTTTTGTTAATTGCTCGTTACGAGTATGGCCGCTTGGCCTGATCAGTCGGCCGCTCGCCTCGCCTTTGTTTTCCCTTTTTTTTTTTAACGAGCGCGCAGATTCAGACGGTACATGCAGCACTTCGGGGATCTGATTACGTGCAGGCGGATCCCACGCACGCCCTGCCGGATATTCGCTAACCGTCCGATATAATTATGTCTTATTCGAGGGATAATAACTGCGTAATTAACCAACTTGTCGTTAGCTGCGACTGCCCGTTAGCCAAGCTTCGTTTTTAAGATCGTGGTCAGGTGGAGCTTAAGTATCTTAACGGTAACAATGTGTACACGTGTGTAACATTTTGCACAGCTTGTATGGTTGCGTGCCGCGGTGCGCCATCTGCCAGTGGAGCGGTCAACTATTCCCGTATCCACAATCAAGTGTAGCAATGCCATTTTTTCAAAGCTAGCAATGATTGTTACTCTCGTGTTGCGCAATTTGAATAAGCCAAGCGCAAAACTCTGCTTTTACTATTCTAACAAAGCCCGATATATAGCGTTGAGCGATATCCCGAGATTATACACGTCGCCTCGACTAATCCATTTCCAGGCAGGTAAAAAAAAAAAGGAACAGACAGCCCGCCGTATAAAAGCGTCAAATCCATAGAGCAAACAGCCCATCATCATTCCTCTTGGCGGTCCGCGGCGCGTATATAAAAATCTCGAGTGCCGTCCGCGCGCGACAAAGTCGGCCCCTCCTCCTCCCCAACCCCCGGCGAATAATGAAGTGCAGCGGGGCGCGTGCGCGGCCCGGCCTCCCGCGGCATTTATCATCGATTAACGGGCGAGCGGCAGGCGTGGATTAACGCGGATAAACCAGGCCGGGGGTGGGTGGGGGGACAGGCCACTCGGGAGTCGTATAGGCGCGCGCGCGCGCGCACCGCCAGAGCGACTTTGTGTGTACTCCGGCGCTCCGCTCCATTTGCCGGGCCGTGTGTGTGCGTGTGTGTGTATCGCGGGGGGAGTAAGGCCGGCAGCCGGTGCGCCGCGCGCGCGCGCGCGCGCCCATTACCCCATTACACTTTCCGGCCAATTAATCCCGCGCTATACGCGCCGCCTCAAAAGCCCGCTTTTCGCGACGCTCGCTCCGCCGGGATTACTTTGCCCCCCCCGCGCGCTCTTAGGTGCTCCTCGCGGGTTAGAGCCCCGGAGCCGCAGCCGCTTTCCCGAGGATGATGTGGAGCCCCGAGAGTCGCGACGATTCCACCTTTTCGTCAGCTGATGCTTTTTAAACCCTTGTCGCGGTTGTGCGGTCGTGTGGAGGATCAGGCTTGTTTCCGAGCGCCCGCGTATGACTGAAAAATCAGAGAAACGTTGATGCGATTATTGACGATAGGAAATGAGGTTAATTTTAAAACTGCATAGCTTGTTCCTCGAGTCATAGATAGATACAGATAAATGTTAAGCCATTGCATATGTAGGCTTTATGTACAGATGTTACGTTTAATATGCCCTTCTTTTGGTTTTTTATGCTTCAGAAATCATGTCAATGAACAGAATGAGGTAAGAACGAATACAGTACTAATTATTGCTAATGACAAAAAATTAAATTATTCATTAACAAAATTATAATGCCTTTTTCCGTTCAATGTAAAAAAAAACAGAAAAACATGTTTACCGGTCATAATTACTATATGCTCCGGGGACGATATTACGTGAGATGTAATATACGTACATGTGCCTATATGGAGTAACGATATTGGCCGCTCAGCGGTATTTCTGAATAGCACTGCTATCGGTATGCGTTGGACTATAATTGCGCAGGCAGCCGCTGCTGGTTGACGATGATGTGAGCGTCAAGGGGCTAAGCGAACCTTTTTATTATAAAGTCCGAGTGAGTTTTTATTACTCCTCGTTGGGCTCGCGCATGCGATCCTTGTCAATCCTTTTACGCCCCTCTAATACAGACTACATTGTTCGAAGCGAGTATGCCACACTTATACTCATTGGGTATACTTTTACATTTGAATAACAGCCCAGCTGTTGGCGTCAAGTTGTTTTTTTTTTCCTCTGCAGCTCACTCGACTTGATAAATCTGTATCAGCACGGCTCTGATTCCCAGCCGAATTTCGTATAACTATTAACGTAATGATGAATCCTTAATTAATCTAATCTTATTCTAAGCGTTCGCTCTCGGAGCGAGTTCTAATTTTAATCCATCTCCCGCTTGGAAAGTCCGCCCCAGCGAAGATCAAACAGCCCCGCCGTCAACTTGGCCGGATCTTCCTCTGGGAATCAGCTTAAACAGGAACGATTCCGGCCGTATAATACAGCGGAGATATACGGCCCCCGCGGCAGTCTGGCAAAAGCTCCGCAGGCGACTTCATTATTCGCGTTCATCGCGTGATAAGTCCCGGATAATCCCGAAGGAGCTCGCCGATATAACAATTTCTAATGCGTCCCCTTCCCCCGGGTACCAGCGGGAGCCGCAGCGCGGGGCAATCACTCCTGCGAGTCGGCCGCGGGTGCGCGTCCCCGCATATACATACACACCCACCTCCTGCGCCAGGACTTCCGAAAATGCAGTTAGCCAAGTTGGCCGCGTTTGAGGGCCGGCTCGCAGTCCCGCCGGATGAGCCGGGACTCCGGGGGGACCAATCGGACCGGACGACCGCTAACGACGTTTTCCAACTCGCGCGCGCCGCGCTGCCAACCCCCCCCGCGATGGCGTATATAATCGGTCAGACCTCGTTAGCCGCTCACTTTGGATGATCAGGGGGAAGAACGAAAAAAAAAAAAAAGCCCGCGTGCAGCACCGGCCGGCTCTGCAAAAGCCAGGCCGGATTCAACTGCCGCGTCCAATCCGCCCGCTCTCCGGCTCTCTCCTTTTTAATCAACGAATCGCGGGAAAAAAGCCCGGCGCCGGCCAAGTGTATCAATGGCCTATCCATTAACGCTCCGCCGGGGCGCTCGATGATCGGCGAATGACCTTTGATACGCGCGGCGAACCGACTGTCTCGCAATCGGGACAATAAACGAAAAGCGCACGGGGCGATACACACACGGGGGGAGGCTCATAGGCGCGGGGGCGGCCACAATGCCGCCCCCGCGCCGCCACGCCTTTTTTCTTTCCCAACCCGAATCTCCCCCGCCGGCTCGGCCCTTTTTTTTTTTTTTTGCCCTCCCTCCGTTTTTTTTTTTTTCCCTCCTCGCACCCTCGCGCGGATCCCTGTGCTGCGCTTCCCCGAGTCTCGCTCCCATTGGGGCTTGTCGCCCGGGCTCTTTTCGCCGGCGAGAGAGCAACACTCGGGGAATTCAGGGCTTTATCTGTGCGTGTGTGTGTGTGTATAGCTGAGGGATCGAGGCCGCCTCTGACGCGCCGTGTCATTTCGAAGATGCAAGAATGAAATGTAATACGCCGGCCCCTTGGCTTTGTGGCGCGCGCGCGCGCCCGGGCCGATGACGCTTATGCGCCGCGGGGAAAAAAAAATTGCATCGTTCCCGGGGATTTTGGACGATAGGCCCATTCTGGACAATGGACGCTGGGATACATCGAGGGCGTAGGCTTACAATGTTTTTATCACTCGGCTGTGGTATTCGCGAGGTCGGAATAGCTGTCTCGCCGTGATTTTACCGACGGCTATTAATATTAACAAAATTTTGAGTAACTCTACACTTGATGCGAGCCGTGGGTTCATTGATGGAGTATAACATTTTCCCGGCTGGCTTCATTGGTGCAGAGATAGTCCTGGATTTCAGTACATTAGTTTCTAAATCCTAATTATCAAATAGCAATGGACTGCTATGATCATATTGATGATTACCTAATTTATAGGGTGTAATGATCTCCCATTGATGCAATACCGATCTGATTAACTAATTAATTACAAAATGTTATAAATCATATCAAATCCTGTTTATACATCTCTCCTATTTGCACTGTAAGTAATTAGCTGTATTGTCAAAGGTATCTTTAGTCAACGGAACGGATTTCAAACGCTCAACTTTTCCAGCATCCATCCAAAAAGTAGATATATTCTGCTATGATAATTCTTTAATTGCAGAATATACACAGTACCCCCCGCTTTGTGGCCTTCCGCACGCATATAATCCACCGACTGACAAGCAAAGGTATAGTTATCCCGCGCACATTGTCAAGAAGCCAGTGATTTATATCTGCTCAATTTGCCGAATGTTCACGAGGGCACCTTTGTACAAGAGGCTATTGGACAAGTTCGTGGAGCGGCAGATCGAGCCGTCAGGGTCGCGCTCCGGGCTTACAAATCAGCCTTTCCCCGGCGCCGGGACAGCGGACCGCGATCAAGAACAAAAGAAAGGAGGCGATCCCTTACGCGGGGCTCCCGCGTAAGGGTGGCAAAATCTCATTGGACAGCCGGGCGCCGGGGACAGGCGCAACGAGCCTGTCGGACAAGCTGTTCGCCTTCAGCGCCCGGAATTAGAATGAATCGACCCGCCTCGGGAAGACGGCCCCGCCTTCCCCCCGCGCCCACGGCGTTATATAAAGTTTTTACGATTTTCGAGGCCGCGCGCCGATCCCCCGGCCAAATCCCCGCGTATCACCCGGCCGCCGTAAGAGGCCCATAAATTCGTTTGGCCCCCGCCGCCCGTGTATATACTCTCCTCGGGTGGGGGCCCCGATATCCGCGCCGGTTATGGCGCCGCCTCGTTGTGTCGATACGACACCCCGGCGCCTCCTAGACTTAGCCGCCCGCGCTTACGGTGTCCCGCGGCCCCCGGGATATGGCCTATCCACGTCGCCGGAGCTGCTCTGCCCCCCGCGGCCCCCGGGGATCGTCCGCTCGAGAGTGAAAAGCCCGCGCTCGAGGCTAATGAAGGAGCCGCCGCCGGTATATATTGGCCCCGCGGCCTTCTTCCGATTAAGCCTGCTTAAACCGTTTCGCCGGTTATTCAGCCGAGAGGTGCGCGTATAGCTTTCAATCTGATAAGAGTACAGCGATACGCGTTATGTATAATAAAGCTCTTTTTGCGGTTTTCTTCTTTTCTCGGTGCTAATTCTCCTCAGTGTGTATATTAACTGCATCAATCTTGATTACGTTGAAATTTATAGTAAAATTAGAAAGTTACATTATGAATTATTGTAAAGAACAACAACTGTACTGATTAACTGGATTATTTTTCACTCGAATATTAATAGATTTATCATTACGTTGTTATTGTTTAAACACACATTCGATACATTTCTAACCACGATAGCCAACATTTTGCAATCGTGTAATATTTCAAGCATTGACAGAAATTGCTTGTGTATGGATACAAGTATATTTTTAGATTTATTAAACATTTATTGAAAATACTCACGGTTATCGTATTAAAGGATGAGTGTTAACTAAAAGGTGAAGTCTTTCTGAAATACTCATCTGCTATGAAATAAGTAATGAGTTTAAAGCAGAGTGGAAGAATAGAAAATATAGCAAAAAGCCCGTATTCTGATATTCAAGTGATTAAATATGCAACTGCAGTATTAACTGACCGCATTAATATAATTATCGCGCGATGGAAAACAAGTATTATGGACTAATTTAAACATAAGATATTGCGGATGGTGTATTTTCCGATCGAGAAAAGTCACCGCATGCGGCGTTGTACGAAAGCCAAATCGCTTCTATCAGGACTAAGATTCCAACTAAGTCCGGCCGTAAATTTCTGGTCCCGTCGCGTCGCGGCTGCGCCCGTCGCGTGGAAGTCTAAAAATTTGCAGTAAAATCTAAAAGGAAAGTACGGAGATCCGGAGATAGAAGATAAATAAGAGGAGCCTCGCGGCGGGAGGAGAGAGCGAGGGGGAGGGAGGAGAGGAGAGAGAGCAAAAGCGCGCGGAGGGAAATAAAAGTCGAGTCACGGCGAGAAAGCTATAGGGATAAATAGAAGGCGCTGGAAGTTGGCAGCGGCTGCCGCGCGACGCCATCGCGCGCGACGACGCGCCTCTCCAACGAATACATATATACACACACACATATATATATAACGTGGCGAACTTTTCTCGCTCTCGCGAGGGGGGGGATAGAGCTTTGGAGATTGCGCGCTGAGTCGCTCGCGAGGTCGCCGGGAACCTGAAAATCGCCGTTATCGTATAATGGGACGTGGGATGGTGTGTTGTAGGTGGACGTGCGGCCCTGGTGTGTGCGGCGGAGTTGGCCGAGGGGTTAAGGGAGGTCCCGAAGCCGACGGGGAAATTTTCTTTCGCTGCCGAGGGACGAGCCGATGGGGCGCTTTGATGTGCCTCCTCCACCATTTTCTCCTCGAATTTCACGTTATCCCGTGAATTGCTTTGAATTATAAGGTGGGAGAAATTATGGCTTTGAATTAGGCGCTCACGGGCCGGGGGCTCCCCTTTTATACGGCTTCATTATGCTTACTTTGATTTTTTAATACCAGTCGGGGAAAAATTAGACAAGTATTATATACGCTTCCTCGTCCATTACGACTATTGCCCGCGGACACAGACATCAAATCAAGCTAATAAGTATTTTCCACGTTAAAGCAGAAGATAGATATTTTTGAGGATAATATTGACAAAGTTTGATCACATAGTGGATGTAAACTATGGATGACGAAGACTTTGCAATGTTACATACACTGACGAGAATGGTAATTTTATCACACCGTATGGTAAACTGACTGCAGGCTAGATTCAATAAAAACTACTATACCTTGTAATAAAAATGACCATGCTTATTGTAAAATATGGTGAAAGTTATAAAATTAACAAGTCTATGGTCAGTTTACTATAGAGTATTAATAAAACACTTCTTTCATCGTCGCATCATTATTCGTACGTAGTAAAGGATAAGCATGCAAATTAAACAAGCAAGTAAGCGATGTCGACGATCTATTGATGTCAAAGACCCGCAGTTAACAAAAGCAGCCACCTGGGACATAGACAAACATGTATCTACGTTGCTATAAAGTGATGCTTTTGTTACAAATCCTTGTTTATTTGAAGTTAACGGCGAGTAAGGACAGTAGAGAAAAGCGAAAATATAGTTACGGCGATAGTCCATAGGTGGCAAAGATCTAGTGATGCATAATCCCCTTATGAATAGTGCTCTTCCCAAATTACTGCGGTAATAGATATAACTTTCAGAGTCTATGATGTCATTGATAATCCCTGTCTATACAATACAAATTTGATCGATCAGGCCTTGTAGAAAGTTAAATAAAAAATAGTTATCTCTGGCTACATTCCATCTACCAATAATGACAATAGTTAATTATCAAACTCTTCAGTTAAGATAGATATACGAAGTACATCCTTGAGAAGTTTTAGCTTTCTAAACTTCGTTGAGTTATATACAACGAGTGAGACGATAAACAATAATTTCTACGCGTTAAACAAAAAATTTGAAAAAGCAACAAAAAAAAGTAATTTGGTGCAAAACAAAGTTCTACCTTTAGTAGTTTTACTTAAAAGTATAGTGATTGTTCCTCAAAATATTCTATATATATAGGCTAATTTTGTTCGCCTTAACACGTAACGATTGACTTAAAAAACGAACTTACAATTGATCGTCAAGGAGAAATTGGAATGTAACAACGGCTACGTGTTAAATTTGCAAAACCGTGGCTTCCCATAAACGAGAGTACCCATCTTCAAATTTACTCAACCCGCCATCCACATTATCTTAAAAACCCGGCAAGAATCCACAAGCCAGTGGCCGCGATTCAATCGGTCGTACATTTCGCCATTCCAGCCACGGCCGGGGGCAAACAAACAAATCTTAATTACCGAACGGATGAGGGGAGTGGGCTAACAAAGGCGAGGCCGGGTTCCCGAGGACAATGCCCGCCGCGACACGGGCAATTCGGCAGCGCGGCCAGTAATAGCGCGAGCGCCCGCGGCCGCGCTTCGCACCCGATTCATTAGCCCGGTCCTCCGGCCCTCGCGGCTCGCCATTCGCCGAGGTTCGATTCGACCCTCCGCTCCCACCCGCCTTTTGTTCCCCGCCGCGGTGGATCCGCGCGCCCCCGTTCGCGCTGCGAGCCGGCTTTCGCCCTTGTTCCGCGCCGTGATTGCGACATTCAGGGCCGTTTCGAGGAGGCCACTGTTGGGGAGGATTCGAAAGTGGGTGTTACCGAAGTTTATGGTGTTTTCCGCTGTTTTCCAGTTTGGGCGTCTGGGATATCTTGGGCTAGAGGGGCTCGAAAAAAAGAACGCACAAAAAACGCGTTTCGGGATTTCTTGCGAATCATTTTAGAGTCTCGATTGCTAAGTAGTTTTGCATGAGCTACTGCGATGTTGTGCTTAATAGGATAGGGTAAATCTCAGTTTCTCGTAAAAAAAATCAACGTAGGGTGACGGTTAAATGGTCGATTTTAACACTATAAAGACACGTATATAATAGTGTACAGAAACAGCCTTAATTTATATATGCTTATTATACTGCTTGTTTTAAAAATGAAAGTGGAAAGCTCTTTTGCGGTTATCATCTGTGAATTCACAATTGTCCATTCACACCGCGTAGTTTATAAAGTGAGTATTTTTCTATAAAAAAACATCGCAGCCAAGGATGACAGTTCGTTGGGGTTGAAGAGCACTAAATTAACCGCATCGTCGCGCCAATCATCAAAAATGATTTATACGCGCACCCTTTTTATGGACAAAAAAAATTCACTTACTCGCGTTAATGCTCACTCTGGAATTGTATTGCACGATTTGAGCTCTCGAAAAAGAGCTTGGCCTACACCATTGTGTCCCCCGGCTCATTCCCCATCTCGTTAATTTCGCTTTTATTTTCCACCTCTCCTCTCCACGTTTCCTCCACGTCTCGTTCTCCCGAGTATCGTTGCCCTAAGCATCCTTATTTAGGAGACACGCCAAATGCATTCGCGACCTCCCCATTTGCGAGGCCTGACTAGTTTACCGCTCCTCCTGTAATTTCGCGGCCATTTTATACACAACCACGCGAAATCCTTTCGGGGGATCATCGCGGTAATGGATATACTGAGGCTCGCTGCAAAAAGGACTCGAAACGGAATGAGGAGAGAAACAGAGAAAGATAGCTTTTTTTTTCCAACTCCCCTTCGCGCTTTCTTTTTTTTTTTTTTGTTTATTTTTATCACGCGAGCCCCCGCGTGCACTTGGTCGAAGCGCCGCGGGATTGTCCGGCTCCGACGCGTATACTCGCCAGGGAATGTGTATACGTGTATCAAAGGCCTTTTGTTACGCCACGCCGCGGCCTTTTACGGCGAAACTTTTTATTACCGTCCGCGCGCGAGAATCGCACGAACCTCTAAAAATATGAAATTCTGGCTTTTCGAGTTTCCGCTGCTCTGAGCCCGTTCAATAGTTCTATATTGATGCTTCGATGACGACGTTCGAATTTTCGACAAAAGTTTATTTGTTAATTAATATAGGTGTATTTGTTAATGCGTCTAAAAATTATTATTTCTTGAAATTAGTTTACTTGAATATCAACAGATAATAATTTGCTAATTAAAAGATCTGCGAATGGAAAGTTAACAAGCCTCTTTACAATACCATAAATTAGTAGCTACTGACAGTAATAAATGTTTTGAGAAACCTGTAGAAAGGTTGTAGTTTAGTTTATCGTTTGCTACACCTTACCTTATCGAGATTTGGAATTTTCAGTTGGTAACATATATATATCCAGGAGGTTCGTTCATCCCTTGTAGATAAGGTAGAAGTCGTTAATACCATGCGAGCCAGGGGTAGTTTCCAACCCTCAGTAATAGAACAGATGCAGGCAAAACAGTTATTTACGTTATCGACCAATACGATAAAAGCGGTGCATTTTAGTTATCATTTTAGGCAACTGCTCGACTACCAAATTATTGTCGGTTGTTAAAATAAATTTCTAAAATAATTTGTATACTAATCGCTGTAGAATGCTAATATAAAGTAACGATTATGATTAAATAATGCACGAGATTTTTAAGACAACATAAGTTGATTCAATTTGATATTGTACTATTTTTATATTGTAGAATCAATTTACTACACATACAGTATATTTAATTTAATATCATTATTTAATTAATTTACCCATGAAAATTTTAATTAAACACATGTACAATTTTTTAATTATCAAGTAGTAGTTTTTTAATATACTTTTTACGGTATAACAATTTGATATGATACCGAGTATAAACCAAGTGCAAAACTTTTAATTATAGTTGATAATTAAAAACTTTTTAATAATATAGCATAACTTAAAATTCTATACAATTTTAATAAAGTAAATACACGAATTAAATTACCCGCTCCTGCAATCAACGTAACTTTAGTTAACTTAATTAATTTGCGGGCCATAAATCAAATGCATTTAGTAATTATGAATTACAATGCAGAAATGGTACGAAATCAAGTAAATTATTATTTTAAAGCAACAAACCCGCAGCGAGTGCGCGTATAAAGAATGGCCGAAATTCAATAGGAACTGCCAAGGGGACACGTGTATAGCGAATACAAGCTCTTCATTCTTACCGCCTTAATTATGCAACCCCATTAATTAACTATGCGCCTTGCGGTCGCATAAATCAGCCAAGATTCCTGGGCCAAGGCAAAGTATAGCACGGAGGCAGGGAACTGCCACAAAAGATTTGCCCCCCGTTTCACGGGGCATTGTCAGACGAGCGACCTCCGCGACAGCATCGATGCTTCTCTCCCAAGTTTTCACTTGGGCCGTCACCATAACCCCGTGCTCTCCTCCGTGGCGGGGCCTCCCCCCTCCCCTCGTTGTTCGCTTGTTTGTTGCTCTTCGGCTCTGGCCCCTCCCCACCCGCGCCGGCGTATAACTTTATAATCGAGCGGGAGAGAAAGAGCCGGGGCAACTTGGCCAAAGATCGACGGCGGCGGCGCGGTCGCACCGTTGGGGGAGCCGAAAGTGGTAGACGTTTTAGACAAAGTTAGAGCCGAGATAGCGGAGGAGGGAATTGTGTACTCGCGCGCGCCTGGACGCGGGGAGAAGTTTCGTTTGTTCTCGCTGCGGTACAATTATCATTAGGGGGCTGCGACGACGCCTTATCGAAGATCCGGCCAGTGGGAAGATCGCGCGGTAAAACTGCTCGCGAATACGTTTCCTTAAGCAGAATAGATTTAGAATACTAAATAGAGTGAAATAATAAATTTATTCTTCCCTTCTTACGATATATACAGTCGTACGTGTTTATACAATAATACGAGAGACGGAAAGGCAATGTACCCTTTTCTGCAATCATTTGCTCTTAATCACGAATATTGGTATAAATATGTGGACTCGTTTACGTAACATTACTCAACACATCCATTGCTGCATACGATTTTCAATCGTCGGCAGGCTTTAACTATGAAACGCGTGCGAGAGGCAACTTATAAAAAGCCTCCGGAACCTGAACGAGCAGCGTTTGGGGCTGTGGGGGATAGGCGGGCGCCGATCGCGGCGCAAACAAGCAACGACAAAGGCGGGAAGCCGAGGCTGACATTTATATTGGGGATTCTCGGCTTTGCACCCGAGGCCGGGAGGACCGCGCGCATCCCGAGAGGGTTCGAACCCTTTCCCATGGCGTGGGGGCTTTTACACGCAAAGTGGCTTCGCGCTGAGGGGAAGCCTCTTTCAAACTGCCGCGCCCTCTGCCGATTTCACGGCGATCATCGAGGACCTTCTTTTTTTCGGAAGGCCGTTGGGGTTATAGAGGAGGGGGGGGAGGTTACTGTTAATACGGTGTAAAGTGCAGGGGAGGGCATCGAGCTGCTTAATTGGCTTCAAATTGATAAGTTTTAGCTCAATTACGTGGGCGTTTTAAAAGTTATCTGCAGCTGCCTGGTGGCGTACGGTAATGACGCAAATTACAAGTTGTTGGCCGACTGAGGTGGCGCAGATTTTCTGTGCGCGAAGATACTCTTTGGGCTGCTTTCTCAAGGACTATTCAAGCCGATGTCGTTTTATCCTTTCATAAACTGCGTTAAAATATACATTCTTCTTTCTCGATCCTGGCATGTATTCCCCGTTAAGCAGGATCTTTTTATCCCTTTACAGGAAAGCCCGTACAGGGCAAACAAAGCCACGACTCTGATAAACAACGAGGCCCTTCCCCGCTAACCAACCACCGACTCCCAGTTCCATAAAATCCAAAAAAATGAAAAGAAAAGGACACCTCGCAAAGTTAAGGGAGGGGCAGTCAGTCTGGCCAGCTCGAGCGCGCCACGGGAATTAAGGCCGTAATCGCGCGATCTTCGCCTGCAAAGTGAGAAGGCAATTTGGGCGAACCGCAGGGAGGTCCGGCGCGCGCGGATAACGTAATGGCGCGCCGCTCGCAAAAGAGACGGAGATAGACGCGGTTGCGCGGGCGGGAGGCAAAGGAGGGGCCGGAGGGGCGGCGGCGGCGGCGGCGGCGGTGCGAGCCTCGGGAGGGGGGCGGGGGCGGCGGGGGTAATTAACGACGCGCGCCCGCCCGGGAGAGCGAGTAATGCTCCTCGTTACGCGGCGAGCAGAACAACCACGTCGAAAATCTCATTAACTTCCTCGGGAACCGCCCGCCTCCGTTGGTTTTTCCCCCCCGCGCCTCCCTCTTTCTTTTTAGCTTCCGGCCCGAGCGATCGCGCGGGCTCGCCTCTTTTTTGGAGGGCGGCACGGCTAATTGATACTTTGGCCGCGCCTGATTGATTTCGGACACGCGGCGAGTAGGGGGGCCGAGCGATGCCGATTGAAAAGCACTTCTCTCTGTCCGCTGCGGCTGCAAGCGCTATTTCAGTTATCCGTTTATTCTTTCCTTGTTTTGAGACGTATCTGGGGTCTTATCTGACTCTAATTGGATTAAGATTCTCTGATTTTGGTTTTACTTATAAGATTAGTAAAGATTTTGGTATGTATCTTTTTAAAAATTGCAGTTTTTTCCAACTTGGTGAATATCAAGCAACAACATAGCATGCATTCATTGGCTGAGTAAAGTATCTTTTGGTTATTATCTAGGGTTTGAAACAATTAAATACTGTTGTATCTGAATTATATGAAAAATTCCAGAAAATGATTCATAAATGGTTTAATGTTTTATATTTTTAATACATATCTGGTAGAAACGAGTTATAAACATAAATTGGCGAAAAATTGGTTGAAATTACTACCAGTATAAAAATGACAATATTTAACAAAATCAAAGATAACTAATTGCTATATATTAAACGCAGATGGTTTCTACTCTAATATTGTTTACTTTTGCATGGTAGATATATTATTATCTTGTATTAATTATTTTTTGGTTAAAACTTGAAAAAGGTAAAAAATATTGTTATTTTCTTTAAAAATAAAAAGAAATGATTAATACTTATAATCTGATAGTTATTATCTACCAAGTTTTTATATTTTTAAGTTTCTAAATAAATATACCGACGAAAAATGACTATACCGACTGAGTTTTTGACCAGGATATTAGAAAATATAAATAAAAATAAATTTTAAGCTAATATATGATCTAGAAAGACGGTATGTTCTAGTCTTAGAATAATACTTACTAATAGGCTGTTATCATGTCAGGAGTGCAAATACTAGATAGATTAGTTTTATAAACATAACATATACTGTCAATTATATTGGTATATTAATACACAGATCATAAATCTATTGAACTTATTAAGAGTGAATACAGCGAGTTGAATAAAACGAGTGGTTTCCATATCAGTGTCATTTTATCATAATGCCATTAATTTACACTGAAAAGTAATTCGTAGGTAAGTTAACCAGGAGAAATCAAAATTAGCTTTGAGTGCCGTGCAGAACAGTAGCGCCGCAGCGAGTGCGCAACATTAATAAAACCAGCCGGGCGTTGCTGCGCCATATTTCCCATCAATATTATAGCGTGGCGCATTTGTCCTCATGATCAAGCGATGGCGTTGTGATTAATTGACGCGTTGGATTGCGGCGGTGAGCCTCCTTGTAAATCATTCAAGCGGCGTTATATCGCGCGTCGTTCTCCATGATTTTGCTATTAGATCGCGCGAGTCCCTCGAGATGCTCACCGCGACGCTCTACCCAAATAATGGCCGCATTATCCCATATCGCCCTACTCGTAAATTAACCAACTTCTTTCGCAATTACCCGCGTCGGCTATCGATTTCAATTACGGAATTCAGGTCGATCCCTTTGATATACGGTGCTTCAAGCAGGGCGCAAAAAGCACGTGTGAATTTAGGTTGGGAATAATGTTTAATAATAACATACACATAGCATAATGATATTCTATGATTCTGAATACATTCCAACGCTTATGCGACTGTGAACACGTGCAGGGCTGCCTCCGTAAACAAGTACCATTAGTATTAATCAACAGCAAGTCGACACATCATTTTTATCACCAAGATCAAGTATGGCCAAACCCGAGAATTGCACATAAATATATAATATTCCTCGAAAGAAACGTCCGTTGCCCACGGATGCAAATCGGAATTAGTAACGCTTAAGGAGGAAACGACTCGAACCGCAGCCGCGAACGAAAGCGTTATATACGCGGGAGCCGGGGACAGAGGGGCGGGGGGGGGTCGCCCCGTTGATCCAGCTAAGAATCGCGGGCGCGCGGAATCAATAAGCGAATTCCAACGGCACTCGCTCAAAGGGAAATCGAAGGAAGCCCCGGCGCGCGCCGCAGACGCGAGCGGCCCCCGCGCGAAAAGAAGCTCTGGCGTCAAATCCGCTTTGGCCGCCGCCGCCGCGACGGAAGGGGGGGGAGAAGGAAAATCGCTATATTCCTCGCGCAGGTAGAGCCGCGCAGGAGCCCCGCGCGGAAAGCCTCGGAGGCCGGGTGTAAGGGCGGGGGACGGCGGCCCCGACACCACGCCTACCCCCCCGGGAAAGTTGGCCCCGGCGCGGTGAATAATGCAGGCCCGGGGTAATGGCGCTATCTCTGCGCATCTTTTATTAAACGGCCCCGCGCCGCCCGGCGGCCGCCCGCGCGTTATCCGCTCCTCGCGGCGCGGGAGGGGGGGGGTGGGGGGATAGAACTTTTTTTTTTTTTTTTTTTTATTTTGTTCTCCCGCCTCCTCGCCGGCCGCCTCCTTTTGTCTCGGCTGTTTTGCCGCGAGGCCCCGGGCCCGGGTTGTAATTTGCGGGGGCGTTGGGTCGACGGGCGGCCACGGGAGGACGGCCCGATAGTGGCCTCGGCCTCCGGTCTCCGCAAGTTTAAGTGCAGGCCCGCTGCACGTGAGGGCAACTTTGGGTGTTTAGGATCTCTACACGCCGACCATTACTACTGCGCCCGGGAAAAGTTTTATAAAGCTTTTACTTTTACTTCAATGCACCGCTTTTGTCGCTCCTTTTTAGATTTTGTCTCGCCGCGTTTTAAATGTGGTTTTGCTTCTTTTACTTTTCAGGTCTTCTTCGAAAATAAGCCTATATCTAAGTGCAGTTGGTCTACAACTTTGGCAGAGTGAGAACGCGCGAAAAAACTATAGAATTAAAAGGTTTCAGCATGCGTTTTTACAAGTATATTTTATAGACAGAATTATCCTGCATATAAGAATAGGAAATATATATAGAACTTAAAGTTTTTACCGTAATTACGAAGCTTTTTGTTTTATAACTGCATTATGATGTCTCTGATAAAAACTTCTGTCTTTTGATACGGTTAATCCTACTCCATGATATAACATTTAGAAAATTGTACTCTGTCCATTGTGCTATTCACCTGCTATTTCAAGTAGACTATGTAGTATGTATTTTTAGTTTTTCTTAGTTCAATAGTTCTTCAGAAAAACTAGGAATAGTAGAGTGTGAACAATGATGGTATATTATGTGTAATATAAATCTATGTATTGTACTTTGCATATAAACGTACTTGCTTTGATAAACAATAGAACAAGCAACAAAAGTAAAAATAAAACAATTTTTCCCTGCATGAATTCATTTTTTAAAAATACATTGTATAAAGCCATGATTTAAAATTCGCTGGAAAAATCTCCCATATAAATTTTAACTAGCTTAAAAAAACGAAAACGGATGCAGACGACTGCGGTTAATGGAAAAATCGAGTCGGTAACGGCCACGATCGAAGCTCGTGTGCGTCCCAGACAGGCCGAATAATAATGATAATAAGCGCAATTAATAAAGCCTGCCGGCATTACCGGGCGAGGGTATATACATATTTATTGTCACCCACGACGGCGCCCGCCACACGTATGCGGGGCCTCTGCTGATTAAAAGAATCTTTCCCTTTGTCTTGTTTTTTGGCCTGGCGCGTATTCGCGGCCCCTCGCCGATGGCATTCATGGCTCCTCTTCAATTAAAGCCGCATTTACCGAAGCCGAATAATTAGTCTTTTAGCCGGGCGCCTTTTTTTACCCGCCCCACGGCCGCGGCGGCCGACTCGATCCGCGCGCGAATTACGAACGCGCGCCGTCGGAAGGGGATCAAAAAAAAAAAACGCGGGCGCGGAAGGAAAAAAAAAAACAAAAATCGAAACGAGTCCGCCGCGGTATCTCGTTAAATAAGTCCGGCCATGCACGCGCGCCCGGCTTCCCCTCCCCCCCCCCGGCTTTTTTTTCCCCGGCCGGCTCCTTTTGTTCGCCGGGGCGCGGCCCCGCCGGAAATAATCCTGCCGCGCGCGAACTCGCTTCTCAAATCGCTCATACGTGCCCGGCGTATCGAAAGGCGTGGCGCGCGGCCGCTGCGGCTTCGATCCCGTATACACACACACACACATCGCGCGCCTCCATCTCGCCCTCCTCCCACATAGCCCCGACCGCGCCTCAACCCGGCCAACCGCCCCCGCGCGCTCCTCGGTTGTTATCACTTTTGCTCTGGTTCCTCGCGCCCGCGCGCTTATCGCATCGATCGGCCCCTCCGCGCTTCGTTATTTTCCTTCGCACTCAATTCTTCCGCGATAAATTTTTCCGCGCCCGCTGTTTCGATTGGCCGGCTCGCCGCGCCGAGTCTTTAGACCGGATTTCCAGATTGCCCTGTTATTGCGCTGGCTCTCGATTGGTGCTCCGTTAGTGGCAATCTAAGATTAATCGTTATTTTCACATTGGCAAATGCGTTTCTTTGTTTAAACGAGGTCTGTAAATTTTGTGTGGCAAGTTTGACAAGCGAAACTTGGGTGACCGAAGACTTATTAAAGATTTTCAAGACCGAAAGTTTTCTACGATTGAGAAAAATCATTAAAGTTAATATATCTGCATTGCAAAATTTAAATGATCATACGGATGATTGAACGTTATCATTCGTGAAGGAGGATCGACAAGGGCGTTTTTAACTCCACTTCGAAATGGAATTTTATTGTTACGAAGTGACAACTGTAATTGGTACGGTGCTAGTAACACGCGACCCTTTAACTCGAGAGCTAAAGCGGACTTGAAGTGTTCTGTAGCTTTCGAGGGAATGGATACGACTAATTCCATTTGGGGTTAAACTAGTCTGTGACGCGTATTATGTACCTTTAAAAGTGTTATGAAGACGATGTTTGTCCTGCATAATTTGCAATATTCAAATTGCCAGGAACTCAAATAGTATTGTAGAAAAATATTGTATCCTAAGTTCAAATAGTTTTTTTAATAATAACACTATAATATTTACGTTACAATAAGCTGTTTTCAAAGCAGCTTGCTGTTTTTACAACTTGATAGATTTTTCTTTAAACCTCGCTTAGATATTGGTGTTTAAAAGTAGCTTTAGTGAACGACTGAAGTCGAAGCAGCTACGAGATTCGTAAGATAATGATAAATTAATAAAATCCAAGACTTATTTACACGTGTGCAAAAAGGAAAATACAGACAATCTCTTACTCTAATTTGATTGATTACTGACTAATGCAATTGGTTAGCGATTCCTCGTCTGCAATGTAGCCTGTTTGTCTGCGAGTAACAGTTAAAGTGGACTTTGATAATCTTTAGGATTAAATGGCCTTTCACATATATTGCAGAGGGAACGAAGGAATGCACACACGAAGACACGGTAACCTGCAGCAGTTCTGAACAAGCTTCCGAGCGTACCGAGCATCCGGCCCTCCCGGCCGCAAAACTACCTCTCACGCACCGCAGACGACTCCCTTCGGATGCACTTCCTCCCCACTAGGCTCCACAGTTGATAATACCGTCTCAGTTGTGCACGTTATATATAGTGACCGCTTCAGATGCCGTCCTGCAACTTCGATCCCGCAGTCATTGCGATTCACACATGCGAGATCGATCTCGAAGGCGAGGTTATCAAACGCACGCATATATAATCAGAGGTAACGAGGCGGATTTTAACGGGTAGAGAATAATTGTCCCGGCCGAGGAGATAGAAGGGCAGGCGGGTCTCGGGGCGCGCAGGTGGCGTGGCGCGGGCGGATCCCCCGGCGCTCCCCTCCGGCCCTTCCTCCCCCCCCCCCAGGCCAAGTCTCCCGAAGCGGCTCGGCCACGGTACACTCGGTGAAATCAATGCCGCTCTGTTTGCGCGTCGGCGAGCCCCTTATATTCCCAGCGGCGCGGGGCGCACCTGTCCCGGCTTTAATCGCACATCGAGGGCGGGGCCAGCGCGTGTACACGTACACGGAGTGGCAAAACGCCCCGAGATACAGGCGCGTGACCCCCGGATGACTCGCCGCGGGCTTTGTCCTCGCGGAGGTCGGCTCGTTAAAGCCGGCCGCGATAAACGTACGGCGGCGTCTCGCCAATTATCGCCCGGCCGCCGGTGCGATAATACGCGCAAGAGATCGCCGAGGTGTATAACACGCACAACCCGGACGCGAGCTATCGACTCTGTCCCCGGAAAAGACGCCGGCTGTGTATATATATGTGTGTGTGTGTACTATAAAAAAAAAAGAAGAAGGGAAAGGAATTAGCCGACCGGCGCAGGCTCCTTCTGCGCCGGCGGGGGGGAGAGAATCGCGGCTCGGTGTCGCCGGGTTATTTCACGGTCCACTCGGTCGGCTGACACCCTCCCCGGGGCCGAAATCCGCCTCGGCCCCGGGCCACCCCCAAGAATTAATTCGAGGGAATCGCCCGGTGAGAGCAGACGCGCCGATCGACCCTCGGTCTCCCTCTGCCACCCCCACCCCCCACCCCCCGGTCCTATTTTCGCCGGGCGCTTTATTCTTCTGCTTCCCGAGCCGAGGTCCACGTCCTACACGCGACCTCGATCTCCGCAAGACACAAGCGTATATGTATATCCCACGATAGCCGAGAGGCGCGATAGGGGACATCCGGTGATCCTTATACGCCGACGGGTACAACCGGACGCTTATATATACCCACGGGCGGCTGTCCTCCTCCCCCCCCGGGCTCGTTGCCTTCCTCCCGATCGCGCGTACGTAATCCTTTTGCATAAGCATACAGCGTAAAATACTCGTTACGGGGCGCGACGTAATCTCCAAGCCGTTCGCCGGCAGGCGCACACGTGCCTTACATCCGCCTGGAATTAGCAGAGTCAGAGCTCGGGGCGAGCGGCCCGTGAAATCGGATTGCCCGGAGAAAGAGGCCGGACGACGGCCCGGGCAATCGAGTCATCGGCCGTCATATCGATTATACGGCCCCGCAGCCGCCGCGGCGCGATAGCGGCCCGCTGCTCCGCGGGGCGAAAAAGCGCGCGGGGCCGATAAGGGCGCGGAGAGAAAAGCCCGCGGCTAATCTCCGTGGACCAGGGCCCGGGGGCTCGGGCTTTGTCCCCGGGAGATACACCGCATCTCGGCGCTCGGTCCGACGTGCCGCCCGGTCAGGCCGAGATCGCCGATCTACGGCAATCGGCAGCTGGGAAAACATGGCGGCCCGCCCCTGCTAATCGGATTTTTCGTCTCTCCCCCGGAGCATCTCGATCGCGTGGCGGCGCGAGTTGGTCGGAGGTAGGAGCGGCCCGCGGCAAGGAGCGCAGCTCGCCGTCTAATTCGGTCCATCAAAGCGGCCGCGGCTCGAGAGCGCGGGATTGTTCGCAGCCAGCCGCCCGGCTAACGATCGGAGCCCGCGACTTTGTCGGATTCATTAGTGCGCGGCTCGGCCGGCAAATGGGCCCGAAACTCGCCGACGCCCGCCGCCCGACAGTGTACTACTCTATCCGCGCGTCTTAATTGCCCCGGAGTCCGCGCGGTGGGCGCGTCTCTCTTTCTCCCTGCGCCGCTGTTCAGTCTTCATTCCTGCTGGACCGCGGCGCTCGCAGACGCTGATTCGGAGAATATTTATTACTGGTTCTTGAGTGGAATTTGTTTCTTCTCTGGTTCAATTAATAAAAGTAAGATCAGTTTGGGAATAAAAAACGAACGTGGAAAATACTGCGAGAATTAAAAGAAAAATGGGAAAATGTAAGATTTTTAAATGGATCAAGTCGGTATTTTTCCACAAATTCGTGGTCATACTTCAGCTGATCGGAAGAAAACTTAAAAATCTTTTTTATCACGTGTGGAGAAATAACAATATTTAATAAACAATATTATTTTGATGATATTCGTTTAATCAAATGAATGTTCTATAAAATATTTTCTATACTTATTAATAATAATCAATAAAAATGTAATTGTATCGTCGAAGAGAACACAAATTTATAGACCAAAAGTCTCAAACTAAGTTGCCAAAAATCATTCAAAACAGTTGTGCTAATACATATTTTTTTTTTAACAATCATCACTTTTATGACTTTCTTCGGCGCGAAAGCCTCCTCTTTCTCAATTTAAAAATTAATTCTATGTGCACAAGTCTAATATTTACAGTGTTTTAGGCATACATTTTTAATGCTAGAATCTTTCGCTTTATGACTTATAGTACAAATTAACGAGGAAATGTAGAAACTAACGAAAAGATTACAAGTCGCACGTTCTTGATATCGCCTTATATATATATATATATATATATATATATATATATATATAAAAGAAAGCACGATATCTAAGGTAGAAGTATACCACCGAGACATTTAATCTTTATATAATGTATAATTTTTCACTATTTACGTCGTTACAAACAAATGTACTGGCTTTATCAATTTTTTAATTTAAAATGTTTGTTTGTCAACAAGATCTATAATCTCTATCGTTGGAAAAAAGAACATTGAAATAAAAACGGACCACTTTGAACAACTTAATGGCAGTCAATGACGTGAAAATAATTATAATCGGACTTACATCTATCTTGGACCGAACAAATGAATTTGGAAAGAGCGTAAAAATACCTAGCGCCCGCTGGCGATATTTTCTTAGTCTCGTTCGTCGTATAGGAGATAAAGGGGTTGACGGGGTTATACATTCAACACGTGCGATCACCGCCTGGAGGTTTACAAGCGTACAACGCATCATTGGCGTTTATTTTACAAAGGAAAGAGCACCGATTACTGTCAAACTGGACAGTCACACCCTCGCGCAGCTTCCCTATTACCTCACGTTAATGCGCACGCTTCGAATAACACTGCCATTTAAATACATTTGATTCATCGCCGTTTAGAATCGGTATATATATATATGTGTAAATATATATATATATATATGTATGTATAAGTGAAAGTTTTTTTGGCATATCGCTCTGCAACTTACAGAGTCTTTGGTTATTTTCGTATCACACTGAAACGCGTATTTTACAGTCGTCGTTTGAAAAGATTGACGTTTATTTTGTTTATGTATACGAATCGAAGTTGTTCGCATAATTACACTCAAATCAATGGTGAAGATTATTTTCAAATGCTTTCGCGGGAACTATTTTTTTTTAATCTTTGGTAACAAAACCAGAAAATTATTCGTGTCAAGAATACAGTTGAAAAAGAAAATTGTCGATACATTCAATTACTGGCAAATTAAAAGTTAATTTCTTATCTATATAATATACGTATAATTTAGCATACAAAATTGTTAATTCTTATTACAATAATACAGTAAATACGATAATTTAATGTAGATAAAATTTCATGACAGAAAGAAACAATAAATAGTTTAGCTGAAAATAAGTTTTACACTATACGTATTGCACATTTATTCCGTAATTATAATATGAAAATATAAATATATTCCAATTTACGAAGCAATGGATAATATTCCTATAGTTCCTATATTTTTAAACTTTCTTTTTGGAAACGACGCTATATTTAATATGTTGCAATGCCTTGAAGAAAAATTTATATATTAATTTCTTTGATTCTGGAGATTTTTCTTTTGTTGGTAACGAATCCCCTCGTTATTTTACATACATTAAACAATAATAACAGAGCCTTACTACAAGGATATGTATCCGGAGGAGAAAAATGTGGTAAAAATCAAGGTTTCTGCGAGACTATTTCTAGTCTGTGCAAACAACTGAGGCAGTTTAATACGATCATTAAATGATTTTAAGATATTTAAAACAAGTAAAGTGAAGCAAAATAACCGTGTTATACAAATCAATCTCGTGGTCGATCACATAGATTGGCATCAAATGGAGATCTATACAACTGGCATGCAAGATATTTGTGCGATAGTTTTGGGGAACCGCGAGGTCCCGTGCAGGCAAATCCTGATTTTCACATTTTTCACCAGACAATCTTTTTCTTCTTGGGTATTTACAAGGAGCGGGTGGAGCGTTCGACACGGCTCGGGAGCGCGTCACTCCTCGGAGGTGGACCAACCGGGCACGAGGACGCGCACCGGCTGGATTCGCTACGCGTGCGGGTGGCCGTGGGAGTGGGAGGCGGCGGCGGCGGCGGCGGCGGCCGCGGCGGCCGCAGCGGACTGCGTAAGGCCCAAAGCCGCGCTGGACGTGGGCGTGGCCGCGGCCGGCTGGGGCGTGGCCACGCTCACCGAGACGGGGGTCGCGGGCCCGAGGTGGTGGCCGAAGAAGCTGGGCCCCGAGGGCGCGTACGGCGGCCCCGGGTGGTGGTAGTAGCCCGGGGGCGGCGGCGGGGGCGCGTGGTGCACGTGCGCGTGCGGGTGCGCGTGGGGGTGCGCGTGGCCGTGGGGGTGGGCCGCGAAGAGGAAGGCGGGCCCGTAGGGCGTCGGGTGCGGCGGGGTCGTCGGCACCGTCGGGCTGTTCACGTCGAGCCCCGGGTTCTGCTTCTTCCACTTGGTCCTGCGGTTCTGGAACCAGATCTTCACCTGGGTCTCCGTCAGCGAGAGCGAGAGGGCCAGGTTGAGCCTCTCGCACACCGAGAGGTAGCGCGTCGTCTTGAACTTGTTCTCCAGGGCGACGAGCTGCTCGTAGGTGAAGGCCGTCCGGGCCCTTCTGGGCTTGCCCCCGCCGCTGCTGCCCCCGCCCCCGCCCCCACCCCCGCCGCTCGTCCCGTTGCTCTGCCCGGACGTGCAGTTCTGGCCCTGGCCGCCCGACGAGGAGGACGAGAGTGACGAGCTCGAGTGGCGCTTCTTGCTGCTGCCGTTGTTGTTGTTATTATTGTTGTTGTTGTTGTTATTGTTGTTGTTGTTGGGAGTGCCGTTGGCGCTGCAGTTGGACGGGGTCGAGGCGTTGCTGTCGTGCACGAGGCTCCCACCGTCGTTATCCTGCTGGTCCGAGGTGTTCGTGCGCATGTCCACGTCGTCGTCCTCGTCGTCATCGAGGCCTTCGTCGTCCATGTCCATGTCCAGATGCTCGGGCGTTCCGGCTTCATCCTCTTGGCCGCTTGCGAACTCGCCTCTCGAATCGCTATCTGAAAAATCACCACAGTTATAGTTGAGTCTCTTGATGGACAAACAATTTAAAAAGAAAGTTACATTTATTTCTTCAGTTGGTAAACTTATTCATTATCGCATAATGTGTTTTTGGGATAAAACAATTGTATTTGTTAAATTATTAATATTGCAAGTTATAACGATTGCTTCCGTTCAATACATTTCTAGTAAAGAAATTCGATCGGCCATTACAAAGCTGATTTTGACGACATTCCCTTAACCGTTTTCCTATTTCCTTCAATTGCTTCTTTTATTGAGCCCCGCCTCTGTTACATATAGAGATCTACGAACGCGAAAAAGAATTGTGTACAGCTGCGTTCCCAGTCCTCCGTCCGAATTGAACCGGCTATTTAAGCGCCTGATACTTTTTTCTTCCTCTGTTTACTTGTTTTGCTTTCCGTATTTGTATTAGGGTTAAGCTCTAAGCTCTTTTAATACAGGACTCGAATTAAATTACTCACTACCGCGTACTATTATACCATCAAGCCATAGCTGAATTTCGCACAACAAACGACCGCCGAATGCAAAGACGCAGTAAACGGAGCTAAAGCCCCAAAGAGGCGGGGAGGCTCAATCGACCTCTCGGAGGACACGCGTCAAAGGAAAAAGAGTTCGGTGGGCGTGCCCACGTGCCTCGCCCTCGTGGTAGCTCCTCATTACTCATCCTCGGGCTCCTTCGAGGAAAACAAAAGTGATCCGAGCGCAGGCTTCGTCTCTGGGCAAGCGACGTCGGCTCTCTTTCCATTCGAGGCACTTGCCCGGCCCGAGGAGGATATCGGAGATTCAATCAGCGCGCAGATGTCCCGGGGACAGGCGCGCGCGCGCCCGTATATATATATATACACACGTCCCCGGCGAGGGGGCCGTGCCCAATGGGACACTCGCACACGTGCGCGGGGGCCGAGACAAAGACGCCGGCGTTAAAAAGCGAAAGGAGGAAGGGCGCATGCAGATTATCCGAATTTCCGCGGGAGTGGACGGGCCGGGGGCTAAAGAGGGCCGGGAGTAGGCGGCCGTAATGGGATTTGTATCTCGTTAACGCGCGATAGTTCTTGCGCCGTGCTCTACGGTCTGCTAAAGCGCACCTCTCTTCCGCCCGCTCTCTTTCACTTTCTCGTTCCGTTCGCCTCCCGAGCAATTCCCCCCTCTTTTCTTTTCTCTTTTTATCGGCCCGTGCGGCCGGCCCGTGGCCGATCCACCTGCGAGGCCGACATATATATATGTATATATTCCTGCCGCACCGATTGATCGTGTCTAATTGAATTGCGTAATTTCTATTATACCCCCTCTAATCGCTTTTTTCCCTTTTGCCCTATACTGTTGCGCGCCCGCGTTTTCTGCGGGGGTGCGGCAGTCGGGGAATGTGGAAAAGTCCATTGAATTCAAGCCCTGTTTATTGCTTCCGAGTATTGTAATCAATCCATTGTGCCTTCTTTATTCGAACAAGTGAAAATCGACTCTTTTTCAATTCATTCTTCTTTCCTTATAAATACACATACTTGCATTGCACAATGTAAGTCTCGCGCAAGCGTGCACGAAGTAAATTTACCAGCGTAATCCATGATTGTAAACGATACGGAAGTGGTTCCTTGACATAATCAGTATTATTGCAATGAGTTATACATTCGTGTCCATAATTTCCGAAAATGCAAGATAAAGCGTCGTTGAAAGGAAGGTGAACTTTCAATTTATCTCTCTTATTTATTCGCCTGGTATTGTTTTCACGCATTTCCAAGGGTCTCGGCTGGGATTTGTGATTACGTGGCTCACCTATGTAACCTCTTGCTTGCACCGGGAGGATTTATACCTTGACAAGATTACGCGTTGCTCCGATTACAGCCTCGGGGTATCGGGACTACAATTCTCTCCTGGCCCTTCTTGGAATTAACATCATTATTGCTTGGCCCCGCAGCCTTGAATATTCCATCAGTCTCGAATTACGTGGGAAATTGAAGGGAAAACAATATTCCGATCGGAGTCTTCGCCGCGTGAAATCACAGATTGAACATTGTCGATAAATAATAACCATTGTTGCAGCTATCGATCGAGCCTCCAGTGGAATTTCCACCAATGAAAGAACGCCATCTAATAAACTAAAACTATTGAATGCCACTCGAAACTTTAATCGTCGCCCGCAGAGCCAAAAGACATACCCTATCAACGCAGGCAGACGTACACACACGACGATTGGCAAAGGGCGACGGGCGGCCCTGGCGAGCAACAATGGCGCGGATTGTTTTTCGCGGATCGGCCTCGGGCAATCCTCTTGGGGGTCAAATCGAACCGAGTGATAAAGGCAGCGGCGATTGTCCGGCGGCGCTTTGGCCGCGGCCGCCGCACAAAGCGCGCAAAGTTTCCTCCCCCCCTCCGCGCGCGCAAAGCGGCCGCTGCAGCGGCCGTATAATTGACGAGGGGTTCCGCGAGTGCGCGTGGGTGTTTGTACGCGGTAAACGATTTCCGCTCCTCCTCCTCCTCCCCCCCGGGGGTACGTCTCCCGGGGGGCTGCGCGCGCCATTGTGCGCACGCGCGCGCGCGGTGGCTCTTCGCCCGGGGCCGCAGGCAAATACACGTAAGGACGCGCGGCCAAAGGAATCTCCTACTTTCGCCCGGCTAAGCGCTCGGCCGTGTTCCGGGGATCCCTCGCGGTCAAAGGACCCCCAGCCTCCGGGCTTTTTAATCGGCGCGCTGGCGACGCCTACGCTGCAGGAGTACTTTTTAGCCCGGCCGCGCCCACCCGACGTACGTTGACAGAGGTGTGTGTGTGTGTATACATCCCTGGGAGGTATTCTCGCACCGACGGAGTGTCGAACCCTGTAACGAGGTTGCATAAGGACCGAGGCATGGGTTGTTATGTAAAAGCGGGGGATATATATATGGCGGCTTGCGGCGAGGCGTCGGGGAATTCCTTTGATGGAAGAAGACCGAAGAAATATAATATTCCCCCCGGCGGCGGCGGCGGCGGCGGGGCATATCCTCCGGCGCCGGTGGAATCATTAATCTTGCTTGGCGTAACATATCCGAAACGTGATTGAACGTAACGAGCCCGGTCACGTGCCGGGTAATTCGAGGATTCCTAGCGGCGCCGGGGCCGATCGGTGGTAATCTCGTTAAAGCGAAACAGGCAATTATCGCCTTTTTTTTTTCTCGTTGCCGTTATCCTTCCAGGCTCGCGCGCTCCCGGGCGCCATATACACACACACACACACAAGTATTGCCACCGCCCGCACTCTCCGCATGTGTGTACATATACACGTTGGCATAACCGCCTTTCTTTTTCCCGGTGACAGGAGCGCTTATGCGATTTTCCCGGCGGCGGCGGCCACGTATATAAAGCGCCGCGCCTTTCCAATTGCAAACAGGGCGGCAATTAGCCGCGAGGAAGTGGATTAAGCTTGCAGGCGCCGGGACACAATCGCTCCGTTCGGCCGGCCGGATTGTTTTTTAACGCGATTATAGGGCCGGGGATCCTCTAGGAGTCGGCCCGAATTAAGTGCGGCGACGGGAGCCGGGGTGCATACATAGGGCATCGAGCGCGCGGGCTTGACGCTACCAAACGAGGGAGAAAATTGGTCCGACGGCCGAGGAGCGGCCTGCTCCTACACACGCACACGTGTATGCCGGGGGTAAGCACAGGCGCGAGAAAAAAAAAGGCCGCTGCACCGACGTATATGTATGTATGTATGTATGATTTGACGCCATGCCGATGATCGTCGCGACTAGCAGGGTTAGGAAAAAGAGGGGGCGGCACCTTCTCTCCGCGGGGCTATACGCGCGACGCCATTGTCATGCAGAGAGCCAATTTTCTGGGCGGCTTGGCGCGACGCCGCGCGATTATCATAACAAGCGCCTGGGTATTATTCCGCCGCCGGGGCCAAGTAGCAGTCGGACGGATTTTGTTTTCCCCGGGCGCGCGGGGCTGATGCAGTTTTAATGGGGGGAGCCTCGGCCGATACATGCGCGAATGATCGATACGTGTGTGTGCGTGGGCCTCCTTTTTCTCGGGGCGCGGTGAATAATTCGAGCGAGTGCACCGGCCCGCCGGAATTTCCCCGAGGCTCGCGGGCTTATTGATTGGCGCCTCCGCGGATTCCGAGGCAAGACCTCGGCAGTCCTGTTTACAGAGTCCCCGCGGACCCGGGGATATCTCTCACCTTAGTCCGTCCTGGTTGCCAGCTACGCGGCTCCCATTCGAACGGGGCTTTAGGCTCGCGGGGTGATATGGGGACGCGCCCTGTCGGGAGTGCTGATTTTTCGCTGTGATCGGTGTGCTCGGTTTCAAAATTTGAACCTGCGGCTCTGAAAAAGTCTGTATAGGACCATACGAATAATGTGTGCTCAATGAATGGATAATTCTGCGCTTGGAAACTCGTATCGAAATATTTGAATTTCGAAGAAACTCAGAAACGTTATGAAACTTTGTACAAAAGTCAAGGTTACCTAAGTGTAATATTATAATAGAAAATCGTTGGGCAAATTTAATGATTTATACAGTAATGCATGATAGACAAGACTTTCCAAATCAAAAGTAACCGCATGTACTCTGAGAAACATACTAGCGTTCGATTTCCTACTAGATTACAAAGCGCAAATTACTCGGTGATTCAAGCTTGGTAGCAAACAAAAAAAAAACCTTGTAATGGAGTCGGAAAGATGCGGACAAAGCGAGGAAATCGCAACAAGGCCGTGTGGAAAATCAGAGTCCTAATAAAAATCGATACACGGCGCTAATGGGGAAATAAGCGCGGCCGGCCGCTCCGGGGAATCGGAATCCGAGCAGCGGCGGCGCGGCCCGCGGGATACACACAGAGGCGGGGGGGGGGGGCGAAAATGACGACGAGGCTCAAGGACTGGTTAACGCAGATTAGCCCGGCAATTTGTCACGGGCCGACAGCTCGGCGGCGGGCGCATGCGCCCGGGGACCCTTGTAATTACCCGGCCGCGAGCTGCTTAGCCCGTGAAGGAGCCGCTCGCAACCCTTCGCTGCTTCCGCGGGAATTACCCGGGAGGAAAATGGTAATCTTTTAAGAAATCTCGGTAGCCTGGGGGGAGGGCTATCGCGCCGAGGGTCCCGTTAAAGGATGTATATACATATATATATTAAGCCTTCTGCCGGGGACAAGAAAGGAGAAGCCCCGCCGGGTATAGCGGAGTCTGCCCTTTTCTTTTTTGGAAGGGTGCGTGCCCGCCTCATAATTCAATGTGCAGGTGCGGGTCGCCTCGCGACCGGCGGTCTCCCGTCGGCGCCGCCGCCAATTACGCGGGAATTCGTCTAAATTACACGCGGATTACAAGGACCTCTTCAATCTATAAATAGAGCCTGCATCTTGGCGGAGTCCCGCCCCCCCGTTGAGAACGAACGCGCCGACTTCAAAGCGGCCCTTTCACAAAGCCCCGTATAAATTCATTAGGCTAATGCAAAGGCGCACTTTGCGAAAACGGCCCTCATTAAGTCTAGCGCTAGAATCCCGGGCGCGGCCAAGCTGTATCGCGAGAAATCGTCCGATTACCTAAACATAGCCGCGTCGCTCTGGCGGGCCTAATTGTTCGGCTCCTCACCGCGGTGCGGAGGCAGGCAATTAAAACGAGTTTCCCTCACCTTTGAGGGCGCGCATCATTATGCCCGATGGATTTTCGAAATTGCCCGCGCGGCCGTCTCCGGGGCGAGTCGTTGAAACTGGTCCAACCGCCGGCCAGCGGCCATTTCATAAACTGTCTTTTAAGCGTGAATTAATAGCTTGCTAAAAATGATCCCGCCGGATCCGTCCGCGGATGATCAATAGTCCCCGGTTTAGTTTTTTTTTTTTGCTTTTCTCCAAGCTGTACAGTGGCTCTTGTGTACGGGTGCGCGTATGCCGACGCGGATCCCGGCTGAACAAATCACCATTCAAAAATCCAGGCGAAAATGTATTTTGGCTCGCGCGAGCGTTTCGCTAAGCCTCATTTGTACATCGTTAGACGCGTTCGGATATTTGGCTAACCTCTCGCGCGCTCCGCGAGCAGCGATTCCCCAGCGCGCCGCCTCATGCCCGGTGGCAAAAGTGCAATTTTTAGACGGTTGCGCACCCGCGCGGCTCCAACAGCTGTTTATTAAAAAAAAAGAAGAATAATACATCTCCGTGGCCAAGTACACGCACACATCGATATGTATGCGGCCCCGGGAAAACCACGGCCGATCCGGTTTTAGCCCCGATATCGGGCCTTAATACAGCAGCCCGCGGAAATATTCGTCCGCGGGCCGATTAGTCTCCGGGGCTTCGCGGAAGCCGCGGCATTGTGTCACGCGGGGACGCCTCGCGGATAAAAATACGCCCCTCGGCGCGAGTCGCCAAGTTCTCTCTCTTTTTTTACCCCCCACCCTACCAGCCGAGGCTGCGTGCGAGCCTCACGAATACCAGCGGCCGGAGGAAGTTTCCCCGGGCGGGTGACAAAAAAAAAAAAATAAACAAAAAGCACAACTATTAATTTCTACTTAGGCCGGGATGGAGTAAAAAAAACAAACGGAGGACCCAGTGAAAATAATGAGCCGCCCGCCCAGGAATAATAAAGCCGTCCTCGGAGCCATCCGTCCGGCCGGGCGTGCACAAAGCGGGCGTCGGGGCCGTGACGCCCGGTGGGAAGGAGGGCTTTCGTCGGGGAAATTAGCCGCGGCCCCCGCCTGCCTCTTATCGCGAAGACAAGGCCGCGCGTTGACGGGCCCGCGATAAGCGCCGGAAGATTTCCCGCTCGAAGACGCCGCCGGTTTCTTTCCCGCGCGGGTTATAGACACTGCGAGTAGTCCCGGGTAACAGAAAGACGGCAGGCCGCGTCTCGAGCACATATATATACATGTACACCGCAGTCGCGACGGCATAGAAGACACACTTATGCTACATCGGTCGGCGTACTCGCAGCGACTCCTTGAGGACAAGGCGGAAAAAGGAAAGGAAAAGGCGAGCGGAAAGTAGGGCAGCGACGGGCGCACGGCTCATTACTCGGCGGCGGTATCAGGCGCGCGGAACGGCTTCCGGGGGGCGGAGGAGCCGGCCGGGCGTCCGGTCCTCCCGCCTCTGTCATCCTTTCGGCGCGCGCGTACGCGTCGCCCCCGTGCGCAAATATAGCGCGGGGTATATCCTTTGCGCCGCGGCCCCGGGCCGAGGAGTCTAAATTTAGAAACGAGGAAACGCGCCTGAAAGAGCCGTTCCGAGAGCGCGAACGGCTCTTCCCCCCCACCCGCCCGGGAGCGCGCGCCTTTCATCCGCCGGGCGGGCCGCCGCGGCAGGCTCCCAAGACGCGGCCCGATTGGAATGTACTTCATTAGGTTCCACGAGGAGTCGCGGAGTGTCGCCGACGGCGCTTTGCCGAGTGTTCCGTGGGGGCTCTGTCCGAGGCATGTCACGGCGGATGAGGCCGCCGCAGTCTTCAGCCTGGCCAAATTGCTTTAATAACCTAATTAAAGACCGGGATTCGGCGGCAATTTGGAATCCCAAGTATAACGCGCTCTTGTAGTCTTTGTCTAGCTTGACTATCATCTTTTGTATTTGGTATTATCGTATGCGCTACTTTAATGCAGAAAGATTTTCAAAAAATTTATTTTCTTAATCATATTCAGAGGTTAATTTTCGACTAATGTTTCTTTTTCATGGATGTAGGGGGTATGTAAATACATTCTTGAAACTGACTTTTGGAAGCAAGTTTCAATTTCGAAATGGCCAATTCATTAATTAATCATTAGTGATTATAGAAACTAAAAACGTTTTCAAATGTAATTTTGTTAATTAAAGTTCTGCAAATATGCGATATTCGTTTAATTATCGATTAAAAGTTGATAAAAGCTCAATTGAAAGTTCGTTAATTGCAACCCTGAAGTTAATCCAACCGAAGCAAATTATTTTTGAATATAATATGTACAGTTGTTTGTACATTATATTAGCACATTACACAAATTAAAATGAAAACCGATGAGCGAGGAATTAACGTTTTTTAACGAATAAAGTGGCCCGGCAACTTGACAGGGGAATGGTTTTATGGCAATTGGTTCCGTCGGCTGCGAGCAACCAGGTTAGTCTGCGGAGCTGACGACCGCAAGCTCTCCGACAGCAACGGGATCGAGGAGGCGTTGGGGGCGGGTGCGGGCTTACCTTCGTGGACGCTGCCGCTGTGCCGGCGGCGACGGTGCGCCAGCCGCGGGTGCAGCAACCGGCCCCCGGTGAACTTGGTCGGGTCGAGGATGTTCTCGACGGAGAAGGCGAGGCCGCGCTTGCCCGGCGGGCCCGGCGCGGGCGTCGTCGTCGTCGTCGTCGTCGTGGTGAGGTCGCTCGAGCTCCGGCCCGGGGCCGCGCACACGGGCAGGAGGGCCGCGGGCCCCACGGGCGCGGGGAGCGCGTGCCCCGGCAGGTGGTAGAGCTGGGGCGCGGGCAGGCCCAGGAGGCCCGGGGCCGGGAGGCCGAAGGGCTGGAGGGCGCGCGGCCCCGGGCAGAAGCCCTCGGCGGGGCGCGCGGACGCCCCCGCGGTGAGGTCGACCGGGCTCCCGGGGCTGTCCGCGGGCCCCGCCTCGAGGTCGGGCGGGCCCTTGGGCTCCTCCTCCCCGGGCGGGCTGGGGCGGGGCCTGCGCGCCCGGGGGGCCGGCGACTCCTGGGGCGCGTCCCCCGGGCCCGGGGAGCCCGGGGAGCCCGGGGAGCCCGGGGCGCTGGCTCTCGGCTCCTGGAGCCGCCACATGCCGGGGGGGCGCGGCTCAGCCTGGCCCCGGCCACGTGGGCATGGGCCGGGCGGCGCGGGCTACCGGCGTCCGGGCGCCCGGGCGGCCCGGGGCCCGGGGCGCATCCGGGGCGGGCTCCTGGGGCTCGCGGCTCCCGGGGAGCATGCGGGGCTGCGGCACTGGGGCACTGGCTCACTTCGCGGCGCGGGCGCTCGGGTGGGACGCGCTCGGGTGGGACGCCTCGGCGGCGGAGGCTCGGCAGCGAGTGCCCGGCGGCCGGGGAGCCGCGCGCCCGCCGCCCGCCGCCCGCCGCCGGCGCGCGCGCACCCGCGGGGCCGCCCCGCCGCCCGGGGGGCGTGGCCGCAAGCTCGGCCCCGAGCTCCAATGGGGCCGCGCCCCGCCGCGGAGCTTTCGAGCCCGCGCCCCAGGCCGTACAGCCGGCCCGGAAACCGGCCGTTTAAATTCTCCTCGCTGGATTAGAGGGGCGCCCGGGGCTTTTACCGCGCGCGCTAAACGAGTCGCGGCGCTTTATGCCCCTGAAAATTTTAGCGGCTCCGGCCCGCGCCGCGCCCCGGACTCCCAGCCTCCGGAATTAACTCGCCGCCCCGGGAATTGATGATTAGCCGGGCCCTCATTATCTTAACGCTGCGGCTTTGTTTACGCCAAAGGCGCTCCTAGGCCGGCTCCTCGCTATACTCCTGCCCTGCATCTCGCGCTCCGCCCAATGCGCCTATTGTTCGCGGCAGTTGTTTAAGTACCTGGCGCGGGTCTTCTGCCCCGTTGCTCCTCGAGTGCTCCTCCCCCACCGTTGCATGCGTTCGCTCGTGATTAGACTGGCGCCCTCTTCTACCGCTTGATCGATTGACTATTCATCCCCTAATTGACGTCCTCGAGCACGAGTACAATTTTTAAGTAGCTATACGTGCATTAGAGCTTTTTTACGCCAAGTCGGATTCTTGTGAACAAATAGCTATTCTATGTAGATACCGGGAAAGACTACTTATACGGGAGGGCCGGCGTTATACCCGAGAAATCAATGGCTGGGCAAAGGAAGCCAAAGATTTGATCAAAAGAATGAGTTGGATCTACGGAGGGCACGGGCCAGTGCACCGATTACGCGTCCATCAGATCGGCATCGAAGGGGCAGCTATCGATTAAAAGATCAGCCGGTCGAGTAGTCATGAGGCGGGCGCGGGCCGGCGGGGCACACAAGCCAAGCGGCGGCGGCGGCGGCGGCGAGCTCCCCCGCAAACTTGCCCCGCCGACTGTACGCGGCTGCGGGCGTCGCGGGCGGCGCACACGCGCGCGCCTCCTCGCCCGTGTGCAGCCGCCCGGGTGGAGGGGGCGGAGGGCGCCTCGGCGGCGTCTCGGCCGCGAGAGGGCGAGGCTGGCGGGGGCGGGCGCAGCCGCGGCGGCGGGGTGGGGGCGCCCGCCAACCCCTACCCCTCGGCCCCCCGGCGCCGCGGCTCCCCGTGCGCCAAAGTGGTTTGTCTTTGATTTAGCCGCGCGGGAGGAGTCTTAGCTCCGCGATGACGCCGCGATGATGTTGACGCTGCCGACGCCCCACCCCCGCGGCGGCCTAATCAACGGGGCCGTGTGTATCCGCGGGCTTGGCCGCGGCGCCCGCGCAAGGCCCGTAACCCACGGCCTCGGGACGTCTTCGCCAGCCGGGTAAAACATTGATGCGCGACCTCGCCCGAGCCTCCTGACGGGGGCTTCCTTTTGACCGGCGGCCGACCTCTGGACGGGGGCGCAAACAGCGCGCCGCTCGGCAAACAATCTGCGATTAATCGCATCAGCCGCTATGATTCGCGTGCACGGCTCGTCGGGTAATTGCAGACGGGCATTAGCAGACAATTTCAATAGCCGGGCGAGGGGTGGGGCTGCGCGCGGCGCCCGCGCCGTATCGACGGCGCGCCCGGGCCCCGGGGGTGGGGCTGTTTGCACGGGCGCCGACGCCGCCGCCGCGGCCTGCTCTTAACTCTCCGCTCGCCGCGGATATTGTTTACCCGACCATTTAGGTAATTGCCGCCCCGCCCGCCAATCGAACCGGCGCCCCGGATTTTTAGCGCGCCCGAGACTTTTTTTTTTTTATTCGCGGTACAGTGACCGCCCGCCGGGGGGGGGGACACAAAGGCCCGCGACTGCCACTCGTTAGGTGCATTCCCCGATTAGGCCTCGCCGTGCGACTCCGAGGGCTTTGGCCGCAGCTGACCGCGGGGATATTGTATCGGTGCGCCCGCCCCCGCGGATTTTTCAACCCTGCGAATGCGATAATATTCCAATCGGTCGATTTTCGAGGGAGCTCGCGAAAGGGCCGCTCTGCGGACGAATTGTTCACTGCTATTTGCCCCGACGGCCGCGCCACTCGGCGCTTATCCCTCGGTAAATTTCAATTTCAAAACGCGCGCACGGCAATCCGATGACGTATTTTCGACTTTGAACTGATGTGTGTTTTAGGGAAGAATCGTTTCTCCTGTTTACGCAAGTTCTACTATCAACCGGATAATGTAGTGTAGGATTCACATATTAATATCTCGCAGCTTAATAAAGATGAGAAGTCTAATTATAGCGACCTGCATAAATTACACACTATATGATTCGCTAAAGTATAATGGAAATATTGTAAGTAATTCGTAGAATAAATAAGTGATAAAATTAAAATTATACTCAAGAAAGATTTGCTCAAATGCTGATTACATATTTAATCAAGTCTCGTGAATTTCCTGCTCGGTCAAGCACACATGCTTTTAGAAATTGACGCACGATAACTTTCTCGAAAAAACTAACGACACTTGGGCAATTCCACGGTAAGGGGTAGAAGGTAAAAATGTCGGCATCGGTGCCTCGCACCCCCCCGGATCCTGGAAATCCCATCCTCTGCGGTCGCCGCAGCGACGAAAAGCCGCGCATGCCCACGGGGTTACAGGCAGCCGCCGCGTATACATAGACGCAACCAACATGGAGAAGAGCAACGCGGTGCGCTTGCGTAATTGCGGTTTTAATGCCGCACCCACGCTAATGGGCTAATTATGATAGCCATAATTCGCAGAGCCGACGCTTCAGCGGAAGGGGTAGGAGTGGAGGAGAAGAGCCGCGTATATATATATACCCGAACAAAATGTCCGCGACGAGCCCACTTTCCCCTACCGGCGGGGAATGCAGCGTACTTTGCCAGCTCGCGCTCTGTTACTCGCGAATTATCCGTTTTGCTCATGCAATTAGCGATTTTCGCAATTAAATGGAAGGATTGTTTACAACTTTGGGTCACGCCGACGAGCGCGTTCGTTAAAACCCAGTGGGGTTGCCTGCGACACGGGTGAACGGATTCGATTCTATACACACTCACACGGCCAATCGAAGTGCACGTGTATAATTAATTAGCAACGCATAATGTGCACGCTTTTCTTTCGTCATTTTACGCCAGAGAGATGGCATTTATTGGTATTTCTTTTTTTCCTTTACATGCCGATAAGTAAATGCTGCATGTTGGTTAAAAATGGAAAATGTACTTTGAATTATGTCAAACTTCAGCTAATGGATCCTTTTGATTACAATAAAACATGATGCATCAAATAAAAAAAATCATTCGAATAAATATCATGTGCTAAAAGTTACTGTCTATGACTTATTTTTAATTTTTTTCATTATTGTAAACCTCTTTTAAAGTAAAATCATTATGGCAAGAATCATAGCCTCAAACCACATACAAAAAATGTTCTTTTGTGCAACCTCGTTCATTTTTCACAGAATTTTTTTATATTTCACGAGCTTAGCGCGCAAAGAGGTAGCAGATATACACGCTAACGCGAGCTCATTCGGCTCGATCAGTTGGATCGTTGCGGTGCGTATCCAATTACACCGATTACTCAATGTTTACCTGGTCTGCTGAGCTGATATTTACTGCAATTGCGCCCGACTCGTCGTTAAACAATTGCAGTGGGAGAGAGAAAGAGCGGGAGAACAAGAGAGAGAGAGCTTTTACATTCGCTTGGGATAATTTATTAAATACGATCGTGGATACGACAGCGCACAACTGACCAAACATGTTAGCTACTTCCCATATTATCCACGTTATTATTTTTCCGTCTCAATACATTAATTTTAACAACAGTTTTTAACAGATAACTAATAATACCTTATATATAATTATTTGTCATTAACTTGACTTATTCAGATCTTTCTTTTACACTTCCATTATCATAATCAGCTATACGCACATTAACCGACGTCATTCCTGATTTAGCTACTTCAACTAAAGACATATAATTTGCAACTCTAGTGTACAGTGCAGGATAGAATTCCTCATTGCATGTTGGACGAACAGTGGTCAGTACTCCAATCACGACATTGTCCAAAACGAGTGGACTTCCGCTATCGCCCTACAAGTAAAATAATAATTTAAATATATAATATACTCTACAATCGGTATATTAAATTGGTTTAATATTATTTAATTAAATTTACATCACAAACGCCCGTTGGTTCAAGATTTATTGTCTGGGCTGTTTGAGCACACATGTGCGATTCCAGAATATTTGTGAGCGGCCATTTTGATTTACAAGCTAGTTTCTGCAGAACTGTTGTTTTAAGTGATTTTAAAGAAAAATTTTCGGTATCTCGGAATCTTTTAGTCCCTATTGAGGGAAAATGATATGGGGCATCTGCGCCAAAGCCAGTAATAATGGGATTGGTTTTAAAGTACTTGAGATAATTACCAGACTTTTTCTTAGGTAAACCGAGTCTACCAATCGCTGGATTATATTCAAATGGCAGTCTAGATTTCAACTATAAAAATTGAATAATTTATTAATTAGAATCGAAATAGTATATAAAAGGAATATATTTAAAAAATTATTATAAATTAAGTTAAATGTAAAACATAAATTATAGCATAATAATTAATCAGATTCTACAGAAAGCAGATGATTTGCAGATTTTTAAATACATTATCTAGTTTTCAGAAATAAATTATGATTTAAAAATCAGTAAAAATACTTTAAGAAAAAACGGATAAAGCATTACTTACCTGTAGTACTGCAATATCGCTTTCTTCTCTAAATTCAATATTATTAGGATTAGGATTTTTCCGTTTGAAATCAATGGGTATGTAAATTGCCTCTACTTCACTCTCAAATCTACTCGGCTCATCACTAACAATCTTAGTTATTCCAGCTACGACAGTAAACTTTTGTGCTATAAATTCTTCTTTTTTGTCTACAAAGCAATGTGCAGCTGAGATCACATGGAATTCACCAATAATGCCACCCCCACAAATATGTCCATATTGAGCTTGTACCGAAACCATGTACTTAAAATCACCTATTTTGGCTTCTTGACCTCCAACGATGCAGTTAACTAAGCCTTAAGTAATAAAAATATGTTAAGTTAAGTAAGTGAGATAGAAATTTTTGTTTAAATATTGCTTAGATTGCAAAACTCTAAGATTCCCATACCGACTTTAATCCAAAAAATAGTAAGTGATGTAATAAAAATTAATAATAAGTTTGATCCAACCATCTTCTAAAACCGTTTTATTCAAATTACTTTGATAATATAATTTGTTAATTATTTTTTTAAAGTTTTAAAATTGTATGAAAGCTTTGACAATGTTTGTAATAGAATCTGAAATATCTATTAAATAGTGAAAAGTATATACCATTAATATTTACTTTATTAACTGATAAGTAAAATAACAGTCATATTGATTAGTAATTATATAACGGTACATGAGATAATTCAATAGTTTAACATAAATCAAGAATTTTACATATTAATATTCTGAATATTTTTATCAGATTAATTCTAAAAGAAATTGATAATTTTGTTAAATGACTAATACAAACGATCAATGTTTATATATCAACCAAAAAGATTTAATAGTAATTTCTCACTTTTGCATTGGTTCGATAAATTTCCCGGCAAATGTTTCTATACAGTATTATATTTATAACAATATAGTGAACTGAGAAAAATATTAATTTTATCATACTTAACAGGAAAAGACTCAAACGGATAAAAACTAAATTGCCTACTATTTTGATAGTTATAGCTATCGATTCATAGAATGGAGCAATGAACTTTCGTAGTTCATTTTAAAATTCAAGCTTCCTAAATCATTTAAAAATAACAAGTTATCGTACAGTTCCACACAATATTTATTGTAAATAAATTTAAGAAGATTATATATATTTTAATCTATGTATATATGCGGATATAGCATAAAAATCGCAGCTTTCATGAATTATTAAATGCCAATTTAACTATGGATATATAGCCTCATGCTATTAATTTTGTACATTAAATCGTAAAACAAATTTAAACAATGTTCAGATTTAAATCAAAAATGTTTTTCGTCCTTAGAAATTGACCTTTCAGGTTCACCACAATTCATATTATATATCATTAATTTTATGCATCCCAAATCACATTGGCATGATATTGGAATGGTGATCGATACATGTCCCGGATTTAGTTATTACCAATGGTTCTAAAATATTAATTTAAACTTATAGAATGCAGATAACGTAGCATGCCTTTTGAATATCTCATTTACGCATGTATTATAGTGTTTAATCTACAGGGTGCTGAATCTCATTCGGAAACAACGAAGAATGTTCTTTTCGTGAAACTTGGCAACGCGCCATACTGATTTTAATCAAAGTCCTAATTAGAGACAATTAGCAGGACGTTGCTCGGGCGGCGGAGGTGGAATCGGCCGGCGGCGTAGATTTCACTGTCAATTTGCCGGATCGGAGGCGGTGGTGGTGGCGAGTACGTGACGAGTCAATTATCCACCTGCTGCCGGTAGGTTGCCGCGGGCGCTTAATAGTTCGGTAGGCTTGCATAAGCGCAGGCGGGCGGAAGGGGCGCCGCGCGGCGACGGGTTGCGAGATCGGGGCGGACCAGCCGTGACCAATTTGCGCCCCGACTCCCAGCCTCGACCCCCTCGCCCCCCCCCCCGTTTCTCGCCTGCTTCGGGATTTAGTTCGCCGTCGCTTTTGGGACGACGTGTCCGTGTTCGTGCACCGAGTTCGTTCCTTGTGCGATATATAATGTAAATCTATGTGTTGCAGACTGCTATTCGGAAAACGCGGTCACGGGGTGCGTGGGACTTAGCGACGGATATGTTCCAGGGCCCGTTTCCAGGATAGCCTGAAACGAGCGATCCTTGCGTTTCCCGGCTCGGCACCGGCAAGCCTAACCGCGAACAAACAAGGAAGAACAAGTGTCTTGCCCCAACTAAAATCATACAAAGTGGTAAAAAAGAGCACTAAATCCAATCAAAAGTTGGTCGATCCCCGTCTCTTAAAAAGTCGTCGGTCGCGCGAAACAAAGCGCCGCGGGTGCGCAACGGCCTCGTTAAAGCGCCGGGCATAAAAGAGCATATTACAACATTAGCACGTATATATTCGGAAGTTTTGCCGCTCCGCGGACGACCCCGGGACGACTCCATTCTCCGGGGCCTTTATACATCGCCCGCCCGCTTGGCTCATCTACACCGCGCCCGCCAAATAAAGACCCCGGCGTATGTATTCGTCACGGCGCCGCGGCAATTTCGCGCTCGGCACGCGCCGGGGACAGGGCGATATCGGCCCGATTATATTCGGTTAAATTATGAGGCGCGCGCCCGGAACGGGGGGGAGCGGCCTCTGTATTCCCCCCGCGGGGCCGCGACCTTTTTTTTTTTTTCACAGGCGCCTGTATATCGTAACGCGCTGATTGGGGCGTAATTGGGCCGCCTCGGCCGGAAAAAAGAAGAGAAAAGCCCTCCTCGGGCTTAGCCGCTTGGAGACCGGCCGGCTGTGCACTTGGCCGAGAGGACAGCCTGTAGATATATGTGTGTGTGTATGTGAAAGGGCCGCCGCGGTAAAAGCTCAACAAGGCCGTGAAAGTGATCCGCGCTCCACCCCCCCAGCAGGTGCGAGGAAGGCGCGACAAAAGCGACGCGGGGATCAGGTGGCCGGCTCGCAAGTACTACCGGGGCCTTTTGTCGTCGGACGCCCCCGACGGGCTTCACGCCTATCTGGACCGATCGCCGGCTGGCTCGACGATAATTGGCCAATTAAAACGCGCCTCGCGGCCCGGCCTCGAGGTACACCCGCTGATAATTACGGGATGTTTTCCCGGGCGGTACAGGGCGACCGGCGAATGCTACGATGCCTGCCAATTGCGGCCGGCGACAGCCCTCTATACTCTTTTTCGAACGTCAATCTTTCTTTTTTTTTTTCGGGCTCGCTCGGGTATTTCAAGCGGTGCTTCCGCGCTCACTGTATATCTCGTTGACAATGCTAATGGCTAAAACCCTTAATGAATGCACGGAGCGAGGCCGACTGGATGACGATCGAGCATTCAATTAGTCGGGTAAATCATCAAGCAAGGGATTAGTTTAAAGCTCCAATTTCGAGCACACCGTTTTGTTCAGTTAACGCTCGGACTAGCAGTAAGGCGTAGTTTTTAACAGCAACCAAATAATGTGATGTTGAAACGGTGACAGATTTATGCGAAATATTGTTGGTCAAGAGATTCAAGGGCAAGCATTTGTTGGTTAGGTTTTTTAAACTAATCCGTTCGTATGTTTAAATGCGCAATATGTTTTGCGCAAAGATTATGGGATTGACTATGGATTAATGAAGTTATAATATATAGGATATAATATTCATATTTTTAGATAAAAATAAGTAAATGATAGGCTTTGGATAATCAAAGCAATTAGGATGGAAATTTTAATTATTCAGTGCACCTTTACAATGCTGTTATTTTGCTATATATGCTTTCACAAATCCATTCCTGTGGCTAAACAGGAATTGCTTCGGTTGGTAAACCTGGACTTGCGCGCGCTATGTGGATAGTTTCAACACTTCGGATTAGACTTGATTGAGGAGTTGCTTCTGATCTTTATTTGTTAGAAAAGGAAATTTGAGATACTTAATGCATTAAAATGAAGCGCCGCGTCCAAACGCAAAATCAAGCTCAGATAGAAATCATGTCAGTCTTCTTTAATAGACTATATTTAGGCTAATATTTTCTTATCTTTGTTTTTTTCCGCCTTTATTTTAATAATTATAATTAAAGTTTAGTTATATTTTAAAATTCATATTTTTTATATTTTTTTAGTCTTGTTCTTTGCATTTTAAACTCCAAAGTCCTCTTGTCGACTTCTAAAACGGCATCGATGACCAGCTACAGAGTCAATTAATAACATGATGTAGTACAAATGTAATACAATATAAATTAGAAACAAAAAGCAAGACAAACTTGATATGCTTTAAATGCTTTAAGATATAAATATAGAAATTAAGATCGTTGTATACATTATTATAATCTATATATTTAAAAACAACTATATTACATATGACTACAAATTTCTTTTAAAAATTAAAAGCTATTTTTAATTTTTAAGAAATGGTAAACAAATCATAATTTTTTTTATTGCTCTTGGTATTAATGTAGTAAACCTGGAATCATCTCAAAGAACAAGCTTTTACTCAAATATTTGCAGATCATCAAGGTGAAAAGAATTGAATTATATATTTGTAACTGTTTACCATTTCTTAAAACTTAAAAGTTTACTCATTGAGAGTTTTATTGCACTATAGTTTATTCAAAAGAAATCTGCAGCTGGAGCATATAGAAATAATAATTTTAAACATGAGAATAAAGAATGCTCTGGTGCACCGAAATAATTTAAAGACAAACAATTGGAGGAATTACTCGATCAGGACCGATGTCACACTCTACAGAACTTGTATAAATGTTACAAGCAGATGAGTCAATTGTTTTAAAACGTTTAAAAGTGTTAGAAATAATCTAGTAACAAGGACATTGGATTCCGTAGGAATTGAAGCCGAGAGACGGCAAACGGATTTTTGTCACGTATGAACTACTGGTTCAACGGCAGAAAAGAAAAGGATTTTTGCATCGTATCGTGAAAAGTTGATACACTACGATAATGCGAAGCGCAGAAAATCGTTGGGTCATGCCGACCATTTATCAACAGCATTCGCCAAATCAAATATCCATGGTTTGAGTCATGGATTTTTCATGTTGCAAGACCAGTGAAAACCTACCTGGTAACGCTTTAATGGGAAAATCTACCCCGTCCGCCATGTTCATCTGACATAGTCCCTTCCAATTTTAACTCATTCCTTTCAATAGTACACAGCATAGCTAACCAACGTTTTTATTCTTATAAAGAAACTAAAAATGGATCGAATCTTAGATAACCTCAGAATACCTGTCGTTTCCTCGACGAGGAATTCATATTCTTTTAGAAAGGCGGTAGAAAGCGGTTTTCTAGTGATGGGCAATACGTTGAATACAATGTTTTTATTGAAATTTTATTTAAATTTTTAAAACAACGAGGTCTTGTTCAAAGTCCTAAAGTAACTTCTTACTTTATAATATTGTGTAGTTTAAGCATATTAATATGATTTATTACATAAACATTATTAATAACATCATATCGATAATAAGAGCTGATTAAGATGGATCAGGTAATTGAATTACCAAATTTAGGCGAATGTTTACTACTAAGGATAATCAACGAGGAGGGTCTATTCGAAGGATACCAAATGGCTCGAAAAACGAATGAGCCAGTCTGCTAAATAAAAAATAAGTTAAAGCTGCGGAAGGACATTTTAAAAGTAGGTAAAGCGCCGATGGCGGCTTCGGGGGGAATCGACTATTCCGACTGGCTCTAGATACCCTCACATCCGTATATATCTTTTTCCCTCTGTACAAATCAGTGCGGAGGACGAATTCCTCTGACCCGCAGAGAGCCGTTCCGGGGGTTTGCCCCACACTCTGCTACCGCGGACGCTACCCTCTTCTTTTTATGCCAACTTCTTTTCCTAGCTTCCTTTTTGTTTGCGCCGATTGACCGAGTAAAAAATGCAGGTCCGTGGGACTGGACTGATCCTCATTTGATTGGATATTGATTCGACGGCTCGCGAGAGCGTCTCCCTCGGAATTAAACGAGTGCTATTTTAGAAACTGCCGCGAGGACTTGAATTATTAATTCACCACGCGAACGTGTTTGTAATATTCCGATAAATATGGCGTTTCCCCTCCACCGAAAATTGAACCAATTCCAGGGGATCCAACTTAGCGAGTAGTCATTTTCACCAATCGGCACACTTACGAAACGTCAATTTTCTTTTTTATCCGCTGCCAGCGCTTATAGCCATGCGGTCGACGCCGTCGGGATTCATATATTCGACGTGGCCGGCGCGAGCCATTTCTAGCCGCGGGCGGGAAAGCTCATCAATCCCGCGGCCGAATTTCCCCCGAAGTCAATTTCCGCCGGCGGTGCCACGGCTCGTTTCCCCCGAATTTTTCAAGGCGGCTTCTAATTTTAATGGAGGCCGCGCGCCGCGCAAAAGAGTCGCCGCTCGTGCGCGACACCGAAATTGAATTCCCGCCCCGGGCACGTGCGCCGCACGTTCCTGACTCCTCTTTTTTCCTCGGCGGCCGCGCGCCGCCTCTCGTTGTAATTATACGGCAGCCGGCGCTCCTTATCGGGAAGAAAGTATTGGGGGCGGGGGGAGGGGGGGGGATCGCTCGCGGCAAATCGACGGTGAAATGCCCACCGCGCCGGAGGATTTCTGTCGAGATTTCTGTGCGGGAGCGACGCGCTTAACGAACGCCCTGACGGATTGCCCGGCGAGCGATCTTTCACGAGCTGGGAAATGGCTTTTCAGCTCTTCCAGTTTACCTTTATTATTAGAGGGAACGCGTTTCGATGAACTCGAGGGAATCATTGTTTTTCCATTAGACTCTTTTTAATAAAATAAGTGAAAAGTGCATATTGGTTTGAATTTGGTCCAATGTTATTGCGGACAAACGTCGAATGCATAAATACACAAACGTCTGTTTCCTCCTGTATTTCAAACAGTATTTATTTTAAATTTTCAATAAGAATTTAATGATTTTATTGTAAACTGTACTATCGCTAGGCAATTGTTGGAGTATTCCAGGCCTTTTTGTTACAAGTTTAAATAGTACTTGATATCCTCCGTATATATGTACTTTGTATATAGATTGATCAAGTGGCAACAAACTTTTTTAAATTTTGTATATTAAACATATCCCGATGAGTTTCTCTTTCATTTAGATAAAACTAACAGGGTAAAGATGTTAGGCCCTTTCCACATTTTCTAGTTAAAGCTACAAGTCTCCGATTTCCAATTTTCGTGAGTCATTTAACCATTACTTGAATACATGTAACCAATTAGTTACCCCTCAACCGAAAATTGATTATCGTTTGATTTTTGTTGTAAATTAGTTTTGTGGCGTTTATATACCAGCTCCGGCGGAAACGATCGCGTTAACGAGTTGTCGAAGTAGACGCCTCGGAAAAGCGGAGTTAATGGAGGTTATCTGGGCGAGCCTCGTTTTCTCGAAAGCAGGAGCCGCGCCGAATTCAACGGCTACACTTGGCTATATATAATCGGCCGGCTCAACAGGACTCGAGGACTGCACTGCTCGTGCGCCCTTTTCAACCGGGCGAATTCCCAGGGCGCCCAATGCAACATCCCGACGACGCGCGAAGAAAGCGCGCAGTTTAAAGCATGAAGCGATGTTTGTCAAGCGGGCGACAGGCGTCAGATCGGTTTGCCCAGCCGGCCCTAATTAAGAGCCGCCCGCGTCAATTACAATGCGGCCAAGGCGGCCGATACATCATACGGGCGCGGCCGACAGTTGGCCAGGGCGCGCATTGTCCGAGGATATCGTCTCGCACGCACGCGGCCCACGTCCCCGGGCTCCCCCGGGAGAGCCGAGCTCCCCCCCCTTGGGGCGGCTCGCGTATCGCCGCTGCAATAATAACGCGCAAGCGATATACCGGGGCGACTCGCGCGTAATCACCTCCTTGGGGCCCGATTCGCCGCTCTTTCTCGCATTAGGGAAGACCGGGCAGCGCGGTGCAGCCGGCGCATCTCGTTACTGCACAGCCCCGGAGGCACGTCTATGTGTGTGCGTGTGCGCGACCGGCCACCCGGACCCGCGTGTGTACGTTTGGCCGCGCCCAAACGGCGGGCTGATTGCCGGAACGCATGCCCCCGGAGAAAGTGGCCCCGGCGTGCTTTATGGCGCGTCAAATTAAAAGATTCGCCCCTCCCCGACCCTTCGATTTCCCCGCGGCGGCCCGCCCGATGATCGACCTTTAAATTTCCTAAGCGGAGGCGCATCTGTGTCGCCCGGGCCGTTCTCGGGCTCGCGCGCCGCCCGTTGGGATTTTCCGACTTGCTGCCCCCGTACTCGACCGTAGCTTATTCCTGCTTATTTCGGCCTCCAGTCGATCACTTCTTTTAAGTGCTTTCTGAGCGCCGGCCCATTTGAGGGAAGCGCCGCTCCGACTCCCGGCCAGGCGGTTAGCTGGACAACTGAGGACTCGCTTCCTCGATGTCCCCGAAGCAGTTACATATCCGATGTCGAAGCAGAGCTCCCTTGAACTCCCTTGAAGCCTTTGCCAAATCTTTGGCTGTTTGATTATTGAACGTGTCAACGACGTTCGTTTGTCTTCCTCCCTCCGAAACTTAATGGAATAGAACATAATAAAAATTTAAAATATTTAAAACAGTTATATTTAAAACGTTAATTTTATTATAACATATCAAAAACCAGACTTACAATAGTAACATTTGTTTCGAGATTTTTTTATTTCGCTTGTAACTTGTTTGAAATACTCTTTTGAACATATATAATGCAAGTACTATGTAGGTAGACACGTGTTCACAAGTCGATTGTTCGTTTACAATAGCGACATCTCAACCTATAATTTCTACATACTCTATGCGCGTTCCGTCGTATTTTGTGTTTAACAAACAAGGGGTGCTAATGTCCCCGAATGAATTTGTTATTCCATGAATCTTCATAACTGGCCAAGAATGATGATTCGGGACATACAGACTTGCGTTTAAGCAGGCACACGTGACGGCACTCGAGTCGCCCGTCGCGCCCGGCTATCGCGCTAAAATGACGATTCGCCCCGGTGTAAATCATTTATTTTTAGTGGGGCCCGCCCCGCCGGCTTTAAATAAAACCGAATATCGCGCACGGACGCGCAACCGGGGCAGTTCCACGTAGAGGGACGCGGCATATCTGGCCTAACGAGCGAGATAATCTGAGCTCACGAGATAATTCGCGTCTAATGGCACGTTTATAATGGCGCGGCGCGCGTGTTCGCAGATGTCGGTTTTTAGTTCGCCGGGGCCTTCGGGGAGCCGTGCGCCGTCTATGCCCGGCTAAACGAGCTCTGATCGCTCCTGGGACCTCCACGGCCATGGGAGCCGTGGCCCGGGCTATCTCCCCGCCCTCGCCCCGCCCCCCCCCCCCTCGCTTGCGCCCGCCGCGGCCTTATCCGTTTTATCCTGCGCGGGTCGCGACGGAAATTGATGAAGCGCCCGGGCCTCGCATTAATACTGCCAATTAACTTGCTTGCGCGCCGCCCCGAGCGAGAAGCTCGCGCTCCTGATTTTTAATGACCCGCGTCGCTTTTCCTTGCCAGGGATTGATCGGCCGGGCGGCTCCGGCTTCAGAAAAAGAGAAGCCTCTGATGAGCTTAGGAAGACCGTTAATTGAACAAAAGACGTAGATCCTAGTTATACTACGTTTTCATACACCGTTAAATAATTACGTACAATGTGGACGAATTTCCGACAACGTGTATTGCTACAATTATTTATGCGCTACATTAGCTTCAGAGCTTCTTGGATTCTTAATTAAATATACAAATGTTAAACATAAATTACTTCTCAGCCATTAAGGTCCAAATAAAGATTATGATTAATGTATTTGCGAGTTAATTTACTCTTTTAATTATTAATTTATTCTTGCTAATCATTGCATATTATAAAACTATACTTAATATTCCATGCAAGGAGAATTTGATGTTCGCATCGTACTTCGCAAAGGTCACTCGAGCTTTTAAATCAGATGTTTTCATTGTTCGATGTATTTTGACTTAGTATCGATAATTAGTGAATGCGCCTAATCCTACAAGTGAGAACAATTATGCTCGCGTTACTTAACGATGCACCCGGTAATTTGAATATTTGAAAAAATCCGCGATAATAACCACGCGGATAATTGAAGCGTATATAAGTGTAAGCTCGGAAGAAAATTGAGACAGGCCTTTTATAAATATGCATGAGTTACGGGCCTTCTTTGTAAATCATCGCCAGCTTTTTTAATTAAAAGATTATAAAAATGCATTTTAATTAAGGAGACAGGGCGAGTGGGCCGCCGGCCGCGTAAATATTTTCGTTACGCCGCCGGGGGTTATACAACGCGGGCGTAAAATTAGTTATCGTTAACGCTGAAAGTCGCATAATGCCGGGGCGACAAGCGCCGCGCTCCCGCCTGCTTCATGAAGCACGCGAATTTAATTCGCACCTAATGACATTACTCGCCTCCCCGCCCGGAAATTCGCGGCGGCGGCGCGCGAATTAAACGACGTAAAACCGCAATCGTGAAAGTTTCAATTTTCATTAGCGGACAGGGGGGGCGGTCCGCGCGCGTGTAACCCCGCCGAACGCGGGACAATACAGGCCGCAGCCGGCGCTCGACCGTGATATACGCACTAAGGCAATTAGCGAAATTCAAAATTAATCTGACTGCTCTTTCGAAAAGTCGCGTTTGTTACGGAAAAGGAGGGACGCGCGCGGCATTCGAGAGCTCCTTGCCTAATTAATATACGATCTTCGGTACGCGATTGATAATAATGGAATTGTGATTATGTGGTGCGAGCGTTTCTAGGCAGCCTATTTCTGTTATCATTTGTTTTACGTGTCTGTAATTGCCTCATGTTTGCGGACTATTCGAAATTTCGTATCAATTGTACGCTCGTGCGCATGTGTATCTGACGTTTTGATGTGAATGTATATGCACAGTGATTATACACGCTGTATGCGGGTAGAAAGACGAATCGAACAGGTTTGAAGAAGTCAACTTCGATTAGTTATGTATCAATGTGCCATGTTTGCAATGTGCAATGTTCCATAATCGAGTAAGCTCTAATAATTGAGTTCTAATGCAGGCTGTAAACTGTTAAGTGCGTAAACTTAGTTGCTCAGCGTAAACCTGCCAACACAGATTGACCAGCAGTTATTTCACACGAGAACCGCATCTCACTACAGAGTGGAGAGCTTCTGAAATGTGCATTCCATAACTGGAATTGACCATTACAGATTAACTTTATAGTGAAATATTTTTCATACAAATTGAAATATTTAAATGCAACATGCATTGTGTACGTGAAAGAAGAAATGCCATTTAATTCATTGCGTGAAACTTGTGATATTTTTAATATTATATTCATATGTACATGTCAAATTGATATATTGTTACAAGATTTTTATGATAAGCAATTATTAGTATAAAAGCTAATTTATGCCTTGTGATCCTCGTTGTCATCTTGTAGTATATAATTTTTATTTATTTAATTAGAGTAAATTCATGTAATATTCATGAACCGTGTATAATATATACAGAAATATAGTAATATATAAACTCATGACAATTTGCTGTGATAGCAGTGTTTATTTAATGAGCTATATTACGATAAAATCGCTTCTTGTAAGATATCCTATAACATAATGATTTAATTTAGTTTTATATATTACATGTGTAGGTTTTTACGTCTGTTCCAAACACTATCTCATAAACTGTACCATATGGGTGTAGTGTATACATTCGTTAGTACGCTGTGTTCAGCCATAGGAGGGTAGTTTAAGCGAAATATTCATATTCCTTTGAAGTGTTTATCTCAAAGTGCAGATGATTGCTTCGGGTAAACAGTTTTATATTCGATTGTAAAGATGTTGGACCACTTTTAGTATAATGAGTATTTTTAATCGTTATTAAATTAGTATTTATTAGTATTCTTCATTAATACATTGATCGTTATTTACACATTTTCAAAAATTCTCATTGTATAATGAATATATCGTATAGTTAATGTATAAGTGTTATTTATTCCTTTCTTCGGTATTTATTTTGAGATATACTCAATGGCAATTATTCGAATGCCATAAAAAGTACAATATTCTATATTGTAATATAAGCCATATTTCAATGCATGAAATCAAAATCATTTAGTTGCTGACTGCCACCATCTAGTTGACATCATAACTAGCTGAATGTTTGACATTCAAATTAACAACATTGATTTGTGCCTTTTACATTTGCTTATTTTGTAATTATTCTAATAAACATTGAGATATCAAACAAGGAAACAGCATGTTTTTGATGAATATTGTAAGCTTTGTTCTTAAATTGGTTCCGCTCGGTAACACACAGAGAGGCCAAAGGAAAGCAATAACTGAGGAGGCCGGGAGTTCCAGGGGAGGCCTAAAGAACCAATGAAAGCCTAATTATTGCTTCAAAGTGGTTCTATAATGGGAGGTAAGTCTCGCGCGGGCGCATCTCCAACTGGCGGTGAGGCGCGTCCCGGCAGAGCAGCGGCCGGCAAAGCGTTACCAAAGAAAAGAAAAAGAAACCAAGCGTCGCCCCGCGGGCCCCGCCGATATATACAGCCGATCGGCTGCCGCGTAAACCGCAGCCGCGCAACTGAGTATTATATACCCCGCGGCGGAGGCCCGCGATGTTTCCCCCGGCTCTTTTGACCCATCCATCCTCGGGGCGTCCCTCCCCGTGAGTGACGTCCCTTTTAGCCGGGGGCTCCTTGCGCCCAAGTGTCAAGTGACAAACGGGCCCGCGGCTGCGACGGCCGCACCGGGATATAATTTGTCAGGGAATCACCCAATTAGCCGCCGGGCTATGCGCCCCCGGCAGATTTAACCAATTAGTTTGGCTATGCGAGCCAACCACCCCCCCGGCCTAATACAATATTTTCACCGGGCGGCGCGAGGTATTAGCCCAGGTCGCGTAGCCTCCCCCCCCCACGGTTTAGGTGTAAATATACACACACCCGACGACTTGACGCGCCCGCGGCAGCCGCGCCTGTCGCTCCCCGCGGACGAAGGAGGTTATATTTCCGAGGCGCCGCCGAATGCGCGGGCGGAACAGCCGCGGTTCTGCGTTTTTTTTGTCCATCGAACCTCGATGCGATTGTGGCTTTCTGCTGACCGGCGGGCGCGTTGGCACTTTTACTGCCCACCTGCTCACTTTTGTAACGAGATAATCGGTTTTTTTTATTTTCGCTCGAACGATATATTTCTTTGTTTTTCAGGTTGGGAATATATTTTTGCAATAATGTCGATGTAAATATATGGCTTTTGGCTTGACATAATGTACAATATGTTGATGGGGAGAGGCGTATACACGTATGCGTGTATGTTAATTGTATTACGGACAAACTATAACCGTTATTATTATTTTCACAATTTCTCTACGTTACAATTGCCATGCAATGGATCGTCAAACAATGATCTAATATTTATACTGTACACGCTGCTGATACAGCTGCTACATGTCATAATTGTGTGATTTTCGAAAGCACAATGAGAAAAACTCTATTTGAAATTGAATACAAATGTGTCGGTTTACTTTATCGCTAGTCTTTTATTATATTCGAAGCAGATTTCGTACGTGTCTCAGCGTACGATTGCGTTTACCATCCATCTAATAACGCTCTCGGTAAAACTGGAAGAGTACCATACATGCAGGCCCACCTCGGTTAACAAAGCCAACGATTTTCAACGAAAGCCTCGGCGATTAACTTTCGGCCCCGTCCCGACGATCATCTCGCGCGAGGCGCCGTTCCGGGGCAGCGCGAGCCTCCTCGGAAAGCCGGCTAATCCCGTTGCGGCCGCGCGTCATTGTCCCGAAAGAAGACTTGTGCCACGAATAGCGCGTATTTCGCTCCTTATTAAAGCCCCGGGGTCCGGCCAATATCCCCGGCGGGGGCGGCGCGCCCGCGGCCATTAATCATCCGCGGGCCTGGGGCGCACGGTCGACTTGGCGCGGGCTTCACGGGTCGTGGGCGCGATCCACGCGCCGGGAAAAAGGAGGAGGCCGCCGGGCCCGGCCGATTTCACTCGCACGCCGAGGTGCAGCGGGCAATTTGTCTCCCTAATGAGATGTCACCCCGAGACCGTGGGGCCGCCTCCCTCCCGCTTATATTCCTCTTTCCCGTCCCTCCGGAGCCTCGTTAGGCGCGCCCCGATACCAAAAACCCGATCGGCCCCACGGCATATGCGTACACGCGCGTGTGTGTGTACGTGCCCGCTGCGGTTCACCCTCGTTATATCATCGTCATCGTCCGTCCGGTCCCTTCCGCCGCCTCGCTTTCCCCGCGCCGCCGCGGTGTATTAGGACAGGGGAATTGCGCGAACGCGGACCGAGGATGGACAACAATTACAGAGCTGTTTATTCGCCGAGAGCGCGCAAATGTAAGAGTCTCCCGAATAAATTACTCTATGGTAATTAGGCCGCCGGGCGGGCGCTTGCCTTTTTCCACTGGAATAAAGCTGCAACGCGCCGGGCAACATTTCCTCCTCTTGGCAAATAGGCGAGCGCGCAACACACAGCATGTATATATGCGTGCGTACATGTATAAAAATTGTTGCGCGAAACTCGTAATTATTCGTTGACGAGGAAGAACTGGAATTCACGTGGCCGCGCACCGCCGGGGTACGTAATTTTCGTCGCATCGAAAAACCTTCCGCGTGGCAAGCGGCGCGAGGGCCGACTCGCGGAAGGGAGCGTCGGGAGGAAGCGCCCGCCACGCCCATCTTTATTTATCACGATCGTTAAGAAGGTAAAGCGCATACATATGTAGACACACACACACACACACGCATAGACACACCGGGGTATCGAATCGATGGGTGGGAGAAACGAGGGGCCATAGGTCACCGCGGCTCCCTTTCCTCGTAAGACTCGCGGGGCGGGAGGGGGGGGTAAAAAAAAAAAGGCCGAGCGCCCCGGGACAGAGGAGCTGCCGCGTCCTCCGGACATTCGTCCCGTCCTCCGGGGCGATTTGTCTCTGTCGGCCGTCGGCTCGTTTGCTCGCGCGCACGTGCCGATCCGGCGCCCGTTCCTTGCCCCGGCGCGATAACGAATCGGCCGGGCCGATAAGGTTATCAATTTGCAGCTAAATGATTCCCCGGACTGTCGGCGCGGTCGCCCTCGTCACGTGGCCGCCCTCGTCACGTGGCCGCGCCCGTCGAGATTTAAGGGCCCGCGCAGGCATCCTCGTGGATAATTGTTTTCCGAATGTAATGGAGTGCCCGGAGGCTGTCCCGCGGGACCGAATTCCGCTGGTCCGCTCTGCGGCCACGCGCTCCCTCGGTTTGTTTCATTGATTATACGATTTGCTCATTTTTACGCAGGCGACGATTGATAGTAACTGCAGCACTCACGCGTTCGCTGTATGAAAAGTACTATAATACAAGATTGCACAAGAAAAACGTTGTATTTTTGTAATACCTGGGAAAACGGGTGCTTTTCATAGTGTCATATATTTCCTTACATTGATTTTGATTAATATCAATGAAATATCCATACTCTTTTAGGTTCGTACAGTATGTACTTAATCCGAATTTACGTTTCATTCGCTCATACACGAACAATCTATTTAAACTGGAGAAACGAAGAGAGCGTTTGATAAAGCCTGGCGGATAATTGACAATAAAGCAGCGGCAAGTAAGCAGGAGTCACCGAGGCGCCTCGGATCAATCCGGCCCCGCAAACAAAGCTATTACAGACAATCAGATCCGGCGGCAAGCAGCCCGGAGCGCCGGCTCTCCGAGCCAATGCTTATCGATCAAACGAGATAAGCATCGCCGGGAAAATATATATACAACCCCGGCCCCGGGATCCTTAGCCAGCGGAGTCGGCCCCTACGGATAAAAAAAAAAAGAAAAGGCCAGCCGGCCGAAGCCGTTAATTGAACGCTGTCGCGATCGCCCGCTCCTCCGGAAATCCGGCGGGGGGTAGGAGAAAAAGAGAAAAGCGGGCGGGAGGCCCCGGGGAAGGTCCCCGCCGCGATCACTTTAGAAGCGGGGAGGGGCGGGGCCACCAAAGGACCATTCAATTAGGATCGGCCGGGGGGGTAATCCCGTGCTCCGACTGGTATTGCCTGCCGCGGTAGTGCGCGGGCGCCGCGGCCTTAATCGATGGACCTCCCGGGGACGTACTACCTCGATTAAAGTGCCCTCTCGGCCGGTCCTGCCCAACGGGCCCCGGCGCATTGTTCACCCGGAGGGACGCGGCTCCCTCCCGCCTCCCCAAATCGATTCATACACACGCATATAATAACCGAGATTTGTGCGGGGGGGAAGAAAAATCTCGCCGGCAGTGCACATATTTGCCGAAAGGGGGCCGGGTGGGCGACGCTCCAAATGGCGCACGCGAGCCCCGTAAACACGCGGCGTCGAATTAAAACGGCGAGTCGAGTGGCCGGCCGCACGCGGGCAAACAAGGAGTCCCCCGGGGGGAGGGGGTGCGGGCCGGGCTTTTTCGCCCGGGGCCCGGGCGCCTTCCGGCGCAGGTGCAAACATCCCCGGCATTTATTGGCTCGTCAATTAATCAGCGATCGCGCCGGGCCCTGTCCCCCATTCGCTAAACGCGGATTAATTAATAAAGCGCGCCGGGATTCGCCGGCCGAGCGTCTCCCCCGCGCTTCCGATAATCGATTCCCTCCCACACAGATGCATATACATACATACATACATACATACATATATATATGTGCGTAAAACCTCGCTCTTCTCTGCGCGCCTGTCTGTGTACGCGTGTATGTGTATAGGAACTATGCAGGTAGCGATCGTCCGGTTGAGCGCGTGTTTGTCCACTTTGTTGCCGACGCTGTTAGGTATATATCGTTATTACGCCGGCCTACGAAATATGCGGCCGGGCCGCATTGGTTTAGGCCAGTTAGACGAGCAAATACAACAAACTTTCGGGGAATGTGTAAATGGTAGCATTGTATTTGCCGCGGGCCGGCGAGCGCAAGTTTTGCCCCGGCAAATTCGTATACTGCATTGATTTACAAAGGTCCCTTGTCCGCTTTTTGGAAATGAAAATGCGGCTTCGGGGGACAAATGCGGCGTCCCTGAATGCCGGTAGGGCAGCGGCCCCCGGCCCGCGCCCGCTGCTAATTAATTAAATCGGTTTAATTATAAAATTCCCGTCCCCCCATATATTTGCCTTTGCTGAAACATTACGCTCGTAACTTGTATGACTTGTTACCTTTCGCCAATCAGAGTTATTGAAAATTAATATTTACACTTTGTTGTGGCGCGTTTAATTAATCAGTTAAGCTTTCATTTAATTACTCAATATTTTGCGGCCCGCTGCCGTATGGCTTTCCCCTCGGATTAACCTGTGCATTAAAAACGGTATTCAACGTAAGAAGTGCGGTTCATCTTCAATTTTTTCAATTTACTGATAATTGCACTCGCTTGGCACGTATAGACACTGACATAGCACTGGTAACCACACTTTTCATCGTTCAAACCATCGCCGAATGTACAATATACCACCGCGAGCTTACTTGCTTTTCTTCCACAATTGCAATCGCGCGCTGTAAAACTCCCGGGAAGACGGGGGGAGCAGTGCTCCTCCGGCGATTAGAAACAGGGCCTCGGTCTTCGCCGAGATTAATTGCGTCGTTGAGGCCGGCCCGGCGACATTCCCCGCGGAAGTACACAGGCAATAGGCCGCAGCGGGCCGGCCGGAGCGCACCTATATACGTATATACACACACACACATATAAATGATGCAGCCCCGTGGATTTAAAGAGCGGAGCCGCGCGGCGCATCGGATTCGCGCGGGCCGTAAAAATTTTTACTCGCCCGTTCTCGGCGTTCCCCTCGCGGAGCGAAAAATCAGCGGGCAAAGTGCCCCGTTAAATCCCCCATTGCCGCAGCTGGGCGCTCCTTATTTTTACGCGGGTGCAGCGGGGCCGCGACGCGACGCGAATATAAGCGCGGAGCCCCGTGTGTAAGGCCGCGGGGGTGGTGTGTGTGTGTGTGTGCGCGCGGGGGGTGTATATAGCGCCCGGGCGGTAAATGCGCCCGCGCCATCTTCCGAGGGCTTTATCGGCCGAGGACCAATTGCCCCCGCGGTGCCTTTTATTCCCGGTTATTACGCACGGCCGTCGCTCGCTCGTCTTCGCTTGGGCGCAGCCTCCGGGGTGTGTTATATACATGCTGCTTGCCGCGGTCTCGCGGTCGAGGTGATCCCGTTGGGTTCAACTTTTAGCCTGTCGGATTACATGCTTGGCGGGCAAACGAAGAGCCTGACAACCTCACAATGAGTGCAATCAGTTCGAGATTATGGAACCGAGAAGGACGCGAGACGCAAGCCCTGGAGTGCACCGAACGAGCCAGGCTCGATTATGGACCGCCGAAAAAGAAAAAAAACAGAAGGCTATCATCCTTTGAATTGGCGCCTTTAAAGGCTGCTCAACTTGAAATGTTTACTCCGCGTCGAGCCGAGGGAGGAACTCGTTCACAGGTCGAGAAACACCGGCGTCTCCGAGGACAAACAGCGCGAGGCCCTTATGGTGATCTGGGAGCGCCACATGGCAGGTACAATGACGCCGGGCAAACAGGCCGCGCGGGTGGCGGACACATACATACATACATACGCACAAACGGGCGCAATCGGACCCGCTGATCGGCGGGGGGGGAGAGGTAAAAAAAAAAGGACCGCGCTCGGGGGAAATAATGAGCCGGGGGCACAGGCCGGCCGGGAGATAGCGGTCGAGCGCTCAATGCGGTTTAATATTAATGGCCGGCGATGATAAGCAGCGCAAACAAGCGGCGAGTCTCCCGGGAGCGACGTGCCTTCTGTCGGCCGGCGTATATACCTACCACAGGCGGAGACACACAGGCAAGGCCGGCGCACCTACGCGCACTAGTCGCCTCAATCTACACCCTCCCTTACTTCTTTCCTCGACAATACCAGCCCACGCGTGCGCGTCGCCTGCGCTTCCGGGGGTGCGATCGGTCCGCTCGGAATAACCCGGGCCAGCTGCCCCGCCGATCCGTCAGGTAGCCCCGGCTCGTGATTATATACACTGTAGGAGGCCGCGCTTATATAGCCCGGGGGCCGGTGCCAACATTCCGCGGCGGTAATCGCCACTCGAAATAGCTGGGGGGGAAAAAAGCGCGGCTCGAGTTACGGGATAAGGATAACGCGGGGGCCGCCGGGGGAGCCGGGCGACAATGGGGGCGGCCGGCCTTCAATGCCGCCCGTAATGAAAAAGCAATATAACACGCGGCCGCTTACGGGGGAGGCGGCGCGTGCCCCCGGGAGAGCCGGCCACGCGCCGCCCGTGTGTGTACACACATGCCTCGGTTTTACTTTTTTTTTTGCCTGTCCTCCCACTGGCGCATTAGAGGCTTCAGCGATCGGCCGCTGATTGCCGCGCGGCAAAGGCCCGTTTGACCGACGCTCGGGGCTCACCGCCGAGTCGCTTTGTGCGCCGCTCCCGCCTTCCTTTATCGAATAATTAGACGATCCTTATATATGCGTCCTCGCTTTGCCGCTCTCGCCCTCGGCCTTCAATTGCGCACTCCAGTATAATCAATCAATGTGTGCTTCCTACTTTTGGACTAATGTGCTTTGTTGAATAATTACATGGGGAATCGAGGACTATTGTTTCAAGTAATTGCTGCATTCCCTCTGAGAAGAATTCATTTCCATGGATTAAATTTATCATTTTTCGTTGTGCATTTCAAAGTCGCGATATGCTTGAATGCGATAAGCTGACTTTGGTCGAAAGTGCTATTAAGTTACAATTGTACTGTAACATGCATCTGTAATATCGGTATTTTTAACAATTTCAGTGGTTTTCAATGCTGATCTGCACTATAAACGTGTTCAGTTGGATTTTGGGTACTTTTTAGGCAAGAATATAGCTAATTTAAGGTAAGTATGTCACCTTTTAGCCTCTAGTTTGAGGTCAACATTTTTAACATTATTAATTAAACTATGTTTCAAATCGAGGTCGGGTAATGTTGTTGTAAATACTTGATACTATGTCTTAAGAAATTAAAATATGCATTACTTTTGAAGCTCATGTTTAAACAACGTAGAGTAGTTCCGTTTACCATAATTGTATATAGAAAAAATGGATATATTCAGCCGTTACCTCTGAGATACGATTAATTTTCACGGGAAAAGCTCTGCTTACGACCGCGAAATGATCAACTTTCTTAGAGGCCGGAGCTACTCTGAATTATGAATCAAGGGGTGCTCCCGAACGGCCGAGCGTACGAAAACAAGGCGCAACGAGGCGGCGCACGCGTTCGCCTTTTAAATAAATCGCCCGTCCATTACAATAATTCCCCGGGCGTAAAACGGTCGACGCCCCTCCCCGGGTCCCACCTCGCTCTCGGTCCCCCGCTGTGCTTTTTTTTTTTTCATCCGCGCGCGCGTCTCCGCCCGTTTACAACTCGTCAATATTGCAGAGAGCCGGCCGCGATGTATTACATACCCCCCCGGAGGTATATACATACAGTCAATTAACGAGCTGTATGTGCGCAAGAAAGAGCGGCCTGCAGGCGCGTGCCTTGAGCCCCGTCTCGATTGCCCCAGGAATTATTTATCGGCTATACGTGGCCCGCGGCCGAGTGCAAATATTGGCCGAGGCGCCCGCGGACGGGGCCGATATTCTTTCCGCCCGCCGGGTCTCGCGAGATCCGTCTAATGCTCTCGGGCACTTGACGTCCCCGTAAATCGATGATTGCGCCTGGAGGGGGGAAGGGGGGGCCTTTTTAAAAATTCAGCCGGCCGCCTCGTAAATTCCCCCCGGCCCGCCCCCCTCGCTAGCGGATAGGCCATGTTAATCGCGCGCCGCACGTCGGCCCGGGCTGCTTCGCCCCGTCCTCGGATCATATCCCTCCGATGATGCCCCTTTCGCTGCAGGGATACGATTGTACCTTTTTTTTTTCCCGATGGCCGAGCTTGCCTTTGGGATGAGGATTAATGTACTCTCGCCATACTGCGTTGGAAAAGCTAATATTTGCTTTTTCATTTGAAATTATGGAAAGAAAAAAGTTCATTCCATTCGGTACAAATGATAAATCACGACGAAAAATGGTTTTCTTCCGTGTAAAAGGGGATTCTATAAAAACTTCTGATGTATCTTTGATCATGAAAAGAATAGATTTCGAGTCTGCATTTTATGTAAGTATGATATGACTGTTATCACGTACACATATTTTTCAAGGAATCACACAAAATAATGCATTTGTATAAACATTGCAATTATAATAATTAATACAGAACCAATTCATGTAATTGTATGCAGCAATAATTGTAACTGCAATGGATATTTTAGAAAATAAATAAGCTTTAGTAAATTATCCCGAATTATCCGACAAAGGAGAGCTGCTTCAGTCTTCAAAGTTTCATACTAGCGGACAGTGGAAAAAGCTATGATGAAGTGGGAGTAGAAGTGAGAGCAGGTCTGCGTTGGCAAAGCAATGAGCGTAAAATAACGTAATTAAAAGCAGGTAAATCTGATAGTTTAAGTAATATTCATCCTATTACGTAATTAGTCGAGAAGTCAATATTAGCGAAGGTTACGCGCTGCTGTGAATGAGCAGCGAAGTAATTGAAAGACTAATTAAAGGAAGAAAAAAAAGGTTCCCACTAAAGTGGGATAAAATAGAAAAAAAAAGACACTGCAAGTAAAGATATTTTTCCTCCTTTCGAGAGCTACAGCATTTAATCTGTAATTATTTCTTACGGAATAAGGATTGAAAAGAAGTTTTAATAATAAATTTCATTTTACTGCATTAATTCTAGATAAATATTATGCATACAATATTGGACAAATTTTGAACTTTCAAATAATCATTCTTTAATATATCCTCTACTTGTGGGAAAGAAGACAAGCTCTACATCTAAACTTAATCGTGAATTAAACGGATCTTTAATTTTTGAAACTCAATTTTCAAACCCATTCTTCTCGCAAGTGCAAGCGTATTCGGTCTGAAACGTGGACCCGATTCTTACAATTTTATACCGAATTAATTTTTTTTACCATAATTGTGAAAAAAATGAGCTAATGTGAAATTAAAGCGGTAGGAATTCTCGTTGGAAGGCTCGTGACCAAATGTGAGCCAAAATTTAAAGAGTTCAGTTGACTTTATCCCCCGCGAAAAAGGTAAATCTGCGCCTGCCGGCTTTTTCCCGCCCCTTTTCTGAATTATAAAGCAGCAATCAAAGGAGGGACTTGACGTACAATTAGTTTTTGCCTGCCCCCTGCACCTGACTTCCCGAGGACCTACTTATAATTAGTTAAACTCCTGGCGCATATACACGCGCGTGCATATATACACGCCTACTTTGCTCCGCGCGGGAGTGGGAGGGCTCGGGGAGAGAGAGAGAGCCGGCGGGGAGGGGCAAGTGGCGCATGCGCCCACCGGCAGCGGAGGGGGCGGTCGCCGCGACCGGGGGCAGGAGCCGAGAGGCGCGGGGGATTCCATTATTTAACCGAGGTAGTTTAGGCGAGTATTAAGGGTTTGAGTTTATGACACCCCTCGGCTGCCCGGATTGCCTATTAATACGATATGAGCTTCGCTCGTTCACCGAGCATTTCTGCTTCTCTCTCCCCCGCCGGCTCCCCGCCCTACCTCTTTACTTTTCCACCGCTTTCGCTGCGCGCACCTTTTTTCCCTTTATTTTCACCTCCCCCCGGCGCTCTCGCGCTTTCTTACTTTCTTATCAGAGATAAGCCGGGGGGCGTCTCTCTCGCACCCGGGAGATTCTTATACGCTCGAAAGACCGCCATTGTCCCCGTCTAGCTCTCGCGATTCTCGCTCTCCGTTTCGTTCTTTCTTACGTATATATATGTGTATATATATATATATACACAGCTTTCCTCCGCAGCGCGGCTACTTGTTTCTCCGTCCTCTTTTACGTCCGCTCTTAGTCTCGCTCTCCCTTGCGCGCGCGCGCGCGGCTGTCGCGCTATTTCTCCACTCCCCATCAGGGCTCCTTTTTTTCCTCTTTCTCGAAGACGTCTCCTTCCTTTTGCTCAATTTGCATACGCTTTCGCTTCGTTTCTAGTTATTCCGTAACGCGAGAATTTTCTTCGTCTCTCCGTGAGGGTAGGAGGCAGAAGGGCGTTATTTTGCTCCGTTATCCTACTGAATAATACAATCGCTTGTTTCAAGTACAGCGTATCGTTTGCTCGACTGGAGTAATATTCTTGTTTCAGGTTGTAGATGCGAATGCGGGGATGAAGCGATCGAATAAAGAGACGCTGGCGCCCGATGAGCGTATAATTAAGAAGACGGATTATAAGAAATTGCATAATCTTCAATTACGCATTATAATTCGTTATATCGGCTCGGAAATTATCCAAAAGGTAACGATCGAGTATTTATTTACTTCGCCAGATTCGCCAGGAGTAACGAGGTACACAACGTGGCCGATACATATTCATCAGGCGCCAGGGTGAAAGTGACGGTCATCGTGGGCACGTGAACTTTTAATTAAAAACTTACCTCCCCTCGGCATTTCGTGTAAACAAGCTGCATAATAGATAGAGATGCGAGTCGAAGGTAAAAGCTTGCGTCTCTGCGTGCGCAGCTGGTGCTCGATAGGAAAAGCAAATCGAGGCTGGGAAGGGGGTGTATCTCTCACTCGCGGGAAAGTCTGTGCGCGCTTTGAAATTCCGCCTAGGTGCACTTACAGTATTTATGCCGGGGCAACAGCTCTACCGTGAAAAGAGAACTCGAGCCGAGCGCAGGGTCGTGTCGGCATTCGACGCGTTTGCCAGAGATACCATGTCCCGTAATGCCCTCTGCATTTTACTTAAAACCGTCTCGCTACTTTAATAACGTGCTTTAAAGCTCAAGTTTATTGGGACGGACGGGTCTCGCCCGCACGCGGCTCCGGGGCTTAACTTTGATTACAGTGTTTCTCGAATGTCACGCTTTGCGAAATGAGCGAAAATTTCTGCTTCGGTTCTTATAAAGCTCGAAGAAAACCGTCACGACTTGTTAGCACCTGTTTACATGTGAATTTAACCAAAGGAGACAATTATTTCGGGAAGTCCGTCTCGAGCGCTCGTAACATGTGTGGCCATTAAGTGGCCCGTAAGCCCACGCAGCAGAAGCACTGCAGCCGACCGCTGTTGCGTCTATTTTTATCATTGTTAACGTCATTCGAGAAAGGCACGAGGTAGGAAAGATTAGCCGTGTATAAGAGAGCTTCGAGGGCAAAGTCGAAAAGTCAAGATACATTCGTTACAGCATTCGAAGTCGATCAGTCAGGTAGTCGGCTGAATCGTTTCAAGATAACCGGGAAGTTTCTCTTAATCGAGGATGAAGTGAATAATTGGAGGATGCGTGAAAATCGATGTGCGCTAAAGCGAGCGTGCTTCCACTTTTCCGCTCTCTTGAGCGCTGGGAAAATGGATTGAAAGGAAGAGATAAGGGACAATGTAAGGGTGCACGGTATCTTAAATATACCCAATAAGAACTAATGTAACATAGATGGCAATGCCACGTACGCGTTTTAACCAGCGATTTTACTATTACGTACACACGTTATAACACCGCAGAGTCAGAGATGTCGAGTGCAGTAAGCATTTAGTGTCGAATGCGATCATACGCAGGCTTTTCGCCGGGTCGGAAATAAAGGTCTGTTTGAAGGTGTTCCAGTGTTCCCGGGTGTTGCGATCAGCCCCGAAAAAATTCGACGCTCGCGGGCGCTCGTCGCTTGGCAGCCGGCAAGGGACAAATCGCGTGATCGGAGGGAGGCTGCAAGTGGCCGGAGAGCGTCACGGTTCATCGAGGCTCAGCCGCCACTTTGCCCCGGGACTCGTCACGCGGATAAGACGTCTTCCGGGGTGGGTTGGGGGACGGCTCCTCCAGGATTCCGGGAGGCTGAGAGCCGCCTCGGGGAGGGCGGAGATCTCTCTCTTTTTTTTTCTTATCTGTCTACGGTACGTCGTAACGATTACGCCCTCGATGTGTATAAAGGCGTCTCCCCTCTTTTTTTTTTATCCTCGTCTCTCCCTTCGACGGGGGAAAACGAAAACTCCTTTCGCGCTCGCTCGCTCTTTTTTCTTCTATTTTTCCCATTGCCGCGCAGTCCATACCCCTTCCCCTCGCTCTCTGTACCCGCTTTTCTATCTGGCTTGTACCGAAAGAGATTCGCAATTGGAGTCAGGATCCTCGAAGAAGAAAGAGGTAGTTGTATAAGAGACGATCGGATCATACGTACACACACACATATATATACACCCACGTAAGAATGTGTATCGAAAGGAGATGTATAATAGACACTTTGTGCAAAAGAAAAACGAGCCGCGCGTTGTTTTTATTTTCCCTTTTTTTTTTGTTCGCTTTCCGAAATAGAAATCCGCGGGTTTAAGCAAACCCGAGTGTTCATGAAGCAATCGTTATTACCATAATCACCGGTAAAATAAACTGTGAAGTATAAGGCGGGGCGCAAAGCGCGAGCCTCGTAAAAGACACTAATCGCAGGCCCCACGAAAGACTAATCCGCGGCTCGGCTATTTGTCCGGGGTGTATTTTGGTAGCGGCGCCCGCGCGGCTCCACATTAAACCGCGCGGCAATGTTTGTCCTCGAGGAGGTCGACTCGGGGCGGAAGGGCAATTCCCCGGTATAAAACAGGGGCGGGTTAGAGCCCGGGTTGTATGGATATATACTCGGCGCGGGCCCCGGGAGAATGCCGGCGCCGAGACCGCGGAAACAGTAAAGCCCTCGACACCTCGGGCCTCCTGGACAAATAAGATGCCGCGGGCGCGATGGGCTGCGAAGACCCGGGGACTTTTCTCGCCTCGGCCTCGTTATTCTATTGGGTGTCTGGCTGTTTTCTCGGATTAATCGGCGATAATGTTTACCGTATATCTCGCCCCGGCAGTCGCTGCGAGTCGCCTGTTTCAAATCATTTTTAGATCGGCAAGAGCTGCGAATGGATTCACGGCGGCTCCGCTCGCTGTTCGAAAAACTTCTAACGAGCTGATGTATTTCCGCGGGAAAATGTACGGCCCGAGACAATATATTTTCGAGATACAATATCAACGTGCAGGGCCTCGAAGGAATTGCGATTAATCACGAATGTACATAGATAGAAGCATTTTTAGTATTCTATAAATTCCGAATTATTATAAAACGTAATATGTACAAATGCAGTGTAGAAGCAAGGTACACAGAGCGACATAAGGTGCCAATAGCCATTGTCTGCAATATATACACGCTTAAACACTGTACGAGTGTTTCAATACTTGTATATGCCAGAAGAACCTTTAACCCAGCGAATATCTTGCGATTGCATAAACAACGAGTTGGGTGCGACGGAGGCCGCCGCGGCCTAGACGGAATTAGCGGATACGCATAAGGGCTCGGGGCAAGGGCTCGTGTGGGCGCGGGATATTCGGCCGCTCTAAATAATAATTCTCACTTAACTAACTCGGTTAACTAGCGGGGGCGCGGCTAATAATAAAGGTGTCGTCGCTCTCCTCGTTTGCGGCCTCGCGGCGGCCCTCCGAGCGGAAGGGGCAAGCGCGTCAAGGCCTGAAGTCAATTTGTCGGGGAATGCGTTAGCAACACGTGCGCCCGCGCGCGCCCGCACCTTCCGCCCGCCTTGGCTGCAGGCTTCCCCCCCCCTCCTCTCGCGTGGTGCATGCATCCCCCACGTGCGGCGGCCCCGACGCCCTTTTTTTTTTCCCCCTGTTTTCGGTGGCCGGATCGAGGAAACATATACGGCCGGAGTCATTAAGAAAATAGATTTTTCAAATTGCTCCTTGCTTTTCCCCCTCGCTGCACCCGCTGATAGACGCCCGCGCGGGCTCTCTTTATCTCCTTCGCTTCGTTAGTTGCACCCGCGTCCTTTGCTCTTTTCGTTTCACTCGACGACAAAATATCCTCCGTGCCGACAATCACGAGCGCGAGTACATAATTCCCATTGAGGTTTCGACGAGTTTGGTTTTTAACATTATTTTTTAACCAAACGAGTCATTAGATGATATATACACCCACTGGCTTTACGGAGCCGACCCTTTCATCACTGCGGCGGAAATGGACGTCCGGCTCCTAGCGGCTGGAACTGACGTGCCCAACGATTATTCGAGCTACGACTGCACGCGTATATATACCCCTAGTGGACCCGTCGGTTTTGCATTCTTCCTTTTGGGCCGAATGTCGCGCCCGCGCCAATCGATTCTATCCCGCGCTTCGCTCCACGCACACACACACACACGCTGTTTTCTAAGTGCGCGAGGCTGCGCGCGCTGCTCAAACGCGTTTTGCATAGGAAACCCGGGACGGTTGGTGTAAAAATGGAGCGGGGAAAAAAAAAAGGGGGGGAGGGGACTCTGATCGCTTGGCGAGTCGCCGCGGCACATAAAGGGAGCCGCGGCCATTTGTCAATAGGGCAAAAGCCACGCGGGGCTATATATTTTTGCGCCTCTATTCGAAAGCGGGCCATTGAGGCCGCGCGCGGGGGGCAAAAAACCGGGGGCTCTTCCTTCCTCGTGGCCAAGCCTCTGACCTGCGAGCTTGCGCCAGACAGCCCGGCTCTGCGTCCCGATGCCGCTCGGCTGCCTCCGACCTCCCATAGCTTCGCGCGCCTGCCCTTTTTATTTTTTTGGGTTGTCCCACGCCGCCCAAGGGCTGTACCGGCGAGATGCGAGGACACCGCTTTGCAAAGTGCGGCCAAACGTAATTCCGGATTACGCTATACATGTGGAATAACTGATCTGCCTCAGCCTTTGTGCATGTAGCCTGTTTATTTCATTAAAAGTTGGAGACTGTATAATTTACTTCCTTTTCACTATGCCAATATGATGAATTTTGGCTAAAAGGTCATTAAAGAATCTATCAGAGAGTTATTCAATCGGACAAAGTACTACACATCTTTAAACAAGTGATTAGTTTCATTTTTTAGGTAACAATTTATATTGATTATAATTATATACATTTAATTCAACCGTGTAATAACTTCATTATTAATTAATGTGTAACTTTGTACATTAAATTCACTTTCTTCAAGTACGGATTTACGCATAATTTAATTAATAATCGCGTTTTCCAAATCGTATAATTATGATGTACTAAATTAATATGAATATGTGAATTATGCCAACAAGATGAAGCTAAGATGATATTTAAGTAGAGTACTTTATTAATAAAAATATGAAATAAAAATCATCAGATTTTCTGGAAGTTCTAAACTAAAATCTTATATCTCGCACAGCTTTCGGAATTCGCACTGTTACATATAAGGCGTCGGATGCTTAAGCATGCGGTCGATCTTTCCGCCGGGTTGACTATCCATGATGCGTGCAGCAACAGCTGCCGACGACTATGTGAATTATGGGCATAAGTGAGCGAGAATGCGCTCTAGAAAAAATTCGGCTCTTTTTCGGAGAAAGCACGCGAGCCGACTGCAAGGGGCAGACAAGCAGTCTCTTCAGAAGATTTAACTGAGAGGCGTGTGGCTCACTTTTTATACGCCCAATGAGTTTGATATAATGACGTAATGAGAGCTTTTAAAAATCCATTAAACGAAACAGTTATTGCACTGCTATTTTATGATTCAATAATTGCTGACAGTACTTTTTCTGAATTCTTAAGTTAATTGACGTTTTGAAAATTATTGCACAAAGAAACACTTCTGAAGCCATATTTGCCAAATCTGCAATTTACCATATAATGAAAATTTCGATTTTTCTTTTTAGTATTATTTTTTGAATTAAAACGATTGCTTATAATATAAATTTCGTAAAACTATTAATTAGAGTTGTAATATTCCTTTAATTATTCAGTGAATTTTGCATATATTTCTTTTAAAACAAAGTCATTAGTTTTTAAGTATCGCTATTACTCTGCTTCTAGTTTTATACATTTTCTCTCGGCGATTGCTTGTAGATTATATTATCTCGATTGTTATATTCACACATAACGAGAGAAAATGAATAGCTTTCAAGATACACAATCCTTACACTATAAATTGTTCCACGTGTACGAATCCCCAATCTACACACGAGTACATTATTGAGCCATTTGCTAAAATCGCTCCCTCCAGTTGGGAGAATCGGTTCATTTATCCACCGGCTATCCGGTCCAAATGCGCATTCGCTTACCGGATCTGCGCTTTGCCCGAGGCCCGGAGGCACAAGAGTCCTCGGGGTCCGAGAGCCGCAAAGTCGCGGGGCGCAAATCCTCCTTCGAGCGAGTCGAGTAAAAGCCAAGAGGGAAGATCAGCGGCGCGGCTCGGGATCTCCGGCCGAGTCGATGCCTCGCTCCCAATTTGTCTCCCCGGCTCCTTACGTTTTTTTTTTTTTTTCGCGCCGCCCAACGACGCCCCCGGTGCAGCTGCGCCGGCTACTTACGGGGGCGGGCCGACCCTACTTACGCTCCCTGCAAGTGGTAAAAGGGTAGACGGATGTACACGGCCGGGCATTAGTAGGTATTAGGGCGCACGTGCCCGGCCCGGATAATTCTTTAAGTGCTGGCTCCTCCGGGGCTCTCCGCTTTGTTTTTCCGCTCCTTCGGCCCGCGAGCTCCTCGACTCTTGGCCCTCGGACGCGCCGATTGTACGTCTGGCCTGTTTGCCCCTCCTACTACTCCCGGAGTCCGCGTCCCGATATCGCGAGGCGCTGCAGGAGCTCTGCGCGCGGGGAGACTCGGCTTAATTAAGCTAATCCCCGCTCCTCGCCGACCGAGTCCATCCGGCCAAAATTATGCTGATTCCCGTTTAACTTTCAATCCGAGTCATTTACATTTCTTTAGCGTCCGATTCTAGGCTCCTCGGATATAATACACCCAAGTGTCCCTCCCCCCCCCATGATTCCCCCGTGCATATATACACACGCACTCAAAACAGCTCCCGGGGAGTACAATTAATCCGAGGGACGAATATAAGACGTTATAGGCGTTGCTCCGGTTGGCGCGGGCTTAAAAGTTACGTACGGGCTTGCGTGTACTAGCCCTCGGCAGGTGAATGGAAATCGAATTACGGGGGCATCAACATAAGCGCCCCCGGCCGCCGCCCGAGCAAGCTAATGATTCCATAATGCGCGCCGCCTCACCCCCCCCCCCCTCGGGTCCCGCTCTCGGCGCGCGAGCACAAAGCTACTCGGCGATGCGGAAAGAGTGTCGGCCCCGGAGGCTGAGACACGGAGCCGGGATGCCTCGATCCGCACCCTAAAATCTCCCGATTGCCGAGCGGCTTTTTTCCGGACTTTCGCCGCGCGGCGAAACTTTCTTATCCCCGGGGCTGGAGAGCAGCCTGTATGTATATATATATATGAGTGTGCGGCAATCCCGGTTCCCTCTTTTTTTTCTCTTTTTACATTTTTTTTTTTTCATCCTTTTTGCCACGCCCGCGTGTACATATACACACACATATATATATACACACTTGTATATACGTATGTTTGCACGTACGTATAGGTGTACGTGGGTAGGTACGGCGGGTAGGTGTCCCGCGAGACAAGGAAAACAACAGGCCGGGGAGGGAATAGGGCGCGAACGAGGGGAAAAGGCGTACGGCTGCGGGAGAGATGAGATGCGAAAAGTGCGCGGGGAGAGCCGGCTAAAAGCAGTTTCCTCGGGAGGGCGAGGAAAAGCCCCGATCTCTCGGGGCGGGCGGGCCTCCCGGCACGGCGCGGCCCCGCCCTCCCGAGGAGCCGAGGTCCGCGCGGGCTGCCGCCCGGGAGAGCGTGTCTGCACTCACAGTTAGCATAAAAAAATAGTCCCGTCTAAAAGGTTAATGCCGGGACAAAGTGGCGCGCCCGGGAATATCGTTAACAATAGAGGGCCGGGGCATTAGTCTTATACCTGCGCCCTTCCGACTGGCGCCCCGACCAAGGTGTCGGGCGAAAGCTCGCGTCGCCGGGGCATTACACCCGCGAAACGATCGCCTGCGAAAATGGCGAGCGCGGGCTTTTTTTTTGTTGCCGGCGGCTTGCATTGTGCAGAGCGTCGACGGTTCATTTTCGGTGGGAGTGCGCTAGCGGCGAGTTGTCCTCGGCCGAGCCCCGCGCTTGCAAGATTCAGGGGCCGCGCGAATTGACCGCCCCGCGGCCTCCGCTCGCTAATATACAGAGTAACGCGGTTAACCGCGCGCGATATATCCGCCATTAAAAAGGAGGGCCGGGCGCATGCGCGCGCGAGATAGCCGATGCGCGTATGTATATACACACGTGAATGTACGAAAAAGTGGGCGATTGCACGGGGGGCCGGGGGCCGCTCCCCGGCATAATTATAATCACGCGCTTCATAATAAAGTCAAAATAATGGCATTGTGGCCCGCGCCGCCGCGGCCATGAATAAACATGTATATATACGCGGCCGACACACCATTTTGCTCTCTTTGCCGGCGCCCGCGCATTAACAGGCGGAATATAAAAGAGCCCGTGCGGGGGGGAAAAAAAAAGAGGCGCGCGATCGCACTTGCGCCCCGCGCTCGTTTATATCAGCCCCCGCCGGAGCTTTATTTCCCGGCCGTATTGTCGCGGCTGCGCAAAAAAAAAAATTTATTGCTAATTATTTTGCCGCCGAAACGACGCGTGCTTTCCAACGGAGCCGCAGTCTCCAGGAGCTCGGTGGACAAAAAAAAGGGGGGGAAAGACATTGTTGTGCACCTCGTCGTCCTCGGCTTCAAGCCCCGACTATCCATTCTCACGGAGTTTTTGCCTCCTGCTTTTTCACGCGATCTGCGTCTGTCTAACCTTATTCTTTATTGCTTATTAAAATTATTTTTAACGCGTGCTCTTTTTGAATTAAGCTTAGCGTTATAGCACTTTTATGAATTTACATTATTTTTGGAATTTATATTTTTGTGAATCCAAAGACATTGTTAATTATCGTTAGAATTTTGTTATCAACTTTAGAAAAATAAAAGTTAATTATAGATTATTGTAGAATTTTTGTTCACGGATAAAAGAAAATTTGATTATGCACACATTGTTAGAGAGTCAAATAAATTATCAATGCGAATATTAGATTGCAAGGATTTTGATGGATGGTATCACATAGTATTTTTGTTAAATATATCAAACAAGTTTTTTAAAACCTAATCATCATATTATAAATTGATAAACTTCAGATCAATCGTTAAAGAATTTATATGCGAAATCAAAAATCCTCTGATTTCAAAAAGATATACTTACGTCTGGGAACAAAATTTAACAATTTTCTTTTTTGTATTAAAGGAAAATATTTACAGGTAATAGATATTCCATGATCACATAGAATATTATAAAATTCTGTGCCATGAATTACAAAATGAATTACAAAAGAAAATGATTAAATGTATAATTTGTTAAATTTTCATCCCACTTTCTTATAGATGTATGTAAAAAGTAATAACTATGATTTCTAAACTAGGACTGCATTGTCAAATAACGAAAAATGCAAACATCGGGGTAAAACCAATTCGCAAAAGATAACTCAATGCCTTTTGGTACTGAACAAAATAACACACGAATTGCGATCAAAGAACATCCTGCAACACAGAGTGAGAGTTTGATTAAAATTCAATATATTCCAACTCTCAATGTACTCGATGATATTCAATATGTATTTCTGCGATAACTTTAATGACGCAATCAGCGTGCTAACAATTATATATATAAAATGTATTGGATATAAAGCTGATGCATACTATAGGTATGATGTATATGTCGTACTCATAACTACATCTGAAATAATGAATATAGAATACAATATGTCAAAGGTATACACATTAACTACAACTCACTGTAAATATAACAAATAAACAAATAAAACTACAAAAAGACCACGAGAATTGGGCTGCAACTAAGGGGTGTAACAAAAACGTATGACTTGATAACACTCGATCGCACACAAAAGACGCAGGATAATATATTTGGGCTAAACTTAACAGAATTGATGCAAGTACATTCGTACGATCATGATGGTCTTTATCAATACAAATAGACGGTATAAAGTTATAGTTTGGTTATACTGCAGCTTATCTATGCAAAATCTTCTAGATGTAGAACATGATGCGATTAACCGATAAACTCAAACTGAAACCTGCAATGTAAGCAACAATGAGTGAGATTTCCCAAACATTAATTTGAATGCAATGCAAAAGAGAAGAGTTGCGAGTGAAGACTTATAACCTTGGAGTGATAAGCAAGATAGCTTGAGTAGACATACATTAAAACTAAATCTACGTGAAAAATACAATCGCATTTCTAAATAACACGACACTCTAGTGAACTAGGATCACTGCGATGGGTATGCTGACACCGCAGAAGCCGTGTAGCCGATGTTTGGATTGAAGTTGGATTGAATTGGCGTGACAACCGCAATAGCAACGCACGAGCTTAACTGAAAACAGCCATTCAGCTGAATAATAGAGGCGGATCTCAGTCGTTTCTTTAATATTCGCGTAAAATAAATTTATATTTACATCGATCATTCTTACCATTTATGAAACATTATATTTTATTAGGATAATTGTTCATTAATTTTTATTTCGATGAATTGAGATCACCACTATCACTTTTATAGATGATTTTGATGAAATCTCTTTTGAGGACAGCAGCACCTGTTGGATTAACAACATAGAAGAAATACTAGCATATGTATTTTAATAATTGTGTTAATTAAATTTATGAAAACTTAATAAAAGCACTTTCTTTTTGTAAAGAAAGAATAAAATAGAATTAAATATAAACAGATGTTTATTCACATTGATTCATATCAATAAATGTCGATTGATTTTAGTTTTTAAACAGTGCTTATTATGAAATATACTGTGAAAACAATAACAGATCGTTTAAACTAGTATTTCCTCTTTTATATATTTAACTTCCAAGTAAATTTTACATAGCGTCAAGCTACGTCACTTTTAAGTCACAATTCATTTAAAAAGAATTGGTACGCCTATTTTTATGCCTCACAGAATGTAATTGTCCAAATAATACATTTTTAAGATTTTAATGTTACCCTTTCATCTTTCTGTTAAATGCTCTCGCAGAAAAGAAAACTGCCGTAAGGATCGCGCGTTAAGCGCCCACGTAATACGCGACATCGACTCATGCCACCTGATTTTTCCTTTATCAGTCCTGCATTTTCGCAGGCAAATACATTCTGCAGCACAATACAAGCGCGGATGAAGCCCCGCACAATCGCGCCCAGCCACGTATATACAGGTCGTCTTTGTGCGAGCTTGCAGGAATTCGCGGAGTCGCGGCCGCTGGAACGACCGTCAGCTAACGAGCGAGAAGGGCGGCAAGGGATCCGGGGGAGGGGGGGCAGCCGGGCGGGTGAAAAGCATCGAGCGCGTCGCGACAATTGCCGGGAAGCGGTGATTCGCGCGCGAATTCAGCGGGGGACTTAGTAGGTGTTAGGTGCCGGGCATTATACGGATACGGCACTGGCGCACCGGCGGTTTGTAATATTATGATAACCCCTTCTCCCTCCAGTCCCCATCGCCCCCTACTCGTCCTTCCTCCCCGGGCTCGCTATCTCTGTCGGGCGCGCGCCATGGCCACCAGCCAGTCTCCTTCGACCGCCGCCATGTTGCCGGGAAATATGATTATTGTTATTATTTGCCGCCCTCCGCGAAACCCTCGCCGCACCGAGTTTTGTGCGCGCTCACCAGCTCCTGTCTCTCTCTGCGCACTCGACGGTTACGCGTCACTATGTGGCTGCCGGTACAGCTGCATTCAAAATCCTGTGTGCTTGTTGCGCGCTCGGAGCTTACGTCGCACATAAGTTGTATTTTATATCGTGTATATAAATTCACATCGTTAAGATATCTTAATATTTACGTCGCTAAGAATCACGTCAAATTCTCATTATCGTTAAAATTGGGCTATAATATTATTCTTATACAGTATGTACTACTTCTAATTCTTCCTACAATTCGTTGTCATCATTGCATGAACCGTTCAACACTTGTTATTACAATTTCATTTAAATTTTTTATTTTAGTTGGATTATATTTTAAACTATAAATAAGAGTACAAATTTTCATATAAACATAAAAGTGCCAGAAAAAACTTTTTTGGAAGATTGAATTAATGATGTTATTTTTTAAGTAAGAAACCTACGTTTTTCTATCGTGATAATGTAAAATACAACGTCTAGAACACGCCTTCCAAAAATTTCTTTGGCTGAATCACAAGTCCTCGATTCGCTTAAAAGTTCTGAGCATAACTGTACACCGCTCGCGCTCAGTGTATACACGTGTACGTGCGTATGAGGGTGCGCCAATGGTGTCAGCTCTCCTCGCTACCTTATTGGCTGCTCTCGATGCTCGCATTTCTCTCTTTCTCCCTCTCCATATCGCTATCTCTTTCTCTATCTCCCTTCCCTCCCTCGCTCGGTGTATTATCCACTTTGCAAGATACCTTCATTTTCACCCTCTCCGCCCGAACGCTGAAGGGCTCAAGCTGAAAACGAGGAGAGAAAGTCATAGTGAGAATTCGTGTGACGGTTTATACTTGTGTAACTATAATTTGTCAGTTTACACTATAGTAGCGTAACTCAAGTTATTTTGAATAATGAGTCGGTTGAATACGTACTTCAAGCCTATTATTTGCTTATTCCTACTTATTCCTGCATAATATTGTGTTTTTAAGGCTAATGCTATGATACAGATAGGATTTTAATTTCTTCATAGGAACTTTATAATGATATAAAGACTTAAGCAATGATTACCATACCGTACATTACGTTGATTATCACACATAAAATATTCCTATAAAAATTAAATATATAATTAGTTAACATATTAGGGATTAATAAATATTTAAGAAAATTGTATCAAATCAGAATTTTCAGAGTAAATTTATTATGTTTAATTATTTTCAAGGTTTAATATTTCAAAATAAGATAAATTACTGAATGAAAAAGTTGAACAACCATTTTATTATTTATTTATTTGTATTACATGCATGATAACGCTAATTATAACCAATAGCTTTGTCAATATTGAATTCTTTACAAGTAATGGATAGTTTTAGTTTATTTTAATTTGATCTTTTGTTGATTAACACAATACATATACTATAAAAGAATAAAGAATTTACAAAAATTCTTTACATTATACTAGGATGCTTGCAGAAACCGATTGTCATTTTTTCCTATCCCTACTTGATCAAGCTAGATAATTGTCAGTTATAGCAAGTATTAGCGACGTTCATACGTATAGCCTTTAAACTTATGTATCCTATGTATCTTACTTGTCGCAATAACATACTGAAAGTTACATATCTAATATTATGTTGAGATAAGATTTTCGTTGAGTAGGCATAATAAAATTTGTTTATAAACTGCACGTTCAAACCTAACATTTATAATGAAGATAATATTTAGAGAAAAATATGTTAAAACATTTATTTGTGTTCATTAATTTGTTAGGTATTTTTTAAATTTAATTTGACGTTTTTTCAATGCCCCTTTAGACTGTTAGAGTTTAATTCTCAAATTAATATTATGATAACCAAAAAAACTTATTTTAATAATCTATAACTTTATCACTTCAAGAGCTTTTCAGTCACTATTGTCTTAAATATATCGAATGTAGATAAAAATTCGTATCTTTCTGTACTGCAAGAGATAAATGTAATGAAAGAAGTAATTAATAGTACAAGATTTAACTTTACAATAAATTTTACATAACAAAATAATTTAAGTTATTGAAAATAAATAAAAAGTAATTTTTAATCAAAAGTCAACTTTAAAAATGACGTTAATGGATTTTTCGTAGGCATGTATAGTATGCTTAATGTAATGTAGTACATTACATTTCTACATAAATTATTTTATTTGTAAAAACTGCTTACACACAGAAAAAACATCGTGTAAGTATTATAGTATACAAGAGTAAAGGATTCACTAAAGAAGTCTTCTAAAAATTGGCAAACAGATGTATATACATCGAATAGAAAATTTATCGAAAAATAATACAAACCTTATCAATATCTGTACAATTAAGCTGAATATAAACTATTGTAGTAGTATTAAAATTCTGAAGAAATACTACTAGTTAGTGTAATAACTATACGGTCAGAAAAACCTATTAACAAGTACTTACTGTGCTTAATATGCTTTATTAAAGAGATTTATTAACCGACTATGTATAAGTATTTATAAAAGTTAAGAAATAAGCTCTATAGAATTTTATTGTCCTCCATTGTGCGCGATAGATAACCGTTATTGTATAGATTGCTTTATGCATGTACGGTTCGGAATTTACACACCAATAGTTATTAGAAAAAATATAACAATTTCCGTATATAATAAATATCAGACAAAAAAATAAAAATTAAAAATCAGTTAAAACATTCATGTGATATTACGATCATGTCCTTAACAGCGATCAAATTAAAAAACCAAATTATAATACACGTACAATCTATCAAGTCAATCAAAAATATTATTATGCATAACAAAATCAACTATCATAAAATGTAATATATATGAATAATATATATTCACAATAATTTTGTCAGATTTTTTGTTGTATATTATGTTTGTAAAGCTTTATATATTGTTAGTTGTAATTACATAATAATTATAGTTGTGACTATGTAAATTATGAGAAGCGACAATTAATAAATAAATTACAAATATTATTAACGTCAAAATACTTACACATCTATAGATATTATAAATTATAAACAAAAATTTTTGTTTTCCTTTTATAAACGTTTTATTAAAAATTTTAACCGGTACACAATGGTTTAAATATTATGTAAAATTAAAAAGTTCATTAACTAACTAATTAAAGACAGACGTCAGTTTCAGCAATTTCTGGTTTAACAGTAGTGGTCGTGCTGAAGGCGGGATCGCAACCAGCCTGCCACACCCAGTCACAATATAACTTGTCCTTATTGAAATGTAAACCTTGTGGGCACTTTTTCTTGGCGGGAACTCCATAAGCACAATGGTAAAAGCTGGAACAATCTTTTGGATCTGGAAGTAGTTCATCCTTATCTTGAGAAGGTGGCCACGTGCACTTGACTTCTGGTGGAATTTCTTCTGCCAGAGAATTTGGATGGAGCCGAGCTGTCTGGGCGATGGCAATTACGCCAAAGAGAGTTAAAATAATAAACGCTGAAAGGATTAAATAATTATTTTAAAAAATTTGATATATTTGACTTGAGAAATTTTAAGCTGTATATTCAATATATTATTAACAAAATTGTAGTACGAGTTGTAAGTAATAGTACCTTTCATAGTTAATATGAGAGATGGCTCTTGTTTTACAGTAAGGATTATACTGAGCAAAAATAAGTATACGCACTAGCTTTTATAGGTAGATATGATATATATATGAAATCACGTTCAATTAAAGCAACAGATAACATATTTTTTGTATTAAAAATCGCTGCAAACATACCTTAGACTTATTTCCGCAATCTTTAGTTGTATCTAATACTTTATCTAAATTCCAAAGATTGAAATTTAACGTTAACCTTATCGTTCGGTTGTTTATTGAATTGTATATACTACATTTAAATAAAGTTTTTACGTTTAAAGAAAAATTATGCACATTTATGCTTATTATTTCATAATAATATAAAGGTAGAATAACATAAACTTTAATATACAAAGTTAATTGTAACATATCTTTTAAATATTCTATTTGCGCATGTGAAGTTAGAATTAATTATTCACAACAAATTAAGTATCTTCAATACTCATCTATAACTTCAAATTATAATGATAAAGTTAATGTTCCTATTAAATATTAGTTTATTATATTTTGAAAAAAAACCATACATAGAAAGCATAGTTTTAATTATAAAATAGTCAATAATAAAATTTTTAATGAATTCTGATAACTTTCAAATAAATATTTTTTGTTTTTATTATTATTCTTTTATACTTTCTTATTTTAATGTATATAATGATTGATTATAGATTTCATGTTTGATGATTCATTGTTCGGTTTAGAAGCTTACGAAAGATAAAGACATTTAATATTTTTTGAAGTGATACTTCATGTTTAATTATGTTGTTATTATGTTTTGTATTATGCAATTGTATGTCAAGTTGATTTTATTGATGCAGGCTCCATTTGATTAACACGTGGACCGTAGAATCTCATTAAATGCCTGTCATCGACGAGATTAGCATAAAATGAACTGCTTATTTGAACGAGCATTCAGACACAGTGTGCAAATTAAAATTGGTGGGATTTAACAAGAACCATCCTCTTTCTTGGTTCTCGTTGTCTCGTAAGACAAAAGCTTCTCCCCCGAAGACGATAGCAAGGTGGTGGAGAAAGAGCAAGGGAAGTAAATAGAGAGCAGCTTAATTGGCTTGGGGTAATTATTTTATTAAGTGAGAAGATGGCGGATGGAATGGCTAAAAGAGACCGGCGAGCTGCGGGGCGGGGGTGGCGCGCCGAAGGGAGACGTAGTCACGCGCGCGCGCGTCTCGCGTCTGCGTCACCGAGGTAGGGATGGGGCGCAATCGACTTAGGAGAGGACAATTATACAGAGTAATGACGAGGAGAGAAGAGCCGGGGAGGCACTCGATGTGGTCGGGGGTAGTTGTACAAGGGTCGTTTAAATACCTGCGCGCCGCTGGATGTCCTCTCGAGCATTCGGGAGCGGCGGCCTCTCCTTCTTTCAACTGGCGCGCCCGTCGAGGTCGCTTATCGCCGTCCGGCGAACACCTGCAATCCGGAAGCTTCCGCGGAGCCGTGCGTCATTTCGAGATTCCCGCGGAGCGAGTCAGGCGGCCCGGCCCTGAATTAGCGATGAAAAACGCTTGGCTCCCAGGTCACTCTACACTTTATCTCGCGTATATACACACACACACACACACACCGAGCGAGCCGGCCGAGCCTTTAAGCGCTCGCGCGTATCCACTCGCAAGCTCATAAACTTCTTTATTTATTACAGCGGAAAACGTGTCCGCCCGCTCGTCTCGGATTTCCAACGACCCTCTTGTCCGCCGAGCCCTCGCATGGCGCACAAGATTACGCGTATACATTTCCCTCCCTGCAGCGGAGCTGCCTTTTTTACGCCCTTCAGGTAATGGCTCCATAAACGCGTACGTGTCCGCCCCCGTGATCGCGTGCACTTTAAGACGGCTCTGTGCGCGCAGGTATAGAAAGTTGCTTCCACCTTCTTTTTTTTTTAAATCTTGGTGTAAAAGGGCAATGTGATTTAGCGGCCGAGTTTTGCGCGCGAGGGAAATTTCGTGAAGCTGTAAGTGATGTGAAAAGTTTCCAAGAATGGATGTAGTTAGTCTCCCTGTGTGATCTATCGGGCTCCTTTTAAAGTCATTTTTTCACGCCCATTTTAAATGTTTAAATTATTAACGTTAAAATTATTAAAATTAGCACCCGTAATTACTATGGTTTAGATGTTGTTGTGCTAAATATTTTTTATGTACTCTAATAATCAGTTAAGCCAAGTATTTGATATAATATCTATAGATGTTATTCGTACCAAAACTTATCGTAGGCAATGACTGATTACTTAATCATTTTTATTTTTATATATTATACTCACTAGATACCATATCCGCCTAGTGAAGCTATATCAGCAAAGATAACTCCATATTATGAATGTAACTTTTCGTTTAAATATAAATAATTAGCAATCAAAAACTAAGATGCTGAAAAACTAAGATTCCAGGCTGTATCAGTGTTTCAAAGGAAGTCTCGAAGGTAGCCGTTAAGGAAATTTGCTTGAAATTCCAACAGCTTCTAAAAACGTAATTTCTTACCCTTCGCGTCTTTAGCGGAGGCTTCCCTCACAGTCCCCGCGAATGCGTTGAAGCTCGTCCCTCTCTTCGCGTGTGTGCGCGGACGAGTTATTCTCTATCTTGCGAAGGAGGAACATCTATTACCCGTGGAGCAAAAGAGGGAGGGAGACGGGGGTTAGAGGGTGGGTGAAGCGCACGGGCAAGAGTAGTCGAGCGGCAAATTGTCCGCCATCTTACCCACCTTATATACCTACCCCACCTAAGGCCGTCGTCTCCCGTAGCTCGTGCGCGCAAGCTCGTCGCTTTTCTGCATCTTTCCTCCTTTCTCAATCTCCCCATCTTTTCGCCCCTCTATTCTTCGCTTACGTTCCTCTCACTCGCACTCTGTTTTGTCGTGGCATGCACGTTCTATTCCGTTTATTGCTATATTTCTTGCTTCGCTTCTCGTTTGCAAGTTCGCGACGCCATTTTTTCTTGCAGGCGAGGTAGACGGTTCAATTAGGGGGCATTTGAAGAGCTATTCAGAGCCAGTCTGACAAATCAAGAAATGAAGGCTGCACTTTAAACAGATAACAATATAGAAAATAATAATATAGCTAAATAATAGCGCAGTTTGTATTATTGAAAGGTTTTTTTTACTCAGTAGGTTTTTACGATATTAATTAAATTATTTTAACTTAGAGAACTATTTTTTTATAATTTAAATTTTATGATCGTAGTAAGTTACTTACGAAATTTTGTTTAGTTAGTTTTCATAATAGTATTAATTGTATTAATACAATACTATTATCGCAATAAGCAAAATAGATTATATGAGAAATTATTATGGATAATTATCAGCATAAAGTGCATTTAATGAATCATGTAAGAATATAACATAAATTTTTAATCTGTGATTATTTAATATACTCTAATAAGTTATGGATCTTACCTGCAGTTAGCAATATAATAAACATAAATAAGAAATGTTGAGGCAAAGTCTAATATCAGAAATGTAGATAATATCAATTAATATTTAAAAGACGTAAAATTATAGATACTAGCGCCACCCACCCTTTCTGTGAGAAAGCTTTAAACCGCAGGCCTGATCTTGTAGTCTACTTCTATGAGACCTATTCAATATAAGAACCTATACCTTAAACTCTATTCTGTTGCGTTTCTTTAGTACCTTCTTTTCTTACTTTCATACCTTCCCAATATTTAAATAATCACATATAAATAAACTAAAAGTTTTGTGATAAAAATCGAGAAATAATGTAATAAGAAAAATTTAATTACAGTTTCTAATGATTATAAAAAAATTTGAAAAATTTTCTCATTATTTTAATATTTTATCATTTTTATTTTTTTATTTAAAGCTTAAATATTATATACATAAACTAAAAAAAATATCTTAAATTCATAAATTTAGTAAATCGAGTCTAAGCTTTAATTATTGCCATTAAAATATCACAAAACAATCTGAAGACATATATCGTTTCTTCTATATATCGTATTTTTAGGTTCTCTTACAATTCACGATTGAACCGACCCCTTCGCGAGCCTCAGTTATAAATAATTTTAATAAGAAATGATAGATATTTTCAGATTCTTTGGTGATATTTTAATTGCAATAGTTATAGTTTAGAGTCAGTATACTGACTCTTATTATGCACTAAATTAAATATGTATATATGTAATTACACATGTATATAGTTTATTCTAAATTTAATTTAGGCCCTGATCACTAGTAAACACTCTATTTACATGTAAATAATATTACAATTATTTATCGTAAACATGTATTTTGAATTTGGCGCTTATGGATTTACATTTCAATATGATGCCATAATCTACCTTATCAACAGTTGTTACGTGCTAATTGCATGGTTGTCTACTATATCAACAGATATCAATTTTCGATGGTAGGCACTGTGCACTGTGCAGTTGTAGTAAAAATGTCTGCTTCAGCTGTGTCTTGTCGATTATTATGTCAACGAATATTCGATTTTACACGATTTACTGTTCCTGTCTCGAGTCAAACCCAGGCTCGCAACTATTGGAAGCCAGTGAATGTTCCAAAACCTGGTGTCAAAGGCAAAAGTTACCGAAGAATCGTTAATTTCAAAGATGAGTACACGGTTGAGCCTTTGGAGGTTACAAATCTTGGCGGAAGAGATCCTGTTACCGGTATTACTTTATTATTAATTACTACTAATTATACTTTAATTAGCAAAAATTAATTGAAAAACTATTGATAAATTGAGTAATAATGAATTAATTATGAATATCTATTCCTAAGTCACACTTATAGTTTTATTTTAATTTATTACAGGTCGTCTTGTATGCATTGGCATTGGTGGTGGAATAAAACACAAGTATCATTGGATTAAATGGATTAGGGATGGACCAAGTGATTTAAATGAAAAACCAAAGGAAGAAAAGGTTTTAAATATATTTACAGATGGTTGCCGTACTAGTTTTGTCGCTTTAATTGGAACAGGTTCAGAATTAAAGTACATTCTTGCTACAATGAATATGAAAGTTGGAGATATTCTTAAAACACATAAAGGAATTCCTTATAATCCTGTTTTGGCTAATGAAGGTGATGCTTATCCTCTCGGAGCTCTTCCAGTAGATACAATTGTTAATTGTGTTGAGAAGTATCCTGGCCTTGGTGGTTTTTTGATTCATGCAGCAGGAACTTTTGGTACGATCGTCAGAAAAGATGGAGACAGAGTAATAGTGAAAGTACCTAGTAAAAAGGAATTTAGTCTTGATAAGCACTGCATGGCAACAGTTGGTAGATTATCAAATGAAGCACATGGTTCAACACCTGTAGGAAGTGCTCAAAGAAATCGAGAATTAGGCAACAGACCAAGAAGTGGACTGTGGCATCGAAAAACTGGTAAACATGGGCGTAAAATTCGACCCTTACCACCAGTTAGAGTTTTTAATTCTTATACACCAAAACCTGATAATACAGTCCAATTAACTCTGAGTGGTTTATAAGTTAATATATTACAAATATCTATATGTATTATTTTTATTATTTGTTTGAAAATCTGAAAAAATAAAATAAAAACTTAATGAAGTGTACAAAGTAAGTTAAACAAATTTAAAAAATAGTTAAATATTTTTTATTTCTTGGACGAAATTGTCTTTATTGTCTTATTTATTTTGCTCACATTTATAATGGTTGATCACTTCAATTGCAATCTTTTAGTTTTTTGCAAAATTTCAGAAACTGTACATTAAATATTCAATTTTTTAAATTAACATAACATAAATATAGTCTTTATATTAATATTTAAAATAATGTAAAAAGTATATCTTGACTTCACAAAACAGCATATATTTTACAATGGTTTCCTTTTTCTAAATCTCTTAATAAGCATTAACACTTGTTCATATAAATTTAGGTATGGAATGTTGTTGAATTCTAAAATAGTATTGCACAAGGAAGAATTTTAACTAAACTTACAGTTCCTTGATGTGTTAATTTATCTTAACATTATTTTTAATCGCTTATACACGCACGTGGCATATATCACACTTTTTAGAGTGCCGAATTTGTAAAAGCAGACTACTACTTTAACTCGCTTTTCCCGAATAAACTTTAAAAACGATAGGTAACTTACATATCATACACATGAATTCTAAACGGAAAAGGTGGGGAAATAACAACAGTAGAGCAACTTTTTCTCTCGGAACTCAGCCTCGAAAAATTCCTTTGTTAAGTACTTCTTTAGAAAAAAGAAATAGAGTGAGCCTCGATGGAAATCTTTGTAGGGTTACAGACCCTTGTTGTAATAAACATGTTCAATTTTATTTCCGGCGTTTGCAAGTACTTCATTGCGTGTTCTCTCATCGAGGTCGTTGACCGAAACTTTGACCTTTTGTGCAAAGAGAGCACAGCACAGAGGCGTCGCGAAGGTCAGAAGGAAACCACAGAAGACAACCTGGAGTGGCGCACCTGCCCAGGGATACCGGGTCAGGAAACCGCGTCGTTCTAGTTTGGTCATCAGTATCGGTGATAAAACTGCGGGTGAAATATTTTAATTATGGGACAATCGTTTATGTCGTTTTACTTTACATAATTAATTGGATATTAATTCAAACGACTTATTCGGTATGCTTAGTATAGTCTTATGAAAGTGTAAATTAAAAATTGTTGAAAAAATAGAATATTTTATTTTTATTTCATTCTTTTTAAATAACTAAGGATCTCAATTATTAAGCTTGTTACGCTAAAAAAATTTTTATCGATCGATACATTATTATATCGAAATATAATAAATTTTAATATCAAGCATATATTATTTCGTTGACATTACTACTAAAATTAAATTTGATTGACTTACCCATGCCAGGAACTGCCATTCCTATCCTCGATAAGGCAACGGCGACTATGGCAGTGGCTGCACAGGCTTGGTTACGTCCAACGACTTTGCCGTTGTCGTCAAGGAGCTCAATTCCGTTTTTAAGCTCGGTGAAACGCATTAAGGGTATGTTAACGCAATTAGCAGCGGCCACGGCTGCCAGGGGCACTAGTCGCCCGACAAGAGGTGGGGCTTTTAGAGCCATTTTATTAAGCGTTAGGGCAGTGAAGACGGCTCCTCCGGTGGCTCCCACGTAACTTATTCCCAATGTCGAGACGGGAATAGGCGACGAGCCGCTGCGATTTGTGTAATTGACCAGGGCATTGAATGACTGGTTGAACCATTGCCAGAACACAACCGCCGGTGTAGATCTATAGGTGATAATATAGATCAGTGAACAAAGTCTGATTGGAAATTTATGCTACAATGCAACACCATTTGAAAATTAATCATAGAAGTTCATGATATTTACAGAAAAATAGTTTTTGAAGTTTATATAGTATTATTACTTTATGCATTGGTGAAATTTAGTAATAAAAAATTACGTAAGATCCTACAATAATTAATGATATTTTCTTTAATTTTAAAATTAATATAAAAAATATAGTTTTAGATTATTTTTATATACATATACTAAACAAAAATAAAATAAAAAAGGAGTAATGCGATCATACCAGTTATGTTCATTTGTTATGTATCTAGAAATATAATACAAAGCTAATACGATTGTTTAGTCTTATTATTAAGAAAAAGAGGATGCAGCTGTCTTGCACAATTGTATTAGAAACATCTACACTGATAATTAATCTCCATTGTTACTGATCTTATTTGAGCATAACAAAGAAACTTTTGAAATTTATCGATTTTCTGCTAAAATTGATAAATTAATAAAAGTTAAAATATCTCAGAAAAGTTTCGGCAGGAAACTTATATCGAATAAAAGAATATTTGTGCTAATGGAATTTGGCCACGAGCCAACTATTAATGTCAGTATCAGCATTTTTTAAACTAATATTCACGGTAAATTTGATATAAAATGTATTCGTGGTAAAGTTCCTTTGTTTTAATTTAAACTTATTCTGCAATCTAATATTTTGTATGATTTTTTATATTGTCACTTATTTGATTGACTGATTTTCATCACTTACTTAGTGATAAGACTACGATACAATTTCTGTGATTGATCATGCAAAAAATCATAACGCGTGTTTGAATATCAGTTAGATATTGCAGCTGTTGATTGTAATTACGCAACAAAATTATCATGAGAGACATTACAACAATATTTTTACTCAGTCTGAGACTGCGATTATTGATTTTTTTGAACTAAAATATTTAAAATAGTTTGGTACAAAGAAATTCTTATTTTTAGTTAATATTTATTCTTTTACTTTGATCTGGAACATAGACTTTTCTATGATTTATAGTTTCAAAATAGTATTATGAGCTAATATCATACTTGTAAAAGGTCATCATAAGGCCAGTTATGGTCATATTCATAGGAACCTGAGCACTCATACGACCGACTAATGCCATCTTTTCACCCGTATCTGGATGAAAAGCACTGTCATAAAGATACTTATTTCTCCACAGCTCATCCTTTGTTATATTTAGTTCATCCAACGAGGCCCCTTTCCTTAAAAAATGCAATTTCAATTAATACGTGATAACAAACTTTACTCATTAATTCATACTTTGAATTATTAGATATAAATGCAAAATTTCAGTTATTGTTTAAGAAATATTTTATTCTTGGGTAATAGGTATAGTCAAACAATGATTATTATCTCTCAAAATTACTATAATTTTGGAAACATAAAATCGAGGATAAAACCAATAGATACCATATTTGAACATATTGAATATAGTAATGTACAATTTGTTCTAAATTAAAATAGAAATCCCTACAAATGAATGAAATTAAATATGATATAAATATAAACTAAATTCTCATACTTGTATTTCGTTACGATTTCTTTTGATTTATTGAGTTCGTCATTTGAAGCAAATATATTCAGTGGATTTGTTACAGTTAAAAAATGTTTGGCCCGTCCCTCGTAATTTTCTTGACTCCATCTCGGCTTACTGATGTCCAGTCTGTCACTCATTCTTTAATCCTTTGTTTTTAATTGTACTGTAGATTCTAAAAAGTTTTAATCTCCTTTTAAATAAATTTTTAACTATTAAGAAATAAAATTATTTAAAAAATAAATAGTTATATAAATCAGATTAAAACTGATGATTAAAACTGAGTTAAAGAACATAGAAAGTTTGATAATTACTATTATTATCAAAAAAGTAATGTATTTAAATTCTAGTATAAGCAATGAATATAATACTTATTTACATAATTCAAGAGACAATGATATGATCTTACTCTGTCTCGTGTAAAAATAGAAATCACGTGAAAATTATATTTGATATTGGTGACATACTTTGACGACTTTTTACTATGAAGTATACATAATCTGTGTTAAAGTCATCTTAAATTACTACATATTTTAGGAGATTCTTTCTTAAAATAAATTTTTTTAATATCCTTGTCTTTAACGCTTATTATTTAAATATCAGACTAAATTTAAATTAATATATAATATATGATAAATGTATCACCCATTGTTAAATATAAATCTAAACAGAATATTTATATTTTTACATTCATTATTTTATTAAAAAGAATTTAAATACTATGTTCGCCCTTCTTAACTGTATTCATTCGTATAAAATATTATTTTATTCGTAAATTAATATCAAGTAACATCTCCTGAATTTTTTAATTCATCCTGAGTGAAAGTTTTATATTGCTGGTAAATGGACATGTAGTGCAACCTGATTGTTAAAGGAACCAAAGAACCTGAGAATCGTCCCAGCACATTTAAAAATCAATATAACCACACTAGAAGCTGCGACCTTGAGGCTTATGACAAGCCTCCTAAATCTGTGGTGATAACAGGAGCACGCATCAACTCGTGCGTCACTCTACTAATTTCTTCGCGTCGTGAGACAATCACCTGTGCGCGTATCTCCGTCGCTTGGGCACCTGGGATACTATACTCACTGACGAAATACGGGGTGCACACGAGTAAAGTTGTACACAGGGATTAGGCCGATGCGCGCCGGGAGTAATCGTTGAGCAGCTGCCGCAACAACACTGAACTGTAAGAGCGACCAGAAGCAAAACTTCCAGTAGTCTGTCTCTTTCTCTCACATTCTCGCTCTCTCGATTTCCCCTCTCCAGTTGGGTAGAGTACCGAACGTATTCTACCCGATAATTTTTTCTTTCGTAACTTACGCAGCTTTTTCGCGATCGCTTCAAATTTGAAAATAAATCAGATTAGGTTGCAATCTAATATTGGTAAAGTTCAGAAAAATATTACATATACGATAAGTATTTAAATGCATATAAGATGCTTGATATCTTTATTACATTTTTTAACTTCAGCTTTCTATGTGTTGAATGAATAATAAGAATTTTAAATAAGTAGTCTAACAATCAGCTGCGAAATGCAATTTAAATCAGCTATCGCAGCTACAAACGCGATTTGAATGTAAATTTCATAATTTTTTAAGTAAAAACTGCATACAATGATGTGACGATGTAATTAATATTGAAATATTTTGAAACCTCAGCAATATATTGATTTTTAATGATCCTCAATTGAGTTGTAGGTCATGTATATTTAAAATAATGACAATTAATTACTCGAAGGAACTTTATCACTCAAGTATTTCAAATTGAATTTCTGTGAAAGTATTTGACTTTATTTTGTATATTGAATACTCACTACAAAATATGTATTAATTTTTACAAACTCTGCGTTGAACTTACTTTAAGTATTCTCAGTAACTAGAAGGAAAAGAAAGAAAATCTATAGTTTTTAACCACGAGTTTTCTACGGTCCATCCTGGATTCCTCGTGAACATTCGTGGTCGTGAGCTCCGAAAACTTCACACTGCGATAACTTGCTCGTCCCGTCCCCCCTCACTTTTCTCCCACTCTCCTGGTCCTTCATCGATAAATGCGCGTCTGCGCGTACTCGCCACGAAGACGAAAGCTGTCGAGAGGTTGGCCGGTTTTCAAATTTACCGAGAGATGGTAAAAGCCAAGTATTATCGTACCTCTGGCGAATTATCCTGACATGTACTTGTTTTAAATTTACATTTCGATTGGAGGAGAGAATTTAACTTGAATTCTATTCAAAAATTAATTTTGTAGACCAATGAATCTACGTTGCCGTGAGAATTGATTTATTAATTGAACTATTTCGAACCCGCATTGAGTATTATAAGATATACAAAATTTTAAATTCAAAATGTAAGATAATTATCTCATTACGAGATTTCGGTTTAATGAATATTTTTCAATTTTAAATAAAAAATGCACTTCTGTATAACATCTACTTTTTATACTGATATAATTAAGCTCCATAAAGAGGCTATGCAGCGAGTCTAATTGAATTTATCTACATTTGTTCGAGAGTCCCCCTCTCCTTCCTGTTTTTTATGAACGAACCAACACATTTGCGCCAATTGAATTTCGTTTACTACTACATCCTTATTTAAATACTAAGCTACTAAGCTTGATATTATAAATATTCAATTAATTTAATGATTTTATTTTTACTAATAAATGTACATTAACTTGAAATATATTTAAATAAATAAATTTATGAATATAAATAAGAATTATTTATTTTTTTATTGTCCTTAAGTTATTATTAGTATTTAATTACAAACGATATTGAAATATACAAAAAAAACTATTCTTTTTATATGATAAATTGAAAAAAGAATTTTTTTATTGCGTATATATCTTACTCTCATGCATCGTAAAATGTATTTTCGTCTTTGTGTACTACAGCTATTTTTTACTCTTACACGTTCTGTAACTCGTATATGCTTCATTTTCTACTTCTTGTTCTCTTGTATTCAAGTACTTTCTTTTTCTCTCTGCATGTCTCTCGTTTATATTAATGAATAGGTAGTGTGTAAGAACGGGCACAGCATACACCACTTCAGAAAGGAAGATGGTCATATATGAAAGATCTTTAAAGATAGTACAATTAATATGCCAAGTATTAGTTTGTACCTAAGATAATTTTTTGGTCAAACGCAAAGAAAAGTAATGGCAAATCAAAGCATTATAAATGCAGGATTGTGAATTATTGTAAATTGTTATTTCGTATATGCAATTAATCATGATACGATTCAATTATTGCTAAATTCATTTTTGATTAGTAAAAAATTAACATTCGTAGTACGTTAACTTAGTGCATGAATTTAACAATTTTTATTCTTTAATGAAACGCAAAAGAGATTGTTCAACCATCCGATTTACATAAATTAAAGAGGTTCGTATGGCAATACATGTGCCTAATTTAGTAAATTCACTTAGAGGTCACAAAATGCACTTTCTTTTTTTAGATATTCAACGAGCTATTAGGAGCTAACAATCGCATAATACCCGTATCAGTCTCTGAAGAGCGTATTTTAGTGATTGTCGGATGTGAGATAACATTATTTAGATGTTAATCGCACTCTATCCAATTTTCAAACATTTAGGAATTGTAATTGTCAATTCAAATAATATGCGTATTATTTTCGTTTAATTTGTACACGAACTATTTAGTATATTTAAATAATATTTTGGACTCACTAATTGATTAATGCAAGCTCTACAAAAGAGTCAAGATTCGCACAGGTATGTAAGATTATCAGATCTGGCAAAAAGTTGGAACTATTATATGATTATATTATTCAATTTTTTGAATCAGGGACAACTAGTAGAATCAAGTTCATGTGCCTTGTGTTTAACCTATATAAAGACATTGATAATGAAATGAAGCTTGAAGATCGAGTAATTTTATGGTATGTGCGTATGTAGATTAACGATTATGGCGATCAAGTATAATATTATTGTTGTAATCTTCTTATCCAACCACAAAAGAATGAGAAATTTAATGTATTATAGTCTCATAGATTACTTCAAGCTTTTTTTGCATTCATAGATGCCTAGGAAAAAATAAGTTTAATAAAAATTATTTCTAATTTCTTTTAGCATCATCAATATAATTTTTCAGCTGTTCAGAATGCATTAAAAAATTACATAGATAGTATACTCGATTAGATCAATAAAATATAAAGCATATAAATTGATACTTATAAATATAGTAAAATGGTAGTCTTCCGCAATGTCTACACTTTATACAGCATGTATGCCATTTACCGTTTTACGAATGCTTGAGAAAATCAGTATAATCGATATACGCTCGTTACCGAAGCGATATTTTCTATAATTATATATAGACGTATGACCTTAATGTACGGAAGATGTGAATTAATTTTGATGAAAGAATCATCATCGATCATCATCGTCGTCGATTAGTTTTTGCCATTTTCGAGTCTTAAATCATAGAATGCAAAGTATCTAAATATTGTATTACACGAACTCGTCATTCAAGTTATGTATCAATTAATTATAACTTATTCTAATACATTAATATGTAGCTTTAAAATTAAATACATTTTATTAACTCTAGTCTAATATATTATTAACTAACATTATAATAATTATCAAATATAATTAAAATTGGTTGTATATAAGTAAAAGCTTAAAACTCAATAAATTTTAATTAAGCATTTACAAAAGTAGCTAATAAATTCTAATGCAGTAATTTAAATCGCATCCGATCGCATCTTCTATTTATAAGCGCACTTATACTTGTGAGAAAAATTATATAATGAAAGTATCATTATAATATTTAATAATCTCTGCAAATAATGAAGAAACAATGTGCACAAAATAACAAAAGCCTTGTTCATTATAAAAGTTTTAAAATTTTGCTAAATATAATTATACCTGTGCGCAGTTAGTGATAAGTAAGTGTATAATATTGACTATTTCAGAACAACCCAAATTAAAAATAATAATTTTGTTATGTTAATGTTGTTTAATAATAGATTAAAACATGTAAAGTAAAAACAATGAATTATTTTAATAAAAAAAGCAATAATAAAGAGAATCCAGCTTGCTGGTTAAATGCATATAACATGAGTTATATCTATGCGATTAAAAAAAGGTCTTATTAACCGAAAATCAATTGCATTTATCTTTATTATATCCCATAATTGAATTTAAAGAAGTCTTAAAAATTAATCGGATTATAATAAATACACAGAAATTCTAATAGATTTACTCACTTGTTGATTTACTATAGATTAGTGAGGTGTAAAAGTTTTTAATTTTTTAACAATACGAATTTATTATTATATGTTTTATTCTTATTTTGTAATGCTCATAATCTATATCTAAATTAGTCTCTAAAAAGCTAGATTATTGATCTAAATAATTATAGAAAAATTGGTCCAGAATTTTAAATGTCTATATGTTAGTCGTATATTCTCATGATTTCTATATTTAATAGATCATAACAAATTTTTGTCTATTAAACATATTTATCCGAAATATTGTTAAACAGTTTTCAATAAAGATATATTAGTATAAATCCAAAATTTTTTTATACCTTTATTTTAAAAAAAATATTGAAGTATTGAAATATTGAAACATAATTATAAAACGTATTGTTGAAACAGTTTCAATAAAATATTTAGATAATGAAAAATTATTTTTAATTTTTATTAAAAAATATATTTAAGTGTACTTGATGTAAAAAAGACGTGCAAAATCGAGCTTATAATTGATCTTATCGTTAATGCTTGACAAGATTTTTGCGTACACAGATTTCTAAATACATTAATTTTCTAATGTCTAGATTCAAATCTTGGTATCATTAGAAGATTCAGATGGGCTATGATAATTTTTTTATCGGATCTTTAATTTGAATACTAATATAACGGCTGCGTTAATTACATTGACATTCGTCAATGTAGAAATTGTAATATTTGGATTTTGAAATATTATAATGTTTTCGATACAGTTGTTATACATAAACTATTTTTGTATAAGAAGTTACGTCAATTGAGGCATGACAAACAGAATTGTAAAATGATTTTATACACTTTTTTAATAAAATCAACGTAACTAAACTTAGCGCACTGAATGTATTAATTTTATTGTCACATAAAAAGAGCGATATTATAGATATTTATTTTTTATGAAATGACTGTTTACTGTATATATTTGTTATTGGCAAAACTACAGTTATAATGATATAGTAATAGATACCATAGCGAAGCTACAATGATACCATTAAATTGGTGGAAAAATCGGCAGCTATGAGACGGACGCATTCGAGAACTGGCTTAAGAGTCCCGCGGTCGACCGGCATCGCTATCTCATACTTGGTCCCACAGTGCATGCATTTCGATGTAGGTCGCAGCGAAAAACGGGTTGCACTGCGTTTATACCCGTGCAAACATTGCTCGGTGTCCCGCTCGATTTCTTATTGAAAATTTTATAGTCATTTTATTGTAGCCGAACAGGTCATCGTGTGAAAATTTATGCGGAGCTACGTCTCCTCAATACCGTGTGACACACATTTGAGCTACCGACTGTTTGGATATATTATCGATTGTTCCGGCGCGGTTAGAACGTGATCGTTAGTAAATGGAATCGTTTTAGCATAGAGGAAAGAGGTATCGCTTTGAAGAATAAATTATAAACTTTAACTTAGGTCCTAAAGTGTCACATGGTGCTTTCTCACCGAGACCGGCGTCTCTCAGGAGGGACACCCAGACCTCCAGCCGCAATTTCCTGCTTGCACATACGCTTGCCTCTTAGTGGTCGCGACGGGTGTACGCGATCATTAAAACACTGGGGGGCCTTCATAAAAATTATGCGTTGGGCGTACACTTCCCGCACGTCGCGCACTCCTGGGTCAGTTGCACAGCGCCTCCGACGCTGTTATCGGCACCCGGGGGGGCTCAAGGGCCGCTGGACCGGCCACCTGGTCAGGGGACCGCCTCTGCCCGCGTCGCACTCTCTCTTCCGTTGCCGAGAAACAATATACCCTACCTGGGCGTCGCCGGCGGCGGGTGCCGTTGCAGTCCCGGCCTCGTCCGAATCAGGCTCTCTCTCTCTCTCAGCCTCCGCGGGGCTGTTGTGCGCCGCGCAGGATGCGCGGTCAGATGCTCCGTCGTGCGCATGTACGGAGTAAAATGTCACCATTTTATTTTATATTTTATTTGAGAAAAAAATGCTCTAAATTAAAATTATTGCACTTTAATTTCTTACTACGACAGAATCAACAGTAGTCTCTATCAAACAAGCTACTGTTTTAAAATATAACGAGAAAGTAACAGTTAATGATTATTAAAAAAATATTAGCAATTTATACAAGCGACGAAATAAAAATAAAAGCATTAATTTATCCTATTTTATCGAAAGTAGCAGATATAATGTAGATCATAAAAGTACGATTTTATCCTACAATTGCAAATAGTAACGTTAATTGCCATCGATGCTGAAATTATACGTGCAGCGTACTTCAACGCTTTTGAGTGACATCATAATTACAATGCTGAATAAGTGAGGAAATTATAATGCTCTGCGGCACTAAAGAGGTAAGAGATAAAAAATATACGAAAAGAACTATAGCAGCGTGATAGCTGAATCGAAATCGAATTTAGTATGACACTAACAGTCAAACATTTGCCTAAAACTCTATAAACTTTTCTGTTAATAGATCTATATATATTAAACTCATCTGCAGTTGGTAGTTATATTCGCTACGAAATTATGGAACAAGAGAAAGTATCGTTATAATTTGTTTAAATTTGGTATGCATAAGTGAAGTGCGATATAGGACGTTGTAATGTATTTTAACGTATTACGTATAAAGTTATTACAATCTGTTCAAAGTATAATTCACAATTAACTTTACATAATACAACGCACATTCTATTTAGTTCAAACAGGTAAGAGTTACCTGTCTAGAGTTGATTAATTCGTGGCAAGACTTGATTGTTTGTTTTTGAAATTCAAAATCTATAAAATCTTTAATTGCAATAGATAAGATTTTAATATTTTTTAGAAAACTCTAATTTTTAGAGTTTATGACAGGCATTTCATTCTGATAGGTATAAATTAATCATTAGTTATGAGACACTTTCTACAGTGGTGAATATTTTAAAGTCAATTTTTATTGTTAGTAAGCGGAATATTAGTGATCAAAATAAGAGATTAAATAGTTTCTTGTAAGTTTTTAATAGTATTGTAGAAATTGAATTTTATAGTTTTGATTTCGATAATCGATACTATTATGTTTTAATATTCTTTAAATATCTATCCTTTAAAAAATTGTAGAACATGTCGTAAACTCATCAGTAATAGAAGAACATACTGAGTAGAAAAATGATCGGTTTTGTTGTTGTGTGTCAAGCAAATGTGTCAAGCAAAAAGAATTTGAAATCTATAAAATTAACCAGTAATCACAGTAAAAATCATTCGAAACTTAAACTATACTTTAAAGTGTAAACCAACAAATATTAAAAATTTTATTCAGTAAGTAGTGAAAATCCATAAACTAATATAGACTGTAAATTCTAACCTTGAATTGGCCAAAAACTGGTTCAAGTATCTACCATAATTTTCATAATTTTATTATATTGCTTCTATAATATTACTTCAATTATATAGATTAATATTTGTAAAGTTGTACGCTTTCACGTCGCATAACCCTCGTGAAATAAATTGATCGAGATTTTAGGACAATCTATCGCACACGGTAGTGTTAAGGCAACTGTGAAACCAGATCGTCGCTGTCCCTTTTTGGTCAGCATCTACGCTTGATTAAGATCAAATGAATAAGATAGCTTGACATAAACTCAGTATCTCCGCTTACCGACTACCGAGTATATGTTTGGATAGTCAACGATGTTGAAAATGCTCCTACTTTCTTATATAAATAAATGCGATCATGTGGAGTGCAAAAGTTAGCTCGGGGTTTTTATTGCACGATCAATATGCAAATATCAAGACTTATCGTTAAAAGTAACGAGTTTGCCGGTCACGTTTTATAAGTAGGCCATGAGATATACATGGATGGTTGACTAAATATTAAACAAAGTCGAAACAATAGATTTCTTAAAATATAGAGATCATTCATCTCTTATATACAAAATATATATTATATATAATTTTAAAAAATTGTGAAATTGATAGTAGCGAGATGTTAGTATATTGTTAGGATTATTTTTAAAGTTATAAAAAGTCTTTTAAGATTTAAGAAGAAATGAATAAAAATCGGCAAAAGATGAACGTACATATATATATATATATTAATCTACAAGGTATGCCTATCTAATGAATATCAGTAGAAGAAACTATTATTTTTATTGTAATTTAACGTCTTTTATTTGATTAACAAATTTATAAATTTGCTTTTTATGTTTGTTGACTTAAAATAATAGTCTACGCAATATGCAAACATTAAAATATACTAAGATTCTTTCTGAAAGCATTATTCAGCAAGTGTGGTCGTAAGTTATAGTAATTAAGCCTCGTTGAAGAGTGCAGTTATATCCTCCTTGGCGTTTTGAACCCGCATCGCTGGTGGGAGAGGCGTGCGACGTCGCCGTAGTTGTATTTCACGGCAGAATCGAAATTGAGAAGGTCTCTTGAGGTCAAGCGTTCACGTTGATCGGCGGTCACGAAAGGATGCAGCAAGGCTCTCCTTAACTTTACCCAGAAACCTACCTTCGTCGTGCAGTTTATTCACTCGCAGGTGACCTCGATATTGGCTTATAAAGGTAGCGAAAGTCAAAGGTAAGCCCGATGCACTTGTGCGCATTTTCCGCTTTCAAGCGTGCATCTCGTTGAGGATGCTATAGTACAATATACATATATATGCTTCTTGGGTGAGCGCCTGAAGTAGCTCGCTTACCCGTTTTGTGCACTGCAGTAGTGCGAGCATTAATAGTTTGCAGTTTTTACGACTGTTTTTGTTATCTGATTACTTACAGTGTGCATTTTCATACTCGCAGGAGCTCATAATACGCATTGCAATAAATCAAAAGCTCGTATAACATGTTACACTAATATCAAGTTATATAATTGAATGCACATCATGTTCGAAATATCAATAATGGTATTAGTTTATCGATTAATGTACTGATTTTATGATGCCTGAGTGCTAATTCATGCGCATACTATCTCAATTAGAAGATGATCAATACTGTGAATTTAAAAATGTGCAGACCTTTTCCAGTCAGTTATTTTATCTTAAAACGATAAAAAATGAAAAAGGATCTTGTATTATTTAATACATAAATATATAGCGTTCTTTTATTACATGATACTTCATCTAGTAAAAAAAGTAGACATGCAATTTGCGTTGTAATATATTAGTAAGGGAATGGAAATAGGCTAAATTCACTTTCTGTTCTACTTCGTGACCCAAGCAAAAGCTTAATCAGAGCGGGTTTTCAGAAAGTAACAGCAATTACAGAAACAACGTTTTTCAAGTATGTTTAATTAACTAGAAAAATATTCTGGCCAATCCTGCTTGTACCTGAGACCTTTCGGCGAAGTCGCCTTTGAATTAGTATCTTCGTTCGTTGTTCGTGCAAAAAAAAAAGGATTCGATTTGGAACAGACAAGCAATCAATCAACAGAAATAGCCTAAGATATATATTGAGGCAAAAATTTGATACGGGGTACATTATCGCATTCCTAATATTATACGCTCGACTTACTCTAGGTCTCTAACGATCCCCGAGTTTCGCCCGCGACAACTTAAATCCTGCACAACAGCTCCCAAAGACTTTGAGCATCGACCTAATTTGCGGTGCATCGACGCGCTTACGGGCACGTGTATATGGGTGCATTCCAGCCTGAGAGGCTGTCGTGCTAGTATTTCCATCCTATCTTTTTCTCTCTTTCCGCCGTAGCCCACGTGTGAGAGGAGGAAGCGACGCAGTCTTCGCCTACCGAACGCACTGATTTATTGATAATTACTATTGAATAATGTGCGTGCGCCGGCCATTCTATTTTGATTCTTTGGTGTAATTGCGAGTCAATTTTTGAAACGTATTTCGCGCAAAAGTCGTTAACGTTTACGGTTAGCCGTGTGACTACACCCGTGGAAACCTGATTGACCAGGGATCAGTTCACCGCACTTATCAGTGTGCTAATAATAGTTATTTATTGCGTTTCACCTTCGAGATAAGGTGAATGTTTTGTTGATGGGCTTTTAGGCTCGTGCGTTTTCGGGACAATTAAAAAGTTTTTATTATATCACGGTTAAAGTGTAAGGCTTAATCTCCAGTTCGCTACCGCAAATCATCTCATTACTGACAAGTGAATCTTAGTAGAAACCGGTATAGAGAATGTATCTTTATGATAATCACAAATTTACTTTAGAATACCCTATAATTTTATTTGTTTTCAATCAACTTCCTGCAGTCCAATACTAAAATTCTTTTCTAACAGTATTCGTACTTTTTAATACTGTTTGTCGGCATATATTTAAGTTTGCACATCCTAAGCCAGAAAGTACACGTTATAGTAATACAATTACGAAAAATTTACTTTAAATCAAAGGTTAGTGTTGACCCAATGAATTTGATTGTGTAGAAAGCAAAGGATCAACAGTAGGCTATCGATCAGATCAACTTCGAGTTTACAGACACTTTGTAGAAACCCCCATTTCCCGATTAAGCCAATCACTCCGGAAAACATTGAGCTGTCCATGGCATCGCGGAAGGCGGGTACGTGCCAATGGGTCAGTAAAGTGCAGCCTCCGCTGCGCGGATCGGCGGGATAAAACCAGCGCGCGCGCGTCGCGCGAGCTCTCGGTACCCCCACCGACCTACATATATGCGACTCTACTATAAATGGCCTAGGCAACCTCTAAGCCAGCGTCAGTAAGCTTGCACGCTCTCACCTTTATGCTTCTATCGGGTCTCCCGCGAGTGAAGCCGGCATGCGCCTCTTGTGACTGCCCTTCCCGACCCCTTCACTGTAGGATCCTCTGCCGCGGAGGAGTATGACTTCGAGGCGCCGGCCAGCAGGAAGCTTCTCTAGGATTTTCTAATTGACCAAAGGACAGTTTTAATTATGCCCGTGCGATCGGGAGTGAGTTCGATGGTGAAGATATGGGCAATCGTGTGCGCGGTGCTCGGCTGGACCGCTGCATCCCTCGGACAAGTGCAGCATTATAATAACACTGACGTGAACGCGTTTTTGGGGAGATGTCGACAAGAGTGTGCCATTCACAAAAACATCATGTCCTGCGGGAGGTATAGGGCGATGAATTTCATCAACCACGTAGTTCAAGAGAAGGTGAATAAGTTTTTGAAGCTATAAGTTTCAATTAATTTTATGCTGCTTCTAATTACAAGTAGCGAGCTTATATTTATTTAGTTCTGTGATTAAGTGAGTAAAATTCAAGGCAAAATTAGAAGATCATGTGTCATAGCTTAAATTGTTTTGTACTGGATTAAAAGAAGAAATTAAAATGATATTTATTTGCAATAATAATGTATATCATTCTCTCAACAAATTTGATAACAAAGTAAAATGTTAAATAAAAAATATGTTTTGTACTAATATAATACATACAAACTTTTATGTTATTTTAGTGTAATTTAAAATAGATTAATATATATTATAGATAGATAATGTTGGTTAGTTGGAGTAAAATACAAGTTATCAGATACGAAAAATAATATACTACCACCTTAGTTAATATAGTAGTAAATCATCTTAAATCCTCAGATTCAATTATTAATCCTTAAGATTTACTCATCCTAATCCTAGATCAGTTAAAACATGATGAAACAAGTCACATATATGTGATATTTAAAAGTCCTAAATTTTGAAAATTATTTTTAGAGCATTAATTTTATTTTGAAAGGAATTTTTTAAGTAAACTAGTTCATATCTCGTCCAGATTTAAATATCATTCTCACTAGCGCTTAGTCAATAAAATAAACAAGAATAAGCTTTTTTTATTATGTCAATAATTAATATTGAACATTAATTTAGGGTGATGTTCCATTGTTAACTTAGTCAGGGCAGAGAAAGAAACAAACATGAAAACAGGTTATAATGTACACATATCACAATTGACCAAATGCGCGTTCACGATTGAACGTTTCCAGTAAAATTCAGTTAGGCTGAAATATAAATGTACCTGAGTAAAAACATTCCATCACCAGTAATGGACCCACTAGTCGTAGTAATCTCATCGAGACGTTTCCCAAGATCCGTGACAGGGTCCGTTATGTTTTCTTTTTCGGTTGTACGCACGGTCATACTCGACGCTTAGTGCTTCAATCAATCACGCGGTTGATTTTTCAGGAGTACGTCTACGGACCCTTCAAAATCATCAAGATCCCGGCCGTGCAGAGCGAGCGCTTCTTGCCGGAGGTACCAGGCGGCAGAGCCGCCAAGACCCCGGTTGCCGAGACGATGCACTTCATACGCGAGGCCGCCGAGGAGCTGTTCACCAGGCGCGCACTCGTGTACGCGGTCGATCAATCGGCAGGGGCGCGCAGCCTCGGTACCAATGGCCTTATGGTCCTTGATGACGATGAGTTGCGCAGTGTCGAGGCCAGCCGGACCTTCAATGGTAAGCACCGTTTAAGAAACTAGAATAAATATCTCGATAAATATCGAGTTCGACTTTTGGTACTATGATTAGATTCAAATTAGGTATAAGCCAACTTGACATCATTTTTTCCTGTCTTTTGATTATTAGAATAGTTAAAGTGGGTATATATCAATCAAGAAATACTATTGGTATCAATTTTTTTTTGATTTATGAAGCAAGCATGAGCGTATATTATGCGTTCAACAAATTTATATTATTCAGTAAATCAATTTTCGAGCTTTTAGAAAATCCGGATTATAGTAATAATAATTGACGTCTTCGACCTCAAAAATTGTAGAATGACGATTAAAGAATTTGGTGCAATGTGAAATTTATTATTAGTAGTTATGCGCGACTGGTTGGCTCGTAATCTATGCGGTTTCTCTCAAGCAGTTGGAAGGTAGGAATTCTTTATTTATGACTTAAACTTAAAAAAAATCAGGCTTTGTTTTATTACTAGTATTTATAACTAAGATTAAAAAGTATTTTCACAAAAAAAAAAGAAAACCCAAAAATAATGAGAAAGTAATACAGTCGAAATTCAACGAAAGACATTAACCGGTAGTAAAAACTTAATTCGATACGATTTATCATACAAAAAAGATGATTAAATACCGGATAGAAGGGCTTTTATTTTGAGATGAAAATATCATTTAATTAAAGTATCACCATTTACAATCTATTGCTTTAATAACCAGTTTAAAGAAGAATAAGGAATAGGGGTCAGAACAAAATTAGATAATAATTAGCCGCGGAAGGTCTTCTATGTGACAAGTTGATTGTTCTTGTTTACGCAGCATGGAAAGTAGTAAAGCTCAGTATAACTGTACAATTTGACAACGCGTATCTCCGGTTATGTTCACTCGCTGATCATCGTCACCGCATTTAAGGAGAAACTTGTATTAGGCACCGGATGTGCAACTTATCCTCTGAGAAAAAAGACATCATGGAAAGAAAAGTAACAAATGTAATGCAGATCGGGTCCTCATCATCTACGCCACCTTCATGTCCTTACGATGATGGGGATCCAAAAGTGATTCCAACCGTAGCTTATTTTTTCTTTTAAGTCAACAAATGACGTCCCACCTATGCGATTATACTACTCTCTAGGTGGTTTTAATAATAATATATGGATTTCTCTGATATTTGTTTTTATTTTCTATTATAAGCACAACAGAATGAAAACGGGCACGCTCTTAAATATCACCTCAAATATACATTTACTAAAAACTAACATTCATTACAGAAATTTAAATTGAAATTTTGTGTAAAAATTAAAAAAATTACTTGATTTTTTAAAGTTATTTATTTGTAACTGTTTCAGTTTTTTCTATGAAATTTTAATGACATGATTAAATTTGTGATAAAAAAGATGTCTTATGATTTTTTTACAATGTTTTTGGCGTGCTAATAATTTATAATATGTTTTGTTTTCAGTTAATCAAGGGAGCTTTCGAATTTTTAAGAAGAAAAAAAATATAATATTACCAATTTTGATACTAATCAATTTATTAAAATTGAAACTATTGATTTTGCCCATCTTCCTTGGTGTTCATTTTATAAAGAAACTACTGGTTTTGGGCTCACTTATATTACCATCAGTACTTGCGCACTTGAAGATATGTAAGATACCACATCAACCATTTCATCATCACCCTTGGGCAGCTTCTTTTGAATATCCACCGGACTTTTCTTCAGGTAATTTTGTTTCATTTAATACTTGTATAGTATGTATTATTTCATTTGTAAATGTGAATGTCCACATACTTTTACCTAGACTATCCATTTATCAAAAATTATTTTTGCATGAAAATGCAAGGAAAAATAATATCTAGCCTCCCAGCAGCATAAACAATATTAGAAATATATATGAGCATACATATAAAGGCTTTAGTTAAATATATTATATTATATAGTGTTGAGGAACGGGAGGAAGGGGAGCACTTAAAAACAATAGCTCTTGGTTTATCGGTTTTATTCTGTTTTATTTCCTTTAAATAATGAAGGTTAATGAAGTATTCCCGTAACAATTATCCGGGATATTATAAGGCCGAGTCACAGTGAAGTTCAACCAGCTGCGCATGCGTTGCTGGCTCGCTTACAAGTGCTGAGCTCGCTCGCTCGGCGCCCCGCGTGCAGGTGGCTCGAGGTATGGCTACATGCGCCTCGCGGCTCGCCGACGTCGCCAAAAAGCTTACGAGACTACGGGGCGCGTCCGCCCCCGCGCACTCCGCTCCCTCAGGGCATGTTAGCTACGGGGACACAGATTTGCTCACACCGGTCCGGTCGGCTGCTCTCCCGCGTCCCTTTACCCTCGGATCTCACCTCGGGCCGTCCGCACGCGGGGTTCCGCCGCTTACTCCGAGGTTACATGATGAGGTGGGAAGGTTGTCAGCGGTCGCGAACAATTTCTCGCCAGCGTCGAGTTCGTAACATACAGATATATAGCTACTATGTATTTCCTGGGCATCCTTTTTTCACTAAATTACAAAAATATAATGAGCATTTTGGTAGAAATAATTTTATGGAGATTCTATAGGAAATGTTTTAACTACATAATAATCTACTGTTTGCAATGTTATCTGTGTCATTTAACTAACCACTATGCAACCTCGAAAAATGTTATGAAAAATTAAAAACAGGAATAATTTTCTAACATATATTTTAATCTTATATATTTTTATAACCTGATGTGATTAATTTTACCAAAGTTTTATATCTAAAATCTTTGGTCTTCATTTTTTTTGGAAAGTGAGAAATGGATCGCATTTACAATGCGATTATAGTTACCTTTAATGGTTATGTGCTAGAAAATAGGAAGAAAAAGAGCAATAGACTACTTCTAATTCTGAGATTATGATCAGAAGGCGTTTACAGTTTTTATCTTGATATCTTTTTCTGTTCAATATCCCAATGCATTAACATCGTTTATATTTCTGAATACAAAAAATTATTACTTTGAATTTATTTTTAACAATTCTGTAAAATATCAGAGAATAGCAGTAACTATTTTATTTCCATAGATAGTAATAAATTATAATCGACTAATAATAAATTAATTATTTTTTGCAGCATACAGCCCTGAAGATAGTTGGGATCACAGAAATGATGTAGGAACAAGTAGTAACGCTTACGGCAACTATTACAGCCATAACATGTACAATCCATTTTCGTATTATTTTCAAAACTACAATAAACAAAGACGATGATACATTAAGAGTAGCAAAGAATGTTAAGCTAGACGTGTGAATGTGTTAGAGAGTTTGTAATTTATAAAAATGTGAATGTGTAGTGGTAAAAGTTTAATTAATTTATCGTATATTATTTTCTAAACGGTTTTAAGCAACTATGAGGTTAATTTCTAATGTAAATAAAATAGTTATGAGTTTTAATATACAATAAATCAAAATAAATAATATTATTCTTTAATGTAGGACATATATTTAATTTAAATATCTCATAGTTACAAATAAAAATTACAAAGATTGTTTTGATAGATTTCGCTTACGAATACCATTTACATAAAGACCATTAATAATATTGTAAACATTAGTAAAAGTCACAAACTTTTAAATACTACACAATAATATTAATTTATATATTAAAAAACCAATACTTATTTTTTTAAAATACTGTTTTTTAAGTTTTAAATTTAATGGTATATGGAGATATGTATACGGTGCACCATATTGAATTAATGGTTAAAACACAAGTAGTACGAGCTATAATCTCGGCTATAATACATAATTATAGAAATTAAAGTAGCTAAATTTTTTTACAAATTATATTATCCATAAAAAATAGATTAAATATTAAAATTTTATAGTCGGTCTTTGAAAATAATCAGTTCTTTGTTTTAAACTGACAATTCAATGTGCAACAGTGCTCATAAGATGTACAGTAAATGGGTAGAAAATGTCTTCATTTCTTAATAATGTATTGTACCAAATACTAGGCTCTCAATCAATGGAACTGCCTAAAAGTCTACAAATTCAATGGATAATTGGCTGACGGTTGAAAGACTGCCGTTCCACATGCAATTTTACGAGCACACATACAATGAATTATGGAGTACGCTTGTATCAGTAACTTAAGATTTCACACAAGTACAAACGACAGCCGCTGAGTTGCAGTTTTGAGAGGAAAATTCTATCGTGTATTCCTTACACGTCTCTTAAACAGATCCTTTTATTCTGCAGCCGACAAAAGTACGACCTTTCTCTGTAGGAATTCAAGAAGTGGGACGATTCCCGAAAAATCTTCGCTTCTGGGACGATTATTAATATTGGCATTCCGTTTTGTTAGATGTTTATTTAAAATAAATTATAGTTGCGTTGTATATTTTTATAACAGATTTTTATAAATAATTTGAATATTTAATTTATGTACACAAGTATTTAATATTAATTACATAAATGAATGCGCTTATATTAAGAATGGCATTATATAGATTATAATATTTATGTTTGTACCCATAGGTTGTTTACTCGATAATATTTATTTATTAAATAAAATCATTTTTAATCAATAAATAATAAAAGCGAAATTGACAAGAAAATAATAATTTCATTTCAACAGTATTTTATTATAATATTCTAGTGTAAAGATGCAATATGCTAGAAAGTTCTAATATACTGTTAGATTAGATTTTTTTTTGAAAACAGTAAATGAAAATAATTGAAATTCATTTTTCTAACTTATTTTAAACAATGAATAATTGGCAATTGTCAATTATAATCTGTTTTTCTGTTTTTAACTAGTTAATAATATATGCACATGTCAAATTATAAAATTAGGGGTTGAAAAATGCTAATTATTGTTAACGCACCTTCGACGTATTTAAAATTTCTAATATAACGCAATTTGACTTGTAAAAAACTTTTTTTTAAATAATTTATTCAAACAACAATATGATATCTGTATAAACTGTATGAAAATGAAAATTCAAAAAGATATAAAACATCTGTAGTTGTTAATGTTATTATATCCTTTTACATACACATATATTTCTCTTTGATTGTTTACTTTCTATACTAACGACTCCTATGTATATAGCAATGTGCGGGAAAATGACAAAAATAATCTATTCAATCACTTTGTAAAACAATCAATGAGGCAACAGCCAAGCGCACTCCTTTCCCCGCGTAAAATGATAACTGTGTTCACTCAGATTTCTCATCCGGTGGTGGCGAAACCAGAGCTTGGCGTCCCGTTGGCTCTGAAAGGATTTCGCTGCGTGTCCTTTCAAGACCGTAGGACAACCATACACAATATGTACAGATATATACATCAAGTCCGAACTTGCATCCCGTTGGTCCTGAAAACATTTCGCAACTCATCTTCTTTCAAGTTGTAGGACGACGCTTAATGTATGTATATGCCAGTCAAGGTCGCACCTCTCTTTATTCAAGCGCGCGCGTAGTAGTACATTGGCGGCACGCACGACTGACCTACTAACAGATTTGGAGGATCGCCAGCTGCCGATTTCGCTCCAGGCAGGTTGGAGTTCATTGCCCACGTGTACCGCCTTTCCTGCATGGGACTTTCCAACGAGAGGATATATTTATTTTTTCAGGGAAGCGATATCCTGGTTGTATATTTGTTCTTGAAAAAAATTAATTCATGATAAAACGTACACGATCTCTTATGTGTCTATTATCTCCAAAGTTAAATTGAAACTAATTTTATAATTACTGTAGCGTATTATTAATCTTTCTTTTCAGTAAAAAAAGAAATAATTTCAAGTCTTTCAATGTATTGTACAAGAAGTGAAATATTTAAATTGTCAAAAAATATATAAACAATTATGTTTGAAATTTTTTATAAAATATAATTTTTGTAGTTATTATTATAATATAAAAAAGAAATTTAAATAACAAATATCTAAAGATAAAATTGAAAACTAATTTTTAACTCGGATTATATCAATATGTCTTTCATTTTTTATGAAATTCTATAAAATAATACTAACTATATCAATGGAACAGCATTAGTAATTCGAATCCAGTTGAGCTATTCATCGTTACGGACTGTATTGTATTTTCATAGAAAATAATTAAAATATCTTGAGAATATATCACAAATTTCACGCTCATTTGCCACGCGCCGTTTAAATTTTATAACTATCTTACAGACTTACGTATACATTTATTAGTTTCGTAGTCTGTAGTTTTTAAATCGTAACGACTGATTTTAATACTATGTTATTATCAATATTCAGAAAATAACGTTTCTGTACAGTATCATAATTTTGCATTCTGATATCACATTAAAACTTAATTTAAGTTTATATCAGTACATGTCTTTTGCATATTACTTATAAAGGGCTTAAGACTTTAATAAGCAGAGTAAATTTAGTTGCTAAAGACTAAAAGATATTATTTTTTGATTAAGTTATATCTCAAGCGTATTTATTATAATCGTATTATTGAATAGGATATGCACGACGTCATCAGGCAAATTTATTTTTTATTTACAATTTAAATAATGGTTTAAAAAAACATGTACAGAAAACCTGTGATTCTTTAAAAAATAATCATTTATGTTAATATTATGGAGAACTTTTTAGCTTACATTAATTCCTTACTTCTGTATGTATAAATATCTGCAACAATAAATATATTGTTATTAGAATTTTTTTAAAATGTATATTAAAAAGTATAATTGAATAAGACAGATTAAAGATTTTTAGGCCCATTATTTTTTACATATTATTTTTTTAAATGTTGATTTTTGTGTAGACTGCAGTTTAAATGAATTAATGGATTTTTAGGATTTAAATCTTAAATTATAGTATTTTTGTCATTTTAGGTTGATGAATTATTTGACCTGAGTTCTAATTTTTTCATTATAAACTTAATAAAAAATACAAAATAACATAAAAATACTAACCAATAAGAATATATTTCTTTTTTCAGATATTTAGTACTAGTAAAGAATTAGTGTAAAGTCCTTTAACAAATTTATCTTACTGCAATATACCAATAACGACAAATTAAAAAAAATTAATAATTGTTTTTGCCAAAAATGAATAGACTTTAGTTTTAATTAGTAAATAGATATCCTTTATGTATGCCTTATTATTAATATATACAGTATAATAAATGTTTTTAAGTGCAGACAAATGCGTTGCAATACATACAATAGAAAATATTAAATCTATTTACATGCATTTTAATTATGCAAAATTATTATATAGTATTAATTAAACCGAAAGGTTATCATTTTAGTTTAAAGTTATATGTTTGAAATATGCTAAGAATTATAAAACTTGATAAAGGTAGTATAAATTTTCATTAATGTTAAAAGTAAGAAGATTACTAGGTCTTTAGACATGTAAAGTGCAAATTAAATCTTTTATAGTCAAGACAATGAAGTTTTGTGAGATTTAAGTGTATATAAATGCACTTTTCAAAACTAACTTTCAAAGCAATTTTTCTATGAAAGCATGAGTGTAGTTTATAAATGGACATTTTTAAAAGCTTGCATAGTAATGGCAAATTTACATTGATTTTCTATGAACTGAAGTTAGTACATTCTTCTAGTCAGATATGAAAATTAATTAGCAGTTTAGCAAAATATTTCCTTCTAAACAACCCACATTTACTTTTCGTTCCGTCAATCGTTTTCCTGGATCGTAACGTGTAGTCTAGCGTGCACTCATCCGCATGGGAAGAAGAGCATAAAGGAAAAAGTCGAGCTCGCATAGACAAATTTAGGTTCGGCAAAGTGGACCGTTATAGTTTTATGAGCGTCCGCTTCTTCCTTTTGCCGAATGTGTGGCACGTACCATTCCTTATCGCTTCTTCTTTCGCCCGCTCTCCCCCCACCGACAGATCCGATAACCAAAGGCTTACACGCATTCTCTCGTAAATGCGCGGAACGGCCGGAGGGGCTATAAGGGATTTAAATTGGAAGCTATACTGCGTGTATCGCCGATGCGTCTTGCGCTCGCGACACCGAGTCCACCGTTACGTGCGAGCAGAGCTCGAAAAAGCCGCATTATCATAACGGGGGCTCGCTCTCTCTCGCTCTTGCACTATCTCTTTCTCTCTTTCTCTTGCATCTTTCTTGTGTTTCTTCGCGCGTAAGCTAGAGAAGGTCAGGCCGGGGGAATTCGAATGCCCCACGCGACTGCAGGATTGACAGGCAAGTAGTGCGGTTTCGTTCGGTGACTGGCGATTTTCAGGAAGTGAGTTGTTGGCGCCGCGAGCGCGGCTCTTGCTTTTCGTGATTTGTATCGGTTCGCTTGGTATTTTGTTCCTGTACGTTCGACTTTGGCAGAGGTGGAAGGCGGGTCTAAAGTGTGGCGTTGAGATACTTCTTCCTCGGAGGATTGGGCAGAAGAGTACGTTATCATTCTCTGTGCTGCTCAAAGCATATTTTCCACAAGAGGACTGCACGATTATTGAGATGCTGCAAGTGTAGGTATAGTGGTTGAAGCTTAATAAAAGTTTCAAATTATGGTTATAAGAATGAAGTTAGTCAATGCGAAGTTTGTTTGAAATAATTTGAGAAATAACAATAGAAGATTCTTTTATCGTTTTGGACGCATCCACGTTACCTCGTACTGCAAACAGGAAACAAGATAAAATGGTTAGGCTAGAAGTTGATACGATGCCGTTTACACGTACGAAAGTTGAATCAGAAAAGAACTTTTGACCTAAATGTAGAGTCTAAATATACTAAACCGTTCTTGAACTTGACATAGGCTATAAATAACTCAAAATTTTAGGCCACAAAATTCGAAATCATAAAAACCAACCAAAGTGATGTTTATGCTGTATATTCATTATTAACACACTTTGCATTTGTAGATTTTAATACTGTCGACAAGCTGCATTATTCCGGTTTATTATCTCCATGCATATTTGTTATCTTATATATGTTATTCATCTTAGGATGATCTTTAAAGCTTTAATTTAAAATTTTTTTTTAATTTTTGCAAAATTTTCAACTATATTTTTAAAAAAATAACGCTAACAATATAATTTATAACATAACATTTTAGATTTTAGTTATGGTCGTGTATATAAATCGATACATTTAAATTGATTTTATAAAATTCCTTTGTAATATTAATATATTCGATGACCTAAAAATTTAAAAAATTTTCGAATCCTAAATTTTTTATTCTTAATTGATCCATTCATTACTTGTAAATATAATATATCCTATGTACTCATACATATTGAAGCTGTAGTTAATTTAACATACTTAAAATTATACATATGTATGAGTTGTGATCGCACAGAAATACATTTTTTAAATTTATTAATAAATTAATATAAAAGTCATTATAAAAATTCGGGCTCCGAAATTAACATCAAGTCAACATTCATAGATCCTCAAAGCCAAACTATACAAATCTTGACCATCTCCAGTCGTAGCCTCTCCCAATCATGAGGCAATCGCGGGCTTTTCCGATTGCAGTCTTCCTTTCTCGGGCCATCTGCTCCTGGAAAAAAGCACCTCCGGCGACGCCTCGGAAGTAGGGTCGCGGCCTTTCTCGATTTTACACCCAGTCTGATTATCGTCGTTCCCGCAATCCGTTTATAGCTCTCGCCCGGGACTTATCACGCGGCGTGAACAATACGCGCGTGAGTTTCTCTCCTCGGGCCAATATGATTTCTCCGGGCGCGGCGGAAATAAACAAGAAGACGCGCGTCGAATCGGCACTCCGCGCTAATTTTCCCGGGCTACTGCCGGCGCTCGGAGAGCGCTACAATGGGCCCCCGGCGCGAGCCGAGGCGGGGCCCTCGGCTCATTTTCACGGCCGCCGCGCCGCGGCCCGCTGATTTCTCCCACGAGAGCGGAATTTCCGGCGCCCGAGGCGCCACCGCGTGAGAAGTTCAGTACACGCCCATCGGTCCTTTCATCTCGAGGCGGGGTAGCCGGTCGCGCTCGACTAATCCCCCGCGATCGAAAAGGTGGCGTGAAATCCGACTTTTTGACGATTGTTTGAGTTTGGCCGCTGACCAGTGACGGGGGACCGATCAGTAAAATTGCACGGGGGAATTATCGCCTTTCGTAATTGTTCAGTGGAAAATGATAAACGCTCCTGCACGTAAATTCTCGGCCGCGCTGCTGCTTAATATATTGCTCCGAAGTAATTTGAGCTTATTATGCCTTGGAAACTTTGAGCGAGATATTTGTTTTAGTTGGGTCAACGACGTAGCCAGCAATTCCTTTTTGCAGTTTAATGGTACGGCAGCGGGTAGCTCGATGTAAAGGCGACGTCTTCATTTGAACGGAGTAATCTTTCAAACGCTAGCTAATTTCGTAAGTGTTAACTAATTCTCGGATCATCGTTAAACAAATAATTAGTTTAAGAATCACTTAGTGACACGTCCTTGTTGGCCCGACGCATTATACGGGCTTATCTTATGGCGATCGTTAATTTGCGTAATTTTAGCGCGTCATGGTCTAGTTTATGGAAAGATTAGCCTCTTCGTTTGCCTTTATACGAGAGAAAATGTGCGTAAAATTAAATCTCGCGAGCTCGGTACGGGTCGGCGGCATAACAAGCATCGCAGGAGCATAAGCTACAATGTATATTGAAATCAGTGTATTGGACGCGAGCGTAATCAAGGAATTGACGAGCTACCAGAAACGAGAGAGCACATCGATAAATTTAAAATGCAAGTATGGACATCAGGAGACACCTGAGCGACGGCTGCAATTTTGTAACGGTTCCGAACAAAGTACCTAGTTAGGCTGCATAAAATGCTCCCGAGATGTTGCATAAGGAATGAACGTTTTGCCCATGCGTACAGGTAAAAAATACATTTTAGGGTTCGAAACGATACGTCATTAACTATGTAAATGTTTATTTGGTCATGCCTTCGGCTCCATTACAGTTACTTTAATCTCAGTCTAAAATCGAAAAAGCATAATGCATTTTGCGACTTTGCCAATGAGGTCATTTACAAATGGTCAAACTGCGAGAAGAGGGGTTGAAACGGTAAAACATTTTAAAGATGAATTTTACTGATTTGTCCGAGCTTAAACATTTTTTGAACGCGATGAATTGTTTACTATATAATTGATCAGATGGAACTCAAGATTTTTGTAAATATATTACATTAGCACCCAAATTGTATTGAACTCCATGTTATAATTATTGTCTGAGGATTTGGCAAATGCATATTTAAAAAGCCGTTCAATACCACCTTCACAAGAGATTATTAAATCTTTCATCGAGAGGATAAGCATTTCGTTTAATCTATAATTGTCCAATTGTGGAATCTGGAACAAAACGTCTAGCCTTTCAGTAATTGAAGATCAATCATCGATAAATATCTTGAAAAAAGGAAATAAGACACTGTTTTCAGAGAACTCGCTGCAGGGTCTTAGAATTCTCATATCGATCATATACCCGCAACAGTAGATTTAGAATGATTAGCAATGATTACAGCTTTGAATATAACTAACTTTTTTATAAAATATTTCGATCTAAATAATTAGGATTCAATTATTGTGCTTAGCGATGCAATTACTGGAATATCTCAATTTATCAATGAAATTGCTTAACTGTTAAAGTGTTTATCGAGAGTTTTGCTCGTCTCATCCTTAAAATGTTCACAATTCGCAGAAGGCTTAACCTCTAAAGTGAATAATGCTAAGTTTGAACAATACAATTCTCAATAGCCTATCAAAAATATAAAATTTTTTAATGAAAAGAAGAATTAGAAGTAGAAACTCGAGATATAGGTTTAGCTATTGCTGTTACCAATTCGCTCACAACACGTTCGCTAACTTTAGATCTCTAGCCGACATACGCGTTTAGATTTTTATGGCCTGTAAAGAAAGTTATGCATCTCGTAAGAAAAGAGTTGTAAAGTACTACGGATTTTAGTGTGAAAATCGTTATAAGAAAGGAATCAATTACCTATTTTGGGAAACTATCCGTCGTTTAATCAAGCATCCATCTATATCAAAAGCCTACCAATTAGCCAAAAAGATATTTTTTGAAATAAAATTAATATTATTTCAGAAAATTTCTAGAATATTAAAACATATTCAATAATCAAATGATTAATATACGATACATTTCAAAAACAAGAATATACATATATACAAAATAAATTCAAAAATAAAATTTGTTAAAATTGGTAAGAATTTCTACCGCGTGAAATATATGTACAGTGACATTAGTTATTAGTCCAGAGAGTATTTCTCTTCTGAAAATTAAAAAAAATAGAAACACGTAGTTCCATTTTGTTTACTTTAAGTCAGTGTTTAGAGACTGCTTAGACTTTCTTGGGTGGAATTCACATTCGTGTTCTAGTTGTTTATTTCTTATCTTCCGTCGAGTTTTCTTATACTCAAAACCTTATTATTTTTCAAGTTTGAATTAGAGATAAATTTTATATATCAAATAGTTGACAACTATCACGATTTAAACATTAACAATCAATGTTTTTTGATAGACATTTTTTCAGTTAAAATGCATGTATCTCAAAGTTAATGATATTATAACTATATTTGTTTTTATTAAATGAGTTTGTAGGTCATTCATTAATCTGCGCATTGCTTTTATTATTTTATTTAGTAGTACAATATTATATTTATAAATTAACATGTTATACCGTTCGTTAGAATCTGATATTTATAAACATAGCTTATCATTCTACATTGTATTGACTTTCATCTTACGATCGCTATAAAAATGAATGCATTGTATGAATTGATGAACCTCTTTGTATAGAAACGTATCTAGAAAAACATATCGAGACATAGATTCTTTTTCTATTGATTCTCTATCTATTGCTACGAAATTTCGTCCAGCTATTTCTCATATAAGCAGGTATTTTAATTGGACCGTATTCGAACAATCTAGATCAATTATTCAAATAACGTCAAACGTTTATTTAGCCGGAAATCGAAGAAAAATTTGCTTGACGCTAATCGGCTAGGACTTATGGAGGGTTAAAAATGCGCATCATAAGCGTGGAAGATGTTGGAAAATCGCCGAGAGGTCCGAAAGCTTGGCGCGCGTCCTTCCGCTCTTATGCAGGTGCACACGCCCAAGGAAATTCCACAGCGGCGGCGTCCGCGGCAAGAAGAGCGGCGTGCAATTATCCGGCGCGCAGGCGCGAGTCGTAACCGGCGAAGCCCCCAAATCTGCAGGCGCATCCGCGCGCAGCTTTCTTGCTACCGGTTTTTCGGCGGGCGATCGCGACCGGGGCGCCGCCCGCGAGGCTCGTAATAAACCGGCAGCGCCGGCGGCGGCGGCGGCCGCGGCGGCACCGCAGCGGCGCGGCGGCTCGAGGACGTAAGACGCGGGACGGATGGCCGGGTAACCCAGATCGGGCCCCGGAGCCGCCGCCGATCCGCGCCTCCACGCCAGTCCCGCGTCGTCCGCCGCTCGGGCGATTCCTCCGCGCGCGTGTCCGAGACGGTGCAGTGCGCGCGTGTGCCGATCCGGCTGCCGATCGCTGGACGCAGCCCGAGCCGCCCCTCGGCGGGCATGAGCGCCGATAAGGTGAGTGCAAGTGTCCCCGCGCGCGCGCGCGCGCCTCCCTGACCCACAAGCGGCGGCGCAACCGATCCCTCGGAGCCGGGCTTAATTTATTCGCTCGCTCCACATACCGATCGGAGTGACGTCCGCGAGGCGCGTCACGCGCAACAGGATCGGGGCCCCCGCGGCTCGAAAGTCGACTATTTCGAGCCACTCCATTAGGCCTCGGCTATTGCTTTTCGCGCGGAAGGCAAATACCTCGCGCGGCAACACTTTATGCCCGTTATCGGCCAATACGCCGATTCGGCCTATCCCCCGAGCGCCGCGCAGGACCGTTTTTCTTTGGCATAATGAGGAATGCGCGCGAGCGCCGATTGGCCGATTCATGAAATACCGTGCCAACGCCGCCGCTCGACCGTCTGAGTTTTCTAATTGCCCCGTAAATCGGAGAACCCTAAAATACCCGGCGTGTCGATGAGGCGAATAAAGTAGCTTTCTTCATAATGCCCTGTTGGCACCGCTAATGGTCCGTCCGATCCAATCGAATCGCTAAGCGATCGGCCTCGGCCAAGGCACTTTTCCAACGTAATTGTCCCATACTTTGCGCCATAAATCAAGCCGGGACGGTTGACGGATATCCCATTGCGAACGACGAGTAAATATACACGGGTGGCCTTCTTTCACGCGGGTCTTAAGTGCGCCGATCGTGTAAGCTCGGGTCATTCATCACGTTCACGCGCGTTGATCGAGGAAGGGGCCGGGTGATCCTGGAAAAAGGTGGCGCGCGGCATAGTGTCCGTTTCGAGAGTCACGTAGTCGGGAAGGTCTCGCACTTGACCGCGCATTGTCGGGGCCCATCGGCCCGCGCGGCCAATGCCAATTAGAATTCATTACGGGCCGGGAGTCCGGGGGGGAAGCACAGGGCGAGGAGTGAGAGTTCGGCGGCTGGCCCACAAACGCGGCCGGCGGTCACCGGCGCGGCCGGTTTCGAGTTTCCCGAATTCTCATCCGGGTTGTCCTACATCCCCACCCGTGTTACACATTTCGTTTCTTTATCCAACTTTCGAATTGATTTGAATAAGGCGCTAAGGAATTCAACGGATTCCTCGGGCGGATGACCGCCCGGCCGATTGGGCGCTTCCGACGGCTTTATTTGCGGATCGCATCCTGGATGTTCCCATCTGAGGTGCGTGGACTTCTGTTTGACTCAAAGAAAAAGTCACAGACTCCAGCTCCGAAGAAAGGAGTCACGGGGACGGAACTAATTGATGTACAACTGTTTCGGTATATGATTGTTGTTGCGCAAGCATTAAACGTAACTTTGTACCCCATATTTTGCATAAAATACTTCCAAAGCACCATGTAAATTAATGAAAAATTAAAATGAAACTCGGGTAAACAAAAATTTTACATAAAATTTTTAAAAATGTCTGCATGTATAATCTAACCGACGACGTTAAGTCTTTTGGTAAACAAATCTTTTACAAGAAATTATGCTAATAGCAACTAATTAAATTTATCATTTATGGTTCTTCAGATATAACTATGTTTTATTAGTTAGACTACGTTGATAATTATCAACTGTAATCAGCAAGATTTAAATTCAAATACATAAGAAAACTAAGATGCTTTAAAGCGTTCATCTTGCAGTAGTTTATGCTTCTTATATCTTCCTCTTATAAGAACATGTACGTACTCTTGTTTATAGTCTTTACGTTTTATTTTACTTATTTTATCAACTTATAATATAAATTAATATATAATTTATATTTATTTTAGTAGATATGCTTCGGACATGTATATCATATAATAAAAGTGTATGAACATATTTTATGAATGCAGACTTATTTAAATCTGTGCTTACAAATATGCATTTAAATATATTCTAGAGATATATCTATTAATTGTCAGTTATTTTCATCTTGAAAATAATATTGCTAAATCAAAACTTTAATACACCTTAACAATATTAAAAAAATTAATTTACAAACAATGCAAATAAATTTATTGCTATAATTATATCGAATAATACTTTTTATAATACGAATTAAGATTAGCTGAATGTCTGTTAGTTAGTTGAAGTTGAAATGTCTAGAAAACAAGCGTCAATCATCTCCATAAAAAGAATCGTAATTGTCCATCAAACTCTGTTTATATAAATGTTTAAATCATGAAATTTAATTTATTACTGCACTATTTAGTACACGCCTATTAAACAGATGTCATTCTTTAAGCTATAACTATTTATTATTAAACGTTTCTTTACAGAAGAAAACAATTCAATAAGTAGATAAAGGTCACGATTTGTCAGGTGAACTGTTTCTCCGTGAACATAAATTTTTCGATTGAAATAATTCTGAAATGAAACTAATTAATAGATACCTAGTTGAAAATTTGTTGATAACTAAATTTAATTGTTTTTAGTTGCTTAATTCATAAATTAACGGCGTTAGCCTATATTTCTCAGTTTTAAAAGATCGAGCTAAATTCTTACGTTCTGGTTTCAAGACGGTGTATCCACGTGTATAATAATTGTTACCATTTATCCTTATTCGTTTTTCTTGTTTGTTCATTTATACTTGTTAGGTGCCTTATGTGGATCAACGAGTCTTCGGATAATAAGTAATGGCAAAAAACTCAAGAATTTTGAGTTAGCTGCATCCCTTATTAATTTAAACACATGGTATAATGATAAGTTATTTCTTAATAATTAAAATTTCTGTTTTTATCCATTCACATGGTTGTTTCAAGTAAATTACTAAGTTCCTCAGAAGTGTATCTAATTTTCTTCACTTTCTAATCCCGACGGGTAAGAAAAATCCGGCGTGGAAAATTTGAATTGTCCACAAATTAACTTAGATTGAAGCGCACCATTCATGAATTTACTTTTGTTAGAATTTTATAAAGATCGGAAAATTACTACTTATTGTTTATGTGTTTAATTTTGATCTATCAACATTTCATAAACATTACATATTTTCAACATTTTCATGTACATTTATTATTATGAATTCTTATATTTATAACAATAGATAATATGAAATAGATAGTTAAATAGTTTTTAATTTTAAATAGGTATATGAAAGTTGTAAATAAATATATTGAACTGAAGACTTGATTCACATTTCTAATTAGAAGAATATTAATAATAATCAGACATTTAAATGAAGCTGCTTTGAAAGTGACTTCAGTACATAAAGTAATAAAAACTACGTAATTAATTACGCATTCTACTTTAGTAGATATGCATCCTGGTATACATATGCAAATATGAAGCAGCCGTTAAAACATTTTGATAATAGATCTTTGGAAATTTCAATGAGAAAATCAATGTAGAAAACATAACCTTAAATTATAAACGTATTAAAATTGAAAACTTTGTTAAATTTTTATTGTTATATTTGAACACACTTTATACGTAGATATTAAAGAAAAAGTTCTCAGGTGCATTTAATGTATACTACTAAACGGTACTTACTTTCTTTGTAACCGACAAACTATTGTATAACTATTGTATTATATATTTATTCATAATCTTGGTCAACAGTAATAAGTAATACGAAAGTAGGGCATATGCCATTGATTTATAGGTCTTAAGATTCCATATTTATAAGAAGAAAACGGTACACTTCAACGTTACTTTTGAATGGCTATTTAATTGGTAATCATGAGAGTAATTAGCATTCAAGTTTTCCTATCAAAAAAAATAATTTATTTTCCTTATACTGCAACATTTAATTTTGAGTAAAATAATGTAAAGTAATAATGTAAATTAGTCCACATAGCTAGTCTAAGGACTTGAACACAGTAAACCATAAAGAATTACTGGCGATCCAGAAAATGTTTATTTAGAACACGGTCATTTTGAGTATGCATTAATCAAACCCTTTAGCTTCATTCAACAATCATCTCGTACTTGAGCATGAAATAAACGACTATCTTTGGCTTCCGCCTCCAATCGCATTGAAATACTTAATCTAGGCAGCTCATGAATTACGCAAAGCACGAAAAACAAATAATACGGTAAACTTCATTGCGGTTCCACTCCAATATCCAACCGCACGCGCAGAAGAACTCGCGCAATGCCACAATCGCTGCGAGCGACAGGCTCATCGCGGCAATTCATTTCCCCGTCTCTCTATATTAACCCACGCGCGCCTGGAAAGAAGGGGCCGAACCGCAAGGCGCACCGCTCGATCTGATCTCTGTTGCCCCGTCGATCGGGGCTGTTCCAGCAGGCGGAGCCCGCGGCAGCAGAGACTCACCCGCACCTGGGCCATGCGTCCGAGTCGTGATCGCTCCTGAGCCCGGGATATCAGCGCCTACAGAGACGCCACCAGCGGAAGGAAGCGCGTAAGTAAACGGCTGGTCATGATCAGAGCGAGACCGGCGTGTGATTGTATGCAAAGCGCTCGGGTTGCGTGCGCCTGAATATGCGAGCCTAGCGTTTGTTTGGGGCCGTTTGCTGTGTAACGTGCCGCGGGCGCGCGCTATTGTTAAGCTCGTCTAGTTTGGTGTGCACTTGATCGCCCGGTGTTTAGCTTACGCGCGCTTTATCTAAATGGATCGGAATGCATTAAAGGGGCATTCTTCCTGATTCCCTTTAACCGGATTGAATTACAGTTTGAAGTGAAAAATTTCAATTCCAATTGTGATACTGTTACTATGTTCTAAGTTTTATTTTCATATTAAGAAATTGAAAGAGGTTTGTGACAAAGGTTTGAAAATAGTCAACTAAAAAATTAAAAAGAAACTGACTTAAAAACCAATGCTTGATTCTATATTTAACTTTAGCTTGTTTTTTTATAAGTCTTCCGCTTCAAGCAAAGACTTCACATCATGCGGACTGCGGTTTTCACGCCATACTACCGCTTTTTATAAATGGTAACGAGCGAATCCCCATAACAATTAGGTTTATACTGTAGAAATTAGAGGTCACGGCTTATTATTCTAGAACATAGAATTGAATACATGTTCCATACAATATCGATACATGCTACTTAAATTATAGGTTTAAAAAGGGGAGCACCTAACCAGTGGTACGCGCTTATCATTCCAGTGTCGTAGCTATAATAGCCCACACAAGAAGCTAATTCATTGAATGCTTTCACCAACGTCGCTTCGGTACTAGCACTTCCGGTATTCCTTTCTGCACGATAGACTTGCGTATGTAACGTTTTTTTATTTAATATTTTTTTGAGCTGAAAGGTGTCATTATTTGCAAATTTAAAGTGTCCTGTCCAATTCTGTAGCTTATGCTTGCTCAAACTTAATTGACATGTTCTGACTTTTTAGATCCATGATTAGTAAAAATCAACGTTTCTTAATAATAGCAATTCTACCATCACTAATAGTAAATTTTGTCAATCACTCATTACAAATGTTAAAAAATACATTATCTTATAGATCTTTGCAAAAAATGGAATTAATCATTATTATTGTGTCTTTCTGTCGCTTTGTATTTACTTAAATACTATGTATTTTTGTTGTTATTGATTTAACTAGCACACTGTTGCTGACCTACATTTTTAATCTATTGGCTTATTCTGGACAAATTGTTTTTGAATTAAATACAATTTAATTTGAGACAAACTCGATGTATGGGTGTTTATTTCCTATTTTTATTCAAATATAAATCATAAATAAATCTATGTAATGAAATTGTAGATAATGCCTTTCAAAATGCTTTATGTTTAAGTGTGATATATTAGTATAAAAATAAGCATTTATTTAGTAACCGTTACCGTTTCACTTACATACAATGACATATTTTGTAACTCCGAAAGTAAAATTTAAGAGAAAACCTTTAAACTCTTATGTATTCAACTTTTGAATTGGAAAGGATATTTAATAAATGCAAATGGTATTCTTTGACTAACGTAGAAAAGAAAGAATCAACATTCAAAGAAAGACGCGTCTTTTCACACTCGACCTGTATCTACTTACATACGGTTAGCGTCACGGAATGAACTTTTATAGCGGTAATCTTTTTTCTATCGTTTCTATATGAGAAATAATTAATTCTTATTAAACAATGCCGAAGAAAGAATATTCCCAGTAGAACAAAGTAAACGTTAAGTCCTATCCTTGTAAAAAGAATCCATCGTAAAAGTGATTCTTCTGTAACTTATATCAATCACCCCGGACGCGTACACGCAGGACTCGATCCTCGCGGATGATGAATTTCGCTTTGGTGGCGGTCTGCGGAATCGGTGTCTCCATTAGCATAAAGTTTAGAGAAAGAAAAACAAACGCACGCGTAACAATGGGCGTGCACCGGCGCACACGCAAATCCCCGGTGGAAGGCCCGATTAACACACTTAGCAATGCGCTTTCGCGAAACGCCATTGGCATCCGTCAATCCGGTGCAACTGGAGCGCAATGGCCCATCGGCGGGAAAATTAACGTCTCGACTGTCTGTTGGCCGGGGCGCACAGGCGTAGCGGAAGGGCGCGGCAGGCGGAGCCGAGGAGGGCAGGAGGAGCGGCGCCCGCGCACCAGCAGGAGAATGTGCCGGGCGGGGCTCGGCGCGCTCTTGGCCGTGGCCTTGTGCCTCGCGGCGAGGCCGGCCCAGGGGAGCGCCAAGGTCGGTCAGCCGAGGTCCATCGACCTCGCGGCAGCCGGCCTCGAGAACGGCCTCGAGCATCCCCATGCGGCGGCCGACAAGCCCAGCAGGTTCGACCTCGACGCCTCGCAGCTGGTCGAGACCGACGACCGGCGCGTGCACGAGGCTGACGAGCAGACGCGCAGGCTCGACCTGGAGAAGCCCCGGGAGGACAGCGCCACCGTGAGTTTTCCACCTGCTCTTTGTTTGTTCAGATGATCAAATGCTGTTGGCGACTATGCATGAATTAAATTATCCAGTTCCTATTCATAAAATGAATAGCTTTAAGATTGAATTATTATTTCTTGTGATATAGTATATGACTCGAATCGTTTGGATTTCTTCCAACATATATAAACTAATTTTTTCAATTTATGCTCAATCGCTTCTACGCTATGACATAATAATTATGATATATAGTTATTTCTGCAATGTAAACGTATTCGTGAAAAAAAATGAATATTTACCGTTCAAAATATTCGTTACTCATATGAATTGAAACATTTTACTCGACATGTGTAATAACATTCTTGCATTAAAAACGGTACTACTTTTCCAGGCTTCTAATTATTTGTTTATTGGTTTTCATTTGTTTTTAAGCATGTGCTATACTCATAAGTTTAGTGAATATTGAATCAAAATATAATACATACGAGAAAAAATATATTTCAAATAATTGAAAAATATTTCTGATGATGAAAATGGAAATTCTAGGAAGCCTGAACATTTATTCTATGCTGAAATACAAACATTTAAGTATTTTAATTGAAGAATCTAAAATTAAAAGTTAATATCATAGACTAATAAAATATAGAATGAAAAAAATTTAGTCGCATTAGATATTCCAATATAGTCAACAAAGAACTTCAAAATATCTACAATTTGAATACATTTTGTTTGGGTACAGATGAGAAAAGCTAATTTGCTATTTGTTTAATTGAGTTTGCTAAAGATCACTTAAAGAGCTATTCAATAAATAAATTTTTTTTGAATGCATATAATGTATATTATATTATTAAACAGGTAATGAGAAAAGGTAACTAGTTAATAATTATTTTCTAGAACGTGGATGTCACGACCGTCGCGACGACCGCAGAGGAAGAAAGCGTGAGCCGACCCTCGAAGAAGTTTAAGTGCGACAACGAAATGATTTCAGTGAAGTGTATAGAGAAGAGAATCGGTAGCTTCTTGAGGACAATCTCAACAGCCGATACGCTAAATGTCACCGATTCCGTGCAAATTGTGAAAAAGAGAGACACACCCGTAGATAAATTTAAAAGTTTAGAGAGAGTGAATAATAATAATACGTCTCTGTTAAGTCAAATTCACAGGTTTGCTCGAGATCATGTACTTGAAATAAAATTATCGAGAGATATGCTTTCTCCAAGGGAAGCAAGAACATTTTTTGGTGGTAAGTTAATTAGTTTGATTATTACGACCGATGATAGACATTGTCAGATATTTTCAACAAAAAACTTTATTTAAAAAACAACGTTTACTTGTTTTGTACATTAAATGAAGAATTAAATTCAATTTAATTATAAAATCAATCTCTTTGAAGTAATCTTGCCATATATTTACTAAACAAAATATAAAAAACAACTGTTGTAAAATTTTTATTATAAAAAGAACTTTTGCACAATAGTTAACAAATTGTATCTTTTTAACACAACTGTAGCTTTTATATAATCTTAATACTTTTATGAATTGTTTAATTAAAGATAATATTGATCAAGTACAGCTTAAAATAAATGTAAGTAGAATGATTCTAGTTTATGAATTGTAAGAATACTCAAGACATAATTATTAAAATGTATGCATTATTAAAGTTACAGTTGTATTAGTATTACTAACTTAAATACTAATTATACTAATAAAATATAATTTATACAAATGTTTACAGTTAACAAGTAATTTCGAGATTGATTTAAATGAGTATTAGTAAATGCTGTATTTTAAAATCTATAAAAGATTAAAATATTATTTTAATATTTAATGTAAATGATTTTAAATGCATATTATTTACTTTAAATAAAAAGTCAACGTCAATTTAATTTGCATGAAGTTTATCAGACGGTTTACTTATATAATCATATAAGTTGTTAAACAGTGTCTGTGGTCGGTCGATATTTTGCATATAACACACAAATCTCATTTACGCATATATAACATACAAACCGCTTAATACAAAGTACGAGATATATTCTGTAATTAGCTTCTGGTTGCTAAATTTCTGCTGCAAATATTATAATATAAAGTAGAAGTAACGAAATGGAGACTCGAATTGCTTACTTATACACTTACTGGGATTATGGCTTTAGAGGGGCTAATGAGAGTTCAAGTGCTCGCGTCTGAACGGGTTTACAGCATTTTGCTAGGCCATCACCACCACAACTGACATTACTACACTACTCTAGGTTTCAACCATCTGCTTTTTGCGAGCTCTACGCGGGTACTAGCTTTCACCGAGCAAGATGATGTTGACGACGTTGATTCGCGCACAAGGGCACATCTGCAGATGAAATAAAAACGGATGAGCTTCTCGTTATAATTCCTCAGGATCGCGTGACACCTTTTTTATTATCTCATCGTTATGCATTAATGAGCTATCTTCTATTGCGTCCATAGAAGCACTTTAAAGAATTAATAATTATAATAAGAACTTGCATTATAAAAAAATAAATTTGACCCCAATCGGAATTTAAAAAGTCATCATTGAAATGAAGTGTTTTTGTCAAAAAATCGAGATTGTTCATTCTTAAATTTGTTTCTTTTTATAGTACATTATCTTTTTACTCTTCAATTTAGAAAGATTACATGTAACTAGAAGTGAGTTTTTAGTGCCATTCTAACACATTTATTCGCGGAATTTCATTTAAACGTATAACAGTACTTGCGTAAGAAAAGATAATCACATTTAAGTTTAAGTAAGTGCCTGTTTTATTGCTGATTACATTTTAAAAGAAAAGAACATTATTTTATTAAATCGACCTCAATTAATATCATAAATTGTCAGAATTTCACTTTATCGTATTCGTGAAGTGCAATACGTGATACTCAAAATGAAAATATATGCTAAAACAGCGTTAATTCGATGTAATTATTCTAACTATTGTTTAAACTTTCTAAAATGCCTTGAAAATTAATGAGATTTAAATATCGTAGTTTTAAAAGGTATTTTACGGTATCGGTTCATTGAAAAACTGTAAATGAATATTCATAATCAAAATTTCATTTTTCAAACCGAAAGACGAGAAAATAGTTCTTGTATCCTTTATTTGCAGTGTTCTTAACATCGAATAATGATGAGAAGAAAGTAGGAGCGATAATGAATAACAAGTAGAAATAGGGCAAAAATGGTTCAGCTGACAAAATTACCACAATAAAAGATAATTTAGAAACAACACAGAAAACAAGGCGGTTTTTAAGTTTCTTTAGAATGTAATTAAAGATATTGGTTCTTCTTTCTTCGTTCTATCCAAGACACAATGCTTTATTCACAATAATATAAATACACACTTTTATTAACATTTTCTAGGTTACATTAACAACTTACACATAACAAATAACAGGTTCAGTTAAAGGCAACAACTCAGCACACGTTAAAAGTACGCAACGAAAGCAAAATTTCAATAGCAGGAATTATTAGTTAGCGAGATGCGATCTCGAAATTAAACGTTCGGATAAAGTGCAGCGGTTATTCCGTCGAGTGGGCAATTGTTCATGCACTCGGATTTTTCAACCCATCTAAAACATCCGCGAGCCGCTGTACCGAGTCCCGCCCGAGGCGGGCGCGGCAGCCGCAGTCCGACCCTTCGACGAGGCGGAAAATAAAGAGCAACATCAAAGCAGAGAGAAAGTTACACAGCATGGCTTTGAGGAACTAACCAGCAGTGCTTAATTGGCCGGTACTTTTGCTTTCAGCTATTTTTCAGGGAAAGAGTACGTTTTTAACAGGCTTCGGGCTTGGTTTTCTAGCGTTCGGCTTGAAAAAGCTGCTCCTGCCACTGTTTATCGGTGCCCAGATAATCAAGAGCATCCTCATAGCCCTGTTCCTGCCGAGTATCATTGGCAGCATCGGCAAAATCGTCGGCAAAGGTCAGTAGATAAAACAACACTGGCAATTAGGTTATCGGGGGCTGGAGCACGGGATATTGTTACGTACCACATACTTTCGCCACGGAATTGAGGATAAGCGTGAAACGTGTCTTTTTAATGAGCCCGAATCGGTTATTTAGAATCGCGAAAATCGGGTCAAAGTTTATTTATTACGGGAATATTCAGAAAGAATCTGTTAGAAAGCAGTTGCATAAGCCGCAGTCGAGAAAATTCAGATATTTACACATTACTAAATATTTTAATATTAGTATTTAAATGTTCTTGTATACTTTTTTAGTAATGGAACTTTCACTATTATAAAAAATATTTGATGACAGTTTTCTTGATCAAAATTTGCAATTCTGAATTCTTTTACCTATATATGAAAATTGCACGGTATAAACAACACGGCTATTTACTTTGAATTTTCAATATTTTAACAATCATTATTTAAAAAGGTACTTTTCATATTCAGAAATTGAAAAAACTTACTGTATAATTAATTGCATTCAACAAGAAATAATAATGTATATTAATAGAATTTTAGTTTATTTACATACCTGAACCTTATCCTGTAGTTCAAGTTTGAAAGATCACCTTACGATATTCAAAATTATTAACCGATTCAAAAAGGAAGAAGGAAAAATACGTTTGTTCTAGTTTAGACAATGAAATCAACATTGAGTTTGAGGTCAGTTGGCTTAGATTCAGCATCGGTAATAATGGGTTAATACAACGCATTCTAAATCGCAATGTGAGCATTCTATATCTTACTTTCACGTTACAGAAGCTCTTGAAAAAAGAATAATTATACTTTATATACAAGCGGGTGTTCGAAAAAACAAGGCGCATTCGAGGTCAGCTAATTGCTTGTTATAATTTACTAAAACCTTGCTGTTAATAAACAAGTAATAAACTAAAATAGTTCGCCATAAGCTTAAAAAGAAGCGAACACCGGTAGAACACTTAGTACTCCTGAGAATAACTCAGGTAGCGAAGAAGGACAAGTGCTTCGGCACAGGCCACTTTATCCGAGGCGATTGCTCTCCTGATTGATGTCTCGGCCGCGCATGCAGCCATTAATTGAGCCACACGGCTCGAACGCGTTCATCGGGAAGTTCAGTGACATCGGTCTACGCGCTTCCGATAAAGCGTAGCAACAGGTTATGTCAAACGATATCTGCGCCGGGGAAGGCGGGAGGAGGGTGGAGGGGGGGGGGGCACGATCCGATCGCGCCAAGCTTTCTAATTCCACTCTTGTTCGGTGTGCCTTTCCTTCAGCAGGTGTGACCTCGTTCGCCCAGTCCTCGCAGAATCCCCCGCAACAAATGGAGGAGAACTACGAGTTCAAGGATAATCAAGACCTGTACAACGATGATTACATGACGCGGCAGCCCCTGGGTACCCTGCCGGCCTCGGCCATGTACGACGAGAGTATGCTCCAGACGAAGGCGCCGGAGATCGCCTCGCGGTACGCCTTCGTCGATCCCCGGCTGACACCGATGGGCGCCCTCTCCGACCGCTACTACACGAGGCACGTCGTCAATCCGCACGCTAAGCGGCAGGACTTTAAGGCAAGTGGCAATAGTCGGACGGTTTTTTTACTGCCCCTGTTTCACCTTCCCTCTCTCCTTCACCCTTTCTCTACCTTTATCTAGGTCTGGACAGTTTTTCGGCATCGAATACTGATTAATTAACGGTTAGTCTAAATCGGAAGTCGATCCTTTTATTATGGTGTCAAGATAGATGGATTGGTTTGGTCTATTTTATTTGGAGGTCGACGATGCTTAAGCATACAAATTAGTTCGGCTCCTTTAGTTTCCTTGGGTGATGAAAGCATATTTCTTAAAGCACATTTTCAAGTACTTAAACACTGTTTAGCTTTGATCCTATAATTTGAGAGCAATAAACGATACGTTTTTTACAGAAAGAAAGGATAAATCGAATCAAATCTATTCAAGCAATTATTTCAGATTATTACCATTAGATTGGTTACAATACTTAATTTTTTATGTTCTGTAAGTAGAATATTGAAAAATAATTAGGTAAAATTATCGAGTATCATGATACATTAAGAAAAACTAATAATTTCTTTTTGACATATAATCAATATAATGTTGTACTCAGACCATTCATAAATAAAAAAATCTTTATATTTCAGAAAAAATCTCAAGTCAGGATTTTTTCACTTGTTCTACAATTATTTATTCGTTCAACATTTATTGTTGTACTTTCTAGCAATTTTGATTTTATTTTTATTGTCCTGTTTAACGAAGCATAACTTTGCAGTTATCCTGACAATTGCATCCTCAAAAAAAGGATATTGACCCATTTATTGTGGTCTATATACCTGAATAAAGTTTTTAGTAATAAAAATATTAGTGTTTTTATATAACAAATATTTCGATGGAAATTTATAATAAGACCATCTGTTAAACATATTGTAGAAGTGAAGTGTGTATGTAGATACATTAATAATTTTTGTGAAATCGTTACTAAAAATTTAGAAAGAAAAAAAGTCTTTTTTTACCAACTAATGGAAATAGATGCGTAAAAAAATATAATTCCTTATCCTGCCACTAATTCTTGCATTTTCATCCTTAGGTGTTCCATGAGATACCAACGAGTTCGCTGCTACTGACTAACTATGACCCATTCTACTCGCCTTTGCTGTCGCGGCTGGACGCTGTGTTTTCGCGACTGGGGCACAATAGTGAGGGTTGTCGCGAGTACGCTGTGTGCGCCATGTACCGGAGCCCTGCCCGTTACGCTCCGTACTCGAACCTTGTCTCGGCCCAACTCTCACGAGAGCTCAACGAACTGCGCAAGCCGAGCTCCGACAACCCGGATGTCCTCCGCTTTTTCCGCTACATGAAGGCGGCCAAGGACGGACAGGACGGAGTCAGGTGTGAGGATGCATACGCGGACTGTGCCAGCGCCAGAGACGATCAGACTATCAGGCAAAACCAAGCCATGCTAGCCACGTACCAGGATATCGATAAGCTCGTCCACGCCAGAAAGCTGTAAAACAACCTAGCAGCTGATCGACTCCCCGATAAAGCCGTGGATCGAATACTTTTTCCGTTTTTACCTTTGAGAAGGAGGTTTTCCCCGGAGGATTATTTGAATTACTGAATAGTTTGGGGCGTCTTTGAGTTCGGATCGCTTGATTTTTAATGATTACCACTTATATATTCAAGATATAAAATTGTAAACAGATGTCGCTGGAAAATTAGTGGTATGTTGAACAGAAACAGGTAGATTGAGTACGTTTGTATCTCATTAAAGGAAAGTAATTCAACTTCCAACTTCAGCCTATGAGGAAGATGTTATTTATCGAATTATTAAGATAGAGACTACTTTACTAGTGACAAATAATTTCACAGGCTACAATAGTGACTTTCAAATATTACAAACAAGTAAGACAATAATCGAATTTTAAAAGGAAACGAAGTTTCGACTCGAACAATTTTTCTTAATTTTTCATGAATGTACTTGTGAAGAGAATATTTAATATACATTTTTTGAAATACTCACATGTTTCTATAACTTTTTTCATGAACGTATACGGTATTCAGAATGTACTACATCTGGAGAGTTTTATATGTGTCTAATTTTGATTTTATCTATTTTTTTTATTGAATTCATTTTATAATTAATATTTATATACAAATCATGTTTTATCCTTAATATTCTCTTCACAGTACAATTTGATATTAGTTAAAGAAATATATTTGTTAACCATGATTGTTACTTTCATCCTTATAATATGTTTTTATGGGTTTGGAGGATTTTTTTAATTGTGAATAAATTTCCGTTGATTTAATTTAAATTAAAAAAATATTAGTTGTAGGAAATTGGGTTAAATAAGCATTGTAGTTTCAATAATATAAAACAGAAACTATTTGCCATGATATGTTTTATGCTTTAACAACATTTTATTTTACAAATATAAATTACTAGAGATTTTTTGAAATCATTTTGTGAGAAAGTTATTTTAATCAAATTTTTGCTTATAAAGTTTAGTCATTTTACTGTCATATTGCGATAAAAATGAATATATTACTTCTGTTAAGTAATCATATTTGCGGAAAAATCAAAACTTACATCTGTTACTTATAAACATAGCACTTTTCTCTGAAAAAGTCATCTCAAGTAAAAGCTGATGCTTTTTAAATGATAAATTGACTATATTGTCGGTGAATCATTTTACAATTGTGTGTATGTGTACTGTTTCAAAAGACATTTTTTGAAACATTGATATATTTAAGATATTAATCAGTAACTAATAAGATTAAAACCCAGAGTGGTACGTTAAATCACGATTGTAATCGAAATTATGCTCTTCATTACATTTCTAAACTCGGGAAGAAATTGTTTCTTCACATATAACTATCATTTAATTATCTGTTTTACAAGGATTAAGTTTCTGAAAAACAATGATTTTCCATTTCAATCTTATATCCATATTTCTTATCCCTATATAGGATTATTGTTTATTGAAAATTATTTGTTAGTAGTTATTCAATAGTTAATAGTAATTAACTGATTGATGTCGAAAAACATGTCTTTTTCGGAAACTTAAAATGGATGCCCTTGTATCGAATCATTCTGCATTTATTTTATTTATTATACACTTATGCTTGCTTTTATTTATCAGTGTGTAATTTATTTGTGCGCATTTGAAAAGTATGAATCTTAAAATAGTATGTAAGTATTATCATATTCATGTAATTTATTAAGTGAAGTTAAGTGTAATAAATGATCCAGCGATGTGTCCTAAATGATTTTCGTTGTCGATCTAAGGTGTACAGTCAATAAAGTATCAGGAACGGGATACTTTTGATGTTAATAAAGTCGTATATGGAAGTACACGAAGAAAATTTATTTATCTACAACCATGCTACTATACACCTAAATACTTTTTATAAATTTAAATTGTTAAAATTTTTGTACAAAATATTTAAAATTTAAACTCGAAAATTCTAAAAAATAACATTATTTTCAAGCATTAAAAAAAGAAAATGCAATTATTAAGAATATGCAAAATTATATTAAACGACGATATTTGTAGAAAATAAAAAAATTCTTTTGAAGTAAAAGTCACAATAAATGACATTTAAGTTTTGCAATGTTAAATCTAGAGAAGGAAAATCCGAGTTCAATGAAACTTAATGCCTATGACGCACTAGTCGACTTTCTTAGGGGGAAACCCAGGATTGTGCGGGAAATCCAGGATTATGCGATAGGTCTTACGTTTTACTACTTTGTTTATAACTCCTTTACTTTCTTGCTATAATAACTCTAATATTCGTTATACTTTTTAAAAATAATTTGTTATTAAGCAGTTTTTTAAAATATTCCATACGAAAAATTTATATTTTGAATTCTAATAATACATAAATATTATGTAAATAGAAGAAATTAGACATAAATAAAATTCTTATAAAAATACGGATCCAAATGGTGAAAGGAAATTTCAGAGATCAAAAATTGCATTTAAATAAAAAGGATGTATACATCTATTTTTCTATTTGACCGTGAATCTTAGTTTCACGATTTTATAGTTTTTTAATTTTCTTGTTTTATTTTATTTTAAATGCATGTATTTTCTTGATGCTAATGTAAATCCTGCGTTATAAGAACATAATACTCGAAACAATTTCGAACTTTTGCTTTTTCGAATTTCCTTTCGCCATATTGGATCCGCCATCTTGAGCGTCAAAAAAGTAACAGTCGTTTCTTAATCAGGGATCGTAAAAGCCTTTATTTACAAAATATCAAAAGTATTTATCAGTTTTCAAGATTCTAATCGGCCATGTTTGGTCTTCCAATTTCAATTTTTAAGTTTTAACAGCTGATACGTAATCAGTGACTTAGAAAACCTTTATATGCTATTTTTCTTAAGCAGCTGTAAAACTTGTCACTCAATTGATTAATTTGTTAATAATTTGACAAATTACAAAATTAAAAATTGACAATACAAATTTTTCATATAGTTGATACATTTTGAACTAAAACTCGATGCAGGTATAATAAAAAATGTACCTTCTCGTCGTCATATTGAATTTTTCATTTTGGAAGTACATATTTTGAATAATAAACTCACCTATACAAAAAAGAACTTAAACTTTATAAAATGTTTTAGGCTATCGGCGTTATATTTAGTGCTTTCGTGATCGCATAGAATTTGAAAAAGAGCTATCGAAAGCACCCAGTACAGAACTTCTGTCTAATTTTTCCAATTTTTAATACCTTAGTCGTCTTACTAAATATGTGTGACGATTTTCAAAATTTCAAAAAATAATTGATTAAGCAAAATAAAAAATGACAAATACATTTTAATTACTTATGCAAGCTATATAATATAACAATGATAATTATTTTTTAGAACGACACAGTAGTTTTATTACATGTATTGTATAATGCATAATAGAAATGAGCATATAATTAAATTATGAAATCTTTAAAAATACAAATAAAAAGAAAGCGGACTATAAAAGCTTTTGCTTTCGCATAGAAGGCCTTCTTAATCCGCTTAATGCGTGAGAGTGAATTTTACATAATCGTCACTGAAGAAAGGACCACATCCGCATGTATCCCATTAGGCGGCAACGTCCGCACACACGTGTCGCAAGCTCAACCCGCGCAGTGTCCAGATCCGGATCTACGTCTGGAAGATCACTTTCACTCTCGATCTTTGTTTCGTCGAGCAATCCGCAACTCTTACCTCACAACCCACACACTCGACTGCGGTTTTCCCCGCGACCCTTTCTTCTCGCGAGGTATAAATCGCAGTGGTGCGGGGGTCTCGCGCGCAAAGCCTTCCTGACCACTTCAGGCAGCTGTACCTTTGCGAAAACTAAGAAACTTCCTCCGAAAGAGTAAGTTCTGTGACTTTTGATTTGAATCCAAATAGTATAAGATTACCGCGCATGTAAATATGTAGGCAACTCTCGAGTGAATGCTTTTTGTCATAGTGAATGCTAGTGTTTAAAAGTGCAGTGACAGTTTTCACACTATGATTAGGAGATAATACTGCGACTGAAATTTACTTAATGTATGATAAATTATATTATTGTGTTAACATCAAATTAGTAATAAATGTCAGAATTATAAATTGGTTATTGTTTTAAAATGATGTGGTTCTATAATTAATTATTTTTAATAGCACAGTTCAGATTTAGTTATACAATTATTATTTTTAGTAGAGGGATCGTGTACATTACTTCATAATTAAAGCTTAATATATGTATTTTAATATATTTTTACATATTTTGTAATAAAGTCAAATAATGATAGGCAGGTAATGAAGCCGCACACTGCTCATATTTTTTATAAGAATTATGCTAGATATTTATTAGTTTGTTTATTGATTTCCGAAGTGTACTAAAATTGCAATTTCATTGATTGATGAATATTTCTATAAATATGTTAAGTTGCACACAAATATGGCGTCAGTACGAAACTAGATCAAGCGAGTCTAAAGTAAGTTGTCGCGTGCATAACACACCATCGCCTATGATGCATACAAAAAGAAAAGTACCGGTCGACCTTTAAAATTAAAATACTCAATTTAGTGCAAGATCCACTTGAACTGGCTTGAAAAAGCCGAGGAACATAAGTTGCATGGCCGGTAAAAAGCAGGAAGATTGATAATGAACACGTCGCTTTTAGCGAGGCTCTAACGCGCTCCACCTCACAGCCCCGAGCAAATAGTCTTTAGATCGCTCAATGGAATGACCGCGGCGGGAAAAGCCCGCGGGTCGGCCGATCGGCGAGTCGGCGCGACTGAAACGCCGCGCGCGCCGGCAAGCCTCGGATTTCTCCTCGAGAACCGCCGAGCGATCTGGCGGTTAATGAGGGAGCGGGCGGGCCGGGAGGTCGCGGCCCCTCCGGGAATTGCAGGATCCCCTCGGCCCTTGAAGGCCGGGCCCCCGAATCCGGGATCGTCGTCCCCCCTCCTCAACCGCAATGAACGACCCGCCGGCGGCGGTGGCGGCGGCGAGCGGAACCTCCGGCCGGCACCGAAATAAGTAGGCTAGCGCGCGAGAGAGCGACGGTGGGAAGGGGAAGGAAGAAGAAAAAAAAAAATAAAGCCGATCGAGGGAAGTCACCGGGGAGCTCCCATTCGGCACACGCACAATTAGCTCGCGCGCCGAGCAGCACGTACACGCTCCGGCGGGGAGGGCCGGAGGAATGCGCCGGCGCGGGCGTCCGCGAGGACTGGCCGCCGGCGGGACGCGGCCCTCCCCCTCGGCGGGCTAACGGGACCGGCAGCCGGGAGCGCAGCTGACTCGGGCCGGCGCGATCCGCCCAGAGTCCGGGAAGCCCTCGCGCCACGCGCACCACCAGCCGCCCCGCACCGACGACCTCTGCGACCGCGGGGCCCGGAAATATGAGCAGACCACCTCCTGGTAAGGACTCGAGCCGCGGGAGGGGACTGGCCCACCTCGCGGGTCAAACTCGTTTTAAGTAAGCCGAAAAATGCGACGCGCGCGACACTGGCCTCCTCGCGGAATGCGCCAGCGCTCTTACCCGGCTAATCAGGTGGTGCTAATCAGCCGCACGTGCTCTCGCTTCTCTTTGCCTTCCGCGGAGCAAAAGTCGCTTTCAACCAGTTGATCCTCGGACCTTTTTTCCCCCCGGCCATTGTCTTTCTTTTTCCCTTTTTTCCCCAGGGTATTAGTTGACGTTAATTAACGACGTTTGTACAAATCGGCAGCATGTGTAAGAAAATCGGTTCGAGCGTCACAGATATAATACGCGTCCTACACTTCTGTTATTCAACTTTTATTTCAAGGTATTCGTATCTTTACTGGCAACTTCCTATTAATCTTGTTATATTCCCGTTTCTTAATCGAAATTATATTTTATGAGTTATCTTCATTAACGGTTAATTTAACAATTCATTTTCGTTAACAGGTTTTTATAATTATAATTTTTTTTTATTCTTTTACAGTGCAGCTATGAAAAAGAATTAAATACCTTTAAAAATCTTTTTAGTATACTGTGAATTTTCTTCACAGGAGTAAGGAGGCGAAGGTAGAATGAGGCCCGACCCGCTGTCGATAACGTGGGTCTTCCTGCTAGCGGTAACTTGGAGGTCAGTTATTGGAGATAAGATTACCTTCCAGGATGATGCTACCGACTCAGGTATTTATAAATTTATGATTTTTATAAAAAATTCAGCTTACGTATACACGGTACAATTTCCGTACTACCACTTTTTAATATATTTATATAAATTTACAAGATTTGTTTTAAAAACATACTTTTTTGTAGAATTTTTTTGAATGTAATCCCGTATCAACTTTAATCTAATAGTATAAAAATAAGACGAATATTTTACTGTGTTTCCGCAGGATCCACTCCAAGAAGCATTCCAGTCATGGAGGAATCAATTGCAGAAGTGCGCCACGCGTCTAATGAGACCAGACAGGGCAAAAATATCTTGGATTGGATCGGTCTCGGTATCGGACAGAACGTCGACCCATACCTGGCCAAAACAAATGAAGGCTGTTTGAGTGGAGATTTGGCCGAATGTTTCAAATCACGCGCTCTTAATTCCTTCAACGATTTCTTTGAACAGCAACAATATAATTTAAATGAAAACATAAAAGTCATACGTATGCCAAGAAGTGTAGTAAAAAGTGTAAACAGGCAGGATTATGAATACTCGAGTACACCAAGGTATAACTATTACAATATATATATTAAAAATTTATAATTTTTCTTTTCTTCTTTAAAGTAGTGATAAATTATGTAATAATATATAATGAATTAATACTACGATTTTTAATCTACAGATCAGATGATTCAGAATGGGATCAGTTAGTCAAATTTGCGATGAGGAAAGCTGAAAGGTTTATAAAGACCGCTGCTTTTGAAGTAACTGTTCCTTCCTGGTTAACAGGAGAAAATGAAGTTTATGCACCAAGATTTTTGGATGAAATTGCTGATGAAATCGATGTTCTTGAAAATAAAAAGGATACACTATTTTGTAAGTGCTTTTTTCTACATTAACTTAAAAATTGTTTTCGTTATTGGCTATTCTAAAATTCATCTATATTTTCTTAAGTTACACTTTTTATGGATTCAATAAGCTATATAAAACTATACATGTACCTTATGCAAAATTATACTTAATACAATTGTTCTAATAAGTAAATAAATTAAATAGATATGGGTGCATAAATAGAAAGACATTAAATTAATAAATAAATAGAGATTAAATAGATTAAATTGAGTTAACCATAATTTTCTAAGTAATATAAATGTCATATCATTTGTAATAAATTGATTTTAAATTAAACCTATATAATTATGAAATGTGATATACATGTTGAGTCCTGTTTAATCATATTCAAATAAAATATTTATTTTGATATTTTATATCTATAGGATATGTAACTTGTATATTGTACTATATGTAGATCATTAATATTACTACAAGTAAATATAAATCTGATATGACGGTGAATACTTTATTAATCTAGTTTAACTCAGAATTAGATTGCTAATTTTTTCAGTTGAATGGTGACTCAAAGCTGATAATTATTTAGAATATAAATTAGAGTACAGAAAAGCAACTTAATAATAAAATAGAGTATTTTTCTTTTGCAGCTAGAAATCGGTTGAAAAGACTACTAATTCCGATGTTGATAGTGTTGAAGCTTTTTAAGCTAAAACTTCTTTTATTTCTTCCATTAATTCTTGGCCTAGCCTCCTTCAAGAAGTTCCTAGGCTTTTTGGCCATCATTATTCCTGGTCTTATAGGCTTTTTCAAGCTTTGTAAGCCTATCACACAGACATATACGCCACCTATCTACTCACCAAGTGGAATTGGCTTTCCAGGAAATCATTATAAAGAAATCCATGGATTTCATTCAGGATCATGATTCATATCAACCATCTGGTTACCAAGATCAAAATCAACATGGCGATGATAATATTAATTTTGGACAAGAATTGGCGTATCAAGGTTATCGCAATTACCAACAATAAGGTCATCCAATTTTAGAATATAGTTTTTTATTCGTGCAAAATTTAGTTTAATTTATCTATTGGTATATATCTTTGATAAACTTATTTCATTGCGAATATATACAGTATAAAATAAGTCTGTTTTATAATTATATAAATTATACTGTATATAAAATCAAATAATGTATTAAATATTAATAATTAGAAAAATTAAGTTAAAACTGAATAACAATCTCGTTAAAAAAGGTTAAAATTGGCATGAATTAGAGATGAAGACTACGGTGCTATTGTGAATGTTAGTAAATTTAATTTCAATCGAAGCATCCGAACAATAAAGAAAATCAGGTAGCATAGCTGTCAACAGAAATTTGAATTAGCTAGATACTGGTACACGATGTTAAATCTGTTTCAACAGATTAGTCTTTTTTATAATGTAATAAATATTTAAGTAATTGTTTCTACATATTTGTTTTAATAAGTTGTTGTGCCTTAAATTATGTTGAAACTAATTGTAGGTATATAAATCATAGCTCTGTAAGTCTTTTAAATACATAAATGCTTCAGAAATTTATGTTAAAGTAAGGAAAAGTAATATTTCTCATATCAATACAAACAGAAAAAAGCGTGGAAAGATTTTTTCTAAACTTTTAAACAAATTCATTGCGAGATACACAGTCTACATATTTTTATTTCAATACTGCTTTGTTGTAAAATATTGTACAGTTTAAGTAACAAATAACAATTTTTGAATACTTTCTGAACAAGTGTTATTCCTAACATACATGATACAGAATGGATCTTAAGAATAGTTAGAAAATTTGTATGCATGTACCCGGTGAAAAATGAATCTAAACATATACAGGCATTTTCATGAATTGTCTTGCAAGCCAATGTAATGCTATGACTAAATTTCTGTCTGTGTATACATAATAATTGTACATAGTCATACCTGATATTTGATCTTAAATGATTAATCGTGCTCACGAATGCATTTGAGCAGTCAATAATCGAAATAACCGATATAAAATCGGTAATTAACATACAGAAATGAACAATAAAAATCATGTCCTTGCATGGTCATGATTACTAAATTCTTTTTTAATCATGCGTCATAGTAGAACTCCATAAACATTAAATCCTGTACATACATAATAGTTCCTGACCTTTCATGCTCATTCAAGATCTAATTGGTGGTCAAATTTCATACATGACGATGCATAAATATTAATGAATCATTTTTCTCAGGTATTTAGTTAGACCTGTATAATAAATCAAATTAAAAAATTATCATGAAAATATTTTTACATGATTAGTTTTTTATTATCTTGCAATGTATTAATTAATTATTATTGCCATAAAAAGATGAATATAAAACAAATTTATCTTTTTAAAATTTTATAGACATATAGAATTGATTTATTAGATTTAATTTTTAATAGTGTGTTTGTATTATAATGAATAAATTCTTGTTTATATTAAATGATATAATTAGATTTATTTCTTTAACCTATCTATCATGTGCTGAAAAACAGATTATTTATATTCTTGCGGAAAGATTATATAATACTGCCTAAAAATATCAAGATTTAGACCGTAATATGTCTTTCATTTTATATGTACTGCACTGTATGCATTATCATTTGGAGTTCTACGGACTATTTGCAATTTTCTACAAATGTGTATAGTTTAATTTCATGAACCTAAATATAGTATTAAGTTACAAAATAACATGACTTGAGACTCTAAAGAATCGAATTTATGACAGAAAAAACAGAAATTTATTTACTTAAAAAATATAATAAATAAAATAATTGTATGTAGATTAATTTATTTTATGAAATAGAAAAATATATTGAACATATAATATGAATTTGTTAAGAAATTAAATTCATCTCTTAATCATATATAATATTTAAATATTACAGTAATCTTTTATTTTAGTTACGGTTCTCTGAAAAAATTAATTTATGGATATATAGGCATTGCTATGAATCGCTCTACGGGTTAATGTAATACTATGCATAAATTTTTGCCTGTACATGCATAATAGTACATTGTCCTACCTGAAATTTAATCTTAAATGATTATACATGCGTATGAATGCACTTGATTATACTAATACCTCATACCAAATAGAAATATTTATAATAAAATTGATACTGATAGAGCAGAATAGACGATAAAAATCTCGACCATGTATGATTATGCTTGCAAAAATTTGTTTGATCACGCGCCATAGACATTCATAAACCATTTTTCGTCAGATTTTATATTTAATTTAAATTATATGCAATGCCAATTTAAAATACTATATAAAATGATTTATTTAAACCGAATAGTTCCCTTGAATTTATTCTAAAAGGTGTGCTGATGCAGTGCCTTTGCACTCAACGTACCTTTTGATTCAGTAATTTTGTTTCAAGAAAATAATAATATAAAAATTTCTTTCAAATTTATTTGTATACCGGAAACTTAATTCCAAATACCTCGAAATTGTATTCAAAATTATAAACTTTGTTAAAATTATACATTCGGGATGAACTCAATTGTAGATTTGGGGAGATCGAACGGGGCCCACTTGATTTCTCTCTTAATCGAAACAAGGTGTCGAGAACTATTCATTGCACGAGTAAAAGCGGCAGAAGCCCCTCAAGTAAAACTAGAGCTCATAAAACAGTTTGAGTATGTTAAAATAACAGCTTGAGTATGAAAAATTCAAAAATCTCGCACATATACACAGACCATGTGTCTAGTAAACCTCGATCGAAGTTTACGATCGCTTCAACATGATTGAGGTCTAAAACCACGAGAGGCAAGTAAAATGAAGAAAAAAAGGGAGCGACGAATTTACGAATTCCATTTTCATCACGCGTATGCATATATCTGCAAAAGTCAATTATAATCTTAAAGTCGGCCGAGATCAAGTTTCTTGTGTATTATGATCCAATATTTATATTTTCATTCGTGACATTTTTAAGTTAACAAAATAATTACTTTTGAATTATAAAAATCGAGCACGAAAAAGAATTGAACATGCAAAAAAATGTTTTATTATATTTTAAAGTAAATAAATTTACTCTTATTCGAGAAATTCAGTTGTACTTTATTGTACTTTTTCAGATAATATTCATCCTAAACTTTTCTATGGTGAGTAAAACAATATTGGATTCCAAAAACTCAAAGAGTAAACCTAAAAATAATTAGGAAAATATAGCTGTTATCGATTTTTATTTGTTATATTAAATATGCAATCACGATTGTGTGGGCGACAGTAGTGTACTTTTTGGCCTTAATGAGTTAAATAAAATTGTAGGAATTAAAATTTTTTGTTTGCTTCATTATATTTATGGATTTAAGCTAAATTTTCTAGTTAATATTTTCTAATATAATAGACCTGCAACTGAAATAATAATATTATCTGCACCACAGCTTATAAAACACGACTTGATACATGATAAATTTTAAAACGTGTCATAATGAAGTACTTCAATTCATTATATATTATTTTTAGTTTACTAACAAACTTCTGGTTAAAAATTCGTAAGCGCCTTTTTATTTTATATCTCATTAATTAGATTACAATTACATAATTAGTAAAATTAAATAGAAAAATATCTAAAAATAATAATTTCATATTATTTTTATTTGAAATTTATTTAATTTATATCACTATATTTAGTAATATGTAAAGATTTCTCTCTCTACCTTAATAGAATTTGATATTTTAATCAATTTAATTAGGATCCGCGGAGGGAATAGTCGGAGGACATTTGGCTAAACGTGAACAATTTAAGTATTTTGCAACTGTTCTTACTGACAGTAAAGTCATATGTGGTGGCGGTATTATTAGTGAACAACATGTACTTACAGCAGCCCACTGTATTATTGACAATAAAAATCAGTTTATAAATGAAGAGTTTAAAGTTGTTTGTGGACTTCTCAATTTAAAGGAAAGAAACAATAATTATGTTTTAGAGAATGTAGAATCAATTTACATACCTAAAGAGTTTGAACGCATGGACTTAGAAAATAGAATTAGCAAAATTCGTGATACCGGAGATATTGCTGTATTGAAGGTAATACTTAAGCTTTAAAAGTATGTTAAATATAAATTAAGTGAATAAAAACAGTTTTATGTCAATACAGATAACGGAATTAAATTATTGCATTTCAGTTAAGGAATGGATTGATGTTAAAGAAGAATTTATTCCTCGGTACATTAAAATTACCTGAATTGTCAAATAAACAAGTATTGTGTGAAAAACAAAAAGCATTCGTGGCTGGATTTGGAGCTGATAAAGTTATCATTAATAATGGAAAAAAAGTAAATGATATTTGGACTGATCACAATTTGCGATTCCTTCAAACTACTGTGATATCTAATGAAAAGTGTTCAGCAATGTATAAGGTTCCTATGACTGATAAACACATTTGTTCTCAAGCAGTTAGAAGTTATTCATCAACACCGGCAGGAGTTTGCATAGTAAGTTTCTGTGCATGAAATATTAGTGGTTTTTAGCTTACTTATTAATTAATGAAGTCTTAAAAAATTAATAAATATTAATCTACAAGATGCTTAAAATTAGAATGCTTAAAATGCTTATTATGTAGATACATATTTACTAGTCATAAATAAATCAAATGTTTGTTTAAACTTCCAGAACAGAGTTTAGCAAGTCATTATCACTTTACAAGTTTGATTTTAAAAAATATTATTTGATTTCTAATGATTTATGATTAAATTAAAATAAGAGTCTGAGTCGCCATAGAATGCTTGATATTCAACAAATTAAAATAGTGAAAAGTATATTTTGTTCGCGCAATATCTGAAATAACTTAAATATAATTATTTAATTGCATCCAAAATCCAATATATATTATAATTTAAATGTTTATTTGTTAAATTAATTTAGAAATGTGCTTTTAGGGAGATAGCGGTAGTCCGCTTGTTTTAGAGAATCAAACTGTGCTAGGAATATTAAGCAGTGGTGTCGAAACTTGTGATGAACGGCATTATGGTGGAATTTACACAGAAATTAATTCTTTTATACCCTTCATAAATCAAGTTATTAACGACGAAAAAACTCCAGATATGCGTATTGCTGTTTATAAACAAGACAAAAGTGCATTTGGACTATTAAAAAAAAAAATGAAATTAGTAGAAGTTTATGAATTTGTATAGTAAACATAAAAGTAACATAGTAATAGGATTCTATATTGTACATAATTTATATCGAATAAAATAAACGTGATTATTTTCAAATTGCATAGAAAAAAATAATTTCTGTAGTTTTAGAAGATATTGAATGTTAAATCATTTACATCATAGAATATGTATAATAATAACAAAATATCTCAATCTTTCAACTGCTGAAACTACAGATTACGAGAAGCATCAGTCATTTTTCTAAAAAGTATCAGTAAAAGTGAATAGTTAGCAAATTTTTAATTGATTGTCAAAATGATTCGTACGGACTTCGTAAGGAAAAACAGGAGGAATCTTTTTGCATATGTATATAATTGTCATTTTTTCTCGCTAGGCAATAATTCACATAAATTCAAGTATAAATATTTGTACCATGATCATACATGACGTGATATCGTAAATAATAATATGTATCTATATCTATATCTTAACTATAGCATCTAGAATGATGCACAGGAGTAGGATGTACATAGGCAGAATAGCGGCGCTCGATTTTGAACGTCGCATTGGAAGACGAAAGCTTATTGTCAAGGTTCTATATATCGTTTCATGTTATTTAATTATTTCTGAATTTAATTATTTTCTAAAAAAGTATTAAATGTTAATTTTTTAAATAAAACCCTAATATACTTAATAACCTTTTTTAATATAATTTTTATATTCGTATTTAAAAAATACTTTGAAAATTTTGTATTGCTTTTACCTTTATTGTTCACGTGTATAATTATCATTCACAATTATTCGTAAATTAGTATAGTTATTTAATGAATTTTTCATAATGAATAAATTAATGTTAAGTATTAAATTAGTATAAAATATATAGTTCAATTCCGTGTATATTATAAATTTCTAATTAATTATAGATAAGTCCTTGTCACATTATATATAACGAAGGAAATCCAACTGAAATAACAGTACTATCTATCGTATGCTTTTTAAAATCGCATTATAGCTATGTATTCATGAAATAAATATATAATGTTATGTAAATGAAAGAGACCACACAACGGTATATTATTAAATTTGCAAAAGATCTCCTTGTAGATTGCTTAAAACTATTTCATGTAGTGGCAGTAATATATCTATACAGGCAGTATATCAGTTTCTATTAAGTGCTATTAAAATAATTAAAATTATAGTTTGAAATCATTTTATTATGATATATTTTCTTCGAGTAGCTTTTAGTTTTCTACTAACTGTATGGTTTGAGCTTGGTGAGTAATGAGAATTCATAGTCATTTTAAAAGAAATCACAAGAGATTTTTTTACAATTTTTACTTACATCTTTTAGAATTATCTGTTTACTAAATGTGAGAGTATTCTTCTTATCTCCTTTTATGCTAAACTTAAATTTTTAAGTAAAAAAGTTAGTTTCTATTCTTAAGAAATTTTTTGTAGTATAATAATTACGTATTCCAGTTCATTTTGTTTTACATATAAACACTAATCATATATTGTAACATAGAAACAAGTTATATTTAAATCTTAGAAATTTAATATTTTAAGAATTTGTTGAAGCCATCGTTGGAGGACAATATGCTAGAATCAATCAATTTAAATACCAACTGTCTCTGCAATATAATGGTAAGCATAAATGTGGTGCTGCTATTATCGACGAGAAGTATGCTCTTACAGCCGCACATTGTGTTTTAAATGAAAACGATAAGTTTAATTCCGAGTATCAATACATGGTTCGCGGAGGCGTTGTTGACTTTGAAGATGAGTATCCCATTGGTATTGAGGTTCCCGTGCAAACAATATACGTACCGAAGGAGTATAAATCTAGTAGCGTTAAAAAGAACATTGTTAAGTCTCGTAGCATGGGGGATATTGCTGTCCTGAAGGTAAATTAAATTACTAAAATAATATTTATTACAAATTATAGTAATTCAAACCTTTATTCAATTAAATATGCGCTTATTTTATATCTAGTTGGAACAAGGATTGCTTCTTAATAACAATCAAGTGTTGAGTAAATTGAATTTGCCTATGGTAGATAACTATGAAATGCAAAAATCAATCATAGCTGGCTATGGAGTTGACAAAGTTATTATACATGAAGGCAGAAATGGTCGTAAAATTGAAGAAATATGGGAGGCTGGACGACCTAAGTTGAAATTTATTCAAACCACGGTCTTAACTTATGAAGAATGTAGACAAAAATATCAAAACGTTCTTCTTGACTCGCATTTTTGCGCTCAATCGGAAAACAATGATTTCCTGCCTGCAGGTGTTTGTGCAGTAAGTATATATACAGAAATAACTATTAGATAGATATATACGATACTACAGAATGTTTGATGTTCTTAATAGGGAGATAGCGGAAGCCCACTTGTGCTACATGGTGATGTAGTAATTGGAATACTAGTGAGTGGTTCTGCTCGGTGTGACGAGAGAAGAAAACCAGCAATTTATACATGCGTTTATTCTTTTCTATCATTTATTCAGAAAGCAATAAGTGGTAAAGAATTGGACGATATTCGAGTAGCTACTTATAAAAAGAAAAAAGTACTTTTAGGTTTGTTAGGTAAAAAGATCGAGTTAACTGAAATCAGATCTACATTAATAGACTAGTTTAAATTACATACTATTTTTTGTAATGGAAATCGAAATGAAACTATGTAGAATCTAACATTCAGGTACGCGAATACTACATTATTTAAAAAAAAAACATCGGAAATTTTATATTGAACCTACAGAGTTATTATTACTACTATTCTTCAAAACAATTGTGAAAATTTAGATAACAATCATATTCCTTAATTAAATTGATCTCAGAACTTAAGATGAAACATGTATATTATACACGTCCGTAGTATAATTATACATGTATTGTTAAATTCGTTTAACAAATTTATTGCGTCTAAATAACGGAGAATTCCGTTGTAAAATAAATGCCTGTGGTTAGTCATTATTGTGTTACTTAACAAACTACAAACAAAACTTATAGATATGCTCATACAGTAAACAAATTTTTATAAAAACACTGCATCTAAATTCGATTTATATTCTGTTCAATTTAGAAATTTTTTTCGTTATAATGAAATAACACTGTACTATACCTGTGGAGTAGAGCATAGATTATAGAGATGTTGTCATTACCTTTACTTATGAAATCAGGTACATGAGTTTGCTATGTATCTAACAGTCCTTTTCTAGTTTGATTACGAAGAATAAAATATAAATACTGACACTTATTTTTTAAGACTTGATTTGATTAATTGTGATCATGAAGATTTTGTCTTAACTGAGACAGCGAGTTAGATTCCAGTCTATATTTTCACATTTTAATAAATCGAGTTTCCTTTCAATAACTACCTAATTATCTTTTTCAATCTTGTTATTACATATTATTGTCCTTGTCTCGTTTAGCAAGCAAGGATAGGTACTTTCCCTTAATCACGAATAATTCATCTGGATGTCCATCCATAAATAATGAATAATAAGACAATTTGAATAAAGTAACTAAAAAATGTTTTAAAGTATATAATAACAATTTACTATGTTTCTTTCAGATTTTGAAAACACAGATCAATGTTACTCACGCGTCATATAGTATATCTAAATACTCGACTTGACTTAGATAGCCTATATAGAACCAACTGATAATACAAAATGAATTGATAATATCTAATTATGATTTAGATAGTACAAAATATAGGATAATGAAATACTAAAAATCATTATGAATTTGTTATTACATCAATCGTTTTTATTATATAGTGTCAATATATGAAGTTACTATAGGTTTACTGAATATTAACATTTAGTAAGTATATATAGATCAACGAGCATTAATGTTTTTAGTCAAATTGTAGTTAGTGAAACATTTGGTTTTTATAAATTTATTAACGATAGTTCACGATTAAATTATTTTACTTAGATTTTTTTTGTAAAATAATTGCAAACTTGAAACGTTAATTATATAAGTCAGTAGTTTTTTGTAGAAATTGAATCCATACATATTATCATCTAATAAAAGCAAACGAAAAATGAAAGATAAACTCATCCACTCTTAGCTTATGGATGACTAAATAAGGTAAAATTTAAATTTTCATTGTAAAATTTTGAATTTAATTTTATAAATTTTAATTATTAAGATGTTCAACAGGATATACTTATATTTATTATTTAAATATAATTAAATAAATTGATTCAACAATAGCAGATAGTTAATTTACTTTAAAATATTCGGCTTATTAGTGAAGGTGCCGTAAAGTATCTGTTCAACAGAAATAACTAATTTATCTTCATTAGTATACAAATTTTATTCCCACATTATTGAGTATCTATAAACTAAAACAGTACTATAAAATTAAAATGGAGTATTTCAACCTATTGTTCATTTACTTAAAATTTTTAATTTTTAGCTTCAAATTCGGTAAGAATTAAGATTTAATTATATTCGAAAGTATTTATGAGTTTTATTTAAAATTTTGTTACTTGCAACAATTTTATAAGGTATTATTGAAGCGATAATTGGTGGACAATATGCTCAGAATAACCAATTCAAGTCTCAGACAGCCCTTTTACAGTACAATACATTTCTCTGCGGTGCTTCGATTATTAGCGAGCAACACGTGCTAACAGCAGCCCACTGTGTTGTTTATGGAAATAATGAATTTAAAGAGATCGATTCATTAAAGATAATTGGTGGGGTGATCGATGTATTTGAGTCAAGCCCTAATAGAGTTGAAGTTGATATTCAAGTAATATATGTACCATCAGAATACAAACACTCCGATAGAACGATTGATTATCGTTCTAAGGGAGATATTGCTGTTTTAAAGGTAAAGAATTTTCATTAATATTATGTTTCTTTTAATTTACAGAAACATTAATAAATAAACTAGGTATGTTATTATAAAAAATGAAAAAATGAATTTAAAATTAAGCTTAATTATAGGTTTCATAATATATTACTAATACTTTTTGTATTTTTAAATATTATAATTAGATTTTTCATCAATTTTTTCTAATAGAATCTAGGTTGACATGATTATTTTAATCTAATTCAATGTAACAGATTGTAACAAAAAGCACGAAACAAGAGTAACTCTATTTCAAAATCAAATACATACCTACGCGTAACATTTTATTATAATATATAATAATATATAATATTATTATTATTTATGTACTTATTTTTCTTTTTAATTTTATTATCAAATTAATTCGAGCTTTAAAATAATGTTTCAATGGCTTTAGACTCAAATTCAAAGTAATCAATTAAGATTTCTTATACTGCTTTTGTCGAAACTATTTTTTCGATGCAAATAATTTTATTTAAATATCCATAAGTATCGTTAAATTTATTACACTTTGTACAATATCTTTTATATAATATTTATTTACTCATACGTAAGAAATTTAATAAATGAAAATTAAATATTTTTTTGTATTAAGCATTTACTCATTACAGTAAACAAAAACAATCTACAGTGTGCAACAAAAACAATAAGCAATTTTACAATATCAACTAATAAACAATACAATACAATACAATCGTTATCTTACAATCTTCAATGTTTATTTATTTTTAATATTTTTTAACGTTTAGTTATAATTTCTATTACACAGGAATAAGGTATATCGATTATATAATGAGTTCTGAACGATGATGGATTAAATGTGTTAAAAGATTTTTAAATAAATTCTTTTTGTACATTAAAGTAAAGAAATATTTTAACTAGATCTTTATTTTATGGTTATTGTAATTGATTATTTTATTATTAATAATTTATTTTGAATAGTTAATGAAAATCTTGAATCTGAATGGAAACCCTTCTTTAGGTAAATTAAATTTACCTCTAATATCTGAGATTAATAATAATTACGAGACGGAGAATCCCATTGTAATTGGATTTGGAGCTGACATTGTCGACAAGTTCTCTATAGGAAATAAGTTTACTATAAATTATGGCTGGACAAACAGTTGCTTTAAGTTGAAATTTGCCAGAATGTCTGTTATTACAAACAAAAGATGTTCAATGATGTTTGCAAATCCTGTTACCGATAAACATATTTGCAGTAAGATGGATCAACCTAATATATTTAAAGCTGGTGGCGTTTGTAAGGTAAACTTCTGAATAAAACAGTTTCATTTAAAAAAGATTACATGCAAAATCAAGGACATATTTATTTTGATAAATGAATATTTTTCATTAAAATTAACCGTGTAATCTGTTTTAAAATAAAAATGACATGGTTTTAGACTAAAGTAATTCAAATTAAAGATAAATTCTTAGGAGTTTTTGGGTCTCATCTATATTTGTAAATACTTTTAAAATTTTTGTTAAATGTCTATATTGAGACATCTCATAATATACATTATATTTCGATCAAATTCAATGTTAAACTGAATAATATTTTAGGAGTGATATTTTTTCATCAAAAGAAGTTTTTTGTTATGTAATGAAGACAAGTGTCACGTACACGTCTTCGACGTCATACGCGGCTTTGCTTCAATGGCTCGAATATCCGTTGATTGGGAAGTACTTACGGCCTCTGTGAACGCGGCAGGTGCCATTCGAGGTATCAGCGGCTCGAATAGCCATCGATGGGAAAAATCGCGGCATCTGGGGACGTGTCGAGTACACATCGGTGATTAGGCCTGCACCGAAGTCATAGGGAATCCGCAGTTGGGAATATGCGGGTGGGGAAAGACTCGAGTCGTGACGGAATAATAGGGAGGTTACGTGTCAGAGAGGGTATAATCAGCGAGGAACCAGACGTTAGAATAGTTGGAAGTCTATTCTCTCCGACGAGCTTATAGTTATCGATATATCATTAATAAATATTAATCGTAAGCACCGTGAGACATTTATTTTGTGGATCTCCTTCTTTGTCGAGCATTCAACTCCCACCCCCTCCCACGTGAGACAAATTAAAAATGCATTCTAAAATGAAGATAAAAAAAGAAGGTTATGTATATTTTTGTGTATCAGTATGACGTAGGTAAAAATATGGAGCTATTAATTAAAAATGTTTAGTTACTATTGCGTCTGATATTAAGCCCAGATATTGGACCAAATAGTTATTATCTCTTTAAACATATATGCTTGTTTAATTATTAAAATAAAACCAAAACTACTCAGAATTTTTAACTTTATTTTAGATCTAAATAAATTATTTATATAAGTTTTAAAAGTTATGTATTGCATTACAAAATGTATTGAATATTCTTTAAATAATAACTTCTTTACAGGGTGATAGTGGTAGTCCACTTATTTTAAATGAGGATACCATCATCGGAGTGTTAAGCAGTGGTGTACCGCAATGTGATGAGACCTTTAGAGCTGGAATCTATACAAGAGTTACCTCATATTTGATGTTTATACACCAAGCAAAACAACATTTACTATCATTTAATATGCGTGCTACTGGAAGACAAATGGTTTAGAAACCTTTACTGTATATTGTTTACTGTTAAAGAAAATACGAAAATCAAAAAAGACTTTTCAAAAAATTATATTATTCATAATGTTATAATAATTAAGTATTATGATACAATTCAACATTATTCTTGAATAATATGGATAAAAATAACATTACTGATAAAATAAAATCTTATACAATTTAGAAAGTTTAGCCTATGTTAAACATCTTTTCCGTATGTAAAAATATCCCATTAAACCAATTGAAGTCATCAAAGTATAACAATGATATATTATGTGATATATTTATCTGAGCGCTTATCCCACTAAGCACATGCTATGTAGATACGAATTAAGAGAGCATTTTAATTAGTTACTGAAAATAAACAATAATTAATGTAAAAATAGTGATTTTAAAAATAAAAATATTAATCAATCAATTAATAAACAATGAATTAATAGAACAATAATTGAAATAATAATTTTTTTTAATAAGTATTTAGGAAGCTACTTTTTACAGTCTACTACATTTTAAAGCCCACCTGATAAAATTTTTAAAATATTTTCTAAAAATGTACTGTTCTACAGCAGTCTCTAAAAATTAACATAGTCTATCATAATCTTTAGTCTTTAAACCAAACATCCATGTTTACCCATTCTTTTTCTTAATTACACTATTACTTTTTTAAAATGTACGTGTTTACTAAAGTACGAGAAAATTCTCGGAAGTTTGTGAGACTGACGCTAGTGGAAACTCAATTATAATTTTCATAGTCTATATCTATCATTGTCTATCTAAGCCTTAAGTCGATACCAATAAACAATATATCCAAAGAAATAATTGAAAATCGATATTAAATGTTAAAATATCACATAACTAATATGTACATCTCTTCAAACATCTAAAACTTATTTAATTAACAGTAAGAACCTACAAATGGATTTAGAGTATAAATTCTACCGTCGAACTTACCTAACTAAAAATAATTAAAATTTTTATTAAGGAAATCATTTTCATAATAAAGAAATTGCTAATAATAAATTCCGATTAACTTCTTTTTATCGATTCTAATTTCTTTATGTGATTAGTTTTAATTGCATTTGTTTGAAACGAAAACTATTTTTTAAAGTATTTCAAGTAATTAAAGTGTATTGATAGTAATTTGACTAACGATATCACACCATTATCCTCGATATGGAAATATGATTATTGATTCTTATACATTATTCACTATTATAAGACTAAATAGCTGTATCCAACTGAAAAAACAAAATTATCGTTTATAATTATTATATGTATCCGATATTCTTCAGTATAAAGTATACTGCAACCAAAAAAAGTCTTTAAAAATACAAAATGAATTTTTTGTTATGGAATTTTTTTATAATACTTCGTATTTTTATATTTAAAATTGGTAAGGATCTCTTTTTTTGTGTCATAAAATTTTAAATTATAGAAAATATTTCAAAGTAAAAGAAATTAACAATTAAAATAAAATATTTTTACATAAATTTAAGAAACCGCAGAAGCAATCATAGGAGGTGACGATGCTCGTATCGGTCAATTTAAGTATCAAGTTGCACTTATGGCTGACAATGAATTCAACTGTGGTGCTGGTATCATTAATAAGCATTATGTAATCACAGCTGCACACTGTGTTATAAATGAACAAAATAAGTTTATAAATGCTATATTCAAAATCATCGCAGGAGTTATTAACTTGGCCGATACAGTTAATAGTAGAGTTGAAATAGATGTAGAAGCTATATATGTTCCTAAAGAGTTCAAACAAACTGATTTAAAAAGTGATAGTGGCAGCCGGGATACTGGAGATATTGCTATAATAAAGGTAAATTTTTGAAAAAATAATGCCAGTGGACATAATTATATATAAAAAGAAACCGTATGCATAGTCTTCAAATAGTTATGTTCACGTAGCTATTTAGTTATTGAAATAACTACTAAAGTCAAATGTGATTAAACTTCATACTCTGATACGCAACACTTGATTTGCTGTTAATCCATTAATCTTACTTACAATAATTTATAATTAAATATATAGTTTTTATGTCATTTAAATTTTTAACTTTTAAAAATTATTCTTTTCTTCATTTTCTTTTGTAAATTTTCTTTAGTTGAAATCACCTTTAGTATTAGTGAGTGAAGATCCTAACTCCATGCTAAGTGAACTAAAGTTACCTTCAAAAGCCGATGCTCACGGGGTATATTTAAATCAGAAGCCGATTATAGCTGGTTTTGGAGCTAATTCTGTCATCGAATTTGAAGATGAACATGGTCATGGCTTTAAAGATACTTGGTTGGAGGGATTTAAATTAAAATTTGCCCAATCAACTGTCATTTCAAATAACAAATGTTCGTTAATGTACGACTATCCTGTTCACGATAAACATATTTGTGCTCAAATAATACCAAAGAATTTAAATCCATCTGGAGTAAGCACTGTAAGTCTATTTAATAATTATATTAAAAATTCGAAACTGACTTTAAAGAATCTGTTACATAGTTTAATGTTTAAGTTTAATTATTTAAATTTTTATATATAATCATAAGATATTATTTTATATAGTACCTTAATATACATTTTTATTTATTGTTAAAAAGATTAATTAAAGAATGATTTCATTATTTAACTGTACATCATCAGGGTGACAGCGGTAGTCCACTTGTGTTAAACGGCAACATGGTTATTGGAATCCTAGGAAGTAGTATGGATATTTCAGATGAGAGACATTATGCTGCAATATATACTAACGTTGCATCATTTCTACCATTTATTCACAAATCTATGAATGGTGAAAAATCACCTGATGCACGTCTTGCTGTCTATTCAAAAAAAAGAAAATCTGCTCGTTTTGCAAGAGATATGAATTTAATAGAAATTTGACCATTCGAAACATAGATGATACTAATACATGCTTTTGATTTTAGATGAATTGTATATTACATAAATCAATAATGTTTTTGGCATCTTTTGGCAAGTTTATTATTTTTAATAAATATTAGTATTAATGCTATTATTAGATATTGAATGAAATTAGTAACATATTTAAAAAATTTAAATCATACTTATTTAATATTTACCTTACTGCACATAATAATATTATGTAGTATATTTACTTAAATCTAATATAACTAGTATGTATTGTATAAAATAATATAAAAAAAATCAATATTTAGTAAATTTATTTTAATGTATTATTTTAATAAATTATTAATTTTTTATACAAAATTAAGGTGTAATTATTTTATATTTATTAATTATATTATAAATTATAAAATATGTAAATTTAAGAGGGTTTATATATTTAATTACAAACAAGCACACATTTTTACATTAAAAAATATTAGAAGTATTATAAAATTAAAAATTTAATTTATTTTATTTGATATGTTTTTAGAAATATTGATATAATATGAAATGGTATAAGCATATGTTGAATTTTTACTAACAAAACCAAATATTTCGAATTAATGGATAATGAGATAATTATGAAAATATGTTATACTTTTTCAAAGTATTGGAAAGTCTTGAAAAAGAGCTTATTCAAGTCATCTAATATAATACAAAACATACAAATTAGAATATTAAAAATTATTTACATAAATCATTTTCTTTGAAATATATATTCTTTTAATTTAAATCTATTGATTTACCCCAGCATCAGTTACATATAATTGCAAAAGTTTAAGAGAAATACTTAACAAAGTGCTCTAAGACTGGAAATAAGAATATCATTTTACTCCAATTTTGAACAATATTTTAATATAAATATCTATGTGTGTAAAGGAAGTAATATATACATTCTCCCTATTGTAAATATTAAAGAAATGATGATTATTTATATTGTTTCTTTTGAGAAAACAACTTTTGGTAAAGTCAAGGCGGATACGTTATATTTCCTTAATAATTACTAAGAATAATAAATTTTTATGTAATAATGGTATGTTCAGCTTTATGAAAAAAATATTAATCATATACTTTATTCTTTATAATTTATTCTCTTTAAATTTGAATATAAAAATGTCTTATTATCGATAATTGCTAATTACAATTTACAGATGATTTTTAAAAAATAATCTTGTATCATATACACATAAGAAATACAAGTTCCAACTGAAATAATAACATTATCTGCGACGTTAATTCCGTATATACTTTGCTTACATACTTTTTATTTTATAACTTTAATATCAAAAAAGTATTTTAATCTTTTGAATAATTAAAAAATGAAACGTTTTCATCGTGTAATTGCTCTTAATCTCATTATTATTTATTGGCTAAAAATTGGTAAATTTATTTTTATTTTTATCTTGAAAACTATTTTAATTAAATTAAGTACTTTTATAATTCGTGAATAAATTATTTTAATATTAAACAAGCGTTTAATTATTTAATAAGGACCCATTGAAGGAATTGTTGGTGGGCAAAGGGCTACTGTCAATCAATTCAAATATCAGCTTTCTTTACGTTCCAATGGATATCATACTTGTGGAGCTGCTATTATTGGCGAACAACATGCACTTACAGCAGCGCATTGCGTGATGAATGAAAAAGATGAGTTTGAGATAAATAATCAGTTTTCAGTCATTGGTGGAGCTATTGACTTTGTTATTAATTATCCGAGTAAAATTGAAGTTGGCGTAGAAGCTATTTATGTGCCCAGGGAGTTTAAATGTAGCAGTACACAAAACAATGTTCTTAACTATCGCAGTACAGGGGATATTGCTGTATTAAAGGTAAAACAATAAAGTTTATTAAGCATAGTGAATAAATTTAAGAGAATTTGTTGCGTAGTTGATGACAGAATTAAAGCTGAATCAGCGCCCTTGGTTAAGAAAATTGGAATTACCAACATTAAATGATATTAACAAGAACTTTGAACACGAAAAAGCAGTTATAGCTGGATTTGGTAAGGATATTGTTATTGTACATAGAGATAATATTCACGGTCGTCGTATAGAGGAACAATGGTCAAATGGACGTATTAAATTACAATTTACTGAATCGATTGTTCTCTCTAACAGAAGATGTAATTTTATGTACCACAATCCATTGCAAGATTCGCATCTTTGTTCACAAGCAGTTCAAATTGATGATGAAAATCCGACAGGTGTTTGTTCTGTAAGATCTTTTTTCTATTCAGCAAAAACATTTATAATATAAATCTAGCATCTTAAAAATAATCTGTTTATATCTTTTAATGTTTTGACACTTACTAACATTTCCTTTGCTCATTTACAGGGTGATAGCGGTAGTCCACTCGTTGTAAATAAAAATACAGTGATTGGATTATTAGTTAGTGGTTCAGATGACTGTAATGAAAAATATGAAGCAGCTATTTACACAAAGATTCAGAGTTTCATTTCGTTTATTCAAAAAGCTTTACATGATGAACAATCTCCTGATATACGTGTTGCTGCTTATCGAAAGAAGAAAACACTTTTAGGATGCTTTCGTGGAGATTTTGAATTTGCGGAGATTACATCATCTACACAAATAGGTGAATCATTACATAAAGTTGAATCGTCTAAAAGTTATGAGTGAAATATACACAAAAAATTGACGATTTTCAGTTAAAATCAAAATAATTAAAAGATTCAATCGAGGATTCGAAGAATATCTTATACAGGGCTAACAATTGAGAGCTAAGTACTAAATAATATTGCTATAGTATAGTAACATTTACTGGTTTTTGAGATACTTCTAGAAGCTATATTACAATATGATTTTGAACTCCTTTAGACATTTTTTTTTGATTTGATGGTGAAAAAATGTCGTGATTCTCTTTAACATCAAGAACAGAAACATTTTATATACAATTATGAAAAATATGAATGTAGGGATTTGAATACTATAATACATGAGCAATTAACGTGGATGCTTGTATAATCAAAACATAAAATTATATTTTGAAGAATTATATTTTGACCTTAAATTTAAGTAATTTTTTTTACATCAACAGCGTTGTAATTGTATATTAATATTTTTACCTATTGTATATTATTATTAATATTTGTGATAAAAATTCATGTAAAAATAATATGCATAACTTATGGAGCAGCATAATGAGTAAAACTTTTATATTTGGCCGAAACATCGCGATCTCGGGAATGACAAGTGTCGTTTCATAGATGAATATGAATCAAAGTATATTAATTTCAAAAGAAACTTCTATGTATAATTTATACAATTTTTTTAAAGTTTAGAATGTTAGAAATAAGTTATAGATTATTCTGATATTAGATAATATTTAACATTAACATAAAGATGTTTTAAAAACTTTTTTTACCTCGCCAATAGATAATGTGATAAAAGAATATAAGCTGAAACATAAATGTTTAAATAATATCGATCGTACATGTAAGATAATTTTATATAAGCAGGTTAAATTTTCGAATTGTACTCTAAAATTAATCGGATTACTCATTTGTCTATTAAGTTATATAATTTAGAGATAAGCTTTCAGAAATTATAATTTTTTTCGAACAATGTATCGAATTGTGTTTTTCGTATTGCTTAAAATTCATAATAAATCTAATTAATGTGTTATTTAATTTTTTAAAATAAATATTAATCATAATAAAATGCAATGAACTACATTAAAAGCAATAAATTTCTAACAAAATAACGTATATTTTGTAATTGGTAGTTCATTTGGTAGAGTTTTTTATATTCTGATATGCCAGTACAGTTTCGGATTTGATTGCCATTCGTAGCTAATTCATAGATGAACCTCTAAATTTTCTCATATTTCTTATTCTACATATTTATCTTTAATAAAATAAACTACAAAGCACCTCGTGACTAACTTCTATATATACATGCATTATAGAAAAACCTTTGAATTGAACGAAAACCCTTTTACAGGAGCTTGAGCACTGTTGGCATTACTGTATGGCATTTCTCGCAATAGATACACTTTTTTCACCATTCGGCACGACTAAAACATTTCACTCGATCGTTGGGCGCTCCCCTAATCATAGACGTCGGGCACCTTATCAGGCTATTCCCTGGATCTCTTTTCCTTTCCCTACGAGGGGCCGGGTCCACTTTCTCGCCGACGCATTCGCTAGACAGCATTTGCCCTGGATATGGCGCGGCGCGCATTTTCCATCCTCCTCTTTCTCCCGCTCTGGATTAATATCGCACGCGCGCGGAGGCGGAATGGCTTTTCGCCGCGTATCGGGGTCACGCGCGCGCCCGCGGGAGATAAACAAATCGGTGCGCACCATTGTTTTCTTCCCGCGGGCATCGGAATTATCGGCCTCGCGCGGAACGAATGCGCTTTCCGCGCCCGGCGCCTTTTTTACGGACGAGATCGCGCGCTACCGAAATCAAAAGTACCGCCGTTTTTCTAAGTGGATCAGTCATCCGATAGCCCTCGTTGTACCTCGTGCAGAACTTCCATTTTCGTTCTGTACCGCTTCTTCCTATTTCCCTTGCCACGGTGGCGACCCGCCATGGCTAAAAAAAAAACTCGTGCGGGGAATCGATTTTGGGTCGAAAGTGGATCGATTTAGTTTCTTCTCGGATTTTTTTTCCATTTCAGTGGCGCGGATAGGACTATTTTGGTCCGACATTTTAATGCAATGAAATTTATTGAAAATCATTAGCGCAACAATATATGCATATGCCTATATACGACGCGCGTGCATATGCGTGTCTATGCATATGTAGAACGTTATTTCCAATTTCCACTTATTTAATAACAACCGTTCTAATTTACATTTGAAAATCGAATTAGATTGATATACTACTTTTAAATTGATTTAATGAAAATTGCAGATTTTTTACATTACAAGTGTTATTATAAATTAATGTTTTCCGCCGAGTGAAAGCTATTGGACGCAAATTTTGTTTTTGTTCCTATAAACTATACGAGAAAGTGTTAATAGTTTCACATGTATTCTTAGACGTAAATTATTAGCTTAGGTACTAGCTTATTTATTAACTTATGACGAAGCTCATAAAATAATTACATTCATCATGAGCATTTCATTATTAAAAATTGACTTTTACTTTTTCGTATTTAAATTTAACTGTTTGTCTATTTTAGGTCATAGGTAATAGGTTTTGGCAAAAATTAAAAAATAAAGGAGAAATGCTGTGTGCCTACATGCAGCATTTCCTTTTTGCTACTTTAATTTTGTCATTAAGTAATACGAGTAATTATGCTATCGGGTCGCACTTTATTACTTGTCCAATTAAAGAGAAAACAGTCTTAGAAATTGGATAGGGTCATAAAATTAGAAAAAATATATTTGATCTGGATTGCTATTAAAATTGCTTATTATATGGTATTAAAAAACGACTATTCGATTTCAATAACCTCATTTTATTGTCTTTTGATACAATATGTTCTTTTAAAAAGGAAAAAGTTGTAGAAATCTATTGTCTCAGATACGTTCATATTCATACGTTTCATCTCGTAAATGATTTAAAAAATGATATGACTAAAAATAGAATTATAATACGTAGTTCTTAATGACGTTAAAATTGTTTTTTTAAATAAAATGTACTAATTACATTTTTAAATAGAAAATCGTTTTTAGAATTAAAAAATAAATATCCGATGAATTATTTACAAAAAAAATTTAGTTTTTGGTTAGCTAAAATTAACAATTTTATTTTTACAGTACATGGTGCTACAAACAATATATTTTATTAAGCTCGCAAATTTGAAAGTATTTAATATTAAATCAAACATTTAAAAAATTAAAACCAAAATAAGTAACGTTCAAACAAGCAAAAGCGAAATTCTAAAGCTGTTTTTGGTTTTGTTTTTGTTTGATTACTATTCAGTATTTTGTATATTAATATATAAATGTATCATAGATGCCATGGCTACATGACTGTTTATTTTTACACATATAAGACTCATCAAAGCAGCTTTTATAATGTCCATTCAATCAGGGAATGATATGTATCTTTCAAATATAGGCTAGCAATTACATAGTTACTGTTTCTAGAGAATGTAATCCTACTAGATATTAGTAATAAACATTGCGTTTGTAAAAAATGAATTTATTTATATTTTAATATAAAAGAATCTAATGAATATATACAGTAAACAAGTGAAAATTACCTAGAAAACTAGTACTTTTCTTCATTATGACTTGCTGCAACTCTATAAAAACACATAATAGCAAGTTAAGATGTGTAATCAACAAACTTTTCAGTTGCTTAACGAGGTTTCTTATATTTTGTAAAAAACAATGTGCAGTTGCCATGAACACATACATAAATGTATGAACATTTGACGGAAATAATCTTATTTATTTCGAATAATTTCTTATATTAATACATGTTAGTTTTAAAGTTATTTACGCGCGAATTTCTTAAATAAGGAAAATTCTGTTTTGAAATTAAATACAAGATATCGAATGTGCATTTACGTTAGTTTGTTTAATGTATTTTATAAAAAAAAAACGAAAAAATTCATAAATGGGCATTATAGTGATATAAAAGCGGATTTAGTAAAAGTTGGTCGCACGGTCGAATTGAAGTTTTAGTGCTAATTAAGATAGTAATTGTATTCATTCAGAATAATGCTCTAGCACATTAAATTCCCAGCATTGGCTATTAGCATGGTTTCGGATAGTAGGCCTCAAGTAATGCACTATAACAGATATGAATATTCGCAAGTTATTAATTACAGCTTGTTGTATAATATAATCATATTCAGTCTATATCAAAGACAGAATAACAAATTTATTTAGTTCTATTTTAATTCTTTATTTTGATATTTACAAGAGTTATTAAATAATGTTATACATATTTTTTAATATTATTAGTATAAAGGTTAGTTCTGGACAAATTTGTTTTAAGATCAATTATATGCTTTTATTGGGCGTGAACCTGAAAGATAATGTCACAAAGTACATTTTTAATCGGTCCACACCTCCGCAAGATCGAGGTCACGGTCGACTGGTGCAAGGGCGCGTCACAACATTGCCCGCCATGTATCAGTTGCGTTGCACGCTTTCATCTTAGTTTACGGTCCGATCGCCCCACCCTCCTTTCTAAGGAAAAATCGACCTTTTCCACTGCTTACTTTCTAAACTTATTAAATTGCTTTTTTAATACTTTAGCTTGATAAAATGCCATTCGTTTGCATTTCATTGAAGGGAAACTACGAGTGGCATTAAACTAAGATGTTATGGATTTTTAGCAAAAAGACATGCAGGTGTTATTTTTGTACTACGGATAGAAAATTGTAGATTAAATACTCTACTAGAAAATGTTGGAACGTGTACTAAAGGAGAAATAATTTAATACAAACATTTGTGTAGCTTATACGTACAGGTATTTATTGCATTTGAAACGAGAAACGTTTTCTTTTCAAGCGATGTACATACACAGTTTTATTGATTGAAAATGAAATTTTTTATGGATGGGGGAAAAGGATTATTCTTCTGTTATTGGCTGAATTCCTGGAATTTGAATTTATATATCTTTTACAGCAGAAAAGGTGGAAAATTTCTGCCACTGCGCGTTATAAAGTCACATTTAAGTGGAACGTCGAATAAATGCATGAAATAATATTTTGAATCGACGAGAAAGTAAAGGTCGTTATAAATATTATAATCAGCTTGGTGGTTTTTCCGCCGCACGAAGCCGACGTCGCACAGGGGTTTCCAGGCGTCCCTTCGCAAAGCGTCCCCGGGAAAATCCGACGACTGCAGGTGAGAGCGCAAGATCGGCGAGGAAGCGAGGCAAGCGCGAGAGAAGAAAAACAGGGGGAGCCAAGGCATAGGCACACATATAGGAGGACAAGCGGCCGCGTGAGTTTCCCTCGGCGCGGGACTCGTTTCTCGCGCCCGACGACGCGACTCCGCGGTAAGAGGGCCGGCGCAGCACACGCCCGATCGTTTTCTCGGCGAGCGCGAATGTGCGTGAACCGGTCGGGGCGGGTGGGGGCACGACGCGTGAGTTCTCACTGGCGCTCCTGAGAATCGCGCCCGGAATGGACCCGGTGACCAAGTGGCCTCTTTCCCGGGACCGGAAGCCCGGCCGGGGGGATACGCCGCTACCGCGCTCCACACATCCGTCCGGTGAATTACGGGCTTGCGCGGGTACCCCCGCCTCCTCGCTTTCGGTTTTCCCGCGGGCGCTGCGGTCTCAGCTTGCGGTTGGGCGCGGGGGCGTCGCGCCAGCCTCGCGGCCATCCGCGCTTGCCCGCCTTAGAGAAATCCCCGGGCGCGGAGGTTCCGGCCCCGCCTGGTGCCGTTGCCCGTTATCGCTCGACTCTAACTCGGCCTTCGATCCTCAAGCTCTGCTGCACCTTGTAATTAAACGTTACATGTGCTTTTACGCACTTTTAATGCTCCAATGACTGATACGGTGAAACTTGAAAACAGACGACTTTTATTCATTCTTGTAACAGTCTCTATCTCATTCGCAGGTTTCATTTCAATTGTTTTTTGTAGCAAAACGTATAATATAATATTAAACGTTTACCTCATTGATTTATAATAAGTAGCATGAAATACGTAATTATGGTAATGTAGTTTGTCATTGAGACCACAAATGAAATAATGAAAGTAAAATGACAATTATCTACTTATGTATTTATTTCACGTGGTAATCCATAAACACTATCAAACAATATTAAATAGAATTTGACCGTTAAGTATACAGAAACTTTTGCATAAATATAAATATATATTTGTATTATATTACATCATGTTAGAAAGTTTATTTTATTCAGAAACAATTTAATTTCATATAAATGTAAGAGGGCTTGCAAATTTTCTGCATATAAAACAGAAGTGTGATATTTCTCTTATTTGCATCAAGTACTTTCGACCATTTTTGTTAGTACAGTAATTTGTATGCAAAAGGCAAGATTCAGGAATAAAATCAGATGGTTTAAAAAATTTTAAAAATCACTTTTTGATAATAATTTTAATTATATCCAGATTAATATTTATTTTCAGATTTATTTTTAACATTAATTTGTTTTTAAATTTTTTAATTTTTTTTGATTAATTAAAATTAAATATACTATTGTTGTTACGCAAACTTATTTGAATAGACTATCGCAATAAGTTTTTTGTCAAAGATTCGATACTCGAATTTTATTCAAATGATAATAATAACTATCTATCTATTATATTTTTTATTTGCTAATTTCATAGTCATTTAGGTCTATTAATGAAGTGTTGATTTTTTAATATACAAAGACTAATTCGAATTTTCTATTTATTAATTTTTTAATCAAGTATATCTTCATTTGGGTTCTTTTGCAGATTAAAAGTCCACGCTCCATCCAAGTAAATGCCCATAACTTACCGTGCCATGACCTGAATATCGTAATGTATACGGTGAACTGCATATCACAGATTAACATTATTAAAGATAAAATCACTTTTTCTAAAAAATTCGGTTTAGAAAAATATTTTAATGGTATAAGAATTTTTAAGCTTATAATTTATTTTTGATTTAAATAATTTTACTTTATTAATTTTGGTATTAAATAATATTGTAAGAGTTTACACTTAAGCTCCTCCGTCCCACTTTGTTTGCTTCGCTAAACACGTAGGTATACAAGAGGTATACTTATTGTTAAAAGTAACTTATAATAGTATATACAGCAGAAATAATTATAAGATTTTATCAGCGCATATTTTTAAATTTAACTGTTTTTCCAATTAGCAGTATGTTCCAAAATAGAAAATAAGTGTTAAACTATTAAGAAAAACGGTTAGAAAGGTAATTTTGTACACATGTAAGTTGGCCTAACTGACTGCGCTTTGACTTTTGCCAGACTGACTGCACGCGTCGGTTCCACGCTGTTTAGTTCGATTGTATCGTAAATGACTATTCTTAAGGTTAAATCCCGGAACTGAAATATAACTGTTGCATTATTCGTTAACTCGTACATTGGCGATTTGATTGCTTGCTGTTTAATAGACGGTGCAATCTAATTCATCAACACATTTTTACAGCAAACAAATCGAAATAATGACACATTCGATGTTAATTCTTCTACATGGTACGATTTTCAAACTCAATGAATTTATAATAGTTCAAGTTACTTATTTAATGTATTAAAGTTTTATTTTCTTTATCAAAAAAGGTTTATTGAGAATATTTAAAAAACAACTTTTTTCTCTCTCTACAAAAATAAATACACAAATACGTATGAAAAGTTGTAATTATTTTTATTGTCATCGGTAGAACATCTTAAAAGAAAGTAATTAAAACTTATCTATGCCATAACATAATTTTAAAGTTATTAAAATTGAATGACCGTTTTAAGGCTATATTTGACAAACTTTCATTGCTTTCTAGCAATAAAATATTTTGAATCGTGTAGTTGATACGTAGTCTCATTTTTTAAGTTTCGTAGCCTGGATCATTTATACTGTCGATTTTTGTTCTACGCTAGATATAGAGATTTTTATTTGATTGATTCCATAATTATCCATCGTTAATACTCGCCTGTAACTAACGATTAAGTATTTCTCGCATTTCCAGAACAGCTTTTTTAGTCCATAGAGCTCACGAATAAGTACGTTATAATAAGTTACTGCCTCCTTCTCACAAGTTAAATTCTATCTATGCAATTTTTTTAAAAGCTCATAATATTAAAATGTTCATCGTCCACTGCTACAAATATCTATGCAGTGAACGATCGCAATACATATTAGGTTTCTGCTACTAATTTTAATGGTGTAAGAGTACATTAGTAACATACAACCTCATTGTGGGAGACCGGTAACAAAAGAGTTCTATCCTAAACTGCTTGACGAAAGATTAATTTACTTAATAAAGAAGCAAACGGAAATTTTAATATGATAGAAAAAATAAATAAGAAAAATTAGTAAAAAAAACTGAAATGAAAGGAGGGGAAGGATAGGAAACTGAAAATGATGTGGCGAGAAAAGGGTAGAACATAAAAAAAGTGAACGTAGGAAGAATGGTAATGAAGAGCTTCTTACTGTAGTTTATTTATTGCCTGTAATAATACGATAACTTTGCGGTTAAAATTCAGTCAACGATATTCCGAGTTATTCGTAATTCTGCATGAACGAGACGAAGATAAATTTCATGGTAATATAACTTAAAGAAATTAAATCGTCAGCTTTTATACCGTCATTGGGTGAAGTCTACGAGATCACGTCATTTCCTAAAATTTATTACTATTTTTATAATCTTAATTAATCGAAATTACATAATATGCATCTAATGAACATATCAAAGTACTTAACTTTCCACAACCATACAATATTTTTTGGACCACTAAAAATGCTGTAATTTTTATCAGAAACTATTGTCTTCGTATTTAGTATATTTAAGATATGAAAATTAAAAAAATTTCATTAATATTATTTAAGTTAACAATACATGAAATTAACTGAGATATGACATAATAATATATATTGTGCAAATATGTATCGGTCTATATTATGTATGCATAATACGGTTTACAAACCATTTGAATTTGCAAAATTTTAAAAATTTTTGAATTTTTTCCGCAATCTCATAAATATTCAAACATAAGATTTTAATTGAACTAAAAATGTTTTTATTTTCTGAGATTGTAATAATTTTGGCATATCTTTTATAATTAGAATATTCTATAATTATCATATAATAAGTGTGAATAATGATGTACTTAGCCTTGAAAAGAAAGACAGAGATTAAATACTTTACCAAGTGAAAGATGATTCCCCGTTTTATTCATCATTTTCCCTGGCCCATAATATTCAGTTTCGTTTGGCACCAATGCTTCTAGAAAATTAATGTGAGTGAAGTAGAGTTCTAAGGATTTTAACAAGTCCTACAGTACGTATATTATGACCGCGAGAAGTGGTACTAGACACCGGATGAAAAAAGTCCTACCGCCGCCGAGTTCACAATGACTTATCATCGTGTTAGCATCGGTGTGGATGAACAGTCTTATCTCTGGGTATATTTTAAAATCTAATTAGGTTTTAGAAATACTACTGACTCATTAATCATGTGCTGGGTATAGTTTAAGCTAACCTATGATTTCAATCAATTTCTTTCGTATATTTTCACTGGGTTTTATCCGTTATATCAAGTTAATTTTTCGAATTTTACCCTCAGAAATTGTAAATTATTGCATATGATTGTGATTAACTAAATCACTAAAATGAATAATATATGTATTATTTTTACGTCATTATGAATTTCGAAAAAAAAACATAGATCCTGTTTTATTTGCTCTATATATTAATCATTTTAAATGTTTGAAAAAACAAAATACTTTTAATTTAATTTACAAATAATTAAATAAATATTATAAATTTTTATGAAATATTATTTATTATTGTAATATAGAGCAAAATCACTTTTTAATTTTTTGTTAATATATTTTAAATAATAAATTTGTTTAAAGCGATTTTTTAGTTGTACTTGGAAACGAAATGTTTGTTTTGACGAGGTCAATATCATCCAATTTTTAAAAGACGACTTAAATATCCAATTTATTTTCGTTCACCTTAACCTGCGTTCATCGATACGGCCATTCACCTGCGGGGGTGCCGTAACGCCCACTTGGAATTCGGATAACGGTGCTCACCGAAACACCAGCGATCTCGAACGATAACTGTCTTCCGCTTTCGCTTTGATGTAGCGCTTGGCTGAAACTTTTGATCCTATCGAGGATATATCTATATTTTGTAGATTATATGTGATATTAAACTTAACATGATTCTTATACATTGTCTTTTGATGTATGCGATCTCATAAATGAAGTCGATTCAATACTATTAAATGAATATTTTTTAATGAGAATATACCATTAATTATTCGAATCAAGCGAAACAACTAAATTCTACATAAAACAATTTTACATAAAATGTGTCGTCTGAATTTAATAAAGTAAAACATCAGTCATTATAAATTATAAAAATTAAGTAAAGGCCACAAGAAATTTTTTTTTCATTTAGCGAGTCTATTGCATTTGAATGTTTCATTGAATTATATAAGCATCATTTTATCTCATTTTGAAAGGAAAAGCTCTTTACGATATTAATGCATTATAAACATAATATTATAATGTGTACATTATTTTTTTATTGAATTTAGGAGGAAAAAGAAACTTTAAAACATATCAGTATTTTGATGTTTTCACGTTTGCGAGACAAACCTAAGTATTACGACTGACATGTCTTAGAAAGTAGTCCTCGAATCCGGAAAACTGAATTACAGAACTTTGTGACAAAAAAAGGAAACGAAATAGAGAAAAACATTTCTACAATAGTGACACACGCTCGTGTTGCAACTTTCATCGTGTCTGTGAATGTCGTCGGAAAATCTGTTGGAATTCCTTGCTTCCTACGGAGATGTTTGTGTCGGCAAATACCTGTGCAATTATTTATTATAAATGAGATTCGTGTAAGGTCAACATTGGAATAAGCCCAGAGCCACCAGAGTACACAGTCTCAGCTGTCTCTATAAAATGTCAAGTAATGCAAAGAGAAATGATGTTTACGAAATAAGAGAGATCGCACATGAACCTGCGTTACTTTATAGGGAAAAATTTCGCATATTATAGTACAGGTTTACATTACAGGAAGTCGTGCACAGGGTTAACGTTATTGCGTACAAATAGGTCAAATGTAAGTGAAGTACTTTGTAGAATCAACACTTATATGAATGTTATGACCGATCAATTATAGATAAAATGATGTTGCATACTCTAAAGAGTAACTTATCGTAAATATTTTTAAATTTCATATGATCGACAGTAAAATATTGCAAAGATAATAGTTGACATAATGTTTTGGTGTCCCAATATTTAAAATGAAAACCTTAAATACTTGTTACAAAATTTAACTCATAATATTTAAAAGAACATCAAACATTTTCAACAATTCACTTGGAAGGAATAAATTCTTAATTAAAAATCAAAAATTTGCAACAACGAAAATTTTCAAGAAGCACAAAATTGTAGACAACAAAAAATTTCTTTCTTCGCCTGCACCAGATGAGTCATTAGTACTGACAAAAATTCGAAAAACCGAAGGAGGCGCATTTACTCAAAAAAACTCCGCTCTCATTCCAGTAAATGGCGCATTCTGTTTGCCGACGGCCATCAATTAACGTGTGTCGCATCCCTACAGACGCACGGCTTACACCAGGCCACAATTTAATAACCGCCAATTAATATGCATTCGCCCGACTAATGCGGGACCGAGCCCCGATGGACTAGATCAAGGATCGCACACTAACTCGAAGCGGTGCGCAGATTTTCTCTTAAAGAACGTATTTTTCCACCTCTGGAGCAGGAAACTCGAGACACGAGTGTTTTTTCGAGGGCGGGCATCAGGTCTCGTTTATATTGAGCACATTTAGTATGGGAATGTTCGATATTTGCTCGAGATGGTTTCGAAAATTGAAATTGCACGTGAAAAATTATTCGTATTTATTATCATTAATATATATTTTTATGTACAGTAAAATAAATAGTATATACCGCTACAGTGTACTTTTTTAGCATTCCTTTGCGAGTAAGTAAGCACATTATTCAACCGTAAAGTATCACAGCGTTACCAAAAACGTTACAATAGTGTATAGACTGTGCCAAATGTACGGTGCTTATATTTTTCTTTATAGTGTTTTACAAATAAAAGTTACGAGCATTTATTCAATGAAAATATATCAAAAGAATCTCATAATGTAATATAAATGATTGTAGTTATAGATAAGTAGTCGCGTAATTTTATTTGAAAAATAAATAAACATTTATTATTTTAAATCAATTTAATTTTTTTTTCAATGTGTTTGTGTTCACATAATTAATTTTAGAAGCACACTCTTTGTTTACATTAATTAACCTGAATTTAAAAGAATTTTCATAAACTTTATTAAAATTAAAGTCGATTAAAATCAGATTCTTAGAATAATCCTGGAGGAAAATGTACAAAAATCAAATATATTAATTAAAGTATGTAGATGTATTACAATAATATCTTATGCAAATTATGAATTATACTTAAAGGTATAATACAAGTAGCGTACCGTAATAATCAATTATTGGTATGTGATTATAGTCGCTATAGTATTACAATGTATGCATACAATGTATGCATATAAGAACATTGAAATGCTTCATTGAAATAATATGTACTCGAGTTAAGTTTATAATTCATATAATTACTTAATACTAAATAATAGACGAGTAACGTCCAAACCATATCCTGAGCCATATCCTGCATGCTTAAATGCATTCCATAAACAAACAGTTATTCGCAGCTACTAGAAATTCCTGCAATTCGTAGCACGCACAGTCAATTCTCGATCGTAGATAAATAATCACACACAAAAAGAAGTAACCACAACAACCCTTTTTGTCAGGTGATCAACGGCAAATCTCCGATCGCAGAACTGCATGTGGATGTGCTCGTGGCTTTGGTGCTCACTCTGAGATCGAAAGCCATTCCGATCGATATCCCCTGCTCGCGGGCGATTCCGCATTCCGGCAGGAAAAGAAGAATCTATACGAGGCGCGGTACAAGGGGAGGAAAATCGCCGGCCGGTAGCGACGCTCGCGTGCTCCAGATCCGTGACACGATTCTCGCGCGCTCGCTCTCGCATCCTAGGCTTGCCTATGCGTATCGCGAATGGATATATCCGCCTACCTAAGATATGCATATTCGTGCGACTCTTTCATTAACTCAGCGATGCATTTACCGCGTGGGTTTCTTTTCTCCTGAGCAAGGAGGAATTGAAATTTAATTTGTTTGTTTTTAGCATTTCCTTTAACAAAATAACGTTTGAGATATGAAACACTTTTGTACATTTATTGCAAACTATAGTCGGGAATGATTAAAATGTATTATTTAAATTTATCGATGTAACTCGTATTTGTTTTACCTAAATAAAATCTTAATAGGTTTTTGATGCACTATTAATGTCACAATATCCATAAGCAAGAAAACGACTTTGAAGCTTCTGAAAATTGAAAGTCTTTTATTTCTTTCTCAACGGACAGAGCTCATTTACATCAATTGTCTACATGTCATAGAATAACTCAACGGTCCCTGTTCACTTTTCAACGCTACATTCACTTTTGGTTGGAAATATATCATAAAGTTATATATGACTTTTTGTATTTATTACCTAGCTTTGTAATATAAATGTCTCATCTTAACTATCATATAATTTTTACACAATATTCAATTGATTTATAAAGATAAAAACTTAAACTAGCCGGGTATTAGTATTAGAACTTAGTAGAAGTAAATTGTATTGTAAAAGTTGTGTGCTTTAAAATTTTTTAAACCAAACAATTATGCAAACTCTTATAATATAATTGAATGCATTATTAATATCCTTTAAATTATTTAATAGTTTACAATTAAACCATATCTAAAATAATTAGAGAGTTTTGTTATAATACTGCAACTTAAATTATAGTATCATAATTGGTGTTTTCTATGAATAACAACTTATGTAGCAAAGAATAAAATGTAGAAAAATAAAATGAATAAAATGTAAATGAATTTGTTTTATAGTTCTGATATTTATATAAGATTTCGTGTTAATTAAAAATATTGACGTCAATAAAGCTCGGATCGTTTAAAAAGAAGGTTAATTTCATTTATGTGTGTGAAAGAGTTTCTATTCAGTGGTTTCAAAAATTTGCATGCGGCGTACACATGAAATCTTTATGCATAATGAGGACTCAGTACAATTTAGAACGCAAATACTAATAAGGACTGGAAATAAGACCCATGCATTAAATTTATTTGAGGATGAGAAAAGCAAGTAATGCTCGTATGGGAATAATGAAATGCTTGAAGAATATGCACTAAACCTCTCTGCGCGGTAGAAGAATCTTAGAATTTGAAAGAGATAAAGTTATATTTGATTTTATCTTTGAAAGAAGAGTTAGCTGCAATCTCCAATACGAATCCCGAAAACGAGTTTTTGCCTTCTCATCGTCATGTACATGCGAGAAAACGTGCTCAAGCGATTTCCTACTTTTCTGCGAAAAACTAAATTATGCACCATGGACACGGTGAATTTGAAACTATGATTAATTAGAAATGACTATTAATAAAAATATTTAAATGAAAGTTTAGCTTTCCAATTATCTAGGCGCTTTACTGTTACCGGACGTATATAAGTTTATTTTTAAGAGCTGAGTTCAATAATCAATTTAATGAGATAATAAATTTAATAATAATATAAGCGTATTATAAAATAAATTTGTATTATGGATGTTAATAGACAATGGAGTAGTTATTAAAATCGCTTAAAAGTTACACTTTAATTTAAGTAGCATTTTATAGTATGTAATATCTTTCAATCATTTGCTTGTTTAGTATGTTTTTGTTGAAATTTACTCTCAGTTTATATCATGTATTCTTATTCTTACATGCGTGTCATCTTATATTTAAACTTTTAGTGCGAAGTTAAGTGATTCTGTATATTTTATATTGTGTAAATACTTAAAATAATGATTTATCTGTGTTGAATTACATGACTTTCATAATTGTTCACGCTATTACGATTTTATTAATTTGAAAGTATTATAACGATGGTTTCTGTTCATTGCTCATTGAGATTGCACTACATATTACGTACTGTGGGCAATAAAAATGTACCTGAGCTCATAAATAAAAGTAATAATTAAGTATAAATGAGAACACTTTTGTTAAGATTAATTAATATACAATGAAATAAAGAACTAGCACGAATTTTTTTCCAGATTTTTTTGATAATCGAAATTTGTGAAAATATTATTACCATTTATGATTAGAAATTTAATTTTTGTAAGTCAAGATTACTCTGCGCATGTATTTAAAAAATGTTATATGTGAAGAAATGAGAAAGCATTATTTTATAATCAAATATGGAAAAATTGTATAATGCATGTGTAATTTGATACGGAAGTTTAAATTCTACTGAGATAATTGGAATCATCATCAAAGGCTATAAATTGCTTTTTATATTTTCAAGTTTTTTTTTAACGAGAATAACAAGAATAAAGCGATAAAAGTTTCAGATATCAGTATTAGCGTTCGAAATGATTTTCACATTTGTTTGCTAAAAATGGACTATATATGATGCATTAAAATTACACATTCATTTTACCGCACTTATCTGCTGTTTTTGCAGAAGTTTATGCGGTGTGTATATGTAAGCCCCATTCACACCCACTTTCTTTAGGAATTGCAATCCAAGACTCTAGCCAGGATATGAAATCGAAGCAAAGTGAAACGCTGCAATCCCGTCAAAATAAGCCGAGGCTCCCCTGCCTAGGAAATCGGCGCGATCTAAAGTGCGACAGGCAGTCACGATCTTGGCCAACGTTATAACCCGATTATTCGAAGGCGCATTAATCACCGAAGACCCTCGCAGGTACCCCGGGGTGGCTTATTCATGGTCATGATCGATCATAAGCCCTCCTCCCATTCTATGCGCTTCGGTGCGGGCCACTCGGGAGAAAGTATGGCTTCGCGCGAATATCCCGCCTCTCGGCTAATATTTCCTAATGAAAGAGCAGTTCTCGAGACACAGTGACCCACACTCGGGGTGCTTTACGTCCTCGTAACTGAGTGCCGCACGGGTGTGTGCACGGGCGATTAGAGCGCGTTGATTTTGAGTGGCCGTCGATGGAGCGCCGCGGAATTTCATCTCGATTATATGGGCTCTTGTAATTACGAGTGCTCACCGCGGCTATACTTGATGAATTTATTAATCCCCGAGCGTACGCTAATCTCGGGCTTAATTGCACCCAAGAGGTTTATTAAATGCAATGTAGGCGAGGCAGATAAATAATCTGGGAATAATTTGAGAAGAGAGTAAATAAAGCGCGTAACAGTAAAGGAAGATCGCATAGGAATGTGGAAAATGGGGGAGCGTGACAAATCTTTGATATATTGGATGGGGACAATTTTTATGGGGGAAAAAGTCCAAGCATTCTCTTATTTAGTTTATAAGGTTTGCACAAGCTTCGGGGAATAGGAGCAAACATTATACACATCAGTAAATAGGTACGTAGAAACGTTTCGTGCATGGTTGACCACGCGGCGATGTACATGCATTGTCAGTGTTTAATTACTATAGCTTCGAAGCATTTCCTTGAACTTCCTGAATTGATTGTTTGTTTTCTTTTTATGGCATCGCCAATAACTTTTCGATATTGTTTAGAGTTTTTGTAATTCGCGTAAAAGTTTATCTATCATGTATTTAAAGAAGTCTCGAATTCCATATCTTCAATTGAACCAACTTAAAGGACGATAATTTAAATTGGGACCAACCATTATTGCTAGAATGTTTTTTATTTGAAGCTTCAGATTATTTTAAATGAAAATGTATGCAGGAAAAAGTTGCTACTTTTAAACAAACATTGTGAATAAAAGTAAAAACTTCTTAAAACTCATTTTTATTAAACAAAATTTTTTATTTTAAAATATTAAAAAAATTGAAACTGTCAATCGAGTTTTTCAGTTAAGTATGCTGCCAAGTAGAAGATTGTAGCATCGACGATTAAGTAGCTCGTTTCTTAAATGTGAATGAGATGTACATTTCACATAAAAATTACCTCAAATTGGAGAACTTCCTATGTATTACGGAAGCGCAATAGAAAATCCTATGTTCTTATTCGTTTTTATTAAGTTTTGTAATGATTCTAAAATGTTTGTAACGGCAGTTCTTACGGCTACTTTTTCATTCGAGAAGATTTAACAGCTCAATTAGAAACAAACGTTCTAAAACATCAAGCTTCTTGATAAAATTAACGCTTAACTAAACTGGTTTAAGTCCAGCGTTCGTAAACATAGTATTTCCAAGTTTTTTTCCACAAATGCCAATAAATAGACAGGTAAACTTAACTAATAATTATTTATATGTCCCTATATTTGAAACATAAAGAGCGACATGTTAGCATAATATGCAGAAGAGGTACCCTTTGTTAATAGAGGTATTTGGAATAATCTGATTAATAGCAACAATTCGAAATTAATTTTCTTGAATAATCAAAAAATTGAATCTACAGTCTTAATGCAGTCAGCTAATTAAAGTTTAGAAACAAATTAAAATCTAGCTATAAACCATTAATTATTTTATAAATAAACTGATTTGTAAAACTTTTTGATGTTTTAACCGACATATATTTTTGTATTGTATTTTTTCATTTTGCAAAACCTAATTTCTACTTTTCTAATATATTATTTTCAATCTTAATTTGATGTACTAAATTCAGACAATTTATTTTGAGGATTTTTGAATTTTTTGTATTGAGTCAACACGGAGTCATTTAGATTCATCGGATTAAGCTTGATGATTGACATAAAATGTTTAGTGACACTGCGATACTCATAATCAATTTCAATAACCGAGATAGATGACAGATAGTAAGACATTAATTCACAATAGCGGTAACGTGGTCTAGCACAGCATCACTGGTCAAACGAAACTAATTGAGAGAAAGAAAACAGGAGGTGCACTTTATCAGATTGTCTGACGTAAGATAATTATTCTTGAATGTTACGCATCACTTTTCTGGGGCACCAATATTTCGACAAAAAAATTCAAGGAATATCAATTGAAAACAACTGCAGATTATACTTTGCCCAGAATAATGCTCTACTATGGAAAAGAATTTTTCGATTTTTTCGAATGGCTAATACATACTTCGAAAAAAAAGAATCAAGTAGTGTTATGCGAATGGTTTGTCTTGGAAGGTCGGGCCGACAGTTAAACGGTCAGAAGATCTTCCAACGGCAATTGATTGGGCGCGGAGACGGCGGGCCTGGCATTGAAATCACCAAAGCTCTCATCTGGTCTCCTATGAAAGTGGTTTGGCCGATAATCGTCAGACGCCACATAGAGGTATTCGGGGTTCCCGCAAAGAGCTTCCACCACTGGCGATCAAAAAATCCTGGGCAGCTAGAGACTCGGCTGGAACTCGACTCGCGCGACTTGCGCGTCAAGGTACATACCCGAGTGCGCGCGAAGCATTACACTGGTGCGGCGGGAGAGGGAACCAGTTCTGCGGGAGGACTCGGAGTCCTCGCCCTGCAGGATCTCGCCCCTCCCCTCCGGCTCGCCCTCTCTCCCTCTCTCTCGCAGTGCGCTCTGTGCGCAACTAGCGTCGATCCCACGCGCCGGTGCAGCTTTTTCCCACCATCGGCACCACCTGCGGGGGCCCGGCTTGTCTGCCGTGCGTTGCCTCCCTCCTAGCGGCGACTCGCGGGAGGCGGCGGCCTTCGCGGCGAACGCGTGCCGGGGCCCCTTTAATCTCCCGAGCGAGATCTACGTATATAAAGTGGCCGGGGCGAGTGAGCCGCCTCAGAAGCGTCGCTCACTCCGATCGCTCTCGTTATTCTAGAACAAAAGGGCCTCCTCCGCGCGCGCCGTTAACCGTGAGAGGAAGCAAGCCGAGAGGATCTTTCGAGAGGGTTTGCTCAGTCCGAGGAGTCTCTATCGCTACCTGGTGAGCTCCTTTTTCTTTGGCTTCCGCGAAAATTCAAGCTTGTGGATTTTAAACTTCGCGGTAGTGTAAGGATCTCTACGACCTAGGTATCCTTCAGGTTCAACGGGATTTCTTTTATTAAAATAGTTTGTTCACTAATCTCTTCAGTAAGCATTATTCAAAATCGTTAAATTAAATTTGCAATAAGACACCATTTACACTTAGTTCATTCTTACAAAATGCGGCTTAACTGTGCTAATTTTTTTATAGTGATTACTTAAAATTTGTTTATAAGTTTAATTTTCAAATCATAATATGATTACGATCAATGCAATTGTAGGTGGTTCTGTATCAAATATTTTTGTTATATTTAAACTGTGTTAATTATAACATTTTAAAAAATTTTTTATAACGTTGCCACTTTTTTGGAAAACGTGCTCTAACATTAGTGTAAAACGATATTCAATTTTATTATTATTATAAGTATATTTTTGCAAAAATATTTTTTTCATAAAAAGGGCTTCTGTATGTCCCAAATAATGTGAAAGTTTAAAAGTAGAATTTAATATCTAGTGAAAGGTATAACTTTTGATCTATTTTTTAAGCACCTAGTTCTTCTGAAAAATTTATTCCGCATTTACTTTATATTCTGGGTCGTAGAATTTGTAGTGCATAGCACGTGCGTATTAAGGGAGAAGCAATGGTATGAAACCGTTATAGGCATGAAAATACATAATCTATGTTTATAGAACGAACTAATACTTAGTTAACTGAAAATGTAATGTAATAAAATAAAGGGGTTTCATTACCTACATATCAATTCTTAGGCTTTCTATATAATATGCAATTACTGCGTACAGCATTTTCATTTAATTATTTAAAAAGAATTTCCTATTTAATTATGCCATTAAAATTTTTATGCACATTATTAATCAATATCTATCGCGATTTTCAATTTCCTTTGTATTTTTTATTGTTGATCGATTATTATCATACTAATTTTTGTAGTGATCAGTTAACTTAATTAAAGAGACTCAAGGAATTTATATAATCATAGACTTTCTCTTAGGATAATATTAGTTATTATTTAAAATTATTTTAAAAAGTTTTTATTTTTTCTCCGAATTCAAATTCATTTTTTCGCATTCAAAGAATATTTATTAGAGCAAGAAAAATTAGATCAATGTCTTTCTTGTAGCCTAAACATGAGAGCTATAATTGCACTATCTATTGCGTGCTTCGTCGGCATCGCGCTCGCCAGTCCTGTGGAAAAGCTGAGCGAAAAGATAAGTGTGGTTGAACAGCAATCCCTTACGTCGCTGGCCGACCGTGCCAAGTACGAAGAAGAGCTAATACGGAAACTAAACGTCAAGTGCTCTCAAAATGACCCATGCAGTTGCGTCATGATGAAGTTCGTTACCTACATGAACAAACTTCTCAAAAAGCCCTCAATCGAACTTACTGACGATATCGAGATTCGCAAGACTAGCCAAGCAACGGAAGAGATCGTCAGCTTCCAGTCGTCTGGGCGCAGTGGTCAGGATGATGAGTCAGAAGTATTTGACCTTATTTCCAACAAAGTATACGCGTTCATCAAATCGCGTAGTATCAAGTGGAGGTTCCTCCCCGAAGATGATGTCGTCGTTTCCGCTAAGGAGGATGAGACTGGATCCCTCAATCTTGGCCTGTCTATTGAACGTTCAGAGAACGCTGTCCAGGATGGTAATTATTCCTTTTTATATAGAATTTTTAATTTTGTTTTTCTGTACTTAGATTTACAAAAGTTCGAAAAATATTAAAAGCTTTTGATTTAATTAGAAAAATTTTTACTTTGCAAAAACAGATTTTATATAAAATTAGTTTCAAATTTAATCAAAAATTCTACAAAAATTATGACAAACCCTGATTAGTGACAGAATAGAGCGATTTATATTTACCCATTTCTAAATATTTTATACATATATATTTTAAATTTGGTTACTAACAGAAATTGACTTTGTTTGTATCCTTATTCATGTAAAGTTAACGGTCAATAGGAATGCAGGTACATATTTGCATTTTTAACGGTAACTGCTATTTTCAATATTATGCGAAAATTTTTAATACGGAAATAATCCATTACATTTGAAATAATTGAGCATCAATTTAAAAATAGTTGAGAATGCATCAGGTTTTATGTTTTGAGTTTTGCTCTTATACATGTTTTTGTTGTATAACCATCAGTTTTATCATTCGGCTCATTAATACATTACAGTTACATCATATTAATGACCTTGAACTTGATCACATACATGATTGAAGCAATGAAAGTTGTTCCAATTCTATCAAACTAATAAGAATTTGAAATTATTTTTAAATAAATACAATTTTTTGTTTATTGCAAAATTCTTTTAAAATTTAAAATATAACGGTATTAGATGTCTCGATTGTCAGTGAGATACATGAAATATTTTGTATATTGCGGTAAAAGAACTCAAAAATAAAACTTAAAAATAATCCGCACTTTTATTTTCTTTGTTTACTTGAGGTCGTGGTAAAAAGAACAACATGGGCCCACTTCTCGCAGCCGCCGTCTTGAAGATTGGTTTAATTGGTGGTTTGGCATTCAAGGGACTAGCCCTTCTTGTCGGAAAAGCCCTGCTCCTTTCGAAGATTGCCCTACTTTTAGCCGGTATTATCGGATTGAAAAAGCTCTTTTCGCAACAAAAACACGTAACGTATGAAGTGGTGGCCCATCCGCACCATAGTGCCAGTCATACCATCGAAAGTCATGCTCATGGTGGGGACTACTCGGGTGGTTGGGCTAGGAACTTCCAGGAACGCCAAGCCGAAGCCGCTCAGCATATGGCTTATTCCGCACATGCGCCTCAGTGAGAACTTTAAATGTCTCGTGCTACGAGATTAAGCAGAAAGGGAACGGGATATCAGAGGGATATTGTAATTAATTGGGAGTTCCGAAGATTATTCGCGGAATTAATCGTTGCAGAGGTAAAATAGATCTGACATCAATTTCAGGATTGAATCTCGCTCGATCGATTAAAGCGCAAAGGAATTAAATTAGTTGATGATATACTTATGCAGTATACAAGGTATGGATCAACTCAATTTGCAGTTAGTCGGGCTGCTTAACGATATAAACCGCTAACCTATTTTTTGCAAATCTATGAGAAAATTATTTACTCGAAGTCATTTTTTTAGAAAACTTCTTGTGCTTTCTCTTTTGTCAACAGACGTTCCTTTTTCTTCTGTAGAATGATTTTCGATTTAAGGATAACATTTTCTAAGTCTGAAACTTGAAATTCATATTTTAGAGGTATACGCTCTCCTTTTCAGCTACAAGTCGTACATTCAGATCTATATATTAACCTGCTGGACATCGATTACCACATCGTGCAATTCTAAAACTGCAGACATTCGCTCATTCATTTCAATCATTTCATAAAACTCCTCCCGTTACGGGCTTAATTTATATCACCCCAACCCCAAACATTAACTTAAAAGAAACTAACCCTTTCCTGTCACGATTCATCACATTCATCATCTTTTTATTTCCATTGTTATGAATGATACTAATATTGACTTACTCATCAAATCGAAGGAAAAAGTAAACCACACGCTCCACTTCACTCACTTGACTTAAATATATGGGTACGTACGTACTGCATATGTTGACTATACAGATGCTCTGTTACCTGTATTACATTTGCTATAGACTCGAGTTCGGAAAAACTTGCGTATTTTTCCCACGCAAGTATGTAGGTCGACGTAATTTTCTTCCCCATATACGTATGTCACCAATGTACATATGTATATAGGTATATTTGCTAGAAACGATTCCATTTACTGATTCAATAGTTTCGCCTACATAGCAAACGTCGACAACCAAATTTGACTATTCGGACCACTAGAGGCGCCCCAAAACGGTAGCAGGGCACTTTTCAGACCTAATAGCATCCTTTGAATAACTCTTACGCACGGACGCGCACGAATACAAGGACGACGATGCGTTTAACGGTTAACGGATACACAACGCTACGGACGCTGACTGCGAAGCTATGCGTAAAGGAAGGCATGCGCTCGACACACTTTCGCGCCGGAGATCGGGCGGAAAAAAGTAAATTAAGATGAAGCAAAAAAGAGGAGAGAAACTGGTCCGATCAAGGTCACTATCGCATGCGGAAGACTCGACACATGCACGCACTAGTTGGACTGGACTTAACCGGAAGTCAACTTGGTCAACCACGACCAAGTCAATTTCCGCCTTTCTTAAGTTTTTGTTATTCTTATCGGACTACATGAGACTGAGACCAATGACATACTAGAACTAAAAAGACATTCTGACGATTAACGTGTTCATATTCACCTTCATCTCACGATTCTTTATCATCTTTTTCTTCTACATATCATCTTCTTTCATCATTGATTACTATTGTATCTTCATAGTTGAAATGATATCGATCATATACATATTAGCGCAGTTCATCTACTGTCTATTCTTTGTCCTCGACTTTATAAATGTATAATTAACTTATTTATCTCTCTATCGATGAGAGTGATCGATTGTATCATAACGTGTTACTGTTGTCTAATGTGAGAATAAATATTTATTGTTTTGTATAAAAAAAATTGCTATGAGATGTTTATTTAACACCTGTCCTATAGATCAAAAAAATCACCTTTGCGTTTAAACGGCGGTAAACTGTCAATATTTACATGGCTGCATAGTCATGTAATGCTATAATTGAATGATATGTCAGTTAGATAAGAAAATATCTTAACCAGTAAAATCGCCATTAGTCTTTATATTGTGCTAAAATTGCCCGTGAAATCGTTTGATAGATTTGATTACGAAACTAGAATTTAAATTTAACGCCGTGTGAGTAAGTATTATAATTCTGAGCAACCGTGAGGAAAAACCGAGCCACACGTAGAAGCCCACTTCTATTCAAGACTCGCCGAGCACAAGAAAGTAGATAAGTAGAGTAATTCCATGTTGAGTCTCGCTTCAAAGCTCGATGAGCGCTGTCGCGTAATTTATACATAAGTTCAATGAGTTTTTGTTTCTTTCCGCAAATCACTCGGCATTGCTATTATGTGAACCGTCATTTAGAACACGCGAACATCATTATTTACTCACATCGAGTGAATATCCTACTTATGTCCATGAAATTGCTGTTAACAAAAGATTTCACCTTTCTTTTAAATTATTACACCATGCGTCGTATCCTAGAAACTGGAAAACTTATGTTTTAGCAGGAACGACACTAAAATAATGCTTAGTTTTACTTTGAAATCAATTAACTACGTATATCATAGTATTAGTTACTATGTGAAAAGCATGTAATTGAGTATCATACGTACTGCAAAATACATACTCTTCAGTATTTCAATATTCTGAATATAACTGTAATTGTATTGATTTAACGGAAAAGAACCAATGTGTATATTTTAGTTCGTATATCAAAAATTTCAAACTTTGTTATTTTTTTTGACATAATGTATTTAAAACTGAAATAATATATTGTTTTAGATAAATTTGGCTTTTTAATAAATCTCTGCAATTTTTTCATTTATTTTTATATAAAATCGAATAAATATATATAAGAAATAAATTGTAATACTGAGAAATGTTTTCTAATGGCGCTAAAGGTAAAACAATGATTTTTAATTTATTTTGCAGTAATTCTTTATATTACATCCTATAATATTCTGTTAAAATATGTCTTTATTTATATACTTCTTAGAGCCAACAATGTGTACATGTATGAATAAGTTTTATAAAGAATATACAGAATTTTAAATCATATTTATTGATAAATATCTAAATATTTGTTTAGCTTGATCTGCCAAAAATTGTTTTGAAAATATGTCGTTCTAGCATAAGTATCAAAACTGAAAGTTAAAATAAAAAGTGCGAAAATAAATATATATTTTTTTAACCTAAATAATTAAATGCTCTCACTATGTATTAGTATATTTTAGTATTGACCCACTTAGTTTGCAAATATTACTTTTTAACTACAAAATAACGGTTGCATGAATTAATGCTTCGGAGCGTCGGCACAAATTGCCATGTTGACTAATTTACGAAGCTTTTTGTAAGTTAAAAATTTATAAACGAGTTAACCACGTTTAAAAGCCATTACATATAACCATGAGAATAATTCTACTTTTTACCGCTTGGAAATTCGTTTTCTGTAGTATTGTAAAAAGAATGAAATTGTATAGCTCCAAAATTGCACGTACTCAGCAGAGAAAGTGCTATATTATCAAGGTAATTTTTTGAAAAAGTAGGTGTTATGTATTGCAGTACATTTAAATTTCATTATTACAACTAAAATTTTATTATTTATTCTACTGCGGAAAAAATTGCTTTTAAATAAATATTAATAAATTATAATATAAGAAAAAAATTACTAATTAGAACGCATTGACTTAATTGAGTTTTTTATATTACATTAAAAAAGAAGTTAAGTACTCTTTTGGTTTTGTTTTAGACTAAATTTGCAGCAAAAATGAAGAATGAAAATATGTTTATTAGCATATACCCTTCCGGAATAGAAAGGCACTAAAATTTAAAATAAAATTAAGATAATTCTTTTTTGTATAAGTTTGAATTGAAAAAATAAGCCCAAAAACTTAATCATTTTTTAAAATTTGATTTTGATTTTAACTTACAGAGACTAATTTGACACATAATTGTAACAAGAATATTGATCATTTTTACTTTTGAAAAAATAATTTAGCTTGAGATGTTGATGATACATAAGATAGTGCAAAACTACTGGTTTTTATATTCTATAAAAATGTGTTATATTTGCAATTTATTAATGGTAAAATTATTGTCCAAATTATATATTTAGCTATTTATTTCAATTATATAAATTTTTTCTGATTCTGAAGAAAGTTGGTGCAGTAAAGCCTCTAGAATCGGTAAGGTAGATTCCTGAAACTTTCTCAATCTCGTATAAATAAAACTTCAATTGCAACTTGCATAAAATTGTTAGAGGTAAGTATCCATCGCGAATTGCCCCATTTTTGCCGTTAAACTTCGGGCATCGACATCCGCGCAACAGACCGCTACGCGTTGCTGAAGAATTTTTACGACGATCGGTCACCGGTAAGTAGTAACGGTGGAGGCCAGTTTTACCGGCGAGTGGCGACCCACGGGAGCGCGGCGAAAACTGACGACGAGCCAGGCATCCATAGCGGCTATGGCCCGCCGCCTTTCACTCGAAAGCAAGTAAAAGTGCACGAAAATTACGGGAACGTGCGCCACGAACCGCAGCTTACCACGAGTTCGAACAGCACCGTGGCCAAGTTCAAGGATACCGACGCCGGAAATTGATCTCAGCGATGTGCATCGGCGTACGTTCAATCGCTCGTGGGTGTCAAGGTTGGAGGGTTTGCTTATTCCTAGGCATGAGACCGAGACAAGTCACGCTAAAACGGCGTTAAATTTTTTTTCTTACTGTAACCAGATCTTTAACATTTACCTTATTAAGCTGATAATAATGAAATAAGCAGTTATTTTGTAAAACATTTTTTACGGTGAATTACCACATTATTATCGAAGAATTATGTCAAAATTAATGTATAAAATAAACTGTTTTTAATGTCTACCAGAAATTTAGTATAAATAATTTTCGTAATATTTTATAGTAGTAAAATTTATTATATTATATTTATATTGGTAAATAATGTATATTGTGTGTTATCATATAGCGTATACTTTTTTTGAAACTCCTTAACAATCTTGATCAAATTGTATCTTGTTGATTTTATTATTTTTAGTCAGAACAAATTCAAAATACTTAAACTATTATAAATCATAAATTAATTTTTTTCAATACTTAAACAATTACTTAATAACGATACTATATTATATCTTAGAAGATAAAAAATTAGATTTATAATATTATTCTATAAAATTGAAAAACTAGTGAAATAAATAGAATAATTGTTTAAAAAAAGAATCTCATTAAACACTACGTTTTTAAAATTTTACATAAATTTCTGAGAATAAAGTTACTCATTGTGGTAAAAATGACTTTCTCCTTGACGACGAAGTAGGTAGAATTCGAATGTAGGAGAAAATAGGTCAATAGTTTTTAGAGACAGGAAAAAGGCTTCATTGATCTTTCGAAGTTAAAGTTACAATTTAAAAGATAGATACTTTGAGAGTAATACGTTTTTTCTTGCTATAATCTTTTTATGATTCTTTCCTTCATGATATCTTTTAGATCATAATTTTATTATAACAAGAAGTATATGGTATCGTATAATTTATCAATCTATGAGTGTTAATATTTTTAAATCTGAACAAATATTGAAGATGAACTTAAAAATAAAGGTATTATTTTATAAGAATTAAAATTTAACATTTTCTATAATAATGATGATTGTTGATAATAATAAAAAATGAACAATACAGTCAAAAATATAGAATATAATTATATGTACTAGATAATTCTATGCATCATCAATATTTTGAATTAATTAATAACATGGATTATCATCTTTTGCAAAAAGAATATAAATCATATTTTATATTTTAACCATTTGCATTAAGTAGAATAAACTCGATCTAGTGAAGCTAAATTGTATTCATGAAATTATTCCAATGAAGAATATTAGTGAAAATAACTAAACATATTATCGGCTTGTAAGTAATAGTAATTTAATTTATAAAATATTATTTAAATAACAAAAAATTTTATATAATTTTTGTTCTAATTTTGACACTATGATAAAGAGTCAAATGCCACTCTTTCAATCACACGAAAAGAGGGGCGCGTGCACTTGGGTGCGGTACACGTGCCACCGCCACAGACGGTCCAGACGCGCATGTCTGTCCTCCTTTTCAAGCAAACGCTTTCTCCTTTGGGTGGTGCGGCGACCGGAAGAGACGCGTGGACTCTCGATCGTGGGAGATAAGCCTCACGAAGAGAAAGAGAAATGGGAGAAGAAAGGGCGAGCGGAGGGAAGAGAAAAGACGGACTTTCGATTTCTCACGCGCGAAGCCTCATGCATGGACGTAGCATGTACATTCGCATGCAATCGAATCGTATCTGCATCGCCAAAATTGACAGTTCAAGGTCAAATCTCTGCTCACCCGCACACTTTTATTACCAAAGTATATAGACTCATATTCGACACTTTCTTCCTTTCTTCGACCCCAAAAGTACGGTGAAAAAGTTTTCTAGATCCTTCTTCTATTACTCCTATCACTAGAAACTGGATAATGCACTTGAAAATTCTGAGTTAGGTAATAGCTAATAAGGAATCATAGGTTAAATTGTTCCTTTTAAATTTAAATATACTTTATTTGTTAGAATTAAATATTTTGTAAGTAAAGATAATAATTTTAATAATTTTTATTATAGTTTAACAGTTCAAAAGAACAATTATAAAATAAGTATCAATATATATATATAATGTGTAAGTATCTATATCAATATGCTTTTAAAATTTAAATGTTCATATTCAGTAATAAATCTATCTCTGTTAATACTCGAACCATATGTTATGTATATTTTGATGTAGTATTTTGTTGTAATATTTTTGTTTGTTCACCCGTATATTATTATATTATACATGTAATATTAATAAAAGTATTATTTACAAAAATAGTAGATAAGAGTTGTGTTGAAGAAAGCAGATCTTAATTTTCTTAACTTTTTTCCTTAAATAAGTTAACATATGAGAAGGAATAAATTTTCGTACTCTGACGTAAAATGAAATAGTTTTATTAAATAATGCATTAGACAATTATTGAAACACTTAAAGTCATTAAAAGAAACGTACATAAATGTAATAAAAATAATTTACAATCGTGACGTTGCATTCGAATATAAGTTCATTTATGCTATACATCTCTAAATGACTATCAAAAAATTATTCTGGTTTCGAAAGAGAAGTCAAATGTGAATTCAATAAATGTAAAGTTTTAACTATTTAGTGCTGAAAAAAAATCAATATGTATAAAATTTTGCAAAAATCGTATCTTATTGATTGAACTTGTACTATAAATATAAAATATCATTAAAGTAAAAATTATATTATTATCCCATTTGGGTGGTACGGTTAGAGACGGAGCCTTGCGATACGTACGAGAAAACAAAATACAGGCTAAAATTCAGTGGAGTTCGTGTCTAAGCTTAGTTATTGCAGGTTCTTGATCATTCATAATTTCTATTTTAGTAAGGGTGAAGTTTTTTCTTACACACAATATTGCTTCTATAACATTAAATAAAATCAGAAAATATTATTATTACTAGTTATGTTTTCATATTTCTGTATATTCAATTTATCAATTAACTTTACTATAGTTAAATTTAAAAAAATTAAGTATACTAGTTAACTTACTTTATTGGAATCATTCGAATGCGTTCTACCTAAAGAAAGTGCAAAAAGCAAATCCATTAGTTTTAGTAATACACTAAGTATACACATGTGTGCTAAAAAGTACTTTTTTAGTGTTAGAAACGTAAGTATAGCTTGAAAGTCTTTCAAAATTTTATTTCAATAACGTAATGTACTGTAGAAAATTATAGGCTATACTATTTGTTTAAAGAATTGTTTAAAAATTTCTCAAAAACTACAAACAGGTAAGGATTTAAATTCTTTCGTCTGAAACAAGAACGTTAGATGCTTTTCCTATTATCAGAATATTTTGAGAACCTCGTAAACTCTTAATAAATACTTGTACATTTGTTCTCGTAAAAAGTGAAAGTTCAGAAATCAAAGGTTTAAATTACTCATAATTCGTTAATGATAAATACTTCTGCGAGAAAAAAAATGATTCAGAAAACGATCATGCTTTCTTCGAAAAGGGAGAAGAGAAATTCAGGGATCTGGTAGTCTGTCAATTGATCGACTTCCTCCTCTTTCGGAGTGTAAAAATAACTACCCGCGTCTGCCACTTTTATATTATTCTTCGATTAAATTTTATCTCAAATTTAGTTTGTTGTAAAAATTATGAAATTTTTAGAATGTCAAATAATTTCGGTTGAGCGTGTAGAAAATGACTGAAGTATGACTACAACGCTCTGCAAATTGGACTTGACTGAACTAAAGGGTCAGGGAGAAATGGAGCTTGCACGACAGGGATAAAAAGATCGAAAATCGCGAGAGAGTGAGATCGTATAAAATAAGTACAGACGGAAAAAGAAGTATACTGAAGAAAACATCGTCATGGGAGATCATCATCCTCGAGAAAGGAAAAAAAGAGAGATCCAGAGGTCCGAGAGTCGTCTCGGCGGATCCTCCTTCGCGAGAATGGGCCAAGTGTTACGTGCCGGCTCAGGTTATATCCTCGGCGGCGGCTCGCGTAGGCACATACGAGTCGCGGACGTCGAAGTGGGACAGAAGAGAAAGGCATATATACGCGGAGATGAACTAGATTGCAGAAGGCCCCACGGCTTCCTCCTCTGCCAAGTTAGCTTCTCTCTTTCACCCGACGCCGGTCGCTGCTTTTTTTTCTCCCTCTCAGCTCTCCTTCCTCTGCCCCTTCTGCCGTATACAGGTTTCGTTCAATGTCTGTCTGCAGGTTGTGCAGATTTCTCGAGCGGGCGCTTTTACACGTTAAGGAATGCGTAATAAGAAATGGGAAAGACACCGCACTTTTGGCTTTTTGCCGAGCTGGTCTTACTGGGCTGGGAGGTAAGTGACCCAACTTGCTGAGGGCGATTTGTTTGTTTTTGGCTATGTTACATAAATATTTGCTTAATGAGTGTCTAGGCACAGGATGTATGTAAATGCTCTATTTCAAAACATGCGAGGGTAAATAACCTTCGGTTTCTCAAAAACAGCTGTGTATACATAAATCGTAAGCATGTATTACTATTACTTGTTGAATTCATTTATCGTATAACCTTTTGATAAACAATTAGAAATTTTCTTTTTTCTATATTCTGTTTAGACTTTATAATTTTTTAATGTGTTAAGAAAATAAATTTATGATTATTAAAAAATACAATTTTTATTGTTTTAATTATTCGAGTTTAAATCTTGCGAAACTCGTCCTATAACATTTATTTTAATATTTTAAATAAAAGTTTTCAAATGCTTCGTAAGCTTCGAAGGATCAAACTTTTTACGAAGGATCAAATAATTTTATTAGGAACTTAAAAATTTTAATAAAATTTTTTGAATAACTATTAATAATTGAAATCATTTACTGGTTCATATAAAAATGTTCTTTTTAATAAATTATACAATTATGATTATGCGTTGAAAAATATCAGTCTTTCAAATATTATTTTTTTTTAGTTTTCTAGCTTCAACATATTGTTATGCAAAACTAAAATATTAGATAAAAACTTATTTAAAAAGTAAAAAAGCCGAATTTGATCAACGAATAAAATATTAAAAAATGCGTTTTGTGTTTTATTTTCTAGCAACTTTTATATTCAATGTCAAGACTAGGCCCAATAAAAAGTTCGATAAAAGTAAATTATAATTGTTCAATTACAGTGGAATGTCATAATCGTTGTTAGCATATTAAATTTGAATTTAGGTCATATCGTTGAATATTTTAGCTACTCTGTACATACGAGAAATATTCTTACTTTCATGTGTATTTTAATTGAATTGGTATCAGGACATTAAAATAGATACGCGCGATTGTTAAAAAAATAAAATGTCTTGACAAATGATTAAATACTTGTAGTATTATCTATATTCTGATGGTAAATGCTTATTTTATATTATTTAGAGATTAATATTTAATACTTGTCACTTAAACAATGTAATAAAGGTCAGAATATTATAATGGTATTAGGAAATTCTACTTCACACGGACAACTATTATTAGGAATCGACAATGGTATTCTCATTATTTATTAAAATCTATCACAATACGGTTCATTATCTTTTTGATACATCTTAAATATACAACAAAAGAGAGAGAGAGAGAAAGTATTGTTGTTATTCTTCTCAAGACATTTAGAACAGGGTCTAGGTGAAATTACACATCATTCAAGCAGATAATTGCAAAATAGGCAAAAATAAATAACGAAAAAACAACTGTGCCATTGTTAAACGATTTTAATGGACAATGGGCCGTGACTTTCAAAGATAAAAGGTGAAAGAAAGGAAGAAGCTTAAACCATTGAGGAAACGCAAAAATTCTCTCAATATTTTCAATTATATGGGAAAAAATGTACGCCTACTTGTGCGGACCTACTACGCCACATTGCAGTGCTCCTTTGTTGGCAAAAAAACGTGTACAAGAATTGCAGTGTGGGAAAGAGAAAGAGAGAGAGAGAGAGAGAGAAAGAGAGACGAATGAGTCACGGTTGACCAACAAGGAAGGAATTTTGGCAAAATGAATAGTGCCGGGCATGAGAGGACTTAAGGAAAATGGACAAAAATCGTCCCCGGCTTGGATGGCACAGACAAGTCGTGGCGACGTTGCCTAATCAAGCTCGAGGCGCGCATTCACGAGGCGTGGCTCTAGAGAGCGCGAGAAAAAAGCCAGGATTGTTGTTTCGCGGCGGTCGCGGAGAAAACACCATCCGGAGCCGCCCCCCTTCAATGTAGGTATCTAGGAGTACCGGGGCAAAAAGCCACGGCGGCTCCTGCTCCTGCTGCCGCTGCAGCTCCCCGTCGCCTTTCCCGTAACGCTCTGTAAACGTTCTCGGCCCTCTCGCTCGCTCCCACGGCGAGGCCGCCTCCGAAAAATCCAGGATCCTCGGCGTTTCGAAGGCTCGGGGGCTTCTTTTTGCCGAGGCGCCGAGGTGAGCCGGAATATAAACCCGGCCCCTCGTTCTCTATTGTCCACTGTCTCGCGTCACTGCTGCTGCGCCATGAGGCCTAGGCGATCCTCGCTCCTGATCCTCGCGGCTTTCCTAGTCGCCAGATGCACCGCCGAGGTCCTCGAGGAGGCCTCATGGAAGGGCTTCTCCGTCGCGTGCTCCAACGAGGAGAAGGGCCACGAGGTGGCCAACGCCTCCGTATCCTGCCATGGGATCAGACTCGTCCGCAGGATTGTCCAGAAGCTCCTCGAGGAGGCCAAGCGGAAGAGGAGCTTGGAGATCCTCGACGGTGTTAGCCTTGTCGAGAGTGAGGACGACGGAAACAACTCGCGCGGTGGACGCGTTCTCAAAGGCTTCGGACAGATCGGCTCGATCATGAGCTTTTTCGAGAATCGGGAGCTTAGAATTAAGCTGCCCAGCATACTACCGGCAAATCTTGAAGCTGCTATCGAGAGAAGCTTGCCGTCCACTGATCAAAGTATGTATACACCTTTATATTATCTTATTAGATTTCAAAGACCTTCTGTTCATTAAATTATTTAACATTTTCTATGTAATCGTAATTTTTACGATTACACTTTTAGCTACTTTTTCTCAATGTGAATGAATATATTCGTTATTCTGTTGTTTCTACTATTCTTTTATTTCTATTTTTCAAATTTATTCAATCATTTCTTTGTTTAATAATTATGTGTAAATGCGTTATGTCATAATTATCAAGAATTACATTTTATTCAAAGCTTTTAATAACACAGAATATGTTTATTTTGCACATTTCAGGTAAAGGCCGTGGAGGAGGAGGAGGAGGATTTGGAGGAGGCAAAAAAGGAGACAACGGGGTGATGTTAATGGCCTTAATGATGGGTAAGTGTTTTATGCGATTAAACTATAGTTATCTAGCAGCTATTCTTATTATATGATGAGAGCTTATACGAATTCATACTAGTAATTTTTCGTAATTAATTAAATAACAAATAATTGTATTGAAGTATCAACGTTAATTTTAGTTTTAAATTTATTCAATTACATTAACATTATGAATAACATATTTCATTTATTTATATACTATACAGAAAATGTTTAATTTAATACAAAATTATATGAAAAAATATGATAGCAAACCGTACACATTGAATAGATAAAAGTAAGTGAAAAAAACAATATATTGTCAGCCACGGTGTAGATAAAGATAGAAAATCATTATTTTTTTTATATTTATGTGCTTTTTATACTTAATTTGAATTAACAGAATCTTTGGTATTGTTCTCACTTCAGAATCAAACAATTAACATACTATATGCTATAAAATAAATAATTTATGTATATACAATTAACTATTACTGTGTCTTTTTTAAGCATTCTAATATATTTTAATCAATAATCTAGGAAAAATGATGGCCGCAATGGGATTTGGTGCACTGGCTCTCTTAGCAATGAAGGCCCTTATGGTTTCTGCCCTGGCTCTGATGTTATCTCTAATCGTTGCTGCTAAAAAACTGGCCGGTCATAAGGAAGAAGAAGGACACCACATCGTATATGCTCAAGAGGTAGGACATCACCGACGACGTCGAGACCTCCAAGATATTGAAGACGATCTTAAGAGCCATCCATATCGCGGACACATAGGACTACCAGCCGAGGTGCACAAGCTTAGATGGTGATGACCAGGAAAGAACACATGACTTTCTACTTTATCAACAGCTGCACCCGAGCTATTCGCTGATACCGAGTCGGGTTTCGCTTATACTTAATTTAGAGACTGATTTTGTTTAAAGATTTTATTTTCAAAAATGAATAGTATTTTCTTACAAAAATAATTATTAGATAAAAATTAAAAATCAGCAGTCTCTTTTCTATAAGAGAAAAGACCAAAATTTGTTAAAATACCAAAGAAAAATGAAGCCAATGAAAATGAATCATTGATTTCTAATTTGTTAAAATTAATGAATTTGTAAAAATTTTGTTTTATACATTTATTTGATGAATATTTTCGGAGGTTTCAGCTAAATAATGAGTAGTGCACAGATAAAGTAAAATTTAGGTGTTGCATTAAGACTGTTAAAGACTGAACTGACAGTATCATTGTAGTTCCTACTATTGACTATAATTCATGATTTACGATTATTTTAAAAATTATAAGACTCGACGAAATTCTGAACTTATAACTATTTTACACGCTCTTATTGCATAAAGACTATTTGTATGATTCATACATACATTTACGTACATTTTGAACGTTAATTTTAAGACAGACGCAAGTTTCAAAATGATATTTCATCGTTGCATACTTTATGCGTTTCAATTTCCTATTTAACTAAAAGCCCAAAGATTTTTTTTATTACTACTGTACATACAACTTGAAAACAAAGAAATCGTGTGGAAAAGTCGAATTAAGTGCCGGAATAAAAAGACCAAGAAGAAAGTGACAGTGACAGCAAAAGAATTTTGCAGTGATGGACATAGCGACAGTGACAGTGACCGACAATCGAAAAAATGGAAAGTGAGACACTTGAAAACGAAAGAACGACTGAAAACGAGAAGAGTCAAGAGACTTATGTTGACACAGTGAAATTTTTCAAGTTTACATACGTGATAACATGGTTTAACAAAACGACGGCAGACGTCTTCTCAAACATCGACTGACTTACGACATTTCTTTTTCTCCTATTTTCGATATACTTAGAAAGTGCAAGATAATTGTAACATAGTACAAATGTGATTTCTTTTTGTATTTATTCACATCGACATATAATAACTTATATTTATCACAATATAACTTATTATAGGGAGATTGTTGTAAATTAGGTAGCTTTGTTATACTGATAAATAAAATGAGAGTTACTTCAGAAGTGTTTTTTTTGTTTAAATCTATTATTATTGCTAAATATATTTCTTAATATAGAATTTAAATTCTATTATTTATTGTCAGAAATTATGACTAAATATTTTTTATTGATTTAGAATATAATATTTTAAGATAACTATTTAATTTCAACAGAATGCTTGAGCGATTAAATAAAAATCTTGTCCAAAATTTTTAATTTGAATCATATTCATTTTTTTAATATCTGAATTTTCCATGCTAGTTATAGTCATAGAGATTAAAATGATCTAAAATTTAGAGATAGATGGACGATAGACATAGAAAAAGTAGTTAGAGTTGAATAGCATTAACTAAAGTACATAACATTTAGAAGAAATTCAACGATACCGGGGAATCCCTAAGATAACATCAACTTTTTATCAATTAATTCGTCCGTTCCATCATGAGGATAGCGGATACACCGGCTTTAAAAATCAATATGAGTTGGTTGTCTCGTCGGATACGAAGGCGCGAAAGAGGAACGGATTGGCTGCGAGACATACGAAGAAAGTGTGCCAGCCGATCTGATGCAAACGCGCGCGCTTTTACGTATACCACCGGTGAGTTGGAGAACGCGCACATCCCTCCTCCATCTCACCTGCACTCACCCATCGACTCTGGTTCTGTTCCTTAAGCACTGACTCGTGAAAATACCTTTCTATAGCCGACTTAATGAAACCGATCAGCCTAATTCTCAATCTAATGCTTAAATTTTTTTTTGCTTTATTAACAATTAATGCTTACAATATATTAATAAAAGAATTGACAATAATATAAAATGTACAATACTATTTTTTATAATTTATTTCGTATTTTTTGTATTTATGTACTACTTATAAGTTTAACAAGAGTTTTGTGCATTTACTACAGTCTACAAGGATTCACAATATGGAGATCTAATAATATGTTAAAATAAGCTTTAAAAAATTTTCTATAAACGTGTTGTTTTACTTTTAACGTCAATCTTGACTTATTTCTATAGCATAATCATGTTTTATAATCTAGCGGAACATAAATTGTACTAAAAGTAATTAAAATTTTAGGGAAAAACGAACTCTACATTTTTAGATAACATTAGTTTCAGCAAACTTATGATTTCCTATCATTTTTACTTTTAAAATTAACCTTGTAATGTATTTTGATATATCTTTAAAATATAGTTTTTAAATATATTGCACGACTGCCAATAACTAAAAAAAGTTAAAAAAGTTTATAGAGAATATTTTGAATGAAAACGTAACAATAAAAACATTGTTATAACAAAGGTTTTTCATTTATACTAGTATCGTAACTATTTTTCAATGTGAATCACGTACGTGATAAACAACAAAATGCACTTTTATTATAAATGTTGAAAAAGTCCTATTACAGCGTATCCTTAAGCCGCAAGTGCTCGCGACCGTGAACCCAATGCATCCGTCCTCGCCGAGAGTTCAAGAGCAAAGAACCGCAGGTAGCGGTCCCTCAACTTGCGGTTCCCCCCACTCCTACAGGCAGCCGTCCCCTCCCGCGGCTTCCGAGGCCAACGGCAGTGGTGGGCGGGAGAGCGAGAAAGCGCCCAAGGTAGTGGGGAGTCAACGACTCCCGGCTGGAGAAAGAGAAAGAGAACAAGATGAAAAAAAAAAGGAGCCGCGCCGGGCAGGTGGAGGGGGCGGCAACGGCGGCCGGGGGGGGACTAGGGGGGAGGGCTTCGAGACCCACTGACACAGATTCCGGGCGCGCGCGGAGCTTCCTTTTTTACGTTTCGAATACCATAAAACGCGCGGGGTCCGGTTTGCTCGCGCGCAGACGACGCTGTGGCTTCCGCGCACGCGGACGTCTCCTCTGGCGTGGGCCGCGGCGCGGCTCACGTTTTCGATACTGCACCGCGCCTCGTGTGCCTTGCCCCCCTGGGAACAAATTGTCGCTTGCCGTCAACGGGGAAAGATATGCTCGATCGCCGTAAGCCTTATTTATACATCACGGCTTTTAAGGCTGCCCGGCCGACGTACTTCTCCCGTAGCGATTTACCGGCCTGGGCGGGACACAGATTTTTCGGGCGAGATACTTTTTATTGGGCACGTGTCGAGCGCTTTCTTTTACAAGGGCATTAATAAGTATGCATTGGCATTTTTTTGGCTTAATTGGAGTGTCGGTTCTGTTTGCCAGATATGTTTACCTTAATTAATTTGAATCCTATAAGTTGGAAATTTCAATACTTAAAATGTTTGTAGTAGGTCCCATTTCTCGGGATTCCTTAATATCATATTTAAGTTAATATGAAATGCATACTTGCTTTCTTTACTTCTTGATTACACATTGTACATTATTTTATGTCATTAGATTTGGGTTTACCGTTTATTGTATAGGTAAGTAATCATATATAGGTAAGAATTATTTCAGAAATAATTAGAGTTTTCAAATCTTATAAATCAACTCTATAGATGTAATAGCTAAAAACTTATATCAATTTTGATGAGTTCGAATGTAATTCTGAAATTTGCAAGTATTTTTTAAAAAACTAAAGTTTCAAGATCCACACCCTTTCTTACTTCTAATAAGAAATAAATGTTTCTATAAATTTTGCAGGAACCTCTAACTGTGAAATAAAAATAATTCATAGCTATATTTGTAAAGTGAATCCTTTGACCTCATAACCTATAAATTAAGAAATTAATTTTGAAATCAATATTTTAATAAGTTATTGCTTTCAATTGTATAACTCAAATGAATTTTAAATTTATATTTTCTAGAGTTTACAAAAATCTTTATTTTAAAACGTAAAACGTTGAAGATCAATTGCTTCCAAATACCTTAAAAAATAGTTTTCGGATGCAGTTATATAGGTATATCTAGTACTTTTGTGTCATTTTGTGTGATATATATATTTAAATAAATTAATAATAGAAAAATCATAGTTGCATGTATTATTATTCAATTACAATTAACTACAATTATCATTAAATTATTAAAATTTAAAAATGTAAATAATGTATGTTATTTAATTTTATATAGTAATAATTGTATATTTGAACGAGAGAATTCTTTTATTTTCGAAATGATATAACTAATCGATAACTATGGATGTGTATGTGATTGTTTGTTAAAAAGTACAATAATTTAAAATTCCAATTAAAATATTTGCAGTCTTTTACTCATTTTATTGTTGCAAATTTGAATACTCATTGATACAATAAGTTGTAAATTACTTGAATGATCACGAACCGCTGAGTATATCAAATATCAAACGAAGATGTAAAAATTTTCTTTTTTTTGAAACTCTTATACCGATGTAAGATTGAATAATTTACTTCGATATTTAAAACGTAGATTTAAAATAGTACAACAAAATAGTTTATTGAATGATAAAATGTTTTTCTATCAATTACTAACATTGTAATGCAGTATAATAAATCTATTCTGAAATGTATAATTTCAGACATGCATTGAAACTCTACGAGGCAGAAAACATTAATTAAATTTTATGAAATGAATAAATTATCTAAATTTTGTTAACTCAAGAGATTCGTATAGTCGGACAATTTTACACAAATTACAACCATTGAATAAATTTACAATTAGTTCTTGATAAGTAAAATATGATTGACTCTATGTTTAACAGCGCAGTGTAAGCTGCAGGTAAATGAATAATTCTCTCATAGAGACTATAAAACTCTCGATAAAATTGTATTTAAAAAATTATAATTTTCGCTAGCTTTGGCAGAGCTAGAATGTGCATTTGAGCAAGACCTTCCAACCCAGGCAGTATCCTCGTTCGAAAACGATATTTCCATAACCGCACGTATGAGGCCTGAAAATTCCAAGCCACGCCACGCCATGGCATTCCTCGCCTTGGAGCACCTATCCGATTTCACCCAGCAACCTGTGTAGCATTTTATTGACGCTGTATCTTCAGTCACAGTAGTACCGTAGCCCGGCTAATTTACGTTTGCGGATCAAACGATCCTCGCACGAAATACCTCGAGGAAGGTCAACAAGTTGGGAGCAGCGAGTTAGACGAAAAAAATTCGTTATCCACGAATCGATAAATTGGTATTAGAGGTATGGGCCTAGCGGTCTGTGGACAGGATTCTCGGTCAACTCATTCGCGTTTCGGACCCCAAAAATCTCCCGTACCTATTAATAACTGATGTCAGTGGCACAGTAGCCGAGTTATGAGCCGCTGGTCCCTTCATCTCCTTTTACCTCTTGTTCCGTCGCACACGTTCCGTTACATTCCACGCACATTACGATATATTCGATGAAAAATTTGAATTTCAAATTACCCACACGCACCTCCTTGGCTTCGGATTTTTCTCCAGGTCGATCGTGCGAACGCTTCCTTTTTTATGACAAGTTATCGCGCCAGACCTTCTTCCTTTCCCTTCTTGGGATTTCAAAGGGACCAAAGATGTCGATCAATAATGCTCAAAGCTAATAGGGCACCAATAATATTACGACCAATGGTTCGTTGAATTCGTCTATTGCCTGCTGAGAGTTATGGATGAAGTTAATGATACAGTTTGAGTTTCTCTACAACAGAGGGAGCTTTGCATTCTAGATCATATTTTAGAATTATTAGATTATGTAAAATTTCAAATTAATATGTTCTTTTACTTTATCGATATTAAATTGTTTACACATTTTTATTAACTTTTATTATTATACTGATTTTTTATAATTGCAATAAATTATTGAAATAAAATATTCATACTAAATATTAAATATAATAATTAAAAAATTTTTATACAATTATTATAATTTTCATTCATTTTTAAATACGTTATAGTAGTATTTAATAAGATTATAGCTAAATATTTTTTATGATTCAAAAAATATTGCAATAAATACCTACTGCTTTGTGAGCGTTATGTCGCATCTTTTTATTTGTTACAAGAAAATAAGTACTGATAATTTATGACGGTGGATAATATAGGACACTCAATGCCGAAGAATTTATAAAAGACTTACTCATACCCCTTGATCTTCATTAAAAAGATCCAGACAATTCAAGATTCTTTAAAGATACACTTCTAACTGTATAATTTTTGTTATTTTCTTCGAAATAATTATAAAAAACAGTAATTAATAACAGTTTTAAGAATATATTTTGAAGTAAATGTTTCGGAGTATATATGTAGCTATATTTTCTTTTTATCTTTTGATTTTTTTATTTAGTTATTTTTTTATGGAACTAAATTCAATTAAAATTATCAAAAAATACAACAAATTTAAACGTATTAGATTGCATTAATCAGAATAAGCGAAGATAATTGGTTTCAAGCATGACAAATCAAAAGTCTCGGATGGATAAAGGTGCGGTCTTATATATTTTAAACAGTCATAGGGATTAGAGTGACTTTTATTGAAAGACTTGAGTAAGGGTCATAGTAAGTTCGAAAGTTCGATCCTCCATTAAAAACAACTAATTTACTGGGAGAAATTTTTCTCTAATACGAGGTGTCGATTTATGTGTGTGCTGCGCATTTAAATACATATCTCTTCGCATTATTCAACACCGTACAAATATGTAAAGTACCACCTCGTATTAGAAGAAAGTGTCTCCCCCTAGAAAGACAACCATTTTTGGAGTATAATAAAGTACCCGAATTTGTCAGAATGATTTTTTCTCTCATTGTACAATGAGAATAGCCTTCACAGAGCCTATATACTGTAAGATTCGCGAGATTATTTTGATAAGCCATGGATTCTATTCTAATATTTTGATCTGGTGGATTAATTTATCTTTGATTTATATTCTTTTAATGTAATCTAAAAGATTTACTTTCAAATTTTTAAACAATGTATTTTTTGTTAGAGATATTTATAGTACAAAAACAGACATTTTGTTAAATTTTTTAACTTTATCACTAGATTTCAGATATAACTATGAATATCATTTTTTTATATTAAAATACTGCATGTATGTATTATTATTGTTCATTTTGTGTCCGATCTACTTATAAATTAATTAATTATCTTTAAATTAAAGAGTTTTCATTCATTTCATGTCATAAATTTCATTTCTTCTCAAGAACATAAGCTTTACCGTTAAAATTTCATTTTGATCACAAATTATAAGAAATTTATGTATAAAATAATTTTCGTAGTTTTATCTTTGCCGTAACACGAGATATTTTTTCAACATTTCAAACAGTAATAAAATTTCTTTTATAGTAAAAATTTAATTATAATAATTTGTAGTGAAAATCTTGACGAATATCTAGTTGGTTTATGGAGTACGACTTTAGAAATTATACAATAAGTTACTGTTGTGCATCGCTATTTTTAATTAAATAAAAATGATTTTAGTAGTTCGTGACTACACAAGCATTGAATCTATTGTTTCAACAAATAAAGACAACCCTTATGATTTTTATTGTGTACTTACTAGAAAATATCGATAGATTTACTATCACCTATCGTGATGTTACTTTCTAGAGATCGACCAATGATAACATCTGCATTTTTCGGTACACTATAAACTTGAGCAGAAATGATTGAATATACTTCCTGCGTCGGCTCGGGCATCAATAGTCTGTCAGAGTATTGTCGCAAAATCGACAATAAAAAAAGCGTAAAGAAGCGACATATTGGCATCGCGGTCACAACTCCTTCGACTTACAAACGTGATTCACGTGCACCGGTCTCTCGGCCATTGGCACCGCGCCAACAAAATTCGGGGGGGCGTTTCGCAACGTGGATCTCAGGCGTCAGTTTTACTTTTTATAAAAGGCGATTTACTGCCTTTTCTCCTGCTCTCGGGTCTCGCGAAAAGGCGAGCGCCCGCAACCACTCTTACTTTTTAGGAAGATTTGCGCTCGATTTAAGTAAATGCACCGGCGACTGTAATCCGCAGTTTATCGGGCCTTAACAACAGGGCTGTCGCCGGGAGAGTCGGGATTTTAGTTGAAGAGGAGCTGACCAATGATTGCAAGAAAGTCTTGCGTTTTTCACGTTGATGCACACACCTGGACCTCTACCTTGATTTGTCGCAGATCGCCGTTAAGCTGCCAAGCTCGTGTAATTGCCTCGTAAATCCGAAGCTCCATACCAGGGAATAAAACATGAGTTTTATATTCGTTTATTGTTATTCTGAGTATTTATTATTTTGTGCACTGCGGTATCTTTTTCTTTCATAAATGTCAGTCAGTAGCTCAGTGCTAAGACCTTTCGCTCAACCAAGATTCAAAAACCGAATGACGAATGCTCTGCTGCAAGTACTAAAGTGTTATTTGTACGACCGCAGCTGTATTTTGGGTTAAATAAAATGCTTTTTATTATGTACAATGATAATGATAATCTTAACAAGAACAATAATAATATAGCAACAATATTATGTTGCACTATTTATTATATTAAAAAGTTTCTATTACAATATAACGCATTAATTCAATGTAAAAGTTTGTATGCATACGTGTGAGTGTGTATGAAAGAATTGAACTGCTTTCAAAAAACATTTCAACATATTTCTTAAAGGGAGCAGTGCATTCATAATTTATAGGTCTTATTTTTCTAAAGAGCTTTCATCTATATTGAGCATGTATGTAGAGCCAAGAATGCGCTAAATGAAAACGACATGAAGGTGGTTATCTCTTCGCGAGGGTCAGAGTAGAAAGTGGCCGCACCGGCTCGCCACAACTGAAGGTCGGATCCGGGACTCTTCCTTGGCGGTCAGGGACTTTTCATTCATGCGTAAGAGTACAGCTAAGACGTTGGTACTTGTTTCCAAGATAACTTTCTTGTGAGAGTTTTACCGTTTTTTCTATTGTCTCAATGCCCAAAGACGGTTTCAAAAAATTGAGACTGTATATCGTATTAAATATAGTTATTATATGTACAATCCGTTATACAAATTAAGTTAGACATAATGTATAGCGCTTTAAAAATTTTTTTATAAACGAGTACATTCATTTTTGTTCAAAGTAAGTTAAAAAAATAATCGAAATTTTTACCATAACGTATGCATTAAATTCCATCGTTTATTTAGCATTCTAGTTCCCACTCTGATGCACTAAATATTCCATTAATTTATTTCCAGCAATAAATTTTTCTGAGCTGTAGGTTTATACATATTGCTAAAACTAAACATTTATAAGATACACCTTACATAAAATTAAAGGTTTATTTTGACCGAATATGGAATTCGACCATTTACTAGGCGCCAAGAAAATTTTCCTTAGACCCGTAAGTATGCATAACTAACAATAAAGAGTATGAAATATTGTGCATGCAAGATTATTTTATGCGCACATATAAGATAAATGCAAGGAATTAGAAAATTAGAAGATGTTTAATGTAACAAAACTATTCATATATGTAGGCCATAAGGTAGAAAAACGAAATATAATCATAAATAACATAAGTTTCTTATTTGAGTTTTGTTAATTAAAAAATAAAAATTAAACAATAAAATAAATTATCATATTTGTAAACAATGGAATGATCTCTAAGAAATTATACGTTTAAGCCAAAATTAATATGGTTATAAATTTGAAATTGCCACTAAGATAACAATAACATTTTTTGTAATTTTTATTCAAAATGATTAATATTATGGCATTACAATATATCTGTTACATTCTAGTATTTATTATAAGTTTTGCGTGCGCTTGCAAATTATTGATAAATGATGACTAATTTCGCTTTAAATCACAAATTTATGAGATTTTTTAAAGCAGAACTGTATAAGAAGCATAAATTAATTATAACCTTAATCTGAATTTATAAACTTAATACGATTATAAGCCCGTTGACAAACTCATTAGTTGTATCAAAGTTAATTAAATTTGCTATATAAATCATCTTGTTAAATTGTATGATACCATATTGAAAAATTAGAATACTTTACCACGTATTACCATAGATTGACATAGATATAAAAGTGATCCTTATACGTACATACTGATTGATTATTATAGTTACAGAATTAATTGTTGTTTACGATTTTCTATTTAATCGATATTACGTTTAGCTTTTTCATTGAACCACCTTTTAATTACATTTGCTTTCATTCGATGATCGAATAAATAGTCCATAATAATTTTATTTGTTCGGACTTGTTAATTCACGCAATAATTTAACAAATGAAGCATTAGAATAATGATCTGCAAGTGAGTCAGTTCATTGAAATATGATATAATTCGCACGAGGGAAGGAATGTCTAGAGATCCGGCTGAGGTCCAGTCACGCATTAACTGCGAGCGGGCGCGAAAAAAGAAAGGCAAAACGGCGACGTCGCGGACGATCTCAAAAGCCAAAGTTTAAGGTGCGAGGCTTTCTCTTTCATTCACGGGCCGTGGCGCGGCCGCGGCGTTCCCGATCCTCAATGACGAATATATTCCCGCGCGCCCGGCGAAATCATCAATGAACCGATGCGCATATATACTTACGAGCCGCGGTAACGAGGCGAGCTCCTCCTCTCGACTCGCCGAGGGAAAAGCGCGGCGGGAGGATGGAAATCGGGAAAATCGCCTCCGGCGCACACGCGTTTCGAATTTCTACGCGGGCGCACGTGCGCGCGTCCGCCTCTTTTAACGCGCGGATACTTAGCCTCGCTGACGTATCGCAACCGCTGCTTTTCTGCGTGCCGAGGGATTTATTGTCGCGCGTGACCCGAATGTCCCGGACTTTAGACCCGCCAAGTCTTCGACTTGCGTGCCATTGCAGAACGCGATGGAGGCACTGGGATACACGTGTACATATACGTGTGTGTATATTGGTCGAGCGATTTTTTTTTTTTTTCATTTTGGTGGGCGATTAGTCGCGCGCTGCCAAGTACATTTTTTTCTTTTTCGGATATACATTGCAAGCGATCATAAAAGCCGCGCATATTCGGGGCGATTAATCGCTCGCGATACCATTTATCACAATTAATAGCTTATCACGGCTGGCTTTTAATCCCGGCGGTGTCTTTATTAGTGGCACACATAAGTGTAATTATAGATATAATTGATTTATGAATAACTCGCGAGTTCGCGGTCACGATATCCCCGTGGGGATCTTACTCCTGACAAGTAGAAATTGCTGGTAATTATCACATCAATGCAAATACGCGTTGATCGACCTGCTTATCCCGGGGCATTAGGAGCGTGAAAGACTCGACGGGAGCTTTCTTAAATTTTTTTCTCTCACCTTTCACCCATGCGCCAGGCGCGCTAGCCCGGGCGCGTTAGTAAATTACAAGTTTTTCTTTAATTCAATTACGCGGGCGCGCATACATACAGGCGGCACTTAGTAAAACCATCGCGGCGCCTTTTTTTTCCTTTTTTTTTTTCCGACTCCACGGCTCTTTTGTTCCTCCTCGGCCGGCACGACACACCTTTTTATCACGCCGTATCCAAAGACCCGGGGAAAGAGAAAAAAAAAACCGTAATGATTTCTAATAGCCGTCTAATAAATTTGGGGCCTCGTTCGTCAGCGGACGACTCGATCTCGTCTCCCCGCGGCTAACGAGCTTTGGAAGAACCGTTCGGAGCGTCCCGTGGATAAGCGCGACTAACAGTTTCGCTTGTCAGAGAGGCGAGCGCGCGCCGGAAAAGGCCTACCCGCGAGCCCGGAGAGAGTAATCTGCTCCTCTTCCTTTTTCTGGGAGCACTCGAGTGACACGCGAGCCGCCGCACTTAAAAGCCTTTTAAGGACTAGCCGTGCGCGGCAAGCCAGTCGGCTTTGCTCTCGGCAAACCTTCCGAATCGAGCAAACACGGCTCCCCTGGTAAAAAAAAAAAATTGACTTCTTGGCCTATCGCCCGTTGGCGTACGCGCGCATACATTTGAGAACGTCGCTCGGCCCTACCTTGCCGGTATAATGTTTCTTTAATCCCCGCGCGAGGTGCGCTTTTGCATTATTGAAGCGAGTCGGCGCGCATTGTCGCGCCGACTCTGCGATGAAAGCTCCGCGTTAATATTAATCAAAAACAAATTTTTTTTTTCCTTTTTTTTTCTTCTTATATTTAGAGGATGACGGTACCCGAGCCCGCGAGGAAAGCGGCTTATTATGCAAACGGCTAATGACATCTCACGCGGCCGGGGCAATAAAGAGTAAAGGTTTTAAATAAACTCTGAATTGGATTTGGTTAAATTTAATAGAGAAATTTGAGCGAGCCTCCGAGCGACTCATGAATATTTACCCGCGCACCGGCGACTTTCAAGCTCCCGTCACTTTCGCGAGCAGGCGGGCTTTTTTTCGTTTTTTTTTCTTCTTTGTCTCTCTTACGCCCAAGCTCCCCGGGGGACGCGGCGGAAATTCGGAAACTGTCGCCGATCGAGGCCAAAAAAAAAAAGGGGGGGAGGGGGAGGGGGAAGGGGGAGTCCCGAGGAGTCCTCCCCCCACCGGTTATCTCCCCATCCCCCCTCCACCCCGGGGCGGAATTCCCTGCGTATATAATTATAGGGCCGCGCGGCCCGACAAGCCGTGATTAAGCAGCGCTTTCCCTCAGACGCGCTGCGCCCGCTCCAGTTTAAAGATCCCGGGCCCGGCCGCGCGATCGCGTTAATAAGATCCCGGCCGGGGGACTCACCTAAGCGACGTATCCCCGATCGGTTATTGCGCAAGAGCGCGCGCCCCGGGGACCGCGGGAGAGCTGTTTCCGAAAAAAGAAAAAGAAAAAGAAAAAAAAAAAAAGTAAGGTTTTTCAACCTCGGCCAGCCGGCCGAGTATCAGAATCGCAGTGAAAGTCGAAACGCGCGGCCGGCAGGCGGAATTACAGTTACGGCGGCCGATGGATCCTTGGCCGATTAAACGGCGGGAAAGGGCTCGCTTAGGCGATCGAGAGTGAAGGCAGCGCCCCCGCCTCGGCGTGTCCGTCCCTCCGGTTGACAATATCTCGCCGGGGCTTCCCCCCTCCGGGACAAGTTAACCGTGTCACACCGGCTGCTCTCCAAAGGCCGCGGAAAAAAAATCCCCGGAATCCGGTAGAGCGGCCCGCGATCCGTGTCAGCCGGCCGATAAGTTAGCAGGTGGGGCCGCTGAGGAAGCGGCGGGGTCGCGGGTCGCGATTAGAGCGCGCCCGCTTTCCTAGCCCCCGCTGTTCGGCCATTTTTCGAGCGTTCAGCTAATGTAATGCCTTTCTCGCTGCCGGACCGACCGAGTTCGCTTGGATGTATTAGTTTTTTCTGGCGTTATGCTGCGCCACCGTTCGTGGTGCTCTTTTCAATTAAGGGTGCAACCCTTGGTTGTTAATTTTAAAATGAGGCGAGCGCGCCTGATTAAACACTATCCATTATATCAATTCTTGATTTTTTTTCTCTTTTTTGGATACATTGAATTTTTTCTATCAACTTAATGCCTGATTTATATCACAATAATATGGGAGCTGCCTTGGTTTTTCGACGAAATAGTTCATCATCGGCGTGATCGGCTCCTAGATAATTTTCCAACGTAATAGACGCAATAAATAGATTTTAGATTCAATTTCAGATAAACTAATGTTAGATATTGTCTATCTGCGGGATGTGTAGTAGCGATACCCCGGGCCGTTTACTTTGGAGCGTTACAATGTTGACCGCGATATATGCGCAAGTGCATTCAATTATTATAAATCACGAGGAGGCGTTATCTCGGCGGTCAGGAGGAAATCTCCTGTTCTCCGGGCTGTAAATTTTAATGCGGTACTTCCGCGGGCGCACAATAGGGCCAGGGCGAAAAAGTAAATCAATCAAACCGCACACGCGATCTGCGAGGCCGCGGCATTAACGCTTCCTCTTCTTTTTTTTTTTTCTTTGTTCCCCCCCTTTTTTTCCTTTTTCTTCTTTCCGCGAGCAGCGGACCTCGATGCCCGCGGGATCTACTCCGCGGACGCACCGGCATTTACGAGGTACGCTTATTCAGGCGATATATACTAGCCCGCGACCGCGCGGGCTATGCGGCCTCTCTTTTTCCCCCGCGGGGCAAACGAACGCGGCGCGCGTAGCGAGTGCGCGCTCGCTGAGGTCTCACTTAGCAAAGTACACTTTTCCGTAAGTACATAGTCGCGTACGAGGATAGACCGGCGAACACGGGTGCGCGGCCGGATCCGCCTGCCTCGGGTTTATGGGCGCGCGCGCGCGCGCGGACGTTTTCGTGACATTAATTTTTCCCCACGTGAAAGCAGTTGCTTTTTTTCTTTTTCGTGAATAATATCGCATAAGAATGCTGAAATTGAGAAAGGCGCAGTGTGACCTATTAGGAGATATTTTCTTTTTGTTGCCTGCGTCCACTGACTCGCGTTTACCGCATACGCGTATATAGGCAAAAGACGATGCCAATTTGATCGTAGGAAAGATTCATTGGCCAGCCGAGTGATACTTTTATTCATAAAATTTGCATTAAGTCATAATCCGCTGTGGTTCTTAACCGTATATTCTTTAAAATCTAATCGATGAGTATGCTGCAATATGATATTCCTCTGTAGGTAGAATTCTGATGAAAACAATTGACCTACTGCGTCACTGCGCGAATCCTTAAACGTATAAAATAATTTTTAATGACTTTAACAGCGGCATAATGAAGGCTACGCGTCTCAAAAATTGAAACATAGATTTAAACGAGCATGAAGACAAATACTGGAGGTGAGATGAAGAAAGTTGTTCTGGAGTATGCCGCAAATGATAGTTTTAAAGCGAGGCTTGCTAGTTCGAATTACATCTATTATAGCAAGTAAAAAAAATTGAAAAACACAATTTATGGCAGTATCGCGCCTCTGAAATAACTCTCAACTATCAACTGCATCATGTAATATTAGTGTTTAAAAAAGAAATTAAATTAATCTGCACTCCGGGATAACAATTTCAATGTTTTAACTTTTTTCCACGAGGCGCGCATGACTTTCCTCGTGGAAAAAAATCAGAAAGAAACGCATTGCATTCCTCTCCATTCCGAATGTAGGCTATTGCCTGTTGACGACAGATTCTAATAAGAACTATACGAAGATTTTATCTGCATCAGAGAACCGAAGGGGGATACTTTTGAACTGTTCTGGAAACGTTTCCCGACTTTTAATTGACTACATAAGCATACTAAGCAACTCTATTACTTTTTAACATAAATATTTTGAAATACAAATAAATTGACTTTTTTTCTTATACCACTATAATTTTTGATTCATAATTTTATAATAAATTTGTCATATACCTAATCCGTTATTTAATCTTGAAGATGATTTTGAAAAAATCTAAAAAAAACGTCTAAACATTTCTTTTGAATAAATATTATAAAGCAATGTAGTTAACGTGTATAAACACTAGTAACTTTTTGATACTTGGTTTGGATGCAGGAACAAGCTGTAACTTTTCTGAAATGACCCAAAAAAGCTACCTTATAATTGACATACCAGCACGTTCGATCTTATGCCACGTCCGGGGCGACTTCATTTAGACTAGGCAGTATAACCGACTCTCCATTTACAGGACCATCTAAGCGGCGCGTCTCACTTCTGCCGCGTGGAATGTGTCGTGAAAGAAAAAAAAAATCGAAAAGGAAAGAAGCCGGGGCAAGAGTGACTTACCGCGCGGGGACAGTACAGGAACCAGTTTTCGCCGTTTTTGAAAAAATTGTTGAAAAAGGAGGTGTTCCAGGCCGTGGGCTCGGTCCCCTACACGCCCGAGGTGGGAAGCGACAAGGCTGCACCGGGGCAAGTGGAGGGGGCACAGGGAGGGAGCCGCAAGCGCGCGCGCTCTCGACCCATACGAAGATAAAGAGCACATTCGAAAATTTCTGTATATTTTTCCCCTCTCGCTCGCTCCTCCGCGGCTCGGCTCGGGCCCTCTCGCTCCCGCTCATCCCGCCGCGGGAGCGGCGCGGCGGCGGGCGCCGCTTAGCTCTCGGCGCTCGTCCTCTCGCGCTGAGCTATCGGCGGCTGATGCGGCGCTCGCGCGGCGCGTATAAATAGTCAGTGAGTTACACCTGCGTGTCTGATTCGTGCTTCGCTCGCTCGTCCGAGAAGACAAAATACGCGCGTCACACACGCCTCTCTCGCAGCCATGAAGAGCTTCGCCCTGTTCGTTATCGCGTTCGCCGCGCTCGCAGCCTCCACAAGAGCCGAGACCATCCAGGACTGCCTCCAGAAGGACAGCATCTCCTGCGTGCAGAAGAGCCTCTTCAGGAAGGCCAAGGAGTTCTTCGACAAGGACACCTATGAACTCGTCTCCGGAGTGAGCCTCGTCAAGACCAAGGGCGCGGACAGGAGCGCCAGGACCGGCAAGGACCTCGCCTACGAGCAGGAGATCGAGCAGGCCAAGGGCGTCGCCGAGAGGCAAAGTGCACTCGAGAACTTCGTCGGAGAGGAGGTCGGCGACTTCTTCAGCGGACGCAGCTTGAGGGTCAGTTGCCTCTTTTTGTGGATAATCTGTGACCCTTTTTTCTAACCACCGCTCGCCACCTGGTGCATGACTTTGGGAAAGTGTTGATTGGATCCTAAAGCGTGTCAACACTCGCCAATTTTTTTAAGCTTCGCAACGCCATTCATTTTAAATCTCTTGATTTTATGCTGTATTATAGTAACGAGTTTACCTTTCAGGCAAAGCAATGCTATCGATTGATTTCATTCGCAGGCACTTAAGCTCTTAATTAGCTTGTAAATTTTGCAAGAAAATATTCCAACCGGCAACAATTTTTATTTTTATTTCTACATTTTCATTCAATTTGAAGAATCGGCTGCTTTTTTGAACTTACTTTTATTGTATAAAACATTTCTCCAAGTTTATCTGAGAAATTCTTATCATTAAAAATTTATCTTTACAGATCAACTTTGCCCCGGCTCTGGAGAAAATCGGACAATCTGCTCGTGCCATCAGTCAGTCTGTCCCTACTGAAATCAGAGAAGCCGTCGATGAAGTCGTTGAAGGTAAACTTTTTTAACCTTAACATTGATTGTATTTTTTATTTAAAATGATTCATAATTTGAGTCTTTAACTCAACTTATTAATAGCAGGATAACCGGTAAACAAAAAATAGTAATTTTTGTTGGTTTTAAAACCTTGGCTACACTTTAGTAATTTGGTAGTCTGCTAAAAACAACTTTTTTTTATTCCGCCATATACTGACAATTTAAAGCAGTTAAAGCTGTAAGTTTACATACTTACTCGAAGAAAATTGACTTGTAACTCGTACCTAGTTTTTAATAATGCTCTCGACTTTTTATTAACTCTTCGCCTCATTATTAAGTATATTGTATTTAATATAAAGTTTTGATGAGCATCCTACGTCATAAATTAATAATTGTCTCCATATAGCATACATTTTACTGTATGTTAGTATAATTAACAGTATATAAAAGGCAAGTAAATAAATGCAATAAAGAATACAATTTAAGGATATTGTAATTTTTCTTAAAACTTAAATAAGTAGTTTAAAATACGTAGTCCTACAAAGTAATTGTAAATAATCTTCTTCAGTTACAGTTAAAGTAAAATACGAAGGTTCGGACACTTTTATTAGTTCCTCGGAATCGTTTCTTTGTACTCATTTATACGACACAAGTTGTCAGTCTTGAGGAAATAAAACTGAAAGTTTATGACACGCAGAAGATTTACTTTTGAATATTTCCCCGTAAGGGAATATGAAATTTGGGACACGTACACATTACGTGGGAAAGTAACATTTTTATATGCATACGTTGATCAGGAGGGAATCCTTATAGTAAAGGCTTCGGCGTGACTCTTAAATCAATAAAAAAAAATAACTGTTAACCGAGCAATTGCATATGAAAGAATTTAAAAATATTTTTAAAAGCAACAATAACACACGTTTTAAAAATATTGTTTATTTGTAGAGAATACTTACATATCCGTTATTGGATTATAATGATCGGAGTACTTGTGGTTAGTGGGACAATTGATTTTCCGCGTAAAATTATTATAATTATATAATTTACTGCGCTGAGTCATAATTTGAAATAAGGTTTAAAAAGCTTCTCCAAGCTCGCCTATTAATAAGAGAAAGTACGCATAAAGTCTGTAATGACATACTGTGAATTCCTTGATTAAATTTTAATACGCATCATCTTTTTCGGTCAATCTAAATAGGGAAGATTTTAAAGCCAATAAAAGTATCCTAACTGTCCGGGGCCATTAATTTTCCAGAGTTAACGAAATTTCTTTCATGAAATAATGTCTGGAACAAAAACGCTCACAATACTCTAGTGCAGCTTTCCTTCCGAAAGCTGAAAGAATGACAATTGATTAACACTATTTACCTAAATTCCTGCATTAGTGAAAACGTTAAGATTTTGACTATGAAATTAATAAATGTCTGAGATAAAAATAATTTTATGTACGATTTTTTCAGGCCGTGGAAAGAAGAAGATGATGAAGAAGCTGATGCCTTTGATCATGCTCGCCAAGGTCAAATTGGGCGCTCTTGCTACCCTCGCCTACTTCGGTCTTGCTCTCATCGCCAAGAAGGCCATCCTCGCCTCCCTCATCTCCCTGGCCATCTCAGCCTTCGTCGGTCTCCGCTCTCTGTGGAGCTCCAAGAGCAGCGGCCACGACACCACCGGTTACAGCTCGGGCTGGAACTCAGGAGCCGCTAGCGCCCCATCAAGCTGGTCCGCACCCGCTAGCATTTCCAGCGGATGGTCGAACAGCGGCTCCACCGCTTGGGATGATGGCCACGCTTCCGCCCAAAGCCAGGCCTACTCCGGCTACCACTAAGGGACTCGTCAACCACACCCTGGGAGTAGATTTTGCAGATAGTCGTCTTCTTGGACACCGGCGCCGATCGGTAACGCGCTCAGCTCTAACGTTCGGTCCCGCGTCGGAGAGTGAAACCGAACCGGTTAACGTACGGGACCGATACTTTCACGATCGGGATCCGAGTAACGTTTCACAACACGCGATCATCCTTTCCGCCCGATTGTTTTGACAGGCGGCCTATGCTAATTTTTTGACGGGAACCAGTTAGAGAATGTGTAACCGGTATCCCGTTGAAAATTTTGTAATTAGGTCAGCGCTTCCGTTGAGCCGCCCATTGATGATCTCCTCGGTTCTCTTGGGATTCAACGTGGGCGAGATCGGTATGCAGTTTTACCGAATCCGAGTTTTATTCGGCTGGTTCGCCTCGATTCATCGATCTTGCGAGGGGTCACTTCAGATCGCGCTCTCACGAATCGAGTCGTATCGATCGAGCCGGGTAACAAGAAGACGTTATCGGAAGATCGCCGCAGAGAAGAAAGCGAAAATATTTATTGTCATTAAGGTTATTATAAATATTATTAATTATTATTATTATTTATGTCGGCCAAAGGGCCATCCCGCTCTCCATGTACATATTTATAACGATCGCCTGCACATACTTCATAAACTTACGATACTGTTTTAATTTATACATTTGTATACTCATCTCTTTTGTCAATCATCGAATCTGGACTGCAGTGCCGAGCCGATACCCGTCGCGCTTAGGCACAATTTTTCATTGTTTTTTAACGGTCAAACCCTTTCATAGCGGATTTGAATATGTCAAACCGAGAGGCTAGTCGTTCGTTACCTTCATCCACAATGTCAAACTTTATATACCTCTGAATGTTTGAGTGTTTAAATACACTTTGTTACAAAAAATTGTCTGCATTTCTTTGATTCGTTTTATCCAACCAGCCCCTTTACCTCCTCTCACACGTTACTTATAAGATCGTTAAGTAGGCAATTAAACGGAGAATAATGGGGACTAAACGACGTGGCGCGCGCTCGCGAGTCTCGTAAAAGTCCCGATGGTATACAATGTTGTCTAATTCCGTTTTTGCGCGGCGCACATAAGAAGCTCCGCAAGGGCCGCAAGTAGAGAGTGCATAGCGGAGGATGCGGCTGACTTCCCGGAACGGCGCGACGGTCGGAAATCGGCCACGGAATGGCAACCGGCGCGGCATTCCGCGTCATAAATCCCCGGTGCCTCCGCCCACGCGATTCAGTCGCGGGGCAAGTGGACGGCTGGCTCGTTGCCAAGGCCCGACACGCACTCGGCTTTGTCGTCGCCCGGCAAAAAGGGGGCATGACTCGGCCGGCAACGGGGCGACGGCCGCGGGGTGGGGGCCGGCCGCCCGCCAATATCGGGCGAAAAGGGGGCCCCGTCTGGACCGCACGAAAATTTCACCTCGAGTCGCGCCGCGACTGGTTTTCGGCCGCGGAAGGGTCCGAGGGAAAAAGGGGGCGGCGCCGAGCGCCCGGCCGCCGCGCCGCCCGGCCGGCCCGCGTATATATAGTTAGGGAGTTACACCTGCGTGCGTGACTCGTCGCTCGCCCGCTCGCCCGAGAAGATACGCGAAATCCAGCTTGCACGGCGACATGAAGCTCCTACTCCTACCGCTCGCACTCGCGCTCCTCGCGGGTGCCGCGCGCGCCCAGAGCATTGACGAGTGCCTCCAGCAGGACAGCATCTCCTGCGTCCAGAAAAGCCTCTTCCGCAAGGCTAGGGACTTGTTCGGGAAGGAGAGCCTCGACCTCGTCCCCGGGGTCAGCCTCGTGAGGGCCAAGGTCGACGCCCGGGCTTCCAGGAGCGGCAACGACCTCGTCTTTGAGCAGGAGATCGAGAAGGCCCAGGGCGTCGCCGAGAGGCAGGCCGCCCTTGAGAACTTTGTCGGGGAAGAGGTCAGCCAATTCCTTACAGGGCGCAGCTTGAAGGTCAGTGCTAGAGCTTTGGTTGCTCGACTGCTTGTGATGCAGGTGGTTTCGCAATCGAGCTCGGATCTAGTCGATCCACTTTTTCTTTCGCGACCGGTTCGCTTTAAATAAATTTAAATACTTTATTAACTGCTACATTAATAGCAGTATTTAGCTAAATTCTCTAATAAATTCTAATAGGCATCCGCTTATTCCATTACCGGCTGAAATAATAATAGTGATTGTTCGTTGCAATTTTGTAACCTAGAACAAATTGAGAATTATGAAAAGTATCATGATCTACTTGTCTACTATGTAAACATTTTAAGATAAAAGCAATAGTATTTTAGCGAAAGTAATTTTAAATATTAAAAAATCACTTCTAAAAGAACTATTAATATTTTTGTAATTTAAAACATATTTTTTCTAATTACATAGGATTCCATTGCACTTATACCATGTCTTTCAAAACTTGAATATTGATAGAAATAAGCTTTAAAGCTTGTACATCGACTTTAAAAGGAACATTTCTTTGCAGATTAACTTCGCTCCTGCCTTCGAGAAAATCAGCGAATCAGCACGTGCCGTTAGTGAGTCCATCCCCACGGAAGTGAGAAAGGCTGTCGATGAGGTCGTTGAAGGTAGTTATTCAAAAAGAAAAATGTCCGCTTTAACACGTTTTCCTTTAGAGGAAAATCGTTTTCTTTATTATTCTATGACGGATAGCTTTATCATTGTAAATAATCTTCTTTGCTTTGGTAATAGTTCGAAGAAAGTAACGTTAAAACTCATTAAAACGTAATATTTCCATTCCCACAATATTTCAGGAACTGCTTTTTCTATTCTTTTCTGATTTTTGTTTGTTCCATTTTTTTCTTTTTTTTCATGGTAGACTTATATTCAAAACAAGTTTAAAGTTGGTCATTTCAAGCTAATTAAATTAAGGCTTGTATCATGTTTAATAAAGTGTATTTCTTATCTACAATTTACATTGCAAATTATGTATAAGTTACTATGACTGTATAGAAGATTAATATTATAATATTATTCATTTTTTAAATTAGAACATGCATGTAATTAAAATAATTTTTAATTTACTTAAGGATGCAAATTCTTGTATATCTCGGAAACCAGTTATAAAAGAAAGATTTTAAAAGATTTAATAAGACAAGTGAAATTAGTCTCATCATTTTTTATTGGATATAACAATAACATTTTCAGTTATTAAAAAAACTTATATTTTTCAGATAGACTTCTTATAGTTATCTTTAACAAAAAAAAAATTCCAAAATCACTAAGCCGTCCATGTTAATTTCAGGCCGCGGCAGGAAGAAGATGCTCAAATCGCTGATGCCCCTGATCTTGGCAGCGAAAGTGAAGCTCGGCGCACTGGCAACCCTCGCTTACTTCGGCATCGCCCTCCTGGCCAAGAAGGCGATCCTCGCTTCGATCATCTCCATCGCCATCTCGGCCTTCCTCGGGCTCAAGTCCCTCTGGTCGCGGCAGGGAGGCGACATCACGGGCTACAGCGCCGGCTACAGCGCCAGCGGCGGTATCTCCGGGGGCTGGCCCGCCCCCGCGCCCTCGGGCGGCGCCTGGTACTCCGGAGGCGGCGGCGGCGGCGGCGGTTCCGGGTGGGACGACGGACATGCGTCTTACGCACAGAGCCAGGCCTTCTCCGGCTACCACCGCTAGAAATCGCGAACCGGATCGAGTGATCGATCGACTTCGATGTTCCTGGGACACGGCGCGGCAATATAATCGGGCGCGTTCGCTGTTCGGGGTATGTTGGTCAAGAGTCGATGGTTCGCTTTTAAAGCCCGGGGATGGCCACGGAATTTCGATCGGAGGCTAACCGGTTGGTGCGATTACTGATATGGTTCGAATTATGCATTGTAAATACGAAGGCATGTTCGCCTCTCGTACGCATCGCAGTCTTATATCTAATGATAATGTTCAAATTTAATCTTATATGTGTGGAAATGCTTAAATGAGTTCAATAGTTCAATTGCGTCGTGCTTAGTTATGTCCGACTGGTATATTGCAGAAAAATAATTGTATGAATAATATTTAGATCTTTATAATTGGGAATTTTGAAAATCTTAGATTTTACTTAATAAGATATATTTTTGTAAAAAATTTATACTCAAAACATGCCATATCAAATCTAGCTGATTGCCAAGATTCACCGTTTAAGTATTTTGATTAATAATTGATCGAATTGTGTCGATCGGTAAATATGAGCTAAGAAGACGATGTCAAAGACCGCTTCAAATGCGTAAGCGAAAATATTTATTATTTTTACTATTACTATTCTTATTATTATTATTATTATTATTATTATTATTATTATTTAACGGTGTAAGCTGACAGCTACATCATTATTTATGTACATACAATAATTTTGCGTTCGCGCATATTCCTTATAAATATAATGTTACTATATTTTTTCATCAATTATTGTATATTGTACTTACGACAATGTCTCTCCTCATTATGTCTCTATATACTCGTCATTGTAATTTAATTGTATGCTACCCAATCTAATTCAAATCTAGAGTAGCCATTCTTTTTGTACTTGTTGTCCTTATTGAGCTTCATTAGTTAGCGTGATGAGTACGACTGACCGTACTCAACTGTAACTACTGCACGCATGCGAAAACTGCCAAATTGATCAATCAAACCGGGAGACTAGTCGTTGTCAATTTCTTAATATCAAAGTTTATGTATATACCTCTGAATTATATTCCGAGTATGTCAAATATACTTTGTTACGATAATTTTTAATCCGTAGTACATCCATATTTATTAATCCTTATATTCATATCGGTCGAGTAGTAGATTAATTCATCAAATGTCAATCGCATGTCAATTTTACATTACAAAAAGTAAAAATTCAATTTAGAAAATATGTTTTCAAATATAATGAAATATAAATAATGACACTATGATATTTACTTAAGTATACTTTGTCGAATTAACCAAAAAATAACTCGTTACAATTTCTTCTAACGTTATAGTATACACGGAAAAGAAAGTAAAAGCGTTAATTACTTTCGCTGCTCGACTGTTTTATTTGTTTGACTGACAGCACCCTATACTTTTGTAACAGATGAGTTTTTTATTCCACGGCCTACTCGATAAATGAAGAGCTCATGCTCACTATTTATCTGCTTTCATCGTATATAGTTGAGCAGTCATTTAAAAATATCTATAAGAAAATAGTGTACACTCGCCTCGACACTCGGGCGGCGAGGCCTACGAAAAAAGACACTAATTGAGCGTGAAGCCGCTTCTTAGATCGAGTGCACACAAACTTGGCGAAAAGAAAGGGAGAGAGACAGACGTTGAGAGGATAAGAATATAGTCCCGTTAGGTGCCTGATCTTCTTTCGGCGTCCTTGAAATCGAGACGGGAGCGTCTCCCGTGGAAACACGTCGTAGCCTTAAAAAGAAGACGAGTCGAAAACCAGCGGCGATGCGGTTTCGGGGTTATTTCGCGCGTGAGAATTGCTTCGGAAGCGAAGGTGTGCGTATGTACAAGTGGGTGCTTTCGGTGGGAGAAATCTCTTTCTCTTTCTGGTGACTCGATGACTTTCGAGCCTTCCTGGAAATTCAATCCCATGATACCCCTGTGGACACGAAAATTAAATCGTAAGTGCTCCGGTTAGACACATGTACAACGTCCACAGCAGGCCACAGACGTTTTGCTCTACTTTGGAATTTCGTTTCATTTCGTTTCTTTTTTTAGCCTTTCGAGCTTGCTGATTGGGACTGTCGTTTCTCAGGATCCACGTACACGTACTTAATTAATTTAACTGATTATAATGAGATATAGAAGAGATAAATAGATTGATGATAACTACATTTTAATACATGTACGTCAAATAATTCAGTATTTTAAATAAACATGATTCTTTAATTAAAGTGAAATTTGAAAACTACAATTTCTCAAAAGATATTCTGCAGTTCGGGATGAACATTTTATGAAATTTTATAAGTATGTATAAAATCGTGTTAATTCTTTAAAAATATTAAATTACGTTTAATTTTTAAAAATATATCATGACTTTACATTCACATTGATCAAAGTTTTCGTTGTCAACATGAAATTATGAGTTTATATATAAATGCAACCAGGTGAAATTCAACACAATGAGTAAAATACCTATTATTCCAGTACATTACAAATATAAAGTACTTTCTGCGATTGATTACTCTTTTCACGTATTTCAATGTTCAAGAGGTTTATAATTTTAAATTACGAGACAATTCTTTGTAGTGCAATTAATAAAATTATATAATAATGCTCCAAATGTAGCTTATCGAAAATAATTTGTAATATTTTAAATGGAACAATACATTTAAGTGTATAATAATACGAGAATTCATAAATGAGAAAGAAATTTGTAATTTGTAAATTCGTAAACGTAGAAACGGACTAGAAAAGAATAAACATGTAATCGATAGATGTGGATAGTGCAGTAATTAAAGGTAAGATAAAAATTTATATAAAACAATGTATTATATATGTTTACAATTTATTTAAAGGGATTATTGAGACTAATAACTCTAACTGCAGCGTATATACTGTCTAATACTATGATTGTTTTAAGAAAAATCAAGAGTTTACCTACAACTGCATAGATTATGACGACTATAAACGGTTATTATATTTTTAAATATCTCGAAAGATCATTTAACATAATTTCTGTGTTTCTTCAAAGTCTCTATAGATGGCACCGTGGTACTGAATAATTTCAATCTTAATTTTGATCCAGCTGTCATTTGCTACGTGATGGAGAATAATAAAGCATTTATCCTCACACAGCGAATATGTGTAATAACTATTCTGTTGTATTCCAGTAAAATGGATTTAAGCGACAACATTCAAGTGCATTGCTCTGGTTACTCTACTGATCTCGTTAAATGTATAAATAACGCGTTTATGAAAAAATGTTTATACCAGCGCAACTGAAAGATAAAATCTCGTTAACAGCCCACTCAAATAGTACCGCCATTCTAACGTCCATCTCTTGTGCAGCTCGTTGCGCCGAGATATCCCGCCTCTTGAGCATCGGAGAAACGTGCGGGTAACGGTATATATACACCCGGTGACCGGCGGCGGCGCCCTTGCCGCCGCCGCCGCCGGGGGAAGGGGACGCCGGCCGCGCATCCGCATTCGCGCGGCGAGAGGTCGATAGGCTAAAGCCGCGCGTCCGTCAGCGCGCGCGGGACGAATCGGGTCGAGAGCGCCGGCGTGACCTCGAACTTGGCCCCCACCAGGTGTGATCGCGCGGGTACGTGTACACCTCGACGTATGTACGCGGCGCTCCTTTCGTCCGCGGGCCGCGCGTGCAATCCCTCCTCCCCGCCGCGGGGGAAAAGATGATGCCGCGGGGTTATTGATGGCTCTCGCGTGGGATCAGGGCGCCGATATTGCGCCGGCCTCGGTTAGAAAGGCCCGGCGCAAAGAGGATCGCGCCTCTCTCGCCCGGCGCAATTTTCGGCGCTGGATCCTCGGCCCACTTTGCAGAAACGTTTATTATGTTCCACGGCTTCGGCAGCTCCGCGTGTGATCCTCGTTGCGCGAATACATTAAGACTGAATTCCCGTGAGAGCGTGCGCGCCTCCTGCGTTCTTTAATGTGGAAAAAAAAAATAATAAATGATGCTCGCGATTGTTATAGCTTCGCGATCGTTATATGGCTGATTAATAAATTGTACTGTTATAATTAAATATTTTTAGAAAGCTTAGCCTGCTCTGCGGTACGAAACCTATTTAGAGAGATAATTTAAATGGATTCGTAAAGAAGCGCGCAAAAAGAGCAGATAATAATCATGTTGGAACTGGAAAATATTGACATTATATATGGATATCAATTTTACGTAATGCGAAGGTTTATGAGGGTAATACAAAGAGAAATGCTCAACAGTTATCCTTAAAAACTTTTTCTCACGTTAAGATTTACCGGAAAATGAAAATAGTTCAAATTCTGTATTAAATATCCATACTTAACCTTATATATCTTACTTAAATAAAACATTTATAATTATGCACAGTTTTCTTTTACATTTTTAGTTAAAGAATTTCGTTCCGGGTCATACAATGACAATTAGATCGTTTGCAAACGAGCAATATAACAATTGGTAAAACAATTGCTGATTGCTGGAAGTTCACTTATCCCATCAATAGGTTCCAAAAACACACAGCGATGATGAAGAAACGCCCCACCATGATTAGTCATGCAAGATTTCAAGGAAATATCGCAAAGATTCTACGAATGGTTGGCTCGCACGAGATGGTAAGAGTCCTCACCGTGCATGGAGGCGTGAACTGCGCGCAGCCGACAAAAAGCCACTCCCGCTACGCCTCGTTGCTCCTTCCTCATTCAACTTGAGCGAACAACACGCGATCGCCTATCAATTCACTCTGAAAAACGTCAAGTATTTAGAACCAGCAAAAAAAATACTGAAGTTGCGTTACCAATGTGCTAATCATTAATAAAATTATAGGTTTATATCATATTTTTATAATTTTATAGGTTTTTAATGACATTTAGAACTACTTTTTTTCATCGAAGCTTAGTAACTCGGCTTTAGTTTACATTATTTAATATAATAATTTACAATTTCTTAAAAACGAACACTATTCGCAATAGTTATTATATGTACAACATTGATAAGATATTAAGAAAAATTTTGGCAGTGAGCATTAGTTAAAAACTGTCTAAAAAGTTTTTATTTGATATATTTTTTGTTTTACAATGAAACTCGTTCATTTATGAAGCTTATAATTCGTTTGCCTCTATTATTTTTTGTTCTAAATTAGTACTGAGAATCGATCATCTATAAATTCACATAAATTCAATAAACTTTGTTATTACTAAAGCATGTGACCTCATTTTTTAGAATACTGATTTTTATTCTATAGAATTTAAATATGAATATAGAATTCTCGGTATTCTGAATTACAGATATATACATTAATATTTAATAGACCGCTTGTTTTGGTAGATAATAATACTAGTTTAACAAAACGTACGAGATGTTTTAGAAAAATTTTTGATCCATTTTAGATAATTTCTGAAAATTTAAATTTTTATCTTTAAAAATGCAATAGCTAAGTAAGATAAATTTGAAAAATTCAGACTATGCTAAATTGTGCAATGACCCCTAACCTCGAGTTCAATACATTCCCGACATGGAAATAGATAAAACTAAGTCGTAAAAGAAAAATTACACAATCATTGAAAGCAATAAAAAAGCGGCGCAGGGGGCGAGGTCTCCTCGAAAGCACGAGCCATGACTTTCGATTGCGGTGAAACAGCAAGGAATCGCGCGGCACAGTGTTGTCTGTCTTATTGTTCGGAAGACATACTGGGTTCATCGATCTTAAGAAAACAATAAGTTTTCTATTTACAGGGAAGCTGTACAGTCTTTTATGTTTGTACTATATTAGACAGCCAGTTTAAACGGTACCCTTTTGTTAAAAGAATTAAAAAATTAGTATACCGTCCATAACACAATAACAGACTGACAAAGCTGAAAATATCGTTTTAAAGTAAATATACTGTTTTGCATCATAGGTTTGCAGCATGATTTATTATTTTTTTTTGATTTCTCAATATTAAAATTAAATTCATTTTTAAAAAACATTTGTAATATTTAGTATACTTTAGTATAATACTAAATAATATTCTTAATTGGCTATTATAAACTAGTTTTCAATTGGTTATAATTAATTAAATGTTATTTCAACTAAGATTTGTATCTGATACACATTGTTTAATGATATTTTATGAAGCTAAATAATTTTATTCGTAATTAAAAAAAAACGGGAACACTAATATTATCGTTTTAATATTCGTGTTTTAACTATAGAAGTACTATAGAAGTGTCAACCTTTAGGTGTAGTTTTGAATTATCATTCACCTCGATCATTGTATGGTAAGCACGTAGACATTCTAATTGATCGAGTACGATTAAATCGCGCAGTCAGAATGATACATAATTTTTCTGTAGCATAGTTTTCGCTCATAAATTAGAGCCTGAACTCGCTCCCGCTATTAAAATTCAACGCACGGCACAAAAAGGGGATCTTGAACGGGTAGAATTTGATTTTCAGATCAGATTTCATTTTGACTCCAGCTTTCTCGTTCGTTTTTCTTTTCGATCCAGAAGACCGATCGTACTAGCCTCATAGTCTTCCTCTATTTGGACTACGTCTTTCAAATGAATCGATATGATTCGAGGGCGTATCCCTTCCAACGACGAAATTCCAGTGAAAAATAATACTTCCGCCGATGCACCGAACGAGCCATTGAATTAATGCGAAAGTGGACCACAGTTTATAGAAATTCCCGTTCTCAAAGAGCGAGAAAGAGAGAAAATACGCTTATAATGCACGAGCTGAGGTCGTATATAGAAATTGTGCAGTGATGTGATATTCTCGGTCGGACCGATCGTTGTGCTGACGCTGATGCGCTGAATGTGGCTCCGAGCGGACTTTCTGATGCGCATGTGTCACTGGGTTACTAGATTTCGCCGTGTTCCCTCCAAGGGGTTTTATTCCCTCCCCGAAGGCATTGCTAAGATTTTCTCTTCTTGAGATGAATCGTTTATCTCTTTGTCTGGCTAGAGAGATTTATGATACTGATTGCTAATGGTCAAGTAAAGCTATTAATTTTCTGCACACGTACTGTTACCTGAGGTGTTAAAACAGCACTTTACTTACATCATTTTTTATTACTTATAGCAAGTTTCTTCAATTTTCATCACAGTTAATGGTACAACCAATTATTCAATGCATATTTACTGTTTTAGTATTTTGCAATATGTTTTACAATATATTTCTATGGATAAATAGATAATGGAGGATAATATGATAATGCAGTTGCTTTATATGCGAGCAAAATAATCACATATTAGCTGTTACGATGCAATACAAGTTGGAAAATTATTTACATAACAAGTTAAGAACATGTATTTATGAATGAATTTATGTCCTGTTAAAGTATAATTTGTCAAAATTTGTTGTTTGACTGCACTGTAATATGAAATTATTACCAAGTATCAATTTTGTTTATAAAAATTATGCGATATATTTATTTCATTTGCATTGTGAATGACTTCTAAAATAATAAATAAAAGTTTAGTATATTATATTTTTTCGCTAATTTGGCAGCATATCTTCATAATTTTTCATCTAACACACTTTTCTGCATTAACTTCCCCTTATTTTTTCTCTTATGACCTTACGGGAGTTAAGCATTTTACTTTAATCTACATGTCGTTTCGTTTTAAATCTAAGGTAGCACTTATTCATCTGATCACTCTTCTTAAAAATAGTCGCTGATTTCGAGACAATTGCAAATTTATCGTTAGCTTCCTGCATCTTCATTCACCTCGCAGATGGAAGGTTATGTACATACTATGCTGATATAGGTAAGCCGTTTAATATTTATGGAGACCAAAATCTTAATATGAGTTGTTTATGTATACACAAATATAAATCATTTTACATTAATAAATCTACATCTATTATCGGTTTAAGCTGTCTAGTTCTATCACCACGCGGAGAAAAATGTTTCAAAAAAAAGGCTATATATACCGGCTAGTGACAACAGATTCGTCAACTATAGAAAAATTACCGTATTTTGTAGAAAAAATTCCAACTATGCTCTTTCCAAGTGTCACAGAAAACTATTTTGTGAAAAGATAACAACGTCTAGATGTTGCATTCCAATGTAATCACTTTCCTAAGTAATTTTATCCGCATGAAATACTTAATTCAAGTTATTCGTCCGCGCGTGTGCAACATAATTGGCATGCACTTTCGACGGTCCTATCTCAGCGAGGGAAGCAGAGAAAAGTACTTAGCGGTAAGAGGACGCACCTTTGCAGAAACCACCTTTCCCGCTCCCAATTGACCCCCTCCCCGTCCGTCTCTCTTGAGGGATCGGCGCGGCGGTGAGGCGCGACATTGTCAGTTTGGCTTGTGATTTACGCCTCGTAAAGAGGTAGCCAGTGGGGCGCGCTCAACAAACCGCGAATGCTAATTGCGGTGGCCCGGCCAATTAAGGCGACGCCGCTGCAGCCTCGTTAGGGGGATGAGAAAGCAGTAGCTTCAGTTCTCCTTGCACCACGACGGTGTGACGGCATGAATGAGTTCGGCTACCGGTGGCCTTAAAAACCGACCGCGCATTCTTCCCAGGAGTTTATTCTTAAGTGAACTACGAACCGTTTGAACGAATTAGTTGTAATTATCTTCTTTTTATTAGCGATATATTTTTAGTTATGCTGGTAGCTTTGCAAGACTTCTGGTTGCAGTCCACTCGGAAATTAATGAGGATGATTAGACAACTGTTATCAAAATGTTTAAAGTCTTATACTGTATACAAATAGTGACTATTATAAATGGAAACTGTTTTAAATTATGCAACTATTTCTGCATGATAATGAGTCATTTAAAAGCGATGTTGAATGTAGATATTCATACAGATTATAAGTATCAATTTTGCTTTTAACGAACATTTAATTCTGTAAGATTATGCATCAAAATTTTTAGTAATAAGTGAAATGCTTCACAAATTATATCGCGAGGTTGATCGAAATGTTGTAAATTGCATCTTAAAGAGTATTTAAAATGAATGTGAAGGTGGCCTCAGGTGCTGTCATGGTCGCTTCGCTAATAACTGCTTATCCTCGTGGCCGGAGTGAAAGCACTTGAGCCGTATAGCATATATTTACATTATCCATGATAATCGTGATAATCTAGGTATCTACTGTATCACTCCAAGACTTTCACTTTATACTAACGCGGATAAGTAGATACACATTAATGCTAAACCTTTAATTATGGTATTACTACAAACAGCGTTACCAAAAGTAGCTTCCGAGATCATGAACTCAATTTCAATTTACTGTAATAATTGTAATTATATTCGTGTACAGAATAAAACTGGAGACATGTTGATTAAAGCGAATGTAGGAATCATGAATGTTATAAGACTATTAATTCAAAATGGATGAATTAAGATTATCGAATAATTACAACCATGGCAAAGAAGTTAATAATAAAAAAAAATTCGAGAAATGCGAAAATTACAAGGATTGCAAATCGATACGAGTTCTAATTATTCTAAGTTCTGTAGTTCTAACCGTATAAATGCGTATCCGTTTTACTATACATGCAAATGTAAGATAAAACTAATTTTGAAATGAGACACTTTCTAAAAATATTTTGTCCTTTTTTAATATAAAACAAAAAATGTATAATTTTAATACATGTATTAAAATTGATGCACTTATTGTAAATGGAATTAATAATTTCATAACACTAAAGACAAGTACTAAAATTTAAGTTAAAAAGTTGTTAAATTTTTCTTGCTTTGAAGCAGTGCCTTTTGTCTTCATTAAGGCTTAAAGTAAAAGGTATGTGTGAATATTTAAGTAACACAAAACAAAGTGAGTTCTCAAACATTAAGTAATCTTGTATGTGCCAAATACATGTTCTATAACTCATGTTTTGAAGCGTAACTTACATTCTACGATAACTTTTTAGATTACATATTGAAAAAACTAAATCATTGAGTTCTATATAATGAACTAAATTAAAATTTAGTAAGTGTATTGGTATAACGGAAATAACTAATTTTGCTAGGACTTTAATAATGCACTGTCAATATTAATTGATTTATACTTATATATATATAAATATGTATATATTTTTTGATCCGAAATTGATTAAACGTTTTAAAGCGCATGAATTATTATTTATGTCTTTATTATATTTGAATTTAGTAAGCCATACAATTTATGATCATATTATTATTAATTTTCAAAACCATCTACGTCATGCTGAGCATTTTGTAAAGATTCTTATGTATTTTCCTAGCGAAAACAAGTATCCGTATAGTGTCCGTCAATTCTATTTCAAAACATTGCGGATGTATATAACTTTCAAAGTCATATACAGAGTGCAGACAAGCGTAATGAGAAAATTAACTACGCCTCGTTCGATCTCACAGTGCCGAGACGATTAAGAATTTTTCTGCCCCCTGACCTAACATAACTTAGAGTAGAAAATTGAGCTTCGTGCGTACTATCCAGTCAGCAAATTTTTCTGCCTAATTTTCTAGTGAAGTTTAAATTATCTCTTTAAAGACATCGACTATATACTCTTTAGGAAAATATTACAATTACATGGTATCGTTTTTACAGGTACTACTAATAATTTTGCAATTATGCTGATTATATTTTTGGCATTAATATAGAGACTATTAAATTTCGCTTTCTCGAAACACCATTTAAGATTCTCAGATGGATAGATAAAGAAAGATTGTTCATGCTATAATATAAGAAGAGACGATTTTTTCAACACTGAATTTTGTAAAAGATTATGATTGATCATAGACAATTATGTAAAAGTCCTGATTACTATTAAAATCTAGTTTTTTAGGAATTAATAAGTAGGTCTAGAAATTCTTCCATTGGTTCATCTTAAATGAATGCACTGTAGAAAAAATCCCAGTCAGTCAATGAGGTTTTGTCGAATTAAAAGTTACAGTGATTGAAAAGTCATTTGAGAAAATTATTATCGTTTGGAATGTATAATAGATGCATTCTCGTAGAGTCATAATTCAACGTGATTTATTATCCTAATAAAAACGTAAAAGGAATCCGAAATTTTATTCGTCGCATTTTGACAACTATTTCATATGTTTTAATATTTTCAAACCATTTATTGGTGGTTAATTAATTTTAAATGACTAAAAAAATTTGACAACAAATACAAATTTGTGACAATAAAAATTGTTTTAAGTTTGAATAGTTTTGTTAATTTCCGTAAACTCTACGATAAACTGTCAAATGTATTTAAAAAGTATTTTCTAAGAAATGTTAGACTTATAGCAATTTATATCACGCAAGCTTCATACGTACATGAAAGGCGAGTTTACTTAGCTACGATGATTTGTTCATTGTTCTCTAATGCATAGAATGTCTGCGCTATACCGAGGTCGAAATATCTGTGCGATACATTTTCTCTTAACATAACGGGTATCATCCTTTATCTTCCACATCAAGTATTATTAAACCTAACGGTGGTTGATAACGAGCGCAACGTATTTCAATTATTGAGACAGCACATCAAGCCCGCAAATATTCGAATTCAATTACCGACTATCTGAGCTTTTAACATACATATTGCTCATTTTTTGGTCAAGGTCAAAGTAACAGTTCCTCAAAGATTCTGCCGTACTTATTGTGTCTGTAGATAATAAACACTCTATACGAGCACGAGTCGAATCCGTGACTGTCCGAGGAAACGGAAGACTAACAGGTTGGCGAATCAGTTCGCCGAATCTCAAAAATTTACAAAACCTCGAAAACCGTAGAATTTCGCGTACCGCCGTTTTCCCCACGAACCACGCTTGCATTTTTCATCGAAAGCGTGCGGGCAAGCGCGAAAGGTAGGCCACGGCGATTCCTTCGGGCTCAATGGGACGCATATACTCGACTCATCGGCGGCTATCGGCGCGGTTCGAATAGCATCTGGCGTATCGTGGTAATATGTACTGGGAGAGCGAATCTGCTTTCTAGCCAATTTGTTCCGGGCTGCGGTTGGGGGTCCTAGTCCATGTGTCTTAAGATGTGCTCTGCAGCATATCCACGTGTCGTGTTTGCATAGTTTACTTAGAGCTATGCCATAATGATCGAACATGCATAATGTATTCTAGATTAAGAGAGTTTTACGTATTAATGGAGTTCAGAAATTAATGTATAAAGTATACTATTGCAATAGACGTTGCATTAGATTATTTTAGGATTACTTTTACTTTTCTGGGATGTACTGAGTATTACGTGAAGTATTTAATTGTAGTTAAGCATTATCTACAGAAATTTAGATTATTCATTAAATATATCTACAGAATGATTAATTCAAGTTTAGTGCAGATAAATGTTTGATAAAAACAGAGTACAGTACAAATAGCTTAAACATCTTATATAGCTCTAGAATATTTAAGCAGGTGTAATATATTGCTACACATACATAATAATTTGCTGATATTGTCTATGTGAAGGAAAAATTATATTTTAACAAAATAATTGAATTTCAGAATTATAGAATTATTATCATTTTTGGGTTTGAAACGTTTATTGTCTATCGATCATTTGCTAAGATAGTAAAATATCAAGATGTCTAAATATCTATATTCGTTTTAAGAATATTTCAAACGATAATTCAACTGGCACCATAACTGTTTAAATTTATTGCAGGCAGCACGCGATTTTCAATGGATGATGGAGTGTGTGAAAGGAAACGAAAAGTCGAGATATGAGCGCGGGAAATTGAGCGAAGAAGCGGGAAGAAAGCAAAATTATGGGAGAGAAAATGTAGGCGATGCGGACAAAAAGACGTGACCATTTTACGGTGGATAAAAGTACCTTGGAGAGTCGGAAAAAAAGGAAGACGCCTTATACGAGGACTCAGTACTTACGATGCATTAATAATAAGCCACATTCTGTTTTCTAGTGATGAACTCTTTTTGTTGCCCTAGCTCATACTTGCGATGCAAAAACTCAAACTTGCGTTAGGATTGAGACGACTTTCTAAATGAAAATACAAATTCAAATGGATAAACTTGGTACATATGAGCATGACCAAAGGACCTCTTGCATTACAGTAACATTTATCTGTGCTAATAAAGTAGTGAACACACTTTGAATAAAATTTTGGTTTTTACCACGTTTGGAATGAATTGTTAATTGTAATATTTTTTTTCTTTTAAAAGTGTAAATGCACCGTTAAGATGTTTAAAAATAATTTTTATTGCATCTACATCCGCAAAGAAGTATCAAATTTCCTACATTTTATGACCCTAAATATGAATTCCTACCGGTTGCAAACCACATACTTGTGGAATGCAAGGAATGCAAACATGACATTTCAATTCGCATATTAAAACTACCAAGAAAATTAAGAGCAATCCGAATACATTTTAATTTTAGTATACAAACGAAGCAGGCGGAGGATCCTACTTTGCACCAAAGTAATCCAGTGTTTTGAGTATTTTCACATCTAAATCTAATTTTTAGGAAATGCAATCGAAATCGGTACCCGTTATACGATATATCCTGAAAACATTCACCGAATGTCTCCAAAGACTACAAAGTTACACTTCCCTGTATGCTTATCCTGCCAGCAGCGTAACTTTCAGCGACGGCTCGAAGAGCGAGGGGCAATCTTGGTTCCCGCGGATTTAAATCAAAAGATCTCAGAAGAGGCTGCGACCGCTCGCACGGCTTGCAAGTACTCACACGTATGTACTCGTACGACCCAGTTGTAAATGGGTGAGCGGCCCGGTTTAACGCATCACCTCGCCGCGAGAGAGACTTGAGCTGCGATCGCACGCGCGAGTCCGTCATATATCGCGGACGGCTTCACAGAAGGCCGTGGCTCTCTTTGATTTGGACCGGAGACTATCTGTGATTGATTGACGCCTGCGAGAGCGAGTCACGATCTAGTCGCTCAATCGGAGGTCGGATAGCTCGAGTTCGAGAATAGCATCTTTTGTCCGACCACTTGTTCGTATTTGATTGTTGTCACGTTTATCGGAGATGAATAATCGTCACAATTATGACTTTTGTGCACCTTGATTTATTGACTTTTACCGAGATAGGCATCTCTTCGTGATACTAATCCGCAGAGTAAACAGAATACTTTCACGAGTACATCAATTTTTTTTATCTTGTCTAGTTGCTTCAATAACATTGTGGCTGGACAGTACGCATATAGGATGTAAATTAGAAACTATTGTCGAGAGTATCTATCTAGGGAAGAAGCACATCATAATTTGGATTAATGAGACAAACAAAACGATTGAGAAATTCGGCCTGGTTTTAATCAGGGAAAGACCTGGAAAATATTTTTTGGAATACATTTAAAGCCTTTTTTTTAGTGAAAACATATTTTAAATTACTCCCAATATAACAAGTCTAATATGAACTTGTGCGTGTGGAAAGCCTCTTTCAAAAGAACATATATATACGTGCACCATTCAAAGCACAAGAATTCATGCTTTAACAATGAACGTATAGACTTGTCTGCAAGTAATTTCAATTGCGTTAAAGGCAACAATGTTGTTTCGACTATTTCATGATCGATTGTTATGTCATTTTAATAGGTTATACGTCATAAGGCATCATCTAATTATTAATTTTTCTCGATGTATTTTTCTCCTCATTAAACCCGTATAAGAAAATGAAATTGGTATCTTAATGATCATTTCTTCAAATAATATACATCATCGTGGTTTTTGTTAAACAAATAACTGAACGTAATAGACAGAAGTTCATAACCAATTCAATACAATATCCATTATTCCACTGGACAAAGAAACGTAAAGTGACTATTATAACAGTAGCATTGATTGTTTTGAATCTTTACGGCTACCGTTTAAACATGCAGCGCTGAAGGCTCGAATATTTTTCTACTAATTTAAAAGCAATAAACATTGCCATTCTCCCAAAGATTTACGTATCGAGACTCACTGTATCTGGTCTATTAAGTTTCTAGCTTATTAATGAATAATCGATCGGCTATTAAATGAACCGGAAACCTCCGGCCTGATCAGTAAATTTATAATTTATTCGCGCGAGTTAAAAAAGCCAAGTAGTCGCTCGGCAGCGTGTGCCCGCGTGTGCGCCAGCGGGCCGTTTGCGGCTTCGGCCAAGTTCACTATAAAACCGATAGCGAGCGTTCCCCGCAAAATGGAAATAATCAAAGCCACAAGTCAATCGCGAGGCGCGCGTGTACTCCTCCGGTAGTAAACAGCGCGCCGGAAAAATTTCTCCTGCCGCGCTGCCCCCTCGGCGCCTTAGAAATCGGCGCATCGCGTAACCTAGAAATTCACCCCGGCGGCGGCGGCGGCTCGCGGAAAAGTATCGCCTATCGCTAATAACCGTTAAAAGTTCGTTTAGCGATGAGCGCCCGCGGGGAGGGGTTAAGCGAGCCGATCTCCCCGGGGCCCTATATGTACACCGCGCGTCGCTTTCTTTCTTTTTTCTTTTTCCTTTTTATTTTTCTTTTCGCGCTTGCGGGACTCGCGAGCGCGCGAGGGGGCGCCCCGCGAGCGCCCGCGCAAGAGAGATTAAGTGTTTTAAATTACGACCAATAAAATTTGCGCGCTGTTGACTTTACGATAGTTCGCGCTCCTCTCGTTCTTTTTTTCTTTACGGGCTTCTTTCGGGCTTTGCCGGCCATTAATGGCCCCGGAAGCGAGACTCATTGTTTCGCGGGTGGCACGCGGTCGCGGTCCTTTGGCAGGCTCGCGCCGAGTGTGGAAAAAGGGTCTAGTGGAAGATTCGGCGCGGTTCGCATTCGCCCGGCGGAAGTAGGGGGGGGCGGAGGCACGTGTAGAAAGTTGCTTTTTTTTTAAATTTCAGCCCGAAGAAATTTCCTTTCCTTTCTTTTTTGCAGCTTGGGAATGTATGGATTTCTGCCTTGTCAACTATTGTCGCGGCAGATCTACGAGCGAGTAATTGTCATGATTCACAGTTTTCAACGGGCTTTCGTCCGGCTGGTAGTTGCAGCGAGCCTGACTAGCGCAAAATTTACGACCGGGCTTGGCGTATTAAAGATCCGAGTATGGGAAGAGTATTGAAAATATTTCAATCAATAAAATATTTCACACTCGAAGAAACCTGTCGCAATTAATAAATAACAATGCATTATCCGGGCAGTTGGGCTGGAAAAAAATCAATATAACGAGACTCGCGGGCAAAATGAAATATTTTCAATTATCCGTCGCTGGGATAAAAGTTGACTTTCTTTTATCGTAAATCAAAGGATGAAAAATGCCGGATGATGTGTTTGCTTTAAAGGCACTTTATAGGTTAACTTGCACATAAATATATTTTAAAATCGCAATTTTCACGTTATTAAGCCGCATAGTGGGTCAAGCACGCGCGGACATTAAACATTGTACTTTGGGCGAGCCACTCGGCGGCTTGGGACGCCTCGGGCCTCGGCGGACGCACCCCGCGACCCGACTTCTCCGGCCGATTAGCCGATGCCGCCGCGGGGAATAAAATATATACGTATCCCCGCCGGCGCAACCTTCAATTCAGCGGGAAGAATGTTCAAAAACTTTCGAGCGGGCGGCGGCTCGGCAACCGAAAGAATTTTCTCCTCCGCGCGTCAAGGGAAAAAGCGGAGGGGGGAGGAAAAAATGCCCGGGCGCGTCGGGTGTGTGCGCTCGGGTAATTATAGCACAGCGCTAATAATCATCTTTCAAGATTACCCGCGGAGCCGATATCCCGGGGAGCCGCGTAACAAGCCTTGATTTCCTTTCGACCGAGCGAGCGCCTTTTTGCCGGGCGCACGCGCCGAAGGCGCGCGGGCATTTTTTTCCCTCTTTTCGGGGCGCCGTTAAACCCGGGGAAAAATGCATTTTCTGTGTCAATACTGAGTCAAGCTCGCTTGGCTTTTGCAGCCGGCGCCAAGAGCCGAGGCGGCCCGCCTTTAACACAGATATATATCCAGAGCGAATTTCGAGCACTTCGTTAGCATACATCTCGCGAGCATCGGCCGGGATTTTCGAGGATCGCAGGATGTTTTTGAATCGCGTTCGCATTCTCCGAAACGCTCGCCGCCGCATCTGACCGCGCGTTCGGGGAAGCTAGCCTGCTGCTTCGAGGATATCGATCCTGTCCGATGAATTCGTTTGATAATAGGAAGCCACGGCGCATCGTAATTTTACTTTTCTCAAACTGTATAGTCGGGCCGTCAGCGTCACTGAATCACCTACACAAATTTTCGAGCAACTGGTTAATTTATCAAATGCATTTATCGCTTGATTCAGTCTCGAGCTGTTAATGAATTCAAAATCGTGAATACATCATGGAGAACGTGCAGGGATAGCGTACTAATTTCCTTTTCTAATGCACGGTTGCGGCCTTTGACGATTTTTACTGGATTTGCAGGCTAATTTCATGGACTCACGGCTCAATTCGATTAGCAAGCTGTCCATAAAAACCGGCCAATTTTCTCCCGCAGCGTCTAGGATTTTAAGTACGCTCCCGTCAAAGTAAGTCGCGAGCAAATACGATGTTTCCAGGAAAAAAGTCCTCTGCTGATAATCGATCAAATTGGCCGAAAGTGGCCGGATCCCCTGACCGCCTCCCCTCCCCCGCGAGTCTCCCCGGACTTTATTCTCCCACGGCTAAGCGCCCGCGGCAGCTTTTGTTTTCTCTCCCCCCTTCCTCGGCGAGCTTCTTCCTCGTCGCGCGAATATATAGATCGGCCGAGCGGAGGGGCCCCCGTGGCCCGGCCGAAGTAGGTCTCGCGCGGAAGAAGAAGCCGCCCCCCCCCCCGGCCGCCGTTAACTCGCCCGTCCATTTTTCACCGTTTTTTTTTTTTCGGCGCGTCGGCGAGCTTTCGGCGGGCCCCGGGGCGAGGCGGCCAATCGGCAAACTTTCTCCGCTCGCGGGTCGTTTACTTCTTCCAAAGAGGGTCGTTCCTTTTTTTTTTTCTGTTCGTCCCGGCCCTCGGGAGGGAGCGACGGCGGTTACAAACCTCCGAAAAGCTCGCGGCCCCTGTCCCCGGGGCGATTAGCGGACGAGGACTAGCGGGCCCCTTCTCCGCGGGCGCGTCTGCTCGGGGGTAATGATACGGTGCCGGGGCCGATTACCCGGCGATGCGCCCGCGAAAAAGCCACTGGGCTCGGTCTAGGCGCACTCGTAAACCTCGGGCCGTGGGCAGGATAGATCGGGCGGGAGGAGGCAGGTGGCGAGTCTCGGGGGAGGGAGGAGAGGGGTCGGGTCGCCGGGGCGGAAAGTAAGAGTCCCCGGGATAAAAGGGGGCGCGGGCGGCGACCCAATTGCCGGGTCCGCGCGGGCGGCAATCATCCGGCGGGGGGAGAGCCTCGCGAGGGAGTGACATTATCGGGCCGGGCCCCCACCTCGGGTCCCCTTCTAACGAGCCCGCGGCGCGGGGGAGAGGCGCGCGGATCGCCGGTGGGAGGGCCGGGAGCGCGCCGGGGTCAAAAAGCACAGGAGGGAAGGGAAGGCTCTCGCGGATGCAGCGGCGGCACGAGGTGCAGGAAGGCCCCCGGGGAAGGCCCGGTGGTGGGGGCCCCCCGGGAGCGCGAGCGCCGTGGAGGAAAGAGAGTAGTTCGCCCCGCAGTGGCGGCCCGGAGAGGAGCGAAATACCCCTTTTCGTCGGCGCACCTCGCGTATAAAAGCAAAGCAAGCGGCTTTTGGGGCCGACACACAGAACGCGGGAGCCGAGGCCGGACGAGCAGCCTCAGGAGTCAGCGCGCGCACCAGCCGACCGCACGAGACAGGACGAGCACCGGTCCCGCACTCACCTTCCCGCCGCGCCCTGGTAAATGACACCCGAGCCCCCCCGAGTCCCTCCACCCCCGGGTCGCTCCCCTCTATCTCTGTCTTTCGGCCGCAGATCCAGGATGTTCGGCAAGATGCTGATCCTCGCGGCGGCCCTCGCGGCCGCCCAGGCCCTGCCGGCCAGCGACAAGCCCGGCAGCGAGAACGACCTCATGGCCACCATCTACTCGGACTGCCTCAAGAAGGAGTCGCTCAGCTGCATCAAGTACAAGGTCTTCTCCTTCGTGGACAAGATGCTCGCGGACAAGGAGGACATCAGCCTCAGCGAGGGCATCACCGTCGTCAAGACCTCCAACATCGAGGAGGGCGCCCCCAGGTGAGTTGACCCCACCCCCCTCCCAGGCCCGCCATGCGCACCGCAGCCTCGCGGTCCTCGCCGCACGTCCGGCCACCTGCAGCCAAAGGGAACCCGGCGATCGCACACCGAGTCCCTCCAATGTGTCTTAATTTTTTTGCTTTTTGCATTTCCAACTTATCGGCGGAGCTGATAAACAATTCGCACGTGTCGTGTGTTATCCAGCGATACGCCACTTTACACGCTGTAAAGATTGTATGAAATATCATGGAAATTTAGAAGCCCTTATCTGAAGCAACGTGTAATTTGGATTTTACGAGTCAGTTATATGCTAACAGCCCAGCTGTTATTAAAATTATATGATATTTAACACCTCAATTTCTATTATGATTATCGTACTTTGATCGTTCATTTTCGAAACAAGCTTTGGACTTAAAATTAAGTTAGCAAAATTAGATTGTTTATTGTTAACACTCGATCTAGTAGAAAGCATTGCTTAGAAATTTAATGAGCATATATTGTATTTGGAGAGGAAAATCGACCGTTAAACCGTGACGATTTCTCATGTCGAAATAGACCGAGAACATCCATATCGACTCCACTGGCTTAAATAATGCACATCGCGGATCCCTATTGTTTGCAATAAGTAGAATACAATCGCACATTGTCCTTAGATCGATTGACTCGAGCGACCTGGACACACTGCTGTTCGACCGTCTTGGCAGATTCCTACGAACGCACTCCGTCAAAGTGGACCTTAAGGGCAGCGACATACTCGGCGCCATCGAATCAGCTGGTCGAAGCTTCGACGACTCGAGCGACACTTCCATCGAGGGCCGCGGCAAGAAGAGTAAGTAATCCTATTAGCCTAATCGCTGTGATAAATCCCCCATAACGACGCGGGCATCGCGCCCTCGAGTTAAGCATTCCGAGAGCTCCTAATTAAATTAAACCGAGTTAAAACGGGTCCCGGGGAAACGACGCTCGAGCCTCGCGCGGATTTAGACACGTGACTTTAAGCCACCGTGGCGAACAATTAAACTTTAACGAGAAGCCGCGATAATTTGGCGCAACAAGGTAAAGGCATTAAAGCAGCCTGGAAAGGCGCACGAGTGGTCGTATAAAAACGGCGCGGCCCTCTTGAGGTAATTGCGAGGGCGATTAACGCGTTAACGAGGCCCGGATCAAATGTGCAAAGGCGGAAGGAGGCGTCGCGGGCGCGTCGCCCGGCAAGCGGTCGGAAACGCGACCCATATATACATTACATATGCGCACGCGGCGGCGGTGCGCAGGCTGTCCTTCCCCGGGGGTCATGAATACCAATTGATGTGCTCCCGGGGATACGCGCACTCGTGCTCCCGATCGGTCCATTAGCCCAAAAATCCATTTAGCCGGGCGTATAATTTACGGGCGGCGCAACAATAATAAAAGCGGGGAAGGCCTCGTAAATATGCAATCGACCGCGATTCGACGGCTCGAAGAAAACGCGGAATGCGTAATTGGCCTAACTGGACGAAAGAGGGCCCGCGGAGGAGCCCGGCAGGCGCATGCGCGGCCATGTGTGCGCTTCCGCGCATGAGAGGCGCGGCTTCCTTCCCCCCCTCGCGTGTGTGCGAGCCCCGTGTCTTTGTTGTGGAGCGCGGAGACGTTGACCCACTGAGGAACTGGTTCCCGCTCCCCCCTGGACCGCCGCCTAAGTAGATGCGAGAGAAGGGCAGGCCTCGAGGCAGCATCGCGGAGATGCCAGATAAGCGCACGCAGGTGATTGGCATTGTGCCCGGTTATTAACGGCTCGCGGTTTTGCCGCCGCCGTCTTTTTCGGCCCGGAATTTCAATGGCCTCGGTGAAATTTTTCCCCCCCGCATAAAATTTGGAGCACCGGCCGAGCGGGGAGAGGGACCGTCTGCCGGCGAATTCGGCCCAGCTGCTCACCGGCCCCATCCTTCATCCGGTTAAGGCGCCTCGGATCACCCGACCCGATGAATGCATGCGCCGATGCGCCGTTCGCCTAGCGAGTCCTCTTTACTTTTATTCCATTTTTATGGGGGGCCGATGAAAAAATTCTCCTAGGATCCAAAACCCTTTCCTTTTGCCCGGATTCGCAGTTAATAGTGCGCGGAGGAAACGTGGCCATAGCACTGGCTAACCTATCAACTCGTAAATAATGCATTCGGCCATACATATATATGTAACATGAATGTTTAATTGCGTGTACTACCAGAAGCTAAACAATTAAGATCTCGCTTTTCAAATTATTTATGGATTCATTCCGCGATAAAAATCAAACATAATCCCATTTTCCAAGCATTAACTGTAGGTTAAATGTAAATCATAATTATCTCTAAAAAGGCGTTGAATATTAAGGAAAAATTATGACTTTAAAAGATAATCGTTCCCCTTTCCTGTTTGTACGAAGAAGGAAATATTAGGGCACCGTGAAGCGTAAATGATTAACATAAATCAGAAAGAACGGGCATATTTATTTCTCCTGGCGTCAAGTAGAAATACTTGATATGGTCAGACGTGTTTTCGTTTGGAAAGATTGATGCCCCGACAAGTGTGTCATAGAAAACATAATTGGATTAACGTTGATCGTCTTGAATTTGTAAGCGGCCGAGAGCGCCGATTCCATTTGTTGAATCAAATAGCTTTTTAAAACTTTAAATTAACTTTTAAAACGTGGAATGCACGCGTACAACCGAACCGTTTCCTCCTCCCTGCAATTATCTCTCCAATTTACATTATATTCCAAAAGATTTCCCCGCATCGAATTTACAATTTATACCGTAATAGATGGAATCGTACGCGCACCGATAATAAGTGAAACAGGCAGCCGGGCTTCCGTTACAATCACCGTAAAACAATCCGGGCATATAGATCGGCCGGGAATAAAAGCCATTCGGCGCGGTCGATCGACTCGGACCCCCGGTAAAAGGCCGTCGAGGACCTAACGAACGCGGGCCGGTATTAGCACCTCGTCAATCAAACCGAAGCGAAACCGCGCGGGACGTACGCGCTGTTAATTGGGTCGGCTGTAGGCTCGGCCGGGCCGATGCGCGTGGGAAAAACGAAAGAGAAAGAGCGAGGCGAGCGCGGGCAGGGGGAAAGGACGGCTCGCCGGAAGAGGGGCCGACTCGCGATCGGGATTTTTGACACACTTTCCAGGACACCTTGACCTTCGCTCGCGCGCTCCCCCATCTCCCGGTCTCGATCTTCCCGCGAATCGGGCCGGCGCGACGCATCTCGGACAATCGCACGAAATTGCCCAATTAAAGGCGTAATGAGCGGGGGGGAGCAGGTAACGGTGGGGGGGAGGAGCGCGGAAGGCGCGCCGTAATTGCCGCGGAGTACGTGCCCGCGGTGGCACACGTGTGTGAGCGCGCGCGCGTGCAGCCGGGACGTGTGAAACAAAAGTGACGCGCTCCCCGGTCCTATGGCCTGAGCCGGAACCCCGGGCACACGAGGCGGATCGGCGGATGGCCGCTTAACGAGGGGCGTAGTTACCTGCATTATCGCGTTACACTTTTGCGCCGGGGCCCGGCCCACGTATCGGGCGCGATTTCATCCGTGTAAAAATGCACTCTTACCGCAACCGTTGGCCGCGGCCGCGTGAAAAATGCGCATTCTTGATTCAACGTGTTCTTTGCTTTATAAATGCTCCACCTTTCGACTGTTTCCTTATACGCTCTAGCAATTTGCGCTAATTATAAGCCTCGGGTGTCATTATTATTACAATCAAGATCTACAAGATAACGAGTAGCGGTACGCTGAGCCGCAGTAAAAGATAATGACGGATGAAATGAAGCTAAAAAATGGCGTTTATTAAAAAGTGAAATAAGCAATAAAGAAGCTGTTAGATATAGGCTTTTCTCGAGACTTTTTCTAATTGAAAGACTACTATTGCGATAAAAATAAACAAGTCGAATTAAACAATTTGTCTTCTTTAAACGTTTTGAAAATCATTATCTTTTTAAACTTTTTATAATTAAATTTGTACAGAACGTATTCGTTGAATGGAATAACAATAATGCCTTGTATTTTAATTAATATTTCGATTAATACATTGATTTTTCACGTTGCACATCTTTACTTGATTTGAGCATTAAAATAATTTTTGTATATTTTAAACTGAAGCCATTATGATGTGTAGCATAAAATACGAATTTAATTAAAATGTAATTGACAAGTTTGCATTTCAACTAACACTGCTAATTAAAGCAATGTATCTGCATTCGATTGCAAAGCAGATTAAAATCGACGTAAGATTCAGTTATTCCAACAGCGTAGAACACATAAAAGTTTTCGAAATCCCAACGTCTTAATAGTTTCGACTGAATCTATTAGTATCGTAATGATGTGCAGAACGTGCCGTACAAAGTGGCTTTCTTCTTCTGTTCTGTAGTTAAAAAGACTTACTATTTTCAACATTACAATACTGCGCACATATATCACCAAATATTTATTTTTACTAGGGCACGACTACTTGCGCGCTGTAAAAATGTTTTGAAAATAAAAATTTTTTTTTTCCTTTCGAATTAGTCAGCAATAATTTTATTACATCAGTTCTGAGGTGTCTGAAAATAATCGTGACGAATCAAAGAAATTAACATTGTAATAAGTTATTGTCTAAAATTAACTGTATACACATAGTAATTTTTTTGGCTTGACAAGACTGTTATCAGATTTCTCAAATTTTTACAAAAAGTTCCATCCATGCATGTACTCGACTGATTACAAAATCCAAAGAGAACGAACTCACACCTTCCAAACATCTTTTTCACCGGCGCAAGCGTTTGGAATCGATTTTCGAGTTAGGATACTATAAAAACTGGTGAATCGACAGGGGCACGTGACTAATCTCTTTTGACTGAACTTACAGAGAAGGCGCAGAAGATGATGGGACCGATAATGATGGCGATCGCCCTGAAGGCGGCGGCCCTCCTGCCCCTGGCCCTCGGGTTCATCGCCCTGATCGCGGGCAAGGCCCTCCTCGTCGGCAAGATCGCCCTCGTCATCTCCTCGATAATCGGCCTGAAGAAGCTCCTCGGCGGTCAGCAGAAGCACGTGACCTACGAGGTCGTCTCGCACCCACACCACAGCAGCAGCCACGTGGTCAGCCACGACGACGGCGGCCACGGGGGATACTCGGGCGGCGGCGGCGGCGGCGGCGGCGCCAGTGACTTCGGCGGCTACGGCGGCGGCAGCAGCAGCGGCTCCTCCGGGGGCCACGGCGGCTCCGGTTGGGCGAGAAGCTTCGGCCAGGAGGCCGCCCAGCAGATGGCCTACGCCGCCCAGAAGCCCGCGACGGCCGCGCGCTAAGGACGACTCCCCAACCCCTACCTACGAACCTTCAACCCTCCTCTTCTACTCGTACTCGACTCAGCCGCGTTAATTTATTGAGAAACCCTTCGTCTCTTCTCTACCTTCACGTCTTTCCATCTCTCTTGCCTCTTCGCTGGTTGACTGTGCGGTAGCCCGCGCTTCAAGGAGCTTCCCTGGGCGAGGGCCAGATCGTTTCCTTCGTGACCTCCCCGTGAGACAACGTTCAGTTTGGAATTGTAAACTTGCACTGTTACGATGTTGACACTCGAGCTCTGCGGGGCCTTTTGACCTGTCCTCTTCGAGCGCCACTTGCTTGTTGACTGTTGTTATTTATGTTTAAAGTGTGCGCGAGGAGAGGTGCGGTGGCCCCGGAGAAATCGAGGCATACACGCACTGAACATTCGATTGACAGATCTCTCGAATCACACGAACAATTTATCTCCAATACTCTCGAGACTATATTCATCCGACTTCCTGCTGCGCTTGGTTGAAAAGATGACGGGCAGTTCCGATTCGGGACGACATTTGCCGATAGTGCACAGTCACGGTGACTGTGCACCGTGAATTTAATTTACCAGACCCCACCGTCACGAACACTACGAGTACACTGAAATTGTCAAGCGTTACAATCGACAAAAACGAGATATTATTATAATCGATAATGACGGATTTTCAACCAAGCGAGCGAAAATTCAAAATTGTTTTGTAAATTCTAACGTACGATGTACTCCTTCCGACTCGTTGTTCACTCCTTCTACTTTTCTCCTGTGATCTTTCGTTATCCTTTATCTTTACCTTATTTAGTTCGTTCTATATATAAGCATGACGTTTCTACGTATGCGCGGGTATTTATTTTATCTTGTCTCTATGCATTCATCTCTCAACCTCTTTTCTGACTCTCACAACAAACTTTCCCTTCCTCTCTCTCGATCAGCTTTTTTTATCGCACAATCCCTTCGAGCTTCACTTTCTCTTGGATCCTTGAATCTCTACGTCTCCGCCTCGGCATAATGCCTTTTCGTTATCCTCTATCGCATTCCTCTCCATTTTTTCGTTTTCACCCTTTCTAAAATTGCTCTCACCCCGTTTCTCATCATCGTCCTTTTCTCTCTTTCCGTAATTCTTTTCTCCTTTTCCGGGTTTATCAAACCCAAGTGTTCCTTTCACATTTGTACATTTTTTCCTCCCAACTTTCGTGCAAGATTTTTTCGTAATCGATTTCTAGATCTCTTATTCTCTGCGTCCTTGATATTCTTATTACAATTATAATTATTGTATTATTTATCGACTATCTCTGTATTATTATTATTATTATTATTATAACTATTATAATTATTATTGTGTAATGTAGCCAGTACAATGCGAGGACGCCAGTGCCTGATACGAATACTCTTTGACTCACAAACATTAGCGCAAAGATATACTCTACCCCCCACGAAGACTTTTGTACTGTACTATACTGTAACGCGCGAATACGCTTATAAAAATTACTGCGACACAGCAACGGTTACATCCAACACAAACATAAACGGATCACTTAGGCGAAACAGTTTACCATTTTTTGTAATTAGATTTATACGACCGCAGTGATGCCGTTGCTCACTAAGACTACGAGGACGTCGACGCGACGACGATATGTACTTCTTGACAACGATGTGTTCATGAGTTATATGTACATATACATGTATATTCATATGCACATATATGGGTATATGTACATATAAATATAAATATATATATTTGTTTTATTAAAAAAATATTACATTTTATATTTGTATAATAAAGAGAGGCGAACGGCGCGTGCGTCATGTCCCAAAGAAAAAAAGGCCCAATGTGTACAGTTAGTTATACCATAGCTTCTTCTTTTTCTTCTCTCATGAGCCTCTATCTCTCGCTTTTGCCTTATTTTGTCCTCCCTGGGTTTGCATTATTCGCGGGCGGCGGGTCCCACGTAGCCGTACGAGACCGGCGCGTATAATGTAAATAACGCAGGGCGCTTTGCCGCGCACAGGCTCCATCTCGGTTTCCGCGCTCGAATCGTTACCTTAATCACGGGGCGCGTCTCGTGGGCGCCGAATGTCAGTTAGACGGGGCCAGCCACATGCAAAATGAACGAACGCACGAGGGGTGGCTGCGCGCCGGAAGAGCCGGCGGTTTTAGGGGGTCCGCAGCGGGAGGAGCGCTTCCGTACCGACCGAGCGGGAAAGGCCGATTGCGTGGCGGCCGTAGTTCCTAGATCCCTCCGGCGATGGGAGAGTGCGCGCGCGTACCATTAAACGGGGGCGGGGTGGGAGCGCGCATGCGCCTCGGCAGCCGGGCCGGCTCTCGTCAATGGGCAAGTGCGCTGAATAATTAAAGGAAACAAGCCGGACGAGTTGGGTAATTGGACCGAGCGAGCGGAGCCTCGGGCGTAGACGGGCCGCGCGCCGGGGAAAAGGTGCACGTCCTCGCGGGGAAAAAAGGGGCACGCGTTTAGCGGGGACCATTAGCGGAGCAATCAAACGGCACACGCACGATCCGGAGAAAGCGACTGGCTCCTCTCTCCGTAATCGATTATCTCTCTCTCCTCCACTCCCCGTCCGCGAATTCGAAATCGGGTTGATATACCTGGGCCCGCGCGATCTCTCTCCCGGCCAGCATCCGGATGTCGGGAGCGGCCGCGGCGGCGGCGGCGGCGGCCACGCATCTGGCTTTCTTTCACCTCCATATATTAATTACAAATTGCCGGGGCCGGGGTAGGGGGCGAGATTATTAAGGCCGATAACGAATTCCCGCAATAATCGCCTTGGCACCGATCGCCGCCGCCGCCGCCGCCGTAACCTCGCGAGAGCTGCACCTGTCGCGCGAGGGGGAGGGCCTGCGTTTCCGTGTTCCGCCGGTCCAGTGATCCACATACGGGGTTCCGCTCGGCGGCCATGTGAAAGTGGGCGGGGGGATCGATTTCCATGGGAACCGCCCGCGCCGCCCTCGGGAGCGCGTCGCGCCTTATCGAGCCACCCGCCATTAGTAGGTCGCCGGCGGCCAGCCGATACAGCGCCCGGACGAAAAGCACTTTTTCCTCTCTAGCGGCCGGACGCCGGGACCCGTTCCCGTTTTAGGAATACATTACGGGGATCGGCCGGCGAGGCGCCGAGGTTTACGGGCGCAGCCGCCGGCTTACGGTATATCACCGTGAAAGCGCGCCGACGCGCCTCGAGGCGCGTTCCTTCAAAATTGCGGACGATTGAAATGGAATTTGGGGGAGGCGGCGGGGAGGGGCGCGCGGCCGGCCTCCCCTCGTTAAAGTAAAAGGGAGAGGAGCCGCTGGCTCTTTTTTTTTTTTACAGCGCGCGATCACCGGGGACCGGCGATACACATCTGCGCGGGCGCCCCGGCGAGCCGCGGGTTCGCGCTCTATAAAGCCGCCCGGAGAAATGGAATTCGATCGTCAAAGTCCTGTACGCATAACGTTTTCAGTTTTGAGCGCGTTTTACGCCCGTGCTCCCGATCATTTGTCGGCGCCCTAATGGAAAGTTTTCCTGTCCGCGAGGAGTCTAAGATTCTTAGACTAATCCCACTTTTCTAACCTACCTGCCACTCATTCCATTAGTCGTCTGCGTTTCCTTTAATAGTTGGAACGCCTACAATCATAAAGATAGAATTATGAATTTTTTACAGGAGCTCTTTATACCGAACTATATTATTATCCTAACGATCGTTAATATGTGATTCAATTGAATAGTACGCACTTGTAATCTAATATTCAAATTGAAATAATGAAGTTGTTAGACTATCTGACAAAAACGCCTCATAATCGTACGCAGAATTGTCAACAATGGCCATGAAAAGAGCAATTGTGCATACAGAAGCAAACTAGCAGGTTTTTCTTGCCAAAACAATAACGGTATATTGGCCCATTTGAATTAAATTACCCACATAAGACGCGCTTATGATGCAATTATAAATATATAACTTACATCTTGAATGACAAACACACTCTTAAGAGAATTGGAATAAAATAATTGAGCGTGACACATTAATTTACAGCAAGAGTTAACAGTTTATGTCGATGACATCATTCGTATGGATCCGTTCCCCGACAACAATTCACCTGTACTCCACATATCCTACTTTTCAAGCCGTTTTCTGATTCGCTTGCGTAGTTACATACGATTGCAGATTAAAAGGCAGCTTTGCAGTTAAACGCTATTGATATTATGAGCCGCGCACCCTCATTAATACGAAGCGCTTCAGCGCCGGGGATAAAGTACCAAATTAATCTTGGGACTCGACCGCAAACGGAAAAGCCGGCCGGCTACCTTATAATAGCCCCGGGGGAACAAAGAGCGAATCATCAAGGCAATTGCGCCCGGCCGCGGATGAAAAGCAAGCGTCTCGCGTCGGGTCGTAAAGCCGGCTCTCGCGCCTCTCCGCGCATTGAAGTCGCCGCTCAGCGCGCGGCCGCGTATATATCAGCGCGAAAGAAATCGAAAAGTGGTAGCTCGACAATACAAGCGCCGACGAGAGGGGGAGGAGGGCAAGAAAAAAAAAAGAAGAGCGCGAGGGGGAAGAACGAGAGGGGGGGGGACCCGGGCCGCGCATACAATTAGCGCTTGTGTTTTACTTTGGAAAGTCCGGCGGCGCCCGCGAGGAGCAAGGCGCCGTGACCTGGAAACCGTACGAAATCGAAGGTAAAGCCGCACGGCTCGCGGAGCCGAGGAATCCATATTACACGCTCGAGAGGCGACGCGGCGCGGGCGACGCCGCCGGGGCCCCGCCCCGCACCCCGGAAAAATGGATTCCTAATAAATTCCCCCGACGCGCCAGCCGCGGTCCCGTTGCACCGGCGCCCGGCCTTTTTCACTTAGCTTGATTCATTACCCCGGCGCTCGCGCCCCTTAACCAGGACGGTTTGTCGCGCCTACGCGGTGCTTTTTTCCGTCTCCGAATAACGTGTGCCGCGCTAATCGTACACAGGTGCGGGCACCGTTTGTCGGAGGAATCTTTCCGCGGGCGACTCTTCGTCCGATTTATTATTGCGATTGAAATTTTACTTCGTTTGTTGTTATGCAGATTTCAAAGCGCGCGTTTTAAAAAATCTCTGATTTTAAGTGTAGCAAAATAATCAGTACATGGTGATTTTTTTTTATGTGCATTTTTTTCAACTTTCTACTCTAAGATTTAAATCTATGCAAATTATCACAAATCTCGTTCTTAATTAGAAAGATCTACGCTTTAGTTTGACCAGAACTGTAAAGACCCGCTACCTATTACAAATTTCTGTACTATTATTTCTAACACTAATAATGGAATGACGAATGAGATTTTTACGGTGCAATGAGTTGATAACACTTGATGATTTATTCAGTTTTCGTATTATTTAGTAATGTTATTTGGTTCACATTTATTTATCACGTGATATCGGGAATCGGATAGCTATAAAATTAATTTCGATAAATACGAAATCTATGTCAAATTCCGGTTTATATTTGTATCGGGAAGATAAAATTTAAATTCTTCAAATATGTAAGTATATACTGTGCTCATAACACGGAAGGTTTTATTATTTATAACCAATTTATAAATTCAAATATTAAATACTTCTCTGTAATTTGTATCCAGTTGAAATAACCTAGATTCCTTGTTTTTCTAATTACTTATCTCACGCGTAATACATACATTGGTGAAAGATTAAGAGTTCTTAAGCTTTAAGAAAATGGAAGTGAGATTAAAATAATAATACAAATATATAATCGGGAAAAACAATTATGACGTTTGGAAATGTTTCATATTTGTTTTTGCATACTGCAGGCTTATTGTGTATTAAAACGCAATAGATGTTTTGCATTCCTAAACTACACGACCACACCTTACCGTTATCTATTTAGATAGGAATTGACACACATCCGCAATAATTGTACAGGATAAGGTTAAATATAATAATTGTATTCATTCAAAAGACTCCATTTTCCCAAGGTATGCATAATACACATTTAAAAGCTTGAAGTAACTGTTGAGGAACATATATTTTAATAATAGGAGGGAAAAATTATATAGTTAATGGTAGCTATGCCATACAGTAAGCTTGCCAGCTACTTTTGGTCTGCTATTAAAATTTAATAATTATTTTGAAATAATTCGCAGTAGAGGCAACGTCGAATGTTAGCTCAATATGGATTATATAAAAAGAAAAAGATTGGAATCCTTTCGCTGGCCGATTGGAGGTCCGTGAAAAAAGCTTGCTCCAGTTGATTTAGCGGCTTGGACGGCACTTGGCAGGCTCTCATTTGTTTTTCAAATAACCATAGCTATTTTATCGCGCCTCCTCTCATTCGAGAAGAAAGTCATTCAAATTATCGGCGGAGGGGTTAGGAAAAGAGCGGCGTGGGCCCATCGCGCGCGCCGTAGAAATAATGCACTTTCTCCACTCGAAAGTGAGTACAAACATTTTGCATTAATAGCTCACACTCGGTTTCGAAGTGCGCCACGAGGCAGACGCGGCCACCCGGGTGCGGCGCATTAGCCGCGAAACCCGATCTCTGCCATCGGGGCCCACTTCCCCTCCCCTACCCCTCGGTGGGAGTCATCTCTTTCGTCATCGGCGCAGCCGGATGCTCGGGAGCGTGACCGCGAGCCGGAAGCGCGCGCGCAGACGAGTCGCGGTGTTGCTTTCGCCGCGATCTTCCGCGAGTACGTGCCGCCGCGCCGGCGAGAAATCGGTAACGCGCCGACTGCCCGAGTTCCGGCAGCGCGGGAAAACGGCGATGATGCGCGGGCCGAGCGGCTCTCTAGACCGGCCGAGGACGAGCGCGCGCCACATATATATGTATATATACGCAACTGTTCCCCGGCGGAGGCGCCTTGGGACGAAACTCTGTTGGAGCGGGGTGGCACCTCGGCCGGCATCGCTGCCGGGTCCTATGGTGGTGACGAGAGTCCTCTTTTCCGAAAATCGAATGCTTGCGTAGAAACCTGCTGGCTAGGGCTTATCTCGATGGTTATTCTAAACATTCTTGGACTGAAGACTGCGGCGGCGCCGCTCGAAAAAAAAAAGAGTCACGTTTTCTAAAAAATAAAAAAAAAAAAGTAGTTTAAATCCGATTTTGTAGGAAGCTCCAGCTTTCGGCTGTTAACCGGCGGACAAGTAGGAAAGAGAGATTGCACTGTTTAACCGAACAAGTGGCGTTATTCATGAATAATGAATGAACCGACATTACTCGTCACGATGTTAAATTTATGTTTGTACTTTTCCGAGTTAAACCGAATCAAATGATCTCCGAGGTGTCCATCCGTTACGTCCGAGTTTCCAAAAGTGCCTCCATAAAGTAGTATCCAATTTTGGAAACGCGCGCGGCCGAATACTAATTTTCCCCGAGGTGAAAATCTCGGTGCGGTAAATTTATAAAGTATGAAGAAAAGAGCGCCCGGTCGATTATTTCCCAAGAGCAACAAATCCTCGGCGGATGAAAGCGCGAGGGGACAGTGATTGTGAAACGATAATGTTATGGGCGCGAGGCAGACCGAGCTTTTTATGCCTTACACCGGCCGTGAAAGAGTGACATAAAATGTTTACCGGCCGTCAAACAAACGGGCCTCCTCGGCTGCGCAGTGGCATTGACATTCGACTGCGACCGGTGAATATGAGGAACGCGAACAAAGAAAGTTAAGGCGGCGTGAAGTGCCCGATGCACGCGCATGAAAGCCGCGTAGGTGGTCCACGGGCTAAAAGTCACACTCTAGTTTCTATATGGCCGCACGGACAAGCGCTAATTACCGCGTAATTACCATTGACTGATTTTTTCGACGTGGGTCAGCGAAAGCAATCTCCGCGTGATTCAAAGCAACATCATGATGCGCGTTAAATGTTTTACTTTGATTGATTCATTGCCGCGAGTGTAATGATTCTCAGAATTGTTCGAGAACATTCGGGATGTGCCACTGATAAAAATGCGACCCCGTATTACCAGGTGAAAGCACGGTGTGAGCTGAAAAATAAATTACGCACTATTTCATCGATAATGCGCCTAATTATAAATTTGTTCGATACGGCATGTGTGCAGGCGGCAGTAAGAAACGCGTGCAGATTAAGCCTGTTAATCACCATGACAAGTACGCCTGAAAACTGGACTATGCCAGCTAAGTTCGCGTAACCTTGGCCGGTATTTACAGGGGTGAAACAAAAAGAACCTCCTTCTTTGTCGCATTTTTATCAGATTAGCCGGCTCGGCAAAGGTGCGCGACAGCAGGAGTCAATTGAACGTTTCACTGTCACTAGTTGCATTGAAAAAGGAGGAGGCCCCGTCGGTCCTCGGAGACTGTTTCATTGGCGGTAATTGCAGCTTCGCATACGGAATAACTGATAATTAACTCGGGCCGAACGGCTGCGTAGGGGAGAATGGGATAATGAAGCCCCACCTAAAGCGAGCGGCGCGGATTTTTATTGTGCAGGACCTGATTTCAGTTTACGATCAGTTTCTCACGCTAATGCGTTTACTTTGCGCCGTTGCCGCAAGAATGCGCAAAATGTAATTTCACGAAGACGCCTTTGTGGCGCACCGGGCAAAAAGCCGCACGAGCGCGAAATCGCGCATCGCCGATGCATCGTTAGCGTGCGCCTCGAGGCTGCCCAAATTATCGGGAGGAAGGAGAAAAAAAAAAAAGGCTCCGGACAAGGTTGCATAAATAATGAGGCCTGCCTCGTTAATGAGCGCGTCTAATGATAGGCTCGTTACAGCCCGCCTGGCGCGCGCGCCGAGCCTGATTTTTCGCGGGAAATGCACACACACACGCGCGCGCGCGCGCGCGAGGCGGATCGGGAGGACAGGGGAGACTGGCGGGCAACACCCCCCCCGGCGGGGGCTGGAAGCCGGCGCGGCAGGTGCGCGCTTCGAGCGTCGCCCAAACGGCGCGACGGGGAAAATGCGCGCGTTTTACGCTGGAAAGGCGGGCAGCTCGCGCGCCGGCTCCCGTTTTCACTTGGTCTCGGCGCTCGGGCGCGCCTGACCCACTTGGGGTTTTGTGCCCGCTCCGGGCTCTCGCCCGAGAAAAAGGAGCCTTCCTTTTTCTCCGCCGGCTCCGCGTGCGAGATTGTGGAAATCGCGTCGCGGGCCTTTTCCGGGGGTGGCGGTGGGGGCGGCGACGGGAAGGGGAAGGAGCTTCCGGCCGCGCTTCCGGAGGGGCCCGCGGGGGGAGTCCGGGTCGGCCGCTCGGTGCCGCGCCGGCCCTCGGAAAAGCCCTCGGCGCTCGGTGAATTGGAACGGCCGGGAGGCTTGACGGGGAAACGGCTGAAATCGGTCGGGCCGATCCGAGCGTTAAAGCCCCGTCAGAGATTGTGGATCTTGTATCGGGCCGAGGCATCGATGGGTTTTCCATGTAATTATCGATCCCCGACAATACTGCACTTTGGCGGGTTTAAAACATGCACACGCGAGATGTGAACCCACCGACCTACAAAATAAAAGCTTTTACAGTGCTGTTTCGTTCGTTTTTTTTTCTTTTTTTTTTTTTTTTCGAAAAATTTCTCCGCGCCGGCGGCACATACAGTTCTTAAGGTATTAAAAGCCGCGCGGCATCGTTTTTCTTCAAAATTCCACATATATTGTTGCAAACCAGATATTTACTACTTCGAGAAGTGGAGCCCAGCCGGAAAAACCGAATGCTCTGACTTTCATTATTTTATGTGCCCGCGGGAGACTCCCGCCGCGGTGTATTTTCTCCAAATCCCCGACGCACATCCCTGACAGTCCTCGCGGTCCGTCGCAAAAGCAGAGGAGGAAAACTTGTGCTCATTTTTCAGGAGATCGCCCCGGAGAAATAAGGCCTTTTGCACACGCGCGACCAAGTGGGAAAGCATCTCCGGAGCGCGCGGCGAAAAAAAAAGGAAAGAAAAAAAAAAAAAGAAAATGTTATAAATGAGAGGGGAAAACGGGGAGAAGGCGTTAAAAGCACGGGCGGCCGAAGTAGGCTCGGCAGCCGGCCGGCGATTTTGAAAATGAGTCCCGCAATCGGATTCCGGAAAATTTGAATAACAAGGAGGCCCGAGGCGGCGCGCCAGCGGGCGATTTATTGTCGCCGGGCGCGTTCCTCTTTTTTTTTTTTCCTTTTTCTCCTTTTTTTATAGAGTCGGCCGCATAATGATTGCGCGGAAGAAACCCGAGTCGGCCCGAGCCGGGGACTTTCCACAAGCTCCCGTTGCGCTTTGAAGCTCGGGCGGGCGGTGGCTTCTCGCAATTAGTCAGTGTCCACCGGGCTCTAATTGTCCGGCGTGCGCGCGATATCGAGGTCACGGGCGCTCGCGTTTCCATAAATTGATGATCGAGCGGGCCGTGCCCCCGCCGGGGAAGTTTACAGGGAAAACGAGGATGATTAGGAGCGCGAGCTCGCGCCTGATACGTTTCTAATGGGCGCGATATTACCGGCCCGAGACAAGCGGCAATTTTCCGGTAAACCGGCGGCGGCGGCTGCGTAAAAACGCTTTCACAGTAGCTCGCGCGGCCTTTTAGAGGCTCTCGCGGCCGCTTTCGCGCGAACTGGAGCACCCGGGGAAAATCGGAGGCTGGGGGGCAGCCCCGGTGACGCAACGGACCCGCCCCCGCGCGCCGGACAAAAGGACGAGCCGGCCAGCCCCCCTCGTCTTCCGACATATATCCACGCACATATATGTGCATAGACCGCCCGCTTAGCCGCGCGCCGCCGAGAGAGAAAGTGGAGGATATGCATAAATATGCGCGTGTATACGTGCACATGCACGGGCGGGAATGGGGTTGCGCGGGGTTCCCTCGGCTTCCATTTTTTTTTTTCCGTCGTTTTTTGTTTGCGCCTGACTCCCGGGCGCCGAGGTGGCAGGTATAATTGATAGCCCCGCGGCCGATGTTTGCTCGCGGGAGGCGCGGCCCGCCCGCTGATTGACACTCGGCGGCCGGCGCGGCTCTAATTAAAAAGTTACGATTATCAGGGCCCTCGTTAAGCGGCGCCGGCGGCGTCCCGGCTCCTTCCGGGGCTGCGGCGTCGCTCTCCCGGAGTAATCAATTTTTTTTCTTTTTGTTCTTCTTTTTTTTTTTTTTTTGTTTCCAGTCCTCCGCGCGGATAGACGGTAGGTTTTCGAGCGGCTAATGAATGACTCGTTCTTTTGGGGCGAATACGATTACGCTACATTTTGTTGATATACGCCGCGGATCGGTGTCCGCGCCAGGACTAAATATAGATCGGCCGGATGACTCTGACATTGTTAGAATGTAAATAATAACGATCGGTCATTTGATTATCGGGAACCCGTTCCGCTGGCTCACCGCCCGCGCCTATCTTGGCCCCTGCCCGGCCAATCTCCCAATAAGTGGAACGGTTACTGCGCGCCCGAGAGCGAGCATAAGCTCGCATAGCTCGCGCGCCCGAGGGAAATGTGCCGGGGAGTCAAAAAAATTATTTTCCATTTCAGCGCGCGGCCGCGGGGATACCTCCCGCGTAAAATATGACGGACTGTGCGCGCCGCTCCCTGGCGCGCGATATTTACTTTCCACCGAATGCGGTGCGCGATATCGCGAGGACTCGCCGGCCCGCCGCCGAGCCAATTAGCCCGATGATCATTTGGTTAAAACCGCGAGTGCCAAAGGATTTCCTTTTCACTTAATATTCACGCGGAGTTTTTTTTCCCCCCGGCGCCCGCATCGCCGCGGCCCAATGGGATCAAAGCAACAATCGAGCCGGCGCGTTACGTCCGAGCTTTAACAACCGACGGCCGCGCCGGGGAATCGGCACCGGGCACATGTACGTAGACATCGGCCCCGAAATCCGGGATCCGACGGGGCGAGGGATCGGCGGCCGATGACTCGGTGCGGGCCGACAAAGGCCCCCCTGGCAAAAGCCGCGAGCCGGTCCAGCGCGTGGGCGGCGCACTGGCTCTTTCCCGAAAAGTGAAAGCCGCCCGCGGGAGGCCGGTGGTCTAGTTATCAAGCGGACGAAATCGGCCGGAGACCTTGATAACCTTGGCCGCGTGGGAAGCCGAGCCTGACCGCGGCGCGAGCACGCGTGGCAGGTAATATAATTGCCCGGGAAAATCGGGAAGCGCTCGGGACTTTCACGGCGGGGGAGGAGCGGCCGGGGCTCGGTGTCGCGGCGTCCCCCGCCGGCATTCCCGGGAGGAAAAGCGGGCGGGAGCCCCGGCGACAACCCGGAGGCGGCCGACCCGTAAAAATCCCGCGGCGGGAGATGGAGGCGCGATAGGGGCCGGGAAAAGAGGCTCGGGCCGCGGAGGAGGGACGCCGAAGGGAGGGACGGATGCTGGTTTTCCAATAGCCGGGCTAGGCCGGCTCGCCTCGCTCCGGTGGTTGCCGCCGCCGCCGCCGCCGCCGCCGCGGGAGAGGAGAGAAGAAAAAAGAGGAGCCGCCGCGGCGAGTGGTGGGGTGCGCGCCAAAGGCGGAGCCGCGCACACGCGTATAGGCGAGCTGCCGACCGGATATATAGAGCTAGGGCAGGGCTTGCGCTACGTACAGTTCACTTAGAGTGCTCTCTGCAAGTGAAACGCATCTCGCCTGATCCGCTGCCGAGAGCGCGCTCAGACCGAGGCAGACTCTAGGCAGGCCCAGCACCGCCCAGCACCAGCGCGCCGAGGGCCCCGCTCCGCACCTTAAACGAGAAGGTACGCAAGCCGCCCGCAGCTTTTCCAGCCGCGACGAGGCCCACCCTTCCTCTCCGCACTGCCAGACGAGCGCCGGGGTACAAGGCGCTCCGGCCCTTCCTACCCTCGCGATCCTCATTTTCCTATTCTTTTCATTCGGCTTCGGTATTTCCAAGTCTCGCACATCGTTATTTTTCATAAGTTTTCTACGGTCCAGCGTTTAATTTTCATTTGACAAAATTACCGACTTACATGGACAAATTTTTATTTAGAACATTGAACGGTCCTATTCTTGTTTAATAAAGAAAATTATTTATTCTGTTCTAAAGAAAAACACGTACCGGTATCAAAAATCCTTGCCCTGGAAAAACGCGAAGCCTCACTGAAAATTTACTATTGCGACGATAACCTTCAAAGAAACTACCCATTTGTATTAGAACGATATTTTTCTTGAACTCCTTCCATAATGAACTTCTTTCAGTATTCAATATTCGTACATGCATTTCTAATATAGAATCTACAATATGGGTTAAGCAGATGAAAATTTCTCTTCTGACATACTCAAATGCAAGAAAATTTGAATATTTGTTTCCCCAAATGGGAAAAACTTTATTGTAGGCGATGCTCCATGCAAAGTTTCGGTTTAACGCTCGAATAACTGATTTTTATCGAAAAACAACGTTTAAATGATCCTCCCAAATATTTTATCGTTGGAAAAAATAAAAAGGCTCGAACTGACAGATGTCTCTAAACCGTTGATGCACCGCAGTCGTCCGATGTACGGTAAATTTTAGATTCGTTTGAATACAAATTACTTTTTCATTGAACGATTTCATAATATAAAATGCAGTCCGGGCACTTAATAGGACGACTACGTGTCTTTCTTTCTCTAATAAGCTATTTATGGAAAGGAAAGGATATATAGCGGTTTTATTAAGAGGTCGGGCCATAATAGGTTCTCATTACTGGCATCGTAGACAATTACTGCGATCATGTGGTACAAGAACAATCGCGATCGCCAAGTAATTAAACAACCGCAATGCCACTATATTGCAATCACGGCCAGCTGCGAGACTGCAGCGAACCTTTACCCTGCACTCCTGCCACTGATCTCAATTCTATCGAGTCCAACCCCGAGGCAGCCGATCTAATCCGGCTTTTCATCTGCTTGCAGGCAAACACGAAGCCTAAAATGGAATTCGCCACGCGTCACTTATCCATCCTCCTGGTGAGCCTCCTGCTGGTAGGCCTGAGCAGTGCGCGCAGCGCCGAGCCCAGCGCCCACCTGGGCAACAGCCTCGAGGGCGACCAGGGCCGCTCGGCGCCAGGAGCCGGCGGCATCTTCGGCGAGCTCCGCGGGGTCTACCAGATCTACAAGGACTGCGCGGGCGCCGAGGTCAGCAGCTGCCTCAAGCTCAAGCTCCTCACGACGATGGAGCGCGTCTCGCGCTCCGCCCAACTGAGCATCGTCGACGGCGTGACCCTCGTCAAGGACGAGCCCGCCCCCTCGGGCCAGCCCGAGGAGCCGGCGAGGACCCCCCAGGAGATCGAGGCCAGCCTCCCGAGGAGCCTTGAAGACAAGGAGGACGCCCTCAACTCAATGATCGTCGACAAGGCCATTGGCTTCCTCCAAAGCCACACCCTCAAGGTCAAGCTCCCGAACGTCGAGGAGCTCCAGAGGAGTCTCACCGAGGAAGGTAATTTCACAGTTTGTTCTACTCATTTCCTGTTACCGCGGCCCACTGCGCCCGTTCCGGCCCGTCCTTAGGAATGTTAAAAGGGTCTTAATATCTCAACCACTTATCGCCTACCTCGTGCATTCCTTAGATTGTCGGTCTAGGTCACCACAGTCAATGATCACTGCGCTCTTGGAGAACAAACGTTGACAATTTCAAATAAATTCGGTTAAAGTACCGTAGGTGCGAATTAGTGCGCATATGGCGTGCAAGTTAAAACAATGATTAATTTATTAACAACATATACTTATTATTGACTACGGATACTTATTATATTTATAGCTCGTCAACTGTTTATTACGTCGTAAACCGTAAGGCGGCAAATATTAAAAAAATTGTGATTGATATTTATTTACTATTTTATTACCTATTATACAGTTGAAAAAAAATTCATTTAGGATTAAAAATAATTTTTCGATACACGATTAAATTTGATATAACAGTAAATTCAGAAGCACAATAATTAATTTATACAATCCTAAGAGAATTGTTTAAATTTTAAAATATTTTGTTTAACTCTAATAATTTGTTGTAGTTAATTATTTAAACACATAATTTAACAGATAGGGTGTCCTATGAATGTAAGAATTTAGGACGTGTAGTAAAAGTACATTATTGCAGCTTTTCTAATATCATCTTACTAGTTCAATGAATTGCATTCTCAAAGTAGGGCATTGATGAATAATGAGTTGGTACTCTAAAAGTCTTGGTAAGAAGTTTATCACTACCTCTGTTCTGAATAATAAATGATTTGCAAAATCATAGTTCATTTTATTGTTACTAGTCTTATTCAAAAAGTTACAATTTTTCTTGTCTTCAAAAACCCTCGTTAAATCATTTAATTACTTTTACTACTTATAGCTTTGCGGTAAAATTTAAAAAAATTCGGATTACTAATTTACGATTATATAACTTTTACGGTCATTTAGTCTTCATTCGATTTAATTAAAATTTCTTGGGTGCATGTTCATAAATACTTTAGAATATTACAACGACCGCCCATCTTCATTACTCGAGTGCAAAATATCTCACAAAAACGTGTTAATTCAGATGCTATAAATTTTTCAATTAACACCAGTCGAACAAAAACACGTTTTTTACCGGCTAATGCACCTTGTTCATACACTCGGGCTCCGAATGCCTTGTAGACCATCGGGGCATGTTTAAAAATAAATTAAACTGCTGCTATCTCGACAAAAGGTATAAACTTTTTAACTCTTGTCGAATTAAGTCGTTGTTCTAAAAGAGTAATGAACTCGCCGGGTAAAACAAGGAGCATTTACCAGTAAATTTAAACATTGGAATGCCTAAGAGGTAGGCCATTTATAAAACAAACACGAGAGGCAGGCTTTGCATTTGGACGTGGCCATTGGAAGCTACGAGGCGCGCGACCCCCCACCCTCGAGACCCATAAGAGTCGGTCAGTGGATAAGGCTAACTGGGCACGTGCATGTGTTTCCGCAGGTCGTGGCAAGAAGAGGAAAAACATGAGCGGTCTCCTGGCGATCCCGCTCCTGATCGGCGGTACCCTGGTGCCCCTCGCCCTGGGAACCCTGGCCCTCCTCGCGGGCAAGGCCCTCATCGTGAGCAAGCTCGCTCTGGTCCTCGCCTCGATAATCGGCCTGAAGAAGCTGGTCTCGAGCAGCGACCACGGGCACCACGAGGTTCACTCCGGGGGCGGCTGGGCCAGGTCGGGCCAGGAGCTCGCCTACAGCGCGTACAAGCCCGCGGCGACGCCCATCGGCTCCTCCTAAGCCCCGGGACCGCCTCGCGGCGGCGGAACCTACCAGTCATCACCTCTACTCATCGCGCGCACTCAGACACACGAGACACACTCGACTCTCTCCATCCCTCCTGACCTCCCTCTCATTCTGTGATTCTTCCCACCCCTGTATACCGTTGTTGACAGTTGTTATTTATCACTAGATGACGGGACCGCTTCGCCGCGTGCGATCCCTCTGTTCCTGACGCCCTGGTGCCAGTGGTGGGATAACGGCGTTTCTTTCTCGTTAGCGCACCAGGTCCTCTGTCGCCCCTTGCCTCTATCTCTCTACCTCTTTGCTCTACCTCTTTCTCTTCATTTCGCTCCCTCTGTCCCAACTTCTCCCCTCTCTGCCGACTCTTCTCTTCTACTCCTAGTTTCATCTTTCATCGATCATCGCTCATCTCTCGGTTATTTATTTGTCAATCACTAAGAACCCACCCGCTCATATCATTCTCGCATCCTCGTAACATTTTGCCTATAAGCGTCCTCTATTCTCTCCTTCTTTTTTATTGTTTTTAAACGAAGAAGAAAACAGAAACATAAAAACATCGACTTGAGCGCGGCACACGCCGACCGCGCACTCGTGTATGTATATTTATAGATATATTCTAATAAATTGTAAGGAGACACCTTTGAAACCAAAATCAACAAACTCTCACAGTTATTTCATTCTGTACACACCAATACTCAATTTCTACTCCGACGCAGTCGACAAAAAATTGGAAATCGGTGACTTTTAAGTTTAATTGGGAAGTGGAGAAGGACAAAAAGCTGTCGGGAATTGGATTTGCCTTACACAAAGCCATGTTAACGGAAGTCTAAATTTGGCGTAGGTCACCCGCGTATAATTTATCGGAGCCTGACCGTACCGATTGATTTGGAAATCCAGACAGGCATCCACCGATTTCAATTTATTTTCTGTTTTTAAACTTGCTCGAGTTTAAACATTTAATTTCTAAAGATGATGTATATCACGGATTCATTTTTTAAATATTAAAACGATATACTAAGCAAGACAAAATATTTATGTACAAAATGTAAGAAATTAGTGATTCGTGTTTTTTGTAAAAGAAGTACTTCGTAAAAAAGATGATTATTGCATAAAATGTAAAAGATTGATATTCGGTTGATTCGCGAATGGTATCTTGTATTTGTACGATTTGGATTTATTTTTAAAAAGAAGGAATTACAAAGCCCAAATGTGAACCATGGTAAAGCCGACGGTTCAGTAATGAAGGCATTTACAGAACTTTTCCGCGGCATGTGCAACTATTAATTTAGGAAGGCCAGGCATCAAGTGAGTACTTAGCTAGGTCCATCATTGCACTCGAAAAGTATAATTCATCAAGAAAAAATAGCTCCATCTTGGCTTTTTACGCAGACTGGCGCAACGTGTCATTACTTCCAAGCTTAGTTCCTCGTGCGTGTGAATTTACGAAAGTAGCGTAACACCGGTGCAGGACGCGAGCGGCGCACCGGCGCCGCCTTTATTTTTTCCACGGCAAACTGGATTTCTTTCGAGCGGGTGGCGGGGAAAAGGTCCGGCAACCTCAATACCGAATTTTCACGCCGCGGCTCGCCGCTCCAAATCGATTAAAGCGTAATTACGGGAAAAGCGCGCGTGCGCCGCGACTCGATTCACCTCGCGGCGGGCGGAGGGAGGGGGGGGAAAAAAAAAGGCAGACGCAGTGGGTCGGGGAAGAAACCTCGCCGCTCGGGCGCGCGTGCGAGTGCCCTGAAAAAAAAAAGGAGAAAAAAAGAAGAAAAAAAAAGGAAGTCGCGGGCCCAGAGGCTCCCAAGCTTTTCCTCTCCTTTTTCCCCCGCGCCTCCCGCGAAAAATCGATCTCTCTTTTCGCGATGCAGGCCGCGGCGGCTCTCGCAGATGCCAATGGGGAGAAAAGAGGCGCGTCACCTACTTGCGAAAAACGCGTGCACGCGCACGCGTATATGCGTGGCTAAGTAAACCAGGCCGCGCGCGCGCGCGCGCTCGCTGCTGCCGAACAGGTTGCGAGCTCAAGGCAGCGGCGCGCGAGCCCCTTTCCTCCGCGGTCCCAGTGCGACGGGTGGTCCAGGCCCGACCCCGCCGCCGCCGCCGCCGCACGCGCGCCTGTGTGCTCAAGTCTCCTCTGGATGCTGCCGCGCGTCGTTTTTCCCGTACTCCGCTCCGCTGCACTTCGTTGGTGTTCCTGGGCTTCTGCGCCGCGCCTCCCGTGCGCTCCCAGCCGCAGCCGACAGCCCGTGCGGATTCCGAGACAAATCCTGCTTCCTCCTTTACAGCGTTATTAAACGTCTCGCATGCCTACGCGCCAAGTGCGCGCTCGCTGGATTTATTGCTAATTAGATGGATTATTGCATTTTTAGCCCAAGCCCGCCGGAGACGACCGCGGCTCACGCACTAAGCTAATATTACGATACTATTATCAAGATCTTGGGAGGATTGAGCTTTCGTTATGATCGCTCCTGCATCCAGAATTTTCATGTTGTACGTCGACAAGCTCTGAACTATTTATGTAGATTATGTTTCAATACGTTTTTCACTCTTTTTAATAATATTTTTTCTGGTAAAATTTACGCTCGTTAGTCTTATTTGATGTTGTACATTGTGTACAAAGAAAAATATCGGGTTGCTTCCTTCTATCGACATTCTTGATCCAAGGCGTTTGACACAACTGTGTTTACATGTGCTATTTTATCGACAGTCGCGTTGGACGGTGTGTCGTCGTACGGGATTTTCTCGAGCGCGAAGCATTCGCTATTGAGACTGGGTTTAGTGCGCGCGTTCGCGTTGCAAATACTCAACTAGATTCTTTCTTTTTTTACGTGGATGTAGCGGTACGGATTCAAACCAGACGCCGGGATGGTTGATTTATATTGCTCGAACGGCGGGTGCATAGACAGTGAACCAACGAGTTGTAAACAGGATTGCAAGGAGGTTCTATTTAGTTTAGTGTAACGAGTACCAGAACATAAACATTGGATTATTATTTATTGCTTATTGTAACCTTGTTTTATGCCTCGAACAAATATGATACCAGATGCGATATGAAGCAAATAAATGTCATGGTAAGACTTCAGCACTACATTCATGTCGGATACCTTCCCTTTAGACTTATTTACAAGAATTTAATTTAAAGTTAAAAATGTACTTTAATAAAATATTAAGTTACATTCTATACGAAGTTTACAATGATTATTATGAGACAAAAATTGTAGATGAGTCTTTCATTATTTAATTCATAAACTTCACGAATGTAAAACGGGTCAATATTGAGAGGAAGTAAAGTATAGAAGTATTTATAATTTAATTTAAAGCTTGCTTTTTATGTGCAGGAAATCTATAGGTTTGACAAAGACATATTAAATTTTAAGAAAGCTGATTTCATTGATTATATTCAATGGACGTCTATGGTATTGACAGATTGCCTGTCATAAAGCCGCGCCATCAAGCGGATAATGCCGCAACTAGACAAGAAGAGTATATTCCCTTTCCTTGTGAATACAAAGCTATAGTAGAATAACTGTTATTTCTATGATCACAAAATAATGAAATGATCTGCAGTATTTAAAGAGTATTGAGCATAGTTAAGAATTATTACTATTATTGTAACAAAAGTAAACTTATTTGTAACAAAACTAAATCTTTAGTACTATTATCATTAATTCATCCTGCTTAACCCTCTTTACTTTGCGTAACCATAATAGGTATCTTAAACATTTTCTAGGTGTGATAGATGGGAAATTATGGTTTAAATAAATTTTTGCCTTTTCATTTAAAATTAATTTTAAATTTTAGTCATGGAAAGATGTAGGTCTATATAATAATATGTTGTTTTAATGTTTTCCAATGATCTTATGAGATATTTATTCATTTTACACTTTTTTTTTGTTTTTTAACGTTAAATTTGATTAAAAAGGTACAAAGTAATTATATCTTTTACCTTTGCTATAAAATTTTTAATAAACTAAATTTCTACTAAAAACTTTTACGTTAAGAAAAAGTTGCAACGGAAAAGTTGCTCAAGAAATTAAAAAAGGCTCGTTGCAAATCTATAAATAAGTGACCATCTTGTGAAATTCAGGGTGATGGGGATTCCCACAACTGTAACTCGGTCGTGCAGTGGCGTGTCTGGGAATTTTGGCTTATTTCGCACTACGCATTCACATGCGTCGGATAAGTTGCTGAGTGCGCACTCCTAATGAAAAAGCAGACGAGAAAGTGGACGCCCTGTCGGCGGCAATCGTATAAGAGTATATGTTGCGCGCACCGGCTGCTGTCCTCCTTAGATTCATATCCGTCCAGACACTGTGCTATTCCCGCAAGGCGTGATGCACTCTCTCGATCTTAGCTGCATGTGTCCATTGATCATGCACTTATGTACCTCAGGACTAGTGAATGGCGTTGATTTCATATCGTGCCGTATGAATCGATCGATCTGTGTCGACGTTTATAATAGATTTTCACTCGCATTCATTTCTTTGTTTATTTGCAATATTTTCATATGTAATTATGTTCTATTGCCAAGCTGCTAAGTTACAAGAAGTGAAAAAAAATAATTTTTATTTATTCTGGTTTTATTTTGTTAAAAAGTTATACGAAAGAAAAAATAATATTTAAAAGTTTATACGTCCCTTAACATACTTTTACAATTTCTGAACAAAGCGAGTATATAACATTCAAAGATTTTTTTCCTAGACTTAAATTAGATAAAGACTTAAACTTAGTATCATTTTTAATTTCTACAAAAATATACTTTTTTATAAATATTTTTATTATTATTTCTTTATTAAATATTTTTATTATTGATTTATAAATATTTCTTATTAATCTTTAAAAATAGTAGAAATAGATAAATAGATTTACTCCTCTGTTTGACATTATTCTACGCTTGAAATTATAATTTTAGAGTTAAAGTGCTAAAAAATATTTGAACAGTAGTTACAATTAAGATGAGTCAAATGTCTTGTAAAATGCTTTATGGAACAAAGTTAGTGGTTTGATAAACATAACAATAGTAGTTATTTGTCTATGTTATAATAATTATAGTAATTAATAGGTAGTTATTGTAATTTTAATCTAATTGAAATAGCCAAATTACTTTTTGATACAATCTAAGAACGTGGAACATTATTCAATTCAGATGTAAATGATAGTTACGTGATGGTAAAGCATTCATTAATCATTACTCCAACACTATATAATAATAATCAATAAGACAAAAAGGATTCTACTTTTAGAACATTCTTATAGACTTTCGTTTATCTTAAACACTGTTTTAGTTCATGTACTAAATTTGATCTGACGTAGAAATATTATAATAGATTGTTATTAAACAACTTAATAATAAATAGTAAAATAAATATGTTTATAGCTAGGATATGCAGATAATGTTATATATACATATGTATTATTCAAGTAGTTAGATTATTTCGGTATGATAGTACTGTTAGAAATAAAACTGTTAAATGCTAATATTTATGATTCAAGGTCATAAGTGTAGTGATAAATTATGATTATAAAATACTCGTATCAACAAAGTTACTGCAAAACGTTAAAAATGTTATAAACAGGATTCTAAAAAAAATTGTTAGTCAAGGAATAGTACAAGTTGTCTTCCCGGAAGAACTTAGGTTCACACGTACCAAATGGCCAAAATATATATTGTAAATAGAAAGTAGGGGTGAATTATTTACCAAGAGGGATCGCAGTCGCACATTACTCAGGGTATTTCTCAGTATAGTGCCAGTCCCAAAGATTCATTGAACCAAGCAGGATCGAGATATATGAGTCAAGATCAGTATGTATAAGTACAAGAAAATAGATATTTAGATGAGTAGCTGTTTTAACAAATAAATTGTGTGAATGTGATATTCTGACTTTGGCACGCTTAAGGTAAGAGTCTGTGTAAGTAATACGATCCTGTTCGGTTAGATTGCATTTTTAATCTGTACGTATTTGATTATCAGTGTTAAAATTATACAATTAATTATATTTGCACATGAAACTAACAATTTTATTATTTATTTAGTATTAAACAATATAAAAATACAAAAAAAATATCCGTTTTCTTCCAATTAGAAATATGTCAACGCAATAACAATGAGTTAAGAGATGCTTGAATACATACCATCAAACGTGAATTATATGTACGCAGTGATCAATATAGCGCGGAAGCACTTACTTTGAAAAATGTACTGTATCTTGTATGATGAAAGATACAAGAATACTAGCCATTCGTCTGGATTGTCATAAATTTTGGTCAGCGGATTCCGTGACCGAAATCAGGATAGCATAGTTGCGATTATCAACGTTTAAGTGACTTCCTGAGACCGATCATAATTTATTCTGTATAGCCAGGTAAATTTTCCGCCTCAAAAAGTTGATAGAGAGGTTGATTTATTTTATTTTGAAGTAAAACTTGGAAAACTGAAATAAATTATGACATACCTAAATACTTGGTAAAAAAAGGCCGTGTTTATGACTCTAAAAGCATCACATATAACCTCAGATAGGATTTACCAAGTAACAAACCCGTGAAGCGCAGGAAAATTTGTGCTCAAAGAACGATATTCGTTCGCAGGCCGTAATGCGCTACCTAGTGACCTCTACAGAACTATGCTTCCACGTATACGCAGCGGGACGCGTGTAATTTGAATTTTATAAGTGATTCAAAATTTTACAAATGCAAGCGAGCTATTAACGGACGAGCTTTACAGCACTATTACGCACTTTATCATATTAGCAACGAGGAGTCATGTTTCATCGGCACTACCAAGAATATAAATATTCGATAAAGAATGTTGAAGGCGTGTTAAAAGACGTAGGTGCTTCTAAAAGTTAGACTGGCACTAAAGTCTTAATTTGACGCACTAAGGAGGCGATGCTGCGGGGCCTTTGTGCCGCGCCGCGAGACGCGCGGGAATTCGAAAGTAATTCTTTATTCGTCGCCGGGCGCGCCGATGCGCCGTTTACACGCTGATCCATCTCGGGAGGCCCGAGGTGAAAGTGAGTATTGACTCCTTCGACCCGCGTGCAGCGCTCGTGCCCGAATCAACAACTCATTTCTCTTGCGCGCCCCGGAGACTGTTCGTCGCCAAACTCCCAGGGGCTTTTTTTAAAACTCTTTCTCGCGGGCCACCTGCCTCTCTTTTTTAGCCACTTATGGTGCCGCTCCACGTGTCTAATTAGATCTCGTCGCTCTCTCGGTGAAAGTGTCGTAAATCTTAGTTTACGACCAGCGTGTGCGCGATCCCAAATCTAGTATACAATTTCTGATGACGCGTAGACGAGCTCTTACACTCTTCATAAATAGTTTGTTCCTTTAAAATTATTTTTTTACAAGGCCTAATGACCCGCTGCGCGTTTAATTTCAAGAATGTAGAAACAAAGAGTGTATCAAGCCCCTTTGGGACATTTTTTTTTACAACATTGCGATCATGGATGTTAAAAAAAAAGTGATAAGTGGAGCAAAACATTAGAACGAATCAGGTTAATATACTCAATCCTCATTATGAAGGGGATCTAGAGACGCAACATTAGTTGGTAATTGCACTGGCGATGTTGTTCACCCTAATAGTATACGCGTGAGGGGGCTTTGTTTCATTCACGCCTATTTTAATGTGATGAAGTAGCTTCATTTTAGAATGTGCATAATATGCACGTGCAGGGAGTTCCAGATAACTTTTGAAGCATTTAGTTGTATAGTTTCTTTCACATCTCACTGAAAATTGAGGAGCGGTCGTGAAGTTGTTGCCTGAAAGAAGGAGAATAATTAGACATTATGTTGTTAATTAGAGCACAAAAAACTAATTGACAGCCGTATCGAGGGTTCTGTAAGCCTAACTTGACTTGACGCATATCTTTAAATAATAAGAAGCCAATACAGTTGTTGTTTATTTATTTAAAGAGCTAATCTATTTTTAGAATGTTTCAGCAACTAGATATATTTTTACTATATTAAATCTTCTAATTCTAATAAATAATTTAATAATTTCTATTCATGGAAGGATTTTAACTTTTCGCTCGAGTAAATGATAATATAAAGTTTGAAAGACACACTTAAATTTGCTTAGTCAATTATGATAGTGATGTACAGTAAATCGATTACACAAAAGATTTCTGAAACTCATTGCATTTCGAATCATCTTTTAAAAAAATTGAAAAAAATCACTTTCTGTTCCGACTCATAGTAAATCATTTCGATCCTTCTCAGCATACTTCTTGAATCCGGAAGTCTTCGCGTGTGCACATTTCTGACGCACTCTATTACAAGTGCGAAGGAGCAGTGTATATAGTTGCGTCGGCTCCTACAGAACGGTGACGTCCCACAACAGCGCTCCCGGACTCGTAACTGTATCTTTTATGACGTCTACGGTTATGTTCGATGTACCCGCTCGCGGTACGGTGAATACTTAATGAAGCGGTCGCAAATGCACAAGTTACAGAAATAACTCGAGAGTATGCGATAAGGCGATTTTTTGCATTGCCGCACGCAAATGAGACATAAGATTCTTCCGACCCAAAAGATTAGAGGATCCTGCACTTCATTAACCAGAGGATATGAGCGTTCTTTTACTCAGCGTGAAGCAGAGTTTTTAGTGCGCAAACTTTACAAGAAACGTAACTATTAGAATTCTTTAATTAATCCTATGCTTTATTTTTTAATTTTTAGATTGTATTTATTAATATTAATACAGTTAAATAGAAAACCATCGATTATAGTAAAATAATTAAATTACAAACTGATAAAGCATAAAAATTTGAAAAAAATATTGCAAAGTTTGAATAAGACTGACCGAAGAATCGATTCAAAAGAAAAACAACCGAATTTATATGAAATATATAATCTCTGTAAAGTGATTCATACTTCATTATCATGCAAATCAGTTACGCTTAAGTAGAAGAGGTCATTGTTAAAACCGAAAGTTCCCATTCAAATTCATAAAGTGAAAACGTCTACATCCGGTTTCTGTATATGCAATGTGATTACATGTGCGCAAAAATAAAAATTGCGAAATATAAATGCAACAATAAGCCTGTTCAAAGGAAAACCATAAGCGAATAACACTCGAGGACACATTAGACCACCTTAATTTCACGACCTAGCCACGCACGAGACGATTGTGCCATCTACCGACACAGTGATTAATGCGACATCTGCATACCTGTGATTTTCGATAAATCCGCGAGGAATTCCTACATTCGGTCAAGAGGACATTGTACTTAGCCGGCTCTATTGCAGGGAGCCGTCCTCCGAAGACGCGGCTCCTTTCAACCTCAAAACCAGTCGCGTAAGCCGAAATCCACTTATGTCAATATACCGCGGGGCTTAAAATGCAGGAAACCTGATCGGCGCGGAATAGCAAAACCGAAAGTCAGGAGCTTAGGGCAGCCTCCGCGCGCGGAGCCTCGTTATAATTCTCCCCGAAAAAGCGAGGAAAAGCGGACCGTTAGATCGGCGCGGGAGCGGGGAATCGGCGCGAGCGCCGGGCCGCGAAAGGACGGCCAGGCGGAAGAGAAGGCAGGGCCGGCGCGGCGACCGCGGGGGCCTTGACCTGGCCTCGATACCCGCCCCGGCCGCCGCCGCCGCCGCCGCGGCGAGTCGAGTTCACTCTCGCCGAGCCGCGCAGCCTGTCTCGAGCGAGGAAAGTGTTCCACGGCGAGCGTGAGCCAAGCCCGGCTAAGCGCCGCGCCCGTATAACGGGGAGGAAATTCGCCGGGACGGAATTGCGTCAGAGATTCGTCGCGCCCGGGCGCGTTGCACCGGCTCACTCCACCGGGAGGCCATGCGAGGCTCTCCAACCCAAATTACCCGTATCGACCTTCCCGCTTTTTTTTTCGGCGATACTTTGTCGTTGGCGAGAGAATTCGAGGTCCGACTGCACGAGACAGTGCGTTTTTCTGTTGGAGGGAGGATTTTCATAAACGCGGGATTAGGAATGCGTGTCAGAAGATTCAATTCATTATAAGACTAATGGTAATATTATCTTCGCGAAGATAAATAATTAGTCTTATGTAGATGTTTGATAAAAATGTGCGGAAAAACGTAATTGCAGTTATGCTCTGATACTTAGAAAAGTAGATTAAGGAAAAGCACCTCTTTTGCATTACTATATAACCATTCTATAAAGAATCCATGTATTACCAGTGCAATTCCATTAAAAAATATCGCTTATATGACACGGTTAAAAATAAAAATTAAGTGACATTATCTATATATAAAATTCAGATACACTTCAGATATTCTTTTAAATTGCTCATTAAATTGTACGTTACATGTTATTATACCGTTACGGTTTTTCTTATCTAAAACGAATGCTTTATTGGCAAAATACTTATTAGATTAAATTAGTCATAATAAAAGTATTATGTAGTTTTTGTCGAATGAACATTAAAGATGATCCATTGCCTCTATTAAACGCTCGAAAAAAATAACATTATAATTTCTTACCGTACACTTTTTATCTCATTAATTGTAATTTCTGTACTTAATGACTTCACATAGAAATTACAATCTGACCCAATTGTACCTCTTTCACTGAAAAACTACGTCATCCATAAACTGCATGAAGCGTCTTATATATCGCTTTCTCGCAATCAAGGATAATAATCAAACTTGTATGAGTTATATTCAATGTAAGCTTAAGAGTTTAACCACTAGCACAATCCACGTCCGAACAAGGCTAAAAACGCAAAGTAATGGATTCAGTCCGCGCGCATGCGCGTAAACTGTGCTTCATTTCCATACGGTGTAAGCGCCATGCGCGCATTCACGGCGCCGGCACGAAAAGGCGCTTTTCCGTGTCCGGCGCAAAAAGAGGATCCGCGCCTCACCGCCACCTGAATGAGAGATTAAACGCAGCGCCTCGGCGGACCGGTGAAAGTCGGAGTCGAACGTACATTCGACTTGTGCGGCTGTTCGTTAGTGTCCGAGAAAAGAGTCATCTTCGCAAAGGAAGATAATATAAGTCGAAGTAACAAAAACGTTATATCTTGACTTTTTGTCTATTGTTTGTCAAAATCTATGATCTTTAGTTCTCTTGAAGGCTGTCTTGTAGTTGCTTTACTGAATTGATAAGTCTATCTGGAAAGTACAGTTACTTCCTATTTCATGTTTTGCTACCCCTAGTTATAAATAAAATTAAAATTATAATGGATTATGTATTCTAATAAATTCTAACAAAATGCAGCTTAATTTTAATATCGACATCATTTAAAATACAAGATATAATAAAATTTATCTTACATTATACTACAAATATTATTTAATTTGCCATAAATGCTTCTTCACCCACTTGGTCACTTTTTATTTCTTAAAGTATATGGCGTTATATTTATTTCTTTAGCCATCTTTAATTTTCCTTTTATTGATTTTATAACCAGTATATGCGGTAACAAATAAAATGTTGTACCAACCAAGTAAGTATTGATTATGTATATATAAAAATATTACTGTTGATGCCGATGGTTTCACTGAAATTTCGGCAGTATAAGTAATATAAAAAATCTAAAAAAAAATTTAAGAAAAATACACCATAACAGAATAAATTTTCTGATTTTATGCTCAAGAAATTAGGAAAAACTTCAACAGCATATTTATGATTTTAAAAATATTTGATGACCGAGATTAAAACGGTTTAAAATATTCTCAAAAGTACGATGTTTAGTTCAACGTGACAAGCTCGCATAATAAATTGAATTGGATTCCTGTTCTTCGTTAATTACTCAATAAATTAGTTTTATTGAAGACCTTCTGTACGAGTTTTGTTTCAAATTCATCCATTAAACGGTAAATATATAAATCGTGGAAGTTCAAATATCCCGCGCGATTTACAATAAGAAAGAATTTTCTCTCATTAAAATTCACCAAATGACACGAAAGGAAATGCCTCTTCTACTCGGTAAGAGGACCTCTTGACATGGTTCCGCCTGTAAGCCGATATCGCTCACAGCATGAGTGGCGTCGCGCGAGACGATACGCATCCCCGCGTGCGAACGACCACTAAAAACGACCCACTAAAAGACATCCAGCGCATCTCGCGCAGGTCGCGAGCGCGAAGTCGACGCACTGGCTCCGGAGGTTCGGGGTCAGGCGTAAGGTGCGGCCACTCCTCGAGGACATCTCCTCCTCTTCCTCCTCGCTCTCTCTCTCTCTCTCTCTTTCGTTCGCTGGCGCGCTCCCAAGCGGCGCGCACGCACACTCATCTGCCGCTCGCACATTCCACCATAAAACCGTTAAACGCGCTCGAATACATTAATTTCCAATCCGCAGTCCGATCTTTTCCTCTCCCTTCCAGAACCCTACACAACCCCAGTGAATGAATGCACGAACCTGAAAAGAAAGGTCTTATCGATCGCAAGCGGTCGAATCGGGCCTCGGTAAGAAAGTACAGCCAATTATTATAATCTTGGGAATCGATTGAGTGGACGCCGCGGGTGGCATCTCGCGCGTATAACATATGCGAATACGCCGGATTTTGGAAAGGAAAAGTTCGTTTCTGTTTTTCAATTGACTTTCCCTTTTTCTTTGGCTAACTTTCTTTTTTTTTCTTTTGATTTGAAAACGTCATGAGCATCAATTATTGGTGGGGATATTGATGACGCACGTGGGTTATTGGAGGAGGTCCCGAGTCGGAAAGGAAAAGTGAGAATATGTTTATGAGTGATTTCCACTTTTCTTAATGTATTTTTTCAATCAGTATTACAGTTAGGTACACGAAAAGAGGTTGAGGAACAAATATTAGATATGTATATTATGGATGTATATATAGAAACCTTTTCCTTTTTCGAAGAGTAAATAAAAAATATATTGTCTTATGTTCCATGACAGAAAAAACAAATAAGATCTTTATTGAGTTTTTCTAATAATTTCTTTGATTTCGTTTTAAATTTTTATTTATCTTGTATAAAATTAATGTGAATGTTGAAGTAAAAAAAAGAATAAGAGCAAAGTTAGAAAGAATAAAAACAAACACGAGTGGTGTCTAGCAATCAATTTTTTCAAGTATATATACAGTCTGAAACAGAGTATGTAAAAAATCCTTAATTGAAATGTTTTATGCTTTCTTGATGCAGAAAGGAATTTTAAATTACTATATTTTTTATGACTGTATAAATACTTTTGTTGTTATGAAAATACCTTAAAAAACTGTTTGCGCATTCGTGTACTTGGATGCCTTTCACGCTGTTGAATCCGATTATGATCATTAATATGCCAGGAATAATTATTTACGGTTGAAAGACCAAAATGTAAACATAAAAGCTTATAAAGATGGTATGTACGACCTTCTTAATGTCTTATCATTTTTACACATTCGTTCAATACTCAATAAGTTGATCCAATAAATGGTTTTGAATGTAGAAATTTAATTTCGAGATAATATAGTCCAATTAATGGTTGAATAATGAATACCTGATAAATAAGTTTTGTAAGTAAAATTATTTTTTAACAAAAAATTAAACATAGTTTTTTATAATATAAATTATAAATTTTTGACAATTGCAAGGCTCAGATTTTGATAGTTCCCAAATGTATAACTCTTATAACAAGCGATTTTTCTAAAACTTTAATATAATCTTTAAATAGATATTATTTGAATGTTGATAATCTAATTAATGAAGTAAACAAAGTTGATAATGAAATAACACACAATACTTGAAGAATTCTAATTAGGAGGACAATTACAATAGTATTAAAAAAAATGAAATTTTGTGATTATAAACAATATTGCAGAAGTATTTTCATATTTTTATTGTCAAAGATATAATGCATTCTAATTTCAGATATTTAGCACTATGTCTATTTTTATATACTTTCAAAACTAATGCAAAATAGCGAAGAAAGTCATTCTCAGGTATACAACACACTAAAATTATTTTGAAGATTGAAAGATTTTCTCTAAAATAGTCAAAGGAAAAAGCAATTTTATGATTAATTTAAGAACTCTTCCCACTTTCCTTGTCATTAAAAAATGTGAAATCAAAAGATATGACATTGCAAAGCAGTATTTCCTACAGCGAGTTAAAAATTTTTTGCGAACTAATCAATATCACCGTCGTGATTATCATATTTAGCTCTCGAAAAGTTCTTTAGAAATTGGACAGGTCAATCATACAGTTGCAGTGAGAAAGCAGATAATTTAATCTTTGTATCTTGTTTGTTAAACTACAATTTTTATTTTAATGTAGACATCGTTGCATTTTGCGCATTCACGTACTTTTACACTGCATTTGTAGGTCAGTGTTGAATCATGTACCTCCGAATTACGTTTATCCGCATTGACGTCGCAATCCAATTAATAAATTCTTTTCCTGCGTAGAAAATATTATAAATAATTTTTGCAATAGTAATCATACCTGCTATAAGTTATTAGAAAATGGCTTTTATTAGTTAAATATTATGAAATATCTTACACACATTATCCATATAATCTAGATTCGAAAATAAACTGGATGTACTGTAACATGTTATTATATGATCTATTTATCTTAAAGAATGATTATGTGTGATGGTCAGTAGTATATTTATATCGTTCAATTATAGTACATCATGCATTTATTGTTATAAGAAAGGTAGAGAATGGTTATAGATTACAATGTGTAACGAAGTGTGATGCAGTATAATGTTCTAACATCAGAAGCTACTAAACGGGATCACAAAATAACCACGATGAAAGGAGAGAGATTTCCGCAAATTTTTTTTTCTTTATTCTCTTGCCTTAAGATGTAGGGAGGCGATTTATTAAAAAAATTTTCTTTTACATATGTTGAATTAAGTCTACGTGTGAATTATTTAAAGCCGTATTTCAAGTGTTTGAGATAGGGATGCAGCACAATCACAAAGAATGTAAAGTATTCAACTTTTGGTTTATATGAAGGCCATTGTCTACTTTTTAAATTTAGTTTAGTAAACAATAATACTTTAGCTCTCCAAGTATTATATTCGGTAATTTTATACATTTTTATTTTATTTTAATTATTATTTACAACTTAGATTTAAAAATAAAAAATTTTACAAATATTTATTAAAGTATAGAAATTGACAATAAATTTATCAGGAGTTTTCGGAGTTGTTTTTTGTATAAATATAGACCTGTTAGAAGGTGAGAATAGAACCATGTACTAAAATTAAAATTTATGTTTTATCGGCTCTATGCAAACGTTTATATTAAACTACAGTCATTAAAATATATTTATATACGAATAAAACGTTTCCTTATATTTAGTGATTATCATATCATCTAAAACTGTCAATGAATCCATTAGGATGGTATCACCAAGACTACTGAACTTAAATTGGAGTGACTTGCATTGTCGTGGATATTGATCCCAGATTCTATGCTCGTCCCAAAGAAAATTATACCAAGCGTGATCGCTCGGGACAAAAGAAATGAACTCCAGGTGCACGAAGAAAGAGAAAAGTTCGGAGAGTGCTGTGCACGTTACCTAATTGCTCGATATTGCTCCGGCAGAAAGTGAGACTTGAGTTGGATAACGAGATCTTTACGTCGGAATCTGGGCCAGCAGCCGAGCTCCTCTCTCGTTAACGTAACTTGTGCTCGCCGCACCGGCAAAAAGATCAGGAGCGAAAAAAGAGGGTAAGCGACGCGACGATACTTTCAGCTATGATTTTTTCCACAGAATGAAAAATCAACGAACGAGTCTCGGGCTCAACTCTGTTTACCGAGCTGTCATTACGCATCCTTTAAATGCATTGAATGTGCGAGAGGATAAGTTTGATCGGACTGCAAATCATGTGTCACCAGGATCGGAGCTTTTGCGCTGTCGATGACACGACTTTTGTGAAACTTGTTTGGTCATCAAAGTACGCGGTTTTACATTGCATGAGCATATACTTGTACTTTTGTCAATGACATTTATTACTCTGCCAATTGAAATACGATCTATATTTGTGTAGAATATAGAAAACTAATCCGAAAAGTCAATTTAAAATTTCTTAGATAAATTTGAATTAACATTTGAAACACGTAGGAGTTAATTCGGAAATTTATAAATTAATATAAATTTTGAGGCGTGATTCCAAGTAAAAGTGATTTGCGAGTTGTTGAGCTATAAGTATTAAAGTGTAAATTTATTCAAAGAGCGTTATTTATTTTAAGGTTGAGTTAAGAAGATTTTAGTATTTGCAATATACAAACATTTGTAGAGTGACAGTTTCACAAAGATTATTTGATTTTCTCTTACAAACGCGCCTCCTTTGACAGTTGTCAAAAACAACCGAATTTATTTATCGGCACGCATCTTGGCGTATAACAGTAAAGCGCGGTATAAAGGTACGTAATCCGCCGCATTCCAAAGCAAAAAATAGGTCACTAATAAACATACTCGGTCTTGAAGGAAGTGGCGGTTTTTTTTTTCGGAGGAATTGGCAAAAATCGGCTGGCTCGTAGACGAATGTAAATCGGCGATTGACTCGGGCCGCCTCGAAAACGCGAGGGAACGGTAAACCGACCGATAGGCTTTTAAAAGGCCCGGGGGAGTCTAACGCGCGGCGACACGAGGCGCGGCCCTCGGAGAAAAGAGAAATATCGAGTTTCTCAATGAATCCCCGGCGCGAGATTCCCGAAAGGCAGTAACCGGCCGCCGCGGTACCGTTCAAATATAATCCCCGTCCCGTTCCATTCATAAATTCCCGCAAGATCCGAAATTTCGGCAGCGGGGCTAGATCGGCCGGCCCGGCCGCGTCTCCCCCTCCCCCCCGCGTCGGCGAAGGAGCCGAGAGGAGGAGCCGCGGGGGAAAGCTGCAACAAACCCGCCGCTGGAATTTAGGATCCCCGCGAGGGCCAGGGCGCGCCTTTTTATCTTCTCGCGCGTACCCGGCATTCCGACATGAAGCCAGTGCACCGATGCGCTGCGATGACGTGTGTTCTCGAGTGGAGTCCGAGGCCGCGGGGATTTTGGGGATTCTCCGAGGGGGATTCGTACGGCCCTCGCGGAGAATCGTCCCCGAGAAAGGTGGCGCGCGAGCGGAAAGGGATAAGGAGGTCATCAAAAGTGCTCCTCGCCCGCTGAATTATGCGCGAGCGGCAGTGAACGCGGATCGAAAGCTACCTGCCGCGCGAGTGCCCGCGCGACTCTTCTCGATTTAGATTTCAAAGCCGAGGCGCTCGGTTTTGAACTTTCGATTGAGTTTCGAGCCGATCAACAAAGATAACGACAGCTAGTATTTTGAAAGAAAAAAAAAAAACTCGTGTAATCCGAACGCGCCCCGGCGCATCCTCCGTTTGATACGGATTTCGTTCCCTCGGTTATAACGCTCGGCGTTCACTTTTTGGCGCGCTTGCGTCATTGTGCGGGGGGCGAAGGATGTATCGTCAACTCCAAGTCTAACCCCTCGACTTTCTAGAAAGTGAGAAAGACCGCCGGCGAAGACTCGAGGCGGCCGGCGTCCACGAGGCCCGCTCGATACGAAATGTGGCAATGCGCCCGGCCGAATAGTTGACCGCCGGTGAATTTTCACACGCAGCCGAAGGGTCATTTTCCTCTCGACAGCCGGGACGTAAATTCCCCGGGGCTTTTACGCAACGCGCCGCTGTGACCGAGGCCGGGAGAGTAGGTCGAGAAATTGACACCCGAGATCGGTCCTCCTATCGGGCAATTAGCGCCCCGGGGGAATGAACCTCGGGGCAACCTCCGCCCCGGGGAGGAACCACTACCCGCAGTTTGACGCAAGCGAAACTAATAACAAACGAAAAAAAAAAGAAATTACCGAAGGTGGGGAGGGGGGTTATAATGCACGAAAAAAAAAAAAGAAAAAAAGAAATGGTAAATGTCCCGGAGGAGAAAAAAGCGAAGCGACGACAAAGTACCGTGCCAAATAAAAATGAACGGCGGCCCGAGCGAGCCGGCCCTTAATCCCGCGCTCCTTATACGCCGAGGCGGTGCGCGCATACCGGAAAGGCCTGCGGCGGTGCTTTCTGGTCGGGCGAGTCCCTGCGCGCCTAACGCGACGGATACCTCAGGTGGCTTTGACCGGCCGCGCCGGGAGAGTGGCACACATACGTTGCCGGCCGGGAATCTTTTTTTTTTTTTATTTTTCGGCGGAGAAGACGACGCGGTCGGGCCTCCGGGGCGCGAGCCCCCGTCGGCCGCCTTTCTTCCGGGGGGGGAGGTTTCCACTCGGCTTCCCGGTGCGACCGCCTCCGCCCCGTCCTGAGAATCGCAGCCCTTTGTTACGAATCCATACACGCACGTGTGTATGAACGTAGGAAGAGGCAGAGAGAAAAAAAAATGTCATCCCGACTTTTCCCGCGCGGAGAAATTTCACCTTGCGACATATTTCAACTAATTAGAAAGTTAATTCCTCGCGCCGAGCCCAAGGGCCATAAGTCCCAGCGAAATTACAATCTTTCTCGCTTTTACTCGGGGCCGCTCGCGGGTGCGCCCGGCCAACCGATCCTCCCCCCCCCCCCCCGGCGCTACAACCGTCGGCTCGGGGGATGAAGGGCGCACCTGCGGCGGCGCGGCACAAGGAAGCACTTTCGTGCCACGCCAGGCTAAGTACATAAATCGCGCACGCGGGTAAATAAAACGCAGGCACGCGCGCGGCCGGTGCGCGCGCGCGCGCGACTGTTTAAACTTCGCACGTGCCGGGCACACGGCTTTTCATTCAGGCGCCAGCTCGGCCGTCGCGGCGATGCGTCGCGAGAGAGCTCGGGCATTTCGAAAATGGCCTATGCGCCTCCTTGGCTCCGCGAGAAGGTGGGGCACCCGTGTGTCAGACTCTTTCCTTTTCTGTCGCCCGGCGGCCCCTCTGGACTGCCCGCTGGAATGCGGAGATTTGAATGAGAATCCGTACGGATTCTACTTTTTTTTTTTTCTCTCTTTTTTTTTCTTTTCTTTTCTCCTCTTATCTGCCCGCCTCTCTCCCGCGTTCTAGGAAGCGCGAGGATTGTTCCGACTGATTTTTTTTTATCCTTTTTTTTGTTTTTTGGAGTTTGTCAACGGCTTGCCGGTCAGTGTGTCATGCCTTTTCTTCAACGAGGCGGGAAGGTTGGGCCGATTTTGAGCGGAGGGCGTTAGCCCGAATGAAAGTTCCCGCGCGTGTCTGTCGTTATCGATAATAGCTTGAGACGTCCGCGCTTGGGAGACTTTTTTTCCTTTGGGGCTTTCCGACCACTCCGAGCGCTGATTGATCGTTGCAATATCTTAAAAGGAGCGTGCGATGTTTGGCGTTTCGATTGAAAAGCATCTCGAAGGAAAAGACGAGGCAGCGGTGAAAAGCGAGCGGACCTCAGGGCCATTGAGCGAGTGTCCGAATTGGCGGAGTTTCGGGAAGGTCGGCTAGGATCGCTTCCAGAAAGCCAGCGAGTCGGCGAGCCGCGGCCGCGTCGCGCTCCGTCCTCGACAGGCTCATCTGGCCCCGTCCCTCCCCGCGGCCCCCGGTGCGGGCCGGCGCGCGCGGCGGAAGAGGCGGATAGGATGGACCGGGGGCTCGGTGGCAGCCTCTCTCGGAGCGCGCGGCGAAAAGAGAGCGAGAGAGCTGGCGGCGGGAAGGGGGGGAGGCCGCGCCGGGCGGGAAAGAAAGCCGAGGAAGAAAGAAGAAGCGCCTCTTGTGTACAGAGCCGGAGGTGCGCGGGGGGAGCCGCGGGCACACATCCAAGCTCGGATGAGCACATCGAAGCGCGCGGCCGGCGACACGAGGAGGGCAGGGGCCGCACACAGGTGCAGGGGCCTCACGGGCGAGTTCGCGCGCCGCGCGGGAACCAATAAGCAGCTGCCCGCCTGGTGGGGGCCATCAAAATTTCAAAAACGTACGCGGGCCCCTTTCGCGCTCGGGGATAAAAGCCAGGATCGTGATTCTTTCGGTCAGTGCCGATACGATCGTCGCCGGTCGAATACCTCGGAGCCGCTCGCCGCCGCCGCCGCCGCCGCCGCCGCCGCAGCCTCGCTCGCCAGCCGGGACCAAGTAGTACTTTCGGGTGCGACCCCCCGAACCTCACAGGCACACTCCTGCCCGAGCGGTAGTCCCCCCAGTGCTCCCGGAAGCCACCTTCCGCCAAAAGATGCTGAGACTCGCCCTGACCGTGTGCGCCCTCGCGGCCACCGGAGCCCTGGCGGCCCCGACCCAGGACCAGCAGCCGGCCTCGCTGGTCGAGCAGGCCTACGACGTCTACAGCTCGTGCGCGGCCGAGCAGGACCTCGCCGTCTGCCTCAAGCTCAAGGCCCTGGGCTTCGTCGACCGGGCGGCCCGCTCGGCCGAGATCGACGTCGTCGACGGCTTCAGGATCGTCCAGAGCGAGGAGGCCAAGGCCAACAGGTGAGCACCCGACCCGATGCCCCGTTACGCCACGGGCCGGCCCGCGTAATCGGCCCCCGGCCGCCCGAGAGAGAAACCGCCCGGCCGGGGAGATTACGCGCGCCGATGCCTAGGAAAGTTACGGGGGCCCGCGAACAATCGGGGCCCGATCGCGGCCCGCGGAGAAAGTTTGCCCCCCCCCCCCCCACTCCACCCCACGAGCAGCGCTAACCGAGTGCGCGTGTGTTCCCGCAGCCGCGCCGACAACGCCAGGTCGCTCAACGACGTGGAGGCTTCGCTGCCCGCTGAGGCCGAGGCCAGGGAGGCCGCCGTGGACGACGCCCTCCTGGACCGCGCGGCCCGCTTCCTCTCGACCCACACCGTCGAGCTGAGCCTGCCCGAGGAAGTCTCCCGCTCCTTCGGCGAAGGTAAGTCCAGCTGAGAGCGAGCCTCCCGAGCGCCGACTGACTCTTCTCCTACCCCGTTGCAGCCCGCGGCAAGAAGAAGAAGATCGTCAAGTCGCTCATGCCCATCCTCCTGCTGCTGAAGCTCAAGGCCGCCGCCCTCATCCCCATCGCCCTCGGCGCCCTGGCCCTCCTGGCCTTCAAGGCCCTCGTCATCGGCAAGATCGCCCTCATCCTCAGCGCCGTCCTCGGCCTGCAGAAGCTCCTCGGCGGCAAGCAGCAGAGCTTCGAGGTCGTGGCCCACGAGGTGCCCCACCACCACGACGAGCACCACGGAAGCTGGGCCCGATCGATGGACCTTGCCTACAGCGCCCACAAGCCCACGAGCGCCTAAGCCCCCCCGACTAAAGACACACTCGACCCCCCCACACGATCCATTTTTTTCTTTCGCCCGAGCCCACCCCAACCCCCTCTCTCTCTTTCTCCTCTCCTCTCCTCTCACTCTCTCTCTCTCTATCGTCCGAGGCGTTCGTCGAGCTGAGCGCGTGACCGGACCACCCGCAACTCGAGTCTCTCACCAGGCACACCGCCACCAGGACGGACGCGACGGACGGCCAAGACAGCCCGACCGAGGACGCTACGGCACGCTCGTGCCATTGTTATGCCGGGTCGGCCGCTGGCGCTGCGCCCCACTGCCACGCGCCGACTCTATTGTTAAAGTTTTCCCACTCGACTGGACCGCTACGACCGACACCTGTTGTTTTTTTTTTTTTCGACGCACTTGTTATTACGACTTGACACTTGCCACGCTGACTTACCGGGACAGTGATGACGTACGACGTGTGTTGCTGCCGCTGCTACCCACTAGCTCCCCCTCCCCCCGTGGACATTACGCACTGACACTCCTCCTCGACGAGCACGGCGACTCTGTCTCCTCCGCTGCCGCGGGCCCGCCTGCGATTGCTTGGACCGGGGACGGAAGGGCGCGAAGGAGGCCAGAGCCGCTCGGGCTAGTCCCTCGCGGAGACTAGACTGAAGTGGTCACGCGCTCGTGCGCACCTTGCATCATCCCTCCGGAGCCATCGGCGCCGTTCCACATTGGGACATGGCCTCTCGGATGGCTCTTAGTCAGCATTCATACGCATACCTACACGCCACAGAGATTATTTGTGTCCAATGATTATTTATATTTAAACCGGCTTTGAAAAAAACCGGATGTCACCACTGTAACTTATATGTTTTATTTATAAATAAACCCTAATGTGTTTTTATTAATACTGCCTTCAATCGTTTATTGTTCTCCGATCCACTCACCTTATTCCTATAGCTGCCGCAAACAATCGATCAATAATAGTATGGCTACTTTAAAGCATTACTTTACACTTTCTCATTTTCATTTTCATGCGAGTAAATTGAAAAAGAATCTTCGACACTTTTCAGTACGGACAATTGAAAGATATTTTAACACTTATACCGATTAAATACAAAGTTTATGAAATTCGTTTATAATTTAATTTTTATTATTAGCCTATCAAAACGCATTATCACAAGAGTTACAAAGACAATGTAAAAACGTAATTTGCAAATTAAGAAACTGCGAGTCAAATAAAATCACTTTTTAAAATACATTTGATTTAATATTGGTAACCTACCAAAAGGAAAGAAAATAATTATCGGCTTTCTTTACTTTGGTTTCACAGTAACAGTTTACGAAGCGGAGAAAACATGATCGGTTTTGATGCCTTTATCGCTCCACCTTAAACGAAAGCAACAACACCATGAAACCAAATTCAGCTAAAAGAAAGTACAAGTACAGAGATTGTATCTAAGAAAGAAACATGCGGTGTATAAGAAATGGCTTCCTCTCGTGCGAAACTTGCGCGAATGGAAAGTTCCCCTATCTCCAATAGATAAATTGCCCGGCATAACCTTCGCTCTCGTCAAAATGCTCTCCTATTCGGATTCACTGTAATCCCCCGGCATAAAATGGAGGACTCGCGCGGAGATGTGCATCCGGCGTGTCTTCCTCGCCAGTCAAGCAGACGGACGTGCATCAAGATCGTCCCCGTAGGCGGAATAATAGGAGCTGCAGGTGCGGAAGACGAGACAAAAGCACCGGGGCAATTGCTTTACTTTCCCTGCAGACCGATCCCCCAAGTGAAACCGATTGTTCGCCGCGCGTGTGCGAACAACCCGGGAGTCTATATAGGTGGGTGGACTCGGCCGCGGGTACACCAGTTTCGCTTAAGACCTCCGAGCGGTGAAATTCCCGGCCGATGGATAGTTTGGGACGCTCGACTTTTGTTTTAGCGCACGTACCTTCGTTTTTACCGCTCCCGGGCCCTGGCCAAATTCGCTCGGGTGTCGGGTATCGTTAAGAGATGGCAAAGTGAAACGTAAAGTGAGCGAGCAGAGATCGCCTTCTGAATAAATTAATAAAAATCAATAGCCGCGTACATACGAAATAAATTGCAACGAGATCGCTTAAAACCATTAAAAACATTAAGTGAGCCCATCGATATAATTATACCTAAAAGGCAATATATATCCTGCAACACTTTTTTTTTTGTAAACATTGGAAAATAATGGGAAACGAATGTGTAACGTTTCCGTAACATGTCAATAACATAAGAAAAAAGTCAAAAGCGTAGAACAAACTGTTAGGTCGGGTTGGCCGCGAGCCCTCGAGCGGTACTTGACCGCAGGGCAAACAAAGCAAGCAATCACCGAGTCCCGGCGGGCGCCGGCAAAAAAAATATGTCGACTTCGAAAGCCGGGCTGCGCGCCGCCTGCCTCCTGGCCCTGGCCTCCTCGGCCCTGACCGTGATAATGGACCCCGAGCGCGCGGCCGAGAACTCGGCGCAGGAGCCGGCGGCCGGGTTCAACGAGGCGCTGCGCGGCTGCCTGGCGGAGCGGCTCCACGGGCCCGGTGGAGTGCGTGTCGCACGGGGCGCTGTCGAGCCTCCAGGCCTGGAACAAGGACGACTGCCTGGAGTTCGGGGGCCTGCGGCTCGAGCGGCCCGAGAGCGAGGGCCGCGGCCTCCTCGACGTCGACTGGGACGCCAAGGACCTTGGGAACGTGGTGCGCGCGGCCTCGCGGCTCCTCGAGCGCAGGAACATGCGCTGGGACCTGGGGGGCGTCTACCCGGGCCTGGAGATGCGCGTCGGGCCGAGCCTCTCCGCAGCAAGCGGGATGCTGGAGTTCGTCGTCGACGAGAGGAGCGCCGCGCATTACCATAACAGGCAGCTCGGCACCGGTAAGTCGGCCCCGGGCCAGCCGCCGGCGAGGCTCCTTCGAGAAATTCGGCTCTTCTCACGAAAAATGCTTAGAGCCCCGAAGAACAGTTATGATTTGTAGGTTACCCTACGCGCGTGGGCTGCAAAGAATTAAGCCTCGCTCCGAGATTCGGATGTTGCCCGAGTGCACGGCGTCGTAAAATCCTGTAGCGGAAGATTTCGGCGCCGGCGGCCGCGCCGACTCCCCGTCGCTATTCGTCTCGCTCTCTCAAGATCTTTCCTCAATTATTTTGAAATTTATTTACGGGTGAATATCAATTATGTGCTTCTCTGATCGAATCCCAAAATCTTATCTTTGAGATTATCTTAAAACGATTATGCACTGATAAATAGAGAGCTTTTTTCAGTTTTATACTTCAAAGTCTCCAAAATAAAATTACGAGAATCCAACAATAGAATATTCTGTACAGAGAGAACTATTACAATGCATCTTTCTAAGAAAGTCGGTGCGGATCAGGCTTAGCATGTTGAATTTAATTTAATTTCTTGCTCTTTTACACTTTCTAGCGTTAAATCGATATGAATGATTTACTTTACAGGTGATCCATTATTATACTAAAATAACAATTGCTTAGATGATAATTTTCTTTTTAATCTTTACATACCTAATTTATAATGCATTTAAAGTTTTAACTGTGATATATTAATAAAAAATAGAAATAAAAAACATTTAATAAAAAGTATGAAATTTACTAAAACACTCAAAATAATTAATATTAACATTTTTAAGCTATTAAAATTATCGTGCATTTTTAATATTAGAACATTAGCAATTGCAAATTAAACATATTTTATAAATTAATCAATTTATTTATTACAATATTTTTTTATTAATCATTATTACTTAAAATCAAAACTGTAATCGTATGAGTTATGCGTTGTTGCAAACAATTACACTCTTTAATTTTTATATCGCTAAAAAGTTATTCATTGATGTATTTTACTTATTATGACCAATCCATATTTTTTTATGTATATAATTTAGTATTGCATATCCACATATTCATATTCAGTTATTTCTATGGAGAGAGTGATACGTTAATAATGTATAAAAAATGTGCTCACAATAGCTGAAATACTTAATTTTTCATAAAATAACTTGTTAATATCTTAGTAATCAATTTTATTTCATTTCCATTATTACTAATTTAAAAAAATTGTGGTTTTTTAAAGCAGAAGGTTTGTAACAAGTACAGGTTTATTTAATTTTGGATTTCTTTATCTTCATTTAACCAGTTTTTCATTGTATTAACTACTATTTATTGATACTGCATATTATTTTATTAAAGTTAACTCAATAAGATATGCGAGTTGATAATACCGTATAACATTTGTTACAAAAAATATTTTTAATATAATCGTTTTTTTAATTATAATACAATGTTATACATGTCAAGTCTCTATTCCGTTAATCCAAGATCTCACTCTAATCCTTGAACCGGTTGGACATACTATCAACGTGAAAGCCAATAGAGTTCTTACTGCTACAGCTTTATTCACTCTAAGATTAAGAATGTAAATGTAGTGTAGATTAAATTGTTCTACACTGATGCTTATATGAAAAATATTTTTATTTGCTTTGTTTAAACTTTTATATACAATATTAAAAGTATATACTGTCTATAATAGCTTGTAATAAATCAAATACAAATTGTGAATTTAAACGATTTCTGGTTTTTAAGTATTAATTTCGTAAAATTTGCTTAATTGTAAAATTTAAAGTCTGTTAGTTCCAAAAACGCTGTATAATTTAAGAAAAAAATATTTAATATCACACGATTTTAAAAGTACTACTTTAATAAATTTAGGTCGTAATACTATTTGGAACGTGGTGTCAAATAAAGTATATTTCTTTTATGTCTTTTATGATTGAATACTAATTATTTCTTAAATTAACGTATGAGTATCCTCTTGGCCATCACATAGGATTCATGCAATTGTTGAACATTCGTTTCAGGCAGGATCGTTATTCTACAAATTTTATGCGCCTTTCATATTATTTGACTTAAACAAAAATAATTATTCACATTATTTAAGTTTAATTTAAACGTGTATTAGATTCTGTTAAAGATAATTTTCTGACAATCAAAATTTATCAAAATAAATAGACTTTTATACAACTTTTGCAATCCTTATTAATTAAACACATTCGTTTAAACATATTGCTTTGTTGAAATGAAAAAAATACATGTTAATAATTTATATGAATTATTAAATATAGTAAAGATATAAAGAAGAATAAATGAGATTCCTAAATTAAAAATTAGCGTTTAAAGTATTTATATTTGTCTGGCTTGATCCTGCCTATAACTACTTATTCAATCTTATCCAATATTACTATTAGATGCATCTTTTAGATACAGGTCATAAATGAATCTTCGAATGAAAAATCTGTAATATAATGTAATGTAAAATATATGATATTTACTTTTTATAAAGCAGTAATTCATAACAGATTTCGAAAATTGAAATAATACACGCGACGCGAGAAATTAGAATATTATAATGCATTTAATACCTATTGCTATTGTTGATATTACTTATTGTAATGATTAATTATTTTTATTCAGACAAAAGCGTATCTTAAAACAGTATTAAAAATTCAAACACTTTAAATTAATAATATCATTATGCATAGAAAATTGTTATTTTAGTACAAAATTTAGTAATTAATTTTTTATATTTAGAATAAATATGAATTCGAAAACAAAGTAATTTTTATAGTTAAAGTTTTAATTAAGAAGTATGTTAGGTAAAAAAAATAAAGAAATTTGTTAACATATAATAATTAATATCTCATTAACTAATCTATTCCATTACCAGTAGTGCAAACAATATAAATAAAACCATGTGATATGAGGTTTTGATTTTAATATTTATTAATATAAATAAAGCATACAAAATCATAGAACTTCATTATATATAAACTTAAATTATTTAAACATGTACTTATAAAGTAAATAGATTTTTTAAATTCTTAATAATTAAAAAAATACGTATACTAAATGATACTGACCTACTTTGACTTACAGGTTGTATCATAATAATAATCTAAGTAGCATAATTTAAGCGACGTAAAAACATGCTAGATAACCACTCATTTTATACTAATTAGCCTAAAAACGACGCAGCCCCACCCATGGTAAAAGGAAAAGAGATGCAAAACCACATACTGGATACCGTTATGTTAAATCCAGCTGAAACTTGAACCCGCTTTAACAGACTGTAACCGACTGCAGTCTTCCGTACCGACGAAAGTCAAGTTCAAGGCCTTCTCAGCTCGAGAGACTCGAGTTATCCTTGGCGTCGCCGCAGGCAGTCAAGACCCGGTCAAGGCCAGTGTCGAGGCTAACGCTCTGTTTTACCTCTTACAGGCAGACTGCTGATGAGGTCGCTGGTGCTGCCTTTCCTCCTCGGCTTCAAGTTTAATTTGGCCTCGCTGTTGCCGCTGCTCTTTGGTTTCCTCATCTTGCTGACTAAGAAGGCTCTTCTGCTCACCAAGATCGCACTCTTCATAGCCGGCCTCCTCGGGTGGAATTCCCTCTTTGGTGGCGCTCACGCACCGCCAGTCGCCTCAGGCTATCCTCCGCATAACGGTTTTTTACATTTTCATTAGTAACTTCTTTATAAGGGCTTTTGCGAGGCGTGGGTAATACAGAAACCTTGCGATCATTTCATAAATATGGATTTTTTAAACGATTACCAACACATGCCACTGCAGTCATTGAACAAGTAGATAATACATTAAAAACGTTTTCCAATTATAACTAATATAATAGAAAATATATTAAATATTATAATAAAATAGTTCTATTAAGTAAAACTTCACTTTTTAATTATTAAACGTGGATTGAAAAATTATAAATTAAATTTTACTCTCATTGTCCATTCAATTGTTTTCTATGCACAGTTTTAAACAAAAAAAAGAGACAAAAAACTAAATGAACCTTATTTTAATCTAAGCATCAAAATGTATAATACATTTAAAATAAGATATAAACAAAACATCGATGAATTGCAAATAAATATATAAAAGTTAGATTATCTTACAACAGTAAATGTAAATATAATTAAAATAACATATTAAACTTATGCTAAAAGTAAAAGAAATTTTAGTATCTGATTGATTACAAACTAACAGCATCTACTTTTACTCAATCTTAGTATATCTTCAATAAAATCAACACGATTTTTATGAAAAAAACTAATTTATAAACTGTTATAATATTAATAAAAATTCTGGTGTAATGTTTTTGAAATCCGATTAACTTAGCTTATCAATATGTTTTAATCTATGTATACTTTCAAAAGTTAAGCTAAATATGATGAATAATCCCTGTAATTTAGACTAAAATTCTATATTTCTTGTATTAAAAGTCTACAGAAAAGTTGATAGTAAAAAGAAGAATTTATTAGTAAATGATAAATAGTTTCTTATGAATTTTACAAAGCAAAAGTCATATTTATAATTAAATTTTATCAATGTTTTCTATATCCATAGAAGTAATCGTGATTCTCTTTTGAATAAAGTAAGCATTATAATAAAAAAAGATATTTATTTATATAAAAATATTTTTAAGGAAATAATTGGTTTACATGATTCATACCGTAATATAATAATGAAAAGACTCATTTTCATTGTTATAGTATAACATTATCAATTGTTACTTTAACTCTGAAAAAAATAATATTTTCATAAGCAATTATAAAATGAATATTTAAAATTACTAATATTTTTTAATTCAGTCTACAATGATGCTTTCAGATTATGTTTGCAGCTATAAGAACGTTTATATTACGTAGAAAACTATTATAATACTCATAAATTTTACCGTATTTAGACGTGCCAATCTCATAATAAGGTGCGCGCACTAATTATTAATAATAAAAACTACAAATCTACTTACCTAGTAAGTTATCCGCACATATCGTAGATCTCGGCTTCTATATCACGTCCTTGTTTGATTCGATGTGCTTTTAGGATTAATGTTACTGCCAAATCAAGAGCAGCTCTAGATAGTGTGTAAATGAAATTCGCCTTAATAAGTCATTTAACCCCACTTTCTATATACACTATGTACTCATTTCATAAAGCTACTGTTGATTATAATTCGACAGATAAAATTTTTTAAATTCTTTCATTTCGTATTCTTTAATAAATTTAAAACAATATATTACTCGAGAATGGCGATTATTTGATTCATGTTCTTCGTGACTTTACTGCTTATTAAATAAAATAAGCAGTAAATAAAAATATTTAAAATACGTAATAAATTCTTTATAAGTATACTAAATCTATAGAAAACTAATCGCACCTCGCGAGACAAAGAATTTCGGGAAAATCCAGGCTCACGGCGATCATACTTCACGTGAGCCCAGCCCATCGCGATAGCCTAATTAATCCCGCATCCTTCTAACCCCGATCTCGCAATCAATTCGCCGCCTCGAGTGCACTGTTAATTCTCCTTTAGAACACGCGCGCGCGCGCGTACGCGCCTCCTGTAGAATCGAGCCGAAACAACGCGAACTCGCCACGCTCCAGTTCGAGGCCGCATTAATCTCATATTTTTTGCGCGCCCCTCGAAAGCCAAATAAATCGCGCGCCTGAATTTGCAGGAATCCTGAATCCAGGAAGCTACGGACCCAGCCACCACATCCACGGTGGATTTGTCCATGATCACCCGCCTTATCAGTACATCCAGCCGTATAGGGGCGAGGGCTATCCTTACAGCCAGCACGTTATTCGAGAGAACGTCGATGTGTACGATGGCGCTCGTGATGCCGCGGCTAACCACGAGGCCAGTGACACTGACAGACAGAAGAAAAATTTTGTTTGGACAAGAAATGATTCGTAGACATGCATTCAACATGGATCGATGCAGGAAATGAAAACGTAACTTGTATCTTCACTGCGTCATTATTACATTAATGAAGAAACTCTTTAAAAACTAAGTAGTACGATGCTATTTTTCAAAAAGTTAGTTCGCGCAGAAGAGCAACGAGTATACGATATTTGCTGAATCAAGATGGATTTAATGCGACTTCGTATTATTTTATACTCTGAATTCATATAATATTATGTATGTAATTATATCCTTTAATACAAGTCCTTTAAAATTATACTTGATTATTTCATATTTTTAATAATAGTACAGCAAGAACTATTAAATCACAGTTTTAATAGAAAACTTTTGTTTATGTAATAAAAAATTTTATATATCTGTAAATAGTTAATACTTATAAAAATTACTATTTAAATTAAGTTATTAAAAAAACCAATGTAAATAAAAATTACAAATAAATATATTCAAGGAATTACTATTGCTTTTAATACTTTCTTTTTCAATTATTCTGCCATTGCCCTAAATTTACAAACAGATAAATCTACACTAATGAAGTACTATCCAGAACTAATATGATTATCTTAAATTTAAATTAGAAAAGTCTTGAAAAATTAATGATTAGTTGAGAAGATAACAATACAACAATGTAGCTTCTGATCAAAGGTACATATCAAAACTATTTCATCTTTAGAAAGCGTGGATACTTAATTTGCACAAAAAATTCAGTCTTCCTATGAGTAGGAAAAATAATAATGAAAGAAATGCTTGAAAACAAATGTCCTTCTGTACTCGGGTCACATCTTCTTACATATACTTTGCATAAGTGCGCGCTTTCTTGGTTGTACTATAAAACTTTCTCCGTATTTAGAGCCTCGTACTTATTTTGACCGCAGATTTGTTTTATTCACGGCAATAATACAAGTTTCTTTTTAGGGACAAAAATAGTACGTAGTTGTAGTTTTACCACGCACTTACCACGAATACTTCGAATAAAAGCCTAGCTATATCCGAGCTTCTCTAGTTTTTGCTATAAATCTCTTATTCTAAAGCGTTGACTGGCAAAATAAACGATCGTGAAATATACTTCAGCGTAACCATAAATAAGGGCGTGTAAAGTGAACAGGTACGATACGAACGCACCTGAACTTCAATTCCGCCGCTGATTAAAACTACCTGCGGTCTGCGGAGCAAAGCAAGTAGTGCAGTAAAAGTGACGTCGGCTCGGCCGTTTATCTTTCCGCGAAGGAAATAGACTGACACATCCTTTTAGCATTGATCCGCGGCGGGAAAAAATACACGCACGATCCCTCTGGCACTGTTGTTCAATAAAGCAGGATGCAGCTAACAGTACCGCACCCCTGTTCAATCGTAGGCTTGCATCACTATCGTTTTCGAGCGCCCGCGGCGCGTGTATATGCACCGCTCACCTGTTAATCAAGCGGATCAATCAACGGGGATCCGGATATCGCTTAAATCATGCGGGCACGTACGTACTTAGTTGATGTATCATATTAGTCGTACTCCATTATCGCACAGATGCGTTGCCATTCTCTCCGCCGTGTCTAACTGTATATACGAGTCGACTAGGCTATATCCTCGCAGTAGGTGTGTGCCTTCCCTGCGTATTTCTGCCTCTCTCATTCTCAGCGGCGTAGGTAAATTATAGGGAAGAATGCATGAATTATGCATGGTTCAACATTATTCCTTTTCTTTTCTTGAAAAATGTACGCGATGAAACGATTACCTCACAGATCTAGAATACCGTATCAGATCTACGTGGCTTATCGCGATCACACCAATGATATATTAATAACATATAAACACCAAAATGTAGTAATTAAACATTGTCCCGAAACTGATACAGTTCAAACTTTGAAATTTGCGTTTATACATCAAACAATTAACAAAATAACGACAATATTATTCTGTCCTTGGGAAATTCTAATTGTTTATAAAAATTTATATCTTTATAATTTTAGAAATAATGTATTTAGAAATTTAATAAAATTCATATTAGTTCAAAGCTTTATATTAAAAAATCAAATTTATATTTTTATTTTTTGCAATTATTTTGTTTTAAACGAAATTAGTTTCTTTTCTAATTGTTGAATTCGAGAAATATTTAATGCTATTCTTATTGAGTAAATTGTTGAAACATACCGCAGGACGTGCGTTTTATAAATTCAACAAAGTATGTACGTACATAAATATAAGCGAAAACAGGTCAAACTAGTATTGTGAAAAGCATTTTATTATTTTATATAAAATTTATAATATTCATTTAAATATTTAACTATCATGCATATCAATACTAATTAAAAGTTTAAAATTTTTATAAAAAACAAACAATGGAATAATACTCTGTAGAATATATTCATTTGAGAAATAACAACGATCCATGCATAATTGATAAATGAAGGAAAGAGAAAATGTAATCGTTAAATTATATAATTATAAATACAAACTTGTATACTAATTTATTTGACAAGACTTTTTACAGTTATATGTTATATCTCATTTAAGTCAATCCCTAAAAATAAATAAAACACAACGAATAGAGTAGGCCAATAAATTAACTCAGTATAGCACATATATACACACACGTGCGTACACATGTAATATTAAAGATATTGAATACCTGGGAAATATTTATTATTATAAATTATTAACAATTATAAATACTGGTTAAATATTTGCATACATTCAGGAGACTGTGTCAGTTTAATGTGCTCGTTTACTTTCTTGAATGTACAATTCTTACCAGGAAGAAGTAACAGTATTTTTAGCAGATACGCATCTGCACCACATAGCTTAGCCAATAGGATTCCTCTAATTTTTTCAGTTAATTTTTCAACGAATAAACAGTTTATATAATTTAGTATAAAAATGATTTATTTGACAATATGAAAAATCTTGTACAGGGCGATAATTCAATGTTTCTACTATAAACTTGTATTTACACATGCATGATATATGTGGCGCTTGTTAACGCAACGCATAACCAGTCAATATAGCCCAACAAATCTGGCATTATTAAATACCTATATAAAATATAACTGTCCCAATTACCATAAAGTGTGCAGTCAAAGCCGCACATCGTTGCGCATAAATAACTCAACGTCTATTTTCCCCTGGTTTCTCCCGGCCTCCCCGGACTCCATATACGCAGCGGATTATGGAGCGTTTTCGCGCGAGAAGTTTCCGCAAGAGAGGCGGCGAGCCGCTCCATTATAAAAGTGGAGCCCCGGCGACGCGGCGCACGGAATTTCGGAGCGGCTAGGCGACTCGCGGCGCACCGCAAACCCAGATTTCATGGATTGCGGATCGCGCGCAGGCGCCGGTCTCTCGCTCTTTTCCCCGCGGCGCTTCTTACTCTCGGCTTCTTCCGTCACGCTTCCGTTTCGCGTCTAATTGGGGATGAATGTGTCGTGGGGTTTTTGCTCGTCTACGCGGGTATCTCTTTGCGGCCCCGGCAATTAAGGCCTGGATACCTTCACATGAAAATTGGACTAATTTGTCGTGGGTTTTTTCGCGCGGTTTGTCGTCTATTGAGATTAAACGTTATAGGAAACTAGTCTTTAGAAGCAAGTCGTGAGAACAATGTCTAACTGCGAAGTATAATGTCACGAGTGCATGTCGTCCGCTTTGTTAATATTCCGAATCTTTACATTTTATAGGATGCGATGTCTTTTGGGAAAAAAAACTGGGATCATTTCTAAAAATATGTTAGGAAAACTATATTTAGCCGTAGATTCAAAATAAAATTGAAAAGTATTTAATAAGCACAGGAATTTTTCTTGAAAATAAGTGTACTGTTATATCTCAATTATTCTGTGAAAGTATTGAAGCCAGTCTGAAGTATCGCAGGAATGACTTATTTTGTTTACTAGTTGGAATATACTTCAACAGTTTTTCCTTTACAGCTTTACACTTTTAGGAGAACACATTTTCACCTTCGTTCATGCGCGTGGTATACTTCTCTAGTCCACTTAATTTCGCGTTCTTCTTTCCCTCAATATTTATTGTAGTTTTCTTTACGACCAAGTACAAAATAATAAGAAAGACATGTGTACACAGAAAAAACCTGTAACCTCTCTTAATAATTTCACAAATGTTAAAAAGCGGAAAAAAATAAACTGTCGCTTGTTTTTCTAAACTGGAACGTAAACGGTACACGGGTTTCAGTAGTGTTGTAATTCTCATGTTTTCCTTGCAAATTGTTTTGAACTAAAATGATTTTAAAAATTTATGAATTTCTCATAATGCTAAACTTTATCCCAATTGTTAATCACATAAACATACCCAATCATACCATCGTTCACTTCCACTATTACACATACACTTTGTACGCGTTTAAAAATTCTTAACAAAGTGAAAACGTATTAACATAAAAAGTGTTATTTTGAATTTTCTTTAACCGAAAGCTACAACTTGTTTACCTTAGTTAACATAATTGAGTCCATATTAAATAAAATATTTACATTCTGCTAGATACTTCGTAAGAATAACGTTATACAATTTTTTTATGCAATTTCCTAAACAATCTTATTAGCGCAAGACACATGTAATAGAGGCTATGTACTTCATTACAGCTAATGAAAGGAAGTTAATCTAGATGAACAAGGCAAAGCCCTAACAGTACATCGATCGCAATGGATAATTTTCTCATCATTCCCGAATCCAGCCGTCCATCGCGCGATCCGAGGCCGCTGAGCAAAGGTGGAAGGACCGGCAAGTGGTAGCGCCTCTAAAAAGTAAACCCGTGTCCTGGGCGAGAGATCCCGCGGGGCCTCGGGACAAAGAAGCGGAAGAAAAGAAGCCGGCTTCCAAATGACATAATTCGAGGCCGGAGGCGCCGCGAGTCTCGAGCGGGGAATAAAAGTCTCGCTCGCGCCGACAGTAGGATCCGTAGCGGCACGCCTCCTTAGTGGGTTAAGTGCGCCGACACGGGCGCGCTCGTACGCGCACGCGCCGCTAGAGCGAAATGGGCATTTATGCGTGAACTCGCGGAAGAGGATCAATTACGCCGGGCGGCGCAGCGCGCGCACACGCACACCAACGCCGCAAGGGGAGCGGTTTCGTGTACACGCGGCCGACCCGCGTGCATTCCTGAACTCGGGGCCGAAACCACGGCTGTTTTTCTTTTTTCGCGCGAGATTCGGGCGGCCGGCGGGTCGGCGAGCGCTGGGAAAGACGCGCGGGGAAAAACTGTATCGCGGGAGCGGCATATCGGCCCGCGGCGAATAAAAACGGGAGCGGGAGGGGCCGCGGCGATCGGCCGCCGCCGGACGATTCGTACTTGCGCGCGCGATACACTACCCGAACTGTAAACAAAGGGGCCCCCGTAAACGCGGCGATGCGTTGGTCGAAGAAAAGAAAAAAAAAAAAAAGGAATCCCGGCCGCCGGAATTCTTCGCGATGCGAGGCGCCATTTTTTACCTCGGCGAAGAAAGCGACTTTACGATGACGGCTTCCTTGCGCATCGCGATGAAGCCATCGGTCGGAGCAAGTTTTCAATGAATTATTGCGGATGATTCGAAGCGAAGGTGTTGCGCTGCTGACTAAATGCTATTTAGTGCGTGCGCTCGAAAGAATTTTTATTTAGCTTCAAAATCCGAAGGAGTGAAGTTATAAGGCTGCGGTTCATCTCAACCTGAATTTCTGTATGCTCCACTGACTGCGTTTTATTATTTATCCTATTTTAAATTATATGAGAGTCGAATCAGGCTAAAATATTACGAAATTATACACAAATATTACGAAGTAATGCTAAAATATTACAAATATTTTGTAGACAGTCGATTGTTTTAAGGATTCTTTAACTTATACATTCTAATGTTCGACTTGTTGCAGACAATTGTAAGAAAAATACAAAAAACTTTTAAAAAACAATTTTTATGTCTTATTTAAACTTTAAAATTTTCTTTGAACATACTTTACGAGCTCAAATACGATAATGAGAAAATAATATATACAGCATAACGTTTAGCGACCTCAGAATTAAATTTATTAAGCATTGTGGCTCCATACCTTTACAAACTTTTATCTTTGACACAAGCTACTAACCGCACATAAAAGTAAAAAGATAGATGTATTCCTGCTTTTAATATCTAAAAAGGTATAAATGCAGTAATTAACAATTATACAATGTGTAACCACTTATTTTTTGATTACAAGATTATTAACAGTACCGTATAAAATAACTTTAAAAGATCTACTATAATGATGAGAAACTATTGATCAGCATGGAATATTCATTGAAAAATAACTGCATAACGGGCAATTTTAAAAAGTAGGTTACATTAGGAGTATTAAATACTAATTTTTTCATTAAAGAAATTACCCTTGTAATTAATTATCGATTAAAACTTTTGCAACATTGTATTGAATAGATGAACACATGATATTACAGATAATTCACGCTATTGTTCTTGCTTGAACCATCTTCCATGTTATTAAATTGTCATAACTTCAGTTTCTACTTAGATGACATTGTAGGCTTTCGTAGCTTAGCACACATTCACTCATCGTTATTTTACTAATGTCATAGTAACGCTAAGTTAATGTATTGTTACGGTGCATAAATGTGCAGTACATAAATTTTAAATGTATTGGTATGAATGTTTCAATTGTAATTTGGTGTCGTTTAATAGCTGGAAAATCGCAATATCATAATTTTGTTGAAGCTAGTATTACAGTAATTTTATATTAAAATAAATAATCGAATGTTGAATATTTTGGTAATCATTTTCAGGTTTAGATTACCTATTATATTTTCGACATATTATGAAGCAATTCATGTATTTGCATACAAATGAAAATAAAGGAATAAACTCGTTGACTCAAATATTACGAAAAAACTAGACGAGCTTATAAAAATAAACTTACAAATATGGATTAAATATATCTAGTAAATATGTCACAAAACTTGAGTGGCTAATTAGGTGACTCTCATTCTTATCAGAAATGTGCGAGGTTTATTTATTTTCAGAATCAGTGACGTGCATTTGGATTTAGTTGGAATGACCCGTTATAGAACTGGCTAATGTTTTGTAACTAAAAAGCGCCGATAATCCAGGAACAAAAATGGCCATCCTTGAATAAATTCGATCGACGTTCCGCTAGACGAGTTCCCAGTCAAATCCGCCTTAAGAAAGCTGCGGGTCCCAGCGAGAGGCCGGGGGTCCGTGGACTACCGGACTCCTCGGCGCAGGAGAATCGCGCTCTTCCGGCCGGCTGTCCGCGGCGAAGAAAGGAGCCAAGGAGGAAGCGCCTGGCGCAGGTGGAGGCTACTGGGGTAGGCGCTCGGCTCGTTCCCCGAAGGCCGGCCGCGGCGTTTGAGGCTCGTTTGGCAAGCGGGTCATCAGGATACCACTCGGGCGCGCTCGCTCACATGCCTCCGCGCCTTTCCGCTAGCTAATCGCGTACGCGCGCGAATTGTGTTTTGGTTCAGGGCTCGGGGAGTCGGCCAGCGCGGCGGCGCCGGCGTCGGTCCCCCCCTAGCGCGCGCGAAACAGCGCGTGCACGCGCCCCGCTCCCAAGAAGGTATATAAGAGCCGGGCCTCGGAGGCGTTGTTTGATCAGTCGCCGGGTGCAGACGATTGCGCTTCGCGGATCGCCTAGTCGAGTGCACACACCAAGATGGAGAGGATGTGGCTGGTGGGGCTCCTCCTGGGGATCCTCGTCCTCGCGGAGGCGCGGACCTCCGACGCCTACGGCAAGTTGTTCGGACGGTGCACCAAGGAGCGCAACACCTTCGAGTGCCTCAAGAAGCGGGCCCTCGAGGTCCTCGACGACGCCATCAAGGACGACACCGTCTACGTCGTCAACGACTTCATCTCCATCGGCCGGGACGGCAACGCCGCCCGGAGCTTCGAGCTGCAGACTCCCGAGAACGCGACGCAGAGGAGCTTGGACCAGGAGCTCGACAAGAAGTTCCACGATTACCTCACCTCCAGGAGTATCAAACTCACCATCCCCGGCGATGCTTTCGAAGGTATGTATCCCGTTTTGTCTTTCAAAAACATTGGTGTTTATTATTAGTGCTTTGCTTCGATTAGCCCAATTATTAATTTATATAATTTTTTAGTGATTGCCATTATTAGATAAGAATTATAATAATCAATTTAAAAACTAGGTTTTACATTGTTATTTAATTTTTGCTTTGAAATATATTTTAATGTCAATATTTATTAATTAGAACTTTTGAAATAAATTTTAAATATGTTTTAAAGTACGGCGATACTATTGTAAACATAAATATAACTTTTAAATACATTTAACAGTATCGTTTAACATTATCTGCTCACTATTAGCTCAATAAATTATGATTTTATTGTATCAATTAATAACAAAATAGGTTATACGGTTTAATGGATCAAATATATAATGTTCATGCTTTTAGATTTAATACAACCATTGTATTAATTTTTTTTTTACATTTTAGGAAGAAAGAAAGATAAAAAAGGAGGAATGGGTGCCGTTATGATGGGAGGATTAGCGCTTGCAGGTAATTAATAAAATATAATAATTAAAGATTTATTACAAGTATAAGCGAATTTACTATTATGCCACATATAAATAGCATTTAAAATTGATTTGAATCAATTATTTTTATTCGACGAAATATTTAACAATGAAAAATAATCTCCGAACAATTAGGTTAAACTAAATAATAATAAATGATTATCATTTAGATACATAGCAGTCCCGAAACTTACAGTTCAAATTACAAGTATAACATTGTAGGCTGAATTCATCCTTAGTAGGCTGAATGCATTCTAGGAATGTTAACAGTAGAACTACTATAATCATTTCTTTGAAATATTTTCTACAATCGCAATCAAAGAGCTACTGCATTTTCTGACACATTTCCCTACATTTTTATAGTATCTAAAAAAGTAGTTGCAATTAGTAGTGAGAATGTATTTTGCCTATAAATTATTTTTTACTAGTTTATAACAGTTTTAACTGTAAATTGAAATATATCATAGAACAGAACAGTATAGATTATTTTCAAAAATATTGCGGAAGAAAAAAACTACCTGAAAAAATCTCTTAAAAGATAAGTAGTCCACTGAATAACAGTAATTTGCAAAAACAATCTTTTACCGGTCGCGAGTGAGTATACAGGTACTTCACAAATTAACGAGGCGTCGTAATAGCTACTTTGTCGCCGACAGTTTGTACGTTCAAAGCGAGACGGAAAAAATCATATACATCCTTTTGTATATTTTTCTAACTCTCATAGTATGCATCTCTTTTAGGTGCTAAGTTAAAATATTTGCATCTTATAAATACGGGACTACATAAATCATGACTATATTTACTAAACCAAGGCTCGCCAGCACATGTAAATTTTACGAAAACCATATGAAAATACGTATTTGTGTTTTTGCCATAAGGAATAACTTTGTTGAGTTATCGTAATTATGACATTAATGTTTTATTCATTATATCTCATTGCGATTACATAGCAGTATTATAATATACTTTTACATAGTATATCTTGAGACTTTGTAATTATCAAAGCTGAAACATTTGTTTTTGATTTTCAATTATGATAAAATGTTTCTTCCATATAAAGCAACTTCTTTTGAATTAAATAATTTAAACAATTGATGCATATATGCAAATTATATAAAATTACTAATTTAAGTTATGATTTAAAGTATTAAATTTTAATTAATTTTTAAGATGCTCAATTTTATTTTTATTTAAAAGAGATTTTAAATATTTTATTGACCGTAAAAACTTCAAGCATCAATAAGTTTATAAATGAATAATAATACAGTCTACCAATTTATACTTCATAGCTCGCATGTATATAAGCAAATTAATGTAACGATAACGAGCGGGACAATAAAAATGCAAAATTCCAGAACTCGAGAGCCTCTACCTCCATCCAATTGGAATTTACTGTAACGCCATTATATTTAAATAAGAAAATTGGTCGACCTTATTTACCTAGGCGAGAGAGTGGAGAAAATTACATCAGGTCTTAATTAGGCTTAAAAACTTGTTCAGCGTCTGCTCTATTATAAAATGTAAAATTACCGAACAATTAAGTTTTCAGGTATATCATTTTCTCCGATGACTCAATTAGCGAAGGCTTTTCCTGCCACCAAAATATTTCCCATACTCTACAAGAAACGGTCTTATCGGGTGGCCTTGAAAACGGACGCTAGACGAAAAACTCCCCGAATAGTTTTCTCCCATGCTCGTGTCCTCCTTTCTTATACCCCTAATCGCCGAAGTGGCAAAAACACTACCACAATCTTCAATTCTGCACACACGCGTACAGTTACGCTGCACATTCGAAAAGTGCGTACTCCATCTCACACTGGTCAATAAAAATTTATATAGACTGGTCTCGATGCGTGATCCTTTCTCGTCGGATTTGACGGTCTGAGAAAAAAGCAAAAATATAGGTTAAGCACAGAACAGGAAATTTATTTAAGATACTAAATTTTACCGGCCTTGCGAGCGTTGAAAAAGGACGATCCCCACGGCTACGTGGGATAGCGCTCGTAAAATTGGAGCTGAGAACTTTGCGAAATCGAATAAACTGCGAGTGTGAACATTTTGATCGGTTTGGCCCACACTGGATAAGCCGAGGCGGAAATGTCGCTTGAAAGTTGCCGGTTAGTACGGGAGTTTTTGATAAAAAGCGCGTCTGACCAATACGACTCTGATCTACTTATGGGCCAAGCCAGCGCCGGGAGGCTCGGTCTAATTGGCAATACCGAGGCTCCAATTTTTCCAAGAATCTCGCTTGGCATTCTAATTCCAGGCGGATAATCGAATCGGCCGAGAGCATAATGGGCCCAGTTTCCGCCCCGCGAAGCCATAAATCAAATGTCTTACCATCGGCAAGTATTAACGAAAGTACGTATCCGCAGGTATGCTGGCGCAGCTGGCCTTCGGGAAGATCGCCTTCCTCGCGGGCACGGCCCTCCTCACGGCGAAGATCGCCCTCGTCCTCAGCGCGATCATCGGACTGAAGAAGCTGGTGGGCAGCGGCGGCGGCGGCGGCCACGAGGTCATCTACGCCACGGCCTCGGAGCACCACGGGGGCGGCTTCGGGGGCGGCTGGCAGCGCGCCCTGGACGCCATCCCCATCACCTGATTCGACTGACTCCGCCCCCACGACTCACCCCGCCTCCCCCCGACCCCTCTACGCCTCGCCCCTCCCCCTACCCCTAACCCCCCCCCGTATATAAGTTATACAGCCGCGATGGAGCGCGTCGGACCTCGCCAGGTTCGCTCGCAGCTGGCCGCGTAGCTCGCTCGTTTCACGCCCCTATGTATCCCCTAACTTATTTATTTATTTATTTATTCTTCTTCGCGCGGGAGCTGAGGGCGCGTCCGTGCGCATGCGCCTCTGGTGATTGGGTCGCGGCGCCGCGAGCAACGCAGCTGGACGCGTTTGGCGAGGCGGCTCGACTTGCGATTAGGAATACATAAGACGGTTAACTATTAGGTACGCGCTCTTGCCAAAGCTCACCCAGTATTCGATTCTTCGGTGCGGACATCTATTTATTCTCTCGAGTGTACGGTTCGACGTGACCGGGTGATTTTATCATATTGTATCGTATAATAATAAAAGATGTACTTTTAATTGTCTCTTTCTGCATTTCATCCATTCCGCACTGCTACCGAGATCTTCTAGAGGTGCCTTGTACGACCTCCCATGCGGCAACGCTAGAATAATCAAAATGAATCACCCTAGAAATCATTTGTATCCATTACCTACAATTGTTATTGTACATTTCATTGAAATAAACGATTGCTAAACCAGCTATCTCGAGCATATAAACACATATCTTACCGATCTACTGCGTACAGTTTTATCATCATCATTGTATACAACTTTGTAGAAATAAAAATGAGTCAAGACACACAAGGCCCATGCTTTATTACGACCACGACACTACGCGCGCGCTATGCCGCCTGACCGACAGGCGCCCCGGCGGATCCGGCCGCCTACCGAGAAGACTTACAGACCGCGCCGCAAATAAACGGGGCAACTATGGGGCTTTTCCGCGCGGCGCGCACCTGGGGAATTTCGAGGAGCGGGCAAATGGCTCGGGCGCCGCGCTTCCCCCGGCTAATCTGCCGATAAACGGGCATTCCAGGCTGTCGGCTCCCGGGCACCTGTTTCCCCTCGGCGGCGCTCCCGATCCTCCCGGAATTCCTCCGCGCGCTCGTAAATTAATATTCCCGCGCTTGCGCTCGTAAATCCGGCCGCTCGCCGAAATAATTGGAGTGCGCAACGGGGGCCGGCCGCGCGCGCTTTTTATCTCGCGCCCGCCGCGGAAGCCGCGGCGGACCGTTCGCCCGGGACTTATCGCGCGGCCTTATTGATTTTCCACTGGAAAAGCGAGACGGATAACGGTCGGGTGTCCGAGCGGCCCGGGGATCGCCCGCCGGTATCGCGTGCCCGGCTACGGCTGCCGGTAAGCCCCCGGGCTTCTTGCCGCCCCCCCCCCCCTCCGTTGGCAACTCGTCGGGGTTAATTCGTATTTGCCGGGAAATCGGCTGGCGGACGATTCCGATTTGTGTGCTATTAACATTCCGATATTCGCGGACGGCCATTTTAATTGCTTATTATCCTTTTTATTGCGGCCCGCGCTCCGTTATTTGATTTCCCGGGGAATTTCACTGGGACTTTGACAGGGAACCAGTGCTACTTGTTTCGATCATGGATCAGGATGAAATTTGTCGAATTGGCTTTTCCAGAAAATGAGACTTTACCGTTTAATTGTTTCCGGAGATCATTGCAAGTAGATTGGCAGATTGCATTTCATGATTTCGCCTATCTCTTTGAATTTTAATTTGCTATCTGTATCTGTTTCTTTGTTATAATGTTTTTATTTATAAGTTCCTTATCTATACATTTATTTATTATCTATTTTGGCAGCAAGTGAATGGTTCTTACTGCAGATCTTTAGGTCTAATATCCATTAGGAAAGTAACTGTTTGAGCTTCATTTTTCAGTAGAATTGGATGGTCAAAAAATCTTGCATGTATTAAAATTTTACCATGTTTTTATTTTATTTTATAAATACTAAATTAGAAATAACTTTATATCAACACATCAAAGTGATGTGAAAAAAGTAGTTAATAAAGATTTATTGAGTACATAATTAAATAAGTAATAATCTGTTTATAAATATATATATATATTTATACAGAGTACTTATTAAAAAAATAAATCATTTTGAGACACTTGTTATTTTTATTGTTTATACATATTTTATTGATTGTTCTAAAAGAAATGTCTCATATAAGATAAAAATTCATATTAAATTCATTGTACTTAAGTAAACAATTTTGTGTAAATTTTCTGAATTAAGCAAAGATTAATGATGAACAAAAAGATTAATAATAAATACAATTTTGTGTTTAGTAGAAAACAGTGTACCTACGCACAGAAAGGTACTATTCCCCGCGCGATCCTATGTGACTCTAGCTCAACTGCTCGGTGCGAATTTTCCTAGCCACGATGATAATAAAGTTTCCCAGTGTCGATAATGCAGGTATCTCAAAACATTGGCGAATTTCCTATAGTTGCACGTCAGCTCTCACTAAAGTAGTAAAACCAGGATGGTCTTACCTACGATACGCCATCTCGCAGACTAGTCTAATTCGTCGAAGCTTCCTGTTGCTTCATCGCAAGTCTCGCAAGGCGGCGCGAGAAGCGAGTCAATAATTTATTACTTTCGAGCGCGCGAATGTAGCGGGTTTTTGCAGACTTAGCTCGTACACCTGTACGAGAGTCCATGTAATGAGAGTCGACATTCCGCGTACATGTGCGCGGGAGCGTTGCTAAATTAAATAATAAGGGCAGTTACATGCCTTATAGTTTGCCGGACGGAAGCCTTAGTACGGCGTGAAGTTTAATTGTTGCCCAATGCTTCCGTGCTGCAGTTTGAATAGCAATGTATGGTTACAGTTTTTATGCATATTGGGTTTTCTTGTGAACACCGTGATTATATCCGTAGAAGAATTAGTATCTTGTGTTTATTATGCACATGCACTACTACAAAATAACCTTTTTCTAAATGGATGATCATAGACAATGCTTTAGAAATGTAGGATAATGAAAAGCATTAAACGTTATCCCTAGCGCTATCCTCATATTGATAATATCATAATAATCAAATTTATATCATATTTAAAATACTTGAAAGCTGACATAAATTTATTGCTGCTCTTTTTCTCAGTTATAATATAACTTATTTTAAAACAGTAATAATTACAATCACAATATATTATTTGTTTAATAGTGCATGAATTTTATAGTTTGGAACAATAATATAAATATCTTATAAAAGTACAGATTATTTTAAGTAAAAAAGTTTTGTTTAATAAATAATTCATTTTATTTATTTCAGCAAATAAAATGTTTTTTATGATTGCACATTATTTTTCTTGCAGAATAATTTGTAAATATTTGTTTTAGAATTGGTATAATATAATGTAATTTAACTACAATTTGAAATAAAGATAATTGAAATAGTTAAAACAAATTACAATACGTTCGTAACACTTATTTAAATATTGTACTGATTAATAGAATTATTGTTAAATATTAGATAACCCCATCTGTGGTTAAAATACTGATGTAATTTTAACATGAATTTAACTAAGAAATATCAACAATATTAAAACAGTAGATTAAGGTAGTTCACTCTGTAAATATAGTACAATTGATTGTATTGATAATGCGCGCATTCGTATATATAGGTATATAATTTATTTTTTGCGCCATTATTTGCCGAAATTTGTATTGCAATTACTCGAGAATCAAATGATGAAGATTAAAATTACCGTATACCGGTAGATCTCAATATCAATGCCGTATACAAAAAAATTTTGAAAAAAGTTTAAGAAAATGGATTTTCGAGTAAATTACCTTAACTGTTAATGAAAGTTAGTATACTTACAAGTTCTTCTACAAAAATTATATATAACTTTATAGCATCAAATCACAAAATCAAACTAATAAAAATAGTATTTAATTTAATTGTTAAAGGTTTTTTTAATAAATTATTCAAACTACCTACAATTATCAAAAATTGAAATATTATTTTATATTATTATGTTAAAATAACACAATAAAAACGATTAATTTAGCTATATTGAATAAAGTAATAAATGCGTTGTTATATTAATAATTTAATTATTTAAATAAAAGTTAATAAGTTATGAAAAATATAAAATACATGCAAATATAAATAAGATTGAATTACTTAGAACGTAATTGTTATTTGAAAATATAGTACTATTTTTGTACACACACTAGTAATTTCAATTGAATATTGACCCAAACATTAATAGAATAAATTATGTAAAATTAATTATATCGACCATTCAATAATTGATTATTTGAAAATTACAAGTACTTATTTGAAATATTATTTAATATTCTAATACAATACGAGTTCATTCAATTAAACTTGAATTGATTTGATTGTTCAATATTCTTCTGTTCTAAAATTGTTGAAAATTATGGTAATGCAGTCTATACGTGATGGAAAATAATGATTTCATTGATTGCAATGGTTTTGTAAACAAATAATTATATCTGCATCTCATAATTTTGTAAAATTCATAGTATTTTTTGTATGGTCAATCTTCAGTCAAAGACACACATGGCCGGAAGAAACTAAATGAATCAGGTATATACGTTTACTACCGATGCGTTCTTCTTCTTCTTCGTCTGTTTCCACCATCGTATCCACCATTACCGCCATTTCCATGATCGTAATCCACACTGGAGCTGTGTGTTTGCACATTGGTTACATGTGGGTGTTTTACCACTTCATAGGATGTTTTATGTTCTGCAAGAAAAAATAATTGTTCACTCTGAAAAATAAATAATCCAAAAAGAATATATTTATTTAATTAAAATTAAAAAATAATAGATGTATGTATTTATTCTTTGAACATACCAGATTTTTTTAAAGCAGCAGCAGTTGCTACTGCCAAAGCTATTTTTGCAACAATTAAAGCTTTTCCAGCAAGTACTGCAACACCATGGACGAATATATACATCATCACTGCTTTGGTCGCCGCTGCGATAACCATGAATATTTTTCCCATGCCTTTCTTTCCTTTCTTTCCTCTACCTATAAATATAATTCTTTAATTTAAGTTCGATAAAATGTAATATTTTTAAATTACGTAAAATAATTTAAACGAGTATATCACTCATACAGTGCATAGTGTCTTCCATCATCCTGATTATTGGTATTTATAAATATATATTTATTACATTTTAAACTAAAAGCCTTTGATTCTTATTTTTATCTTGCCGGATATAAACGTGAAAACTACTTAAAGTATAATAATGTTGATAAGAGTAATTAAGCCTAATGAAGTGAGAAAATCAACGTTATATAACCACATTATCAATATCATTAAGTTTAATTGCCGCGTATGGACATATTAGGCACATTATCCGTACGAATTTGATCACTCTATTAACCTTATTTAAATATTCGTCATTAAATATTTTTTAAATTTCACTCTTGTATAATTATACTCAGAGTGAATCATTATACATCTATGATTTTACCTTGTTTTATTTGAAAATCCCGAACATCTGTATTTATTAATCAAATCTTTTAAATTAACTTCTATTAAACTTTTTTAGTTACCTTCAACAATGTCAGTGTCTTCAATTTCTTCTTTATTCTCATCTTTTTCTTTCGCGAAGCTTTTATTGTGCAAACTTTCCTTGAGTTTGAAGAATCCTGCATTGAAGTTAGCATCTCGAGTAGCGCACTTTAAGCAACCTGGCACGATCCCGGCACCAACCCTCATTCTATTTACCACTTGTTGGTGATTGTCTGATGCAGCCGAATTTTGCAAAGCCACGACCGCGAGGCCACTGGTGGCGGTCAGCAGCACAAAGAACATCAGCTTCGGTAGCATCCTTGATACGCACTAGCCGCGAGCTCCACCAGCTAATTTCATTTATACCACCGCGATATGGTCGTTAATTAGTTAATGCTAGGATGCCTGCGGCTATGCTCGAGCAGCATATACAGAGCGTGAATTCGACAGCGAAGCCCCTACGCGTATGCTCCGCGCAAACCTCATTTTTACGTCATAGTATAAGAACGCAGTGTCGATACGCCAACTGATTTAGATAAGTGAGCACGATGATCGTTTTGTTTTTTTTATTTGTACATGCTTATACTAAAGGGTGAGATAAACTCTGTCTTGAAATCTCAAATAATTGTTCCCGAGATTAGTTTGGAGAAAATTAGGTGATGGGTAATTGATATCCCATATAAAGACAAATGCAGAAGAAATTGAGGGGCGTGTCAAATGAAATAGGTATGTCAGTAGATATGCATGACCCAACAATCTTAACCCATTCATTTGAACTATCTTTACGTTTACTTCAATTAAGTTAATTAAGAAGAAGAAATTCTATTATATCGTACACTTTCAATGAACATAAACATTTAATTTTTAAGAAAAATTCAATGTTCTGTTACTAAAATTATAATAAATTAAACATAATTAAAGGATCAAAGATCATAGAATAAAAAAATTTTTAAATTTTGAAAAATTAACTGCTTAATATTCTGTGAAACATGTGTTCATAAATGTATTCATTCTACCATCAAATTGAGTTCATTTATAGTCCATTTTTAATTTCAAGTAAATTGTGCACTGCTGATCTTTCTCCGGACATGGACTTTCTAAAAAACTGTTAGAGAATGCAGATTCAACTTTCAGATTTTATTTCAAAATATTCTTTTGTAGAAGTTAGAAATAAATTTGTTAACTTATTTTATTACAAACAATTAATAACGTACTTTTCAAATTAAAGAGCTATAGTAAATTACAGTGAAGAAATTGATAAATAATAAGTAGCTGCGTTATATACTGTACAAGTGTGTAATGATGTGAATAGAATCTTATAAAATTGATCGATAGCCTAACTTATCAAGCGAAGAATCTTACAAATTTAAGATACAAAGACTATAAAAGAAAATCCAATAGTTTAAATTTTAATTACATTTTACTACGTACATTTATGTACAATTTAATTACATAATCCTAGAGATTTTTATAATTTTATAGTTTCTAAACAATAATTTTGTGAAATTCTTTTTGTTCTAAATATTATTATTTTTATAATAAATAGTTTTACAATCATGTTTATATTAGATAAAAAAAAACTATATAGAAAACTAATTAATAACGAATAATAATGTTTTTGGATGGTTTTATGAAATTTAACAATATAAAATATAATGCATTAAAAATAATTCAATACTTCTAATTAAGATACTTTCTAAATATTGTTAATGAAGTTGTAATTCCGGCCATTATTACTGAATGAGTTAGCAATCAGACTATCACTGCATAAAATATGCTTCAGAGGAAGTGATGAAGTTTAACATATCAGGAAGACCATATTAAATTAATTTAAAAAATAGATTAAATCTTTGAAATAAAACGACTATAATAAAAATATTTAATTTGAATGAGAAATTAAATAATTAACAAAAATATATGATTAGTACACAACTTCATACAAAGAATATAAAACTTATTTTCTTTATTATAGCTCCATATTAGAGGCAATGTTTTTAATTTCACATTGAGAGAAAATTTTTAACAATAATTATAAATAAATTATGAATAGACTTGTCAAATCAAAAAATTACATATATAATTTCTCGATGTATTGTAGTTCAGTTAATAGTAGTTTTAATTCATACCTTATTTCCGTTTTACATATTTTTGTACATTTAATGGAAAATAGTTATGCAGGTATTAAAATTTTTTCTTAGTAGACGTATGGTAATTAGAGGAATTTGATTTTCGTACAAGGTATTTGTATGAAATCCAAGCTGACCGGGGTGTTGGACGACTTGTACTGGTTCATGGTCAGCTGGGCCTGGCGTCGACGATTGGGCCGATGTTTTCGGCGGCTTTATATCTCCTCGTGCCGCTCCCGCCTCAGGTTCTCCAAGTAATGTGGAGGCGGGGGGGGGGGGCTAGAGAGTAATTGTCCCCACCGCCCCCTTGCCTTTACAGAGACGCTCGGCTGCAGACAGGATGCCTGCAGTGTTGGAGGGACTTCGCTGCTAAGGTCCATCAGGTCCTCATCCCTCAGCAGAGGAGCTGCGGTCAGCGCCTGCTACGGCTGACCCTATTTCCGCTGTATGCCCCGTCGCGAGTCCCTTATAGGCCCGGCTGTGCCTTGCCTTGGCCTCGTCTCCCCTGGGGAGAACTTTGTGTTGGAGTATACTGCAATATTTAACGTGTGTTACCACTCCGGCAAATTCTCATCCCATTTACGATGATCTACATCAGCATATTGCGCAATCATCGTTTTAAGCGTCCTATTCAACTTTTGTACTGGCTTTCCTTGGGGGCTGTAGGGCGAGGTCGTAACATGCTCTTGTCCGTATCCCTCTAACACCTCCTTCAGGTGTCTGTTGACAAAATGGCGAAGCAGGACTAAGTATTCCAGAGCGTTTGCCATGGCCCTCCCGGTCGCAACCCGTAATGGTGAGAGCTCAATTTATTGAGCTCGGCTCGTCATCAACGTTTTCTTAACTCTTTTTCAGGACTTCTAAAATTTAGCCCGTTAGCCAGCAATCTAGCGGAAAACTCGACGTACGAGAAAACATGAGCTTCTCGTCGGAGCTTCCTGGCCGTTCTGCTAAGCAAGAGCGCCTTGACGCGGGAAATGTAAAGCAAGCGCTTCTTCCCAACGCCCTCCCCTTTGGCCGAAACGTGGTCCTAATCTAATCTCCATTTTCCGGGCCTGCTCGTCAAAGTCGAGCCTCCTTCTTGGAGACAAAGTTTACCTCCTCCCCCCCTAAAACAATATATAAAAAATAATATACATATCATAAAAAAATAGCAAACGGAGAGAGAGCCGTACATCGCCCAATCCCTCTACGCGATTCACTCGACTAATCGCTGGTCGGGGCTTTGTAGGGTGGTCAGCAGAATTAGCTGGAATTCAATCATTGTAACAACAAGCTAATCAATCTATTTCCGATGATCTAAGTGATAAAGAGCTTGACTTACGTACAACACAGATGGGTTACACCATATATGATGACACACTGGACTACATAACTGGAGCACTGACACGGCCTCCTCCCTTCTTGAAACAGGTTCTCCAGCAGTGGATAGAAGACAAGTGGGAGAACCTGAAGATCCCCCTGCAAAAGTTGAACCAGGACATTTTTTGCACATTGTTTATTTCCTAATTTAAGCAATGGAGAATTTATACAGCGAAAGAAAGTTGCATTTAACAATCTTGCAGCAGCTTAATGTCGAGTCCATTCATTATGCCCAAGTAGAAGAGAAATCAAAAAGGCATATTGTGGCTTGTAGGTCCGCAAAGGTCCTATGCTAACATTTAGGAAAACATGAATCATCCCTGGAAGGACAAGGGGAGAGACAGAAATCAAAATCACTTTGATTTCAAAATCAAATTATGGCTCATAGTGCTACATGGGCTCTTTGTCATTTCGAATGGGTGCGGGGAGGGGTCCTGGGGGTTTTCGAAAAAGTCGATCGCCTCATCCGCAGGGAAGTAACTCCTGGCGCTTTCCTCGAGAGCCACCCGGCCATCCGCTGCGGCGTCCCGAGCCCGACTGAGCTCGGCAGGCTCTCTCTCTCTCGCCCCACTCCGCCTGGCGCCCTGCTCCGCGTCCACTGGCAACGACCGACCGACGGCCGCGACGGCTTGGGCTCGAGTGAGCTCTAGAGCGCCTTGCCGATGCACCGCTCTCCCTGCTCCGGTCGGTCCGCCCTCTCTCTCCCGGGCGCGCACCTTCTTGCGCGCACCTTCTTACCCGCCGCTTTCCCAGGCGCCGCTCCCCCCCGGGAGTCTTTCTCGCCCGCGCGCGCTTTATTCTCCCAGGCGCCGCGCATTTCCCTCCCGCGGGCACCCTGTCTCTCTCGCGCGCGAGCCTCACCACGCGCGGCCCGTGGCGTCGCCCACGTACGCGCCTCTATCACGTAGCCCGCATAGGGCCGCGAGGGCCCTTGGCCGACAGACCGACTGCCAGAGAATCTCGCCATTCTGCGGCCCCGATCTTGGTGGGGCTGCTTGTCGTCCTCGGAGGGCGGCACGCCTCCTGAGTTTCTAGAGATCTGGGAGGAGGAGGGTCGCACCGCGGGCGTACGCGACGGCAAACTTCCCGGTGAGACCGCACGGGAAAAACAAATCAACTATTCGAAGCTCGTGGCCAGCGGTCATCTGGCGATCGACGGTTTGTTTACGCGCCAACGGCAGGCTCACCGCTAACCCATTACTTGGCTCACTTTAACGAACGAACAACGATAACGAGATAATCACGTAGATTTTGCCTATTTTTTTTATTCTAGGAGCATTTTCTCCCTTCGGTGCTTCTGATGTATTACACGGGAAAAGAACTTTACTTCGAAGAAGAATGGTTTTAAAACGTGATGTGAGAATAACTAAAGTGTATTTACTTTAAGCTTTACACTGCGTGTTAAAGACAACGATTAGTATTGTGCAAGAATATTTTGTACAACTGTAATAACAACATTTTTAAGCTATATAAATTTTAATCCTTTACAATCTTAAACGTTCTGGTCTAATAGAAAATGAACATACTTATAAGAAGCTTACTTAAATCTTCAGTTACTAGTTCGTTGTTGCAGATACTAAAATCGTTTCGGTTAGGAAGCAGAATATTATCTTGCTAAAGGTTATTAACCTATTTGCATTTGATCATTATGCCTTTGTTTGCATTCAATGTATTACATTTAATCGTTTTATGTTTTCCATTTAGTAATTAATTACTGTGCTATCATTTAATCTATTAATCATGGAAGACCAATATAATTTCCACCCGCAATCTTGTTTCGCCAATACACACATTTCTAGGTATTCACGTTAGTAGAACGTGTGCTCCACGATACATGTAGACGTATAACTCAAGCGACGATAAAAATACGACTCGAGAAAACACGATACCGGACTCTTGAAAAGGGCAACTTGTGTGCACGCGTCGCTTCTAAGGCCAATGCCAATAGCGTTCTAAATACGATGTTGTGTTGTTGCAGAGATCCAATGATCCTCGTTATTCCCGATCTGCCATCGTTCTTTTTGCACTGATTTTTACAAGTAGTGTAAAAATCCTCCCTAATTGTGATTTAATAATACGTTCTCCTTCAAACTACACTTTAGTTTATAATGATTTTAGGTTACGTGGTTATGTAAGGATCGTTTAAATAAATAAATGGTTAATATAATATGCAGTTGTTTTTGTTTGTATTATTCGTTGATTAACATAAAATAATTCGCTATAATTTCCATTACTGCTATTCGGTATATTTTTGCATGGTAGATGGTGTTTTTACATACTGTAGTATTAAAGTACAATATTATATTTAGGTCTAAAAAATTTAACAGTATATGTATTAATTACCAGTTTATTGTAGTTACTATTATGCTACTAATTAGTTTATTAATATATTTTTTTATACACTACAGATTCATTCAATATATTATAAATTTTTTTTAATATAATTAGGTCATAAACAATAAAAAGTAAGTCAAGTTTTACCTAAATAATAGTATCAATATAGCATGACAACAGTTTCAGTAATAACGACTTGCAAATCAGTTTTTAATACTTGAATTAGAGTGCAATTAGAACACGAGTTACATAGGTATATTTTTTCAAAGAAAGACGTCCTAATTAAAGTTAAGTCTGAAGGCACACGTGCGTATATCGTACAGGCTTGCGTCTGCGCCATAAAGCACGTGCACGTGCACGTCAGCGATCTTCTTCCGTAGCGGACCAGTGCAACTATTTACCTTCGTATTCGAAGCCGCTGCTGAGCGGCTTGGATTCCCCTTCCCTTCGACTCCCACGAGATCGACTCTTGCGCGGCGCGAGCTCATCTTCATGGTGTCCCGGGAAGGAAAGTGGAAAACTGGGACGAAAAATCTCTGTACACACGGGGCTTTATGTGTCACTGGGCCGGCACATCCTCGATCCGCGTACTCATGCACTGTCTTTCACTGCGCACGCGAGGTCACATGCAAGCGAAGGGGAGATCGAAGGTCAAGGTGCAAGATGCTATCGCGCAACGCCAGCCTTGACAATGTGCGAGAGGATAGAGAGCTTTCTCTTTATAACAAGACATCATACGAAACGTGCTCGTATTTGCGAGAAATTGTTTCGCCGCTCTCATCAACTTCCATGATGCATTTGCTTAAAGTATGTGTTAATCCTTCCACTATGATTTCTTAGGCGTCATTTGCTAGTACTCAGATGATTCTACTATCAGCCTGGTAAGGTATTATTACATTTCCCACTGCAGTTAAAGTAATTATTCTGGCAACTAAAAAGTGAAATATGTACAATGAAAAGATTATGTATTTTTGTATGTTTGTGATAGAGTATAATTGCATATAATTCATTATTCTATATTATAGAATATTATATAATTATAGTAAATACTAATTCTCCATCATTATTTTATTAAAAAAAAAGTTTTGTTACAAAATTTATCATATACTGTAATATTGTTTATATTATTTTATCGTTCAATTGATTATTAACATGATTTTATGATTCAATTATTATACATAATCTATGGATAAATATGTAACTGCAATAATGTTATGCAACTCGATAATTTACTTCACTTCGTTACACTTATTCAGAATACCGCATAATCTACAGTGCTAACTTACTTTCATTGATCGTTAAATAAGACAAAACAGAAGCAAAACAAATCTCACGTGCGAGCTATTTACTCAGTAAAATATAGATTGTATTTCTAGATTTAAATTAAAATAAAGAATCTGCAGTTATTTTATACCCTACTATAGATTATTATTTTTTTAACTCAAGACACATTTAGGACGCTTAATATAGGTTGAACTTTTACAGTTAACAGATAAGTTTTTCTGGTAGGCATAAAGTAATTTCCAATTATATTTTATTTTATTAAAATCAATTAAATACTATATTAAAGTTTTATTCAATATACCGAAGAGTAGATATTAATAAAAAAAATATTAAACAGAATTTGCACAATATTTAAATTTTTAATAATAATTGAATAATAAATAATTTAATTTGTAAATCATTAACGTTATCATTCAAAATAGATTTTGATTACTGTGAATTTTAATTTGTCTTCTAATGAATTTACTCACCTTTTCGAGCCAGGTTGTAACCTTTGTTGTGCAGTGTTATATTAAATAAACAACCAACGACATGGCAACCGACTGAATTAACGACACCGTCAAGAGAAGACAAACAATAAAAATCCAAAGGAAAAGCCACAACGGCTATTCAGAATTCGTGCAACTGGAACGAGAAGCTTGAAATTACCTACGATCCGAGACGATTATCACTCGACTTCCGACGTGCTGGTGAGAAAGAACAGCCTCTACACCCCTTTTCACCTTCATTCAAGGGACGACAAGCTGGCATTAAATCTCGCGCGCGTGAGAAGGAAGCTAGAAGATGCGGAAGATGTGCACGGTGCATACTGGTAAAACCGCACTAACACTCAGTTTTACAATGGGAGAAGGTTAGCACACGCAAATTACAATGGGAGCATTAGAATATTTCTGATGGTTGACCGTTAAGAAATAATTAAGCCGCAGATGAGCGTACGCTTACTATGTTCCCTGCCGCGAAAACGGGAGGGGATTCGTTAGGTGCGCCGCGCGTGGAGGGGGAAGCTAAGCATATTTAATATAGAAATTCAGTTGGTTGGTATGAAAAGGTGCGCCTTTCATTTTCCCTGCTTGAAATTTAATTATTACATTGCTATTCCTGGTATAAGTTTTATTTTCACAGAAACCGTTATTATTTTTGTTATTGTTAAAATAAGTATTTCAAATTTTATAAATTCACGTCAATGGAATTGACTATGAGATTTTTAGGATACTAGAATAACTGCCTCGAATAAAAATTGTTCGCTCATGTTTAATATTTTTTTGCAAGTCAAAGAAACGTATAATCTGCGATTGTAGTAAAAAAAGACTAAAAGAAACGAGTAACAGACTATCGCAGCCACTAGCATTAGAAAAAGTCTCGTTTAAAAAAAACCAATCAAAAACGAAACGATCGATACTTAAATTATAAAAATGAGTAAAACAAGTTTAAAAAATTGTACACACAATCTTGATTTGGTTGTTTGTGCGAAGGTGTCGCATGTGTACCCATCGCAAAATTTAATAACAACAATTATCCATATTTAGACGAGTCCAAACGCATCCTTATTCAATCAGGCGATCGTAAAGTGGCAAGAACCTCCTGTTCACCATACCAACGCGGGAAAGTACAAACAATAAAAACGAACGGCCCGTACGAAGTAAACTTACTTGTGTGCGGCGTCATTAAATGAGAGGTGCGAACAAACATATGAAAGTCCTTGGGAATCTCGGAGGTGCCCCTCACAGTCATGGGATTATTATCTGTAAAGTAGGTAAAGGGGCGCGTGCGCATCGATATGCACATCCGTACAATCGTAGTGTCGTTTTCCCAGCGAATATACGCTGTTTAACCTCGATCAAGTTCTTGCCGATCCTGTATAAACTGTTTTGCAAACGTGCAATGATTCTAGTATGAATTTCATGAGCAGTATGTTTGAAAAATTTACCGTATACGCGTGGGATGGAGAAAAAGCATTTAATTTCAACTCAATTACAATAGGACATATATAATCGGATACAATAGGTTCATTTTGATGATTAAGCACGAAACATGTGGTCATGTCTCTATGATTGAGTCGATTGTGTTGAAAAGTATTATTCCATCGCGTCATGTACAGTATGGTCTAACTGTTACGCCATGAAATTTACAGCACAACGTATTGAGGCTCTGTATAAATGATTGCGTACATTCTTAATTATTTAATACGAACAGCCCCCTGCATCTCTGGATTGCTGTTTATAGAGGAAGTCCTCAAAGCCCGCTCGATTTCAGCTTTAATCTTTTGAAATACCGTGTATTGCACGTCCAATGTATCTTGTACGTTTGCAAGCAATATTGTGTGAGCGCACCCAGTGCCAGTGGAATGCCGTCTTCATGTCGCATTAGCGCTCCTCTCCGGTAAGGATCGTGCCATTTCCTCCTTACACGCACGTACGCGCATACAGGTATCCCGATGATCGATAAGTTTTTTGCGCAGCTTTCAAAGTGCATACCGATCACTATGATGAGCGGCAGTTGGCCCCCTTCCCGCAGCTTCGGTTTCCATGAGGTCTTTAGGTGCATCTTGCGGCATTTCTTTCGCTGCTTTATGGGAGTCAATTTTTCATCAATTTGGTGCGATGAGAAAGTTTATTATTGGCTCAATTTTTTCCGCAGATGAACATCTCAATGAAGATCGTATGCACTTATCTGCTTTTTATTCTGTGAATTTAAATAATTATAGTCGCGCTTCTTTTTGTAAATACAAGTCGACAAGGCTTGTTTTATAAATGTTAACACCATTTAGATATATTCAATGAAAATATCAATTTCTTAGACTATTACAATAATTGGAGTATTTTTCTAACTCTGTATAAATTTAAAAAAATATGTTATGCTATATACAAGTTACGTTACATATTAATTCTACAACTATTAAATATTTATTGTAATAGCGTTACATGAAATATGATTATTTCGAAGTGCCTTCAGATTTCATCAAATAAATCAAAATTTTACGCGTGTAAACATTTGGATGCATAGATCTGCATTTGAGGTAGGAATTTACAAAAAATCTAAATTCAGTTTGTAGTAAATGGATAATAGACTACAGATACAGCTATGTAATAGTTACAAATCACTGTAATGATCATCAGTCAATTTTCTGACAGCTTTTACTGCTCTGGCAGGCTTTGTGTTCATGACATTTCGCTCCTTGCCTATAGCAATATTAAATATACTATTATTAAGTGTTAGTTAATGTTTTACGGGTTTCAACATTTATTCAAACAGTTACAAAGAAAATATTTTTTATACATTTTTAGTGCAGTATTATTTAAATTTTATTTTTACATTAATGATTAACGCCTTAAGAAATACTACTGCTTAGACCTATTAAGATTTTGAACATACATTTTTCTAGAACTATGTACTTACAAAAGATATATTTACTAATTAGCTATTTTATATAATTGTTGAAAATTATAAGTTATAATATTTTTATTAATAATAAGTTGTTGAAATAGTAGTAACGAGGTAATATTTAATTCCATGAGAAAATATCATACCAATGAAAAAAAGGAGATGTACAAACGTGTAATTACGATTGTAATATGGTTATACCTAAATACCGTCCTTAATCTTCCAGTTTAAGTGAAACATTAGAAGAGCTATCCTTTGAATAAATCAAATGCTTGTTGAATCATTAAAATGTAATTAACGTCGTGAAAGTACGTTCTCCAGATATAAGAGGTAGCAATTTGAGCGTAGTTTTTTCCAATGACATAATAACACAGTTGGCGCAATTAATACTCTCGACATCGCAGCACCTCGCGGCTGTCTCAAATCACAAAATATAGTACTCAATGTCCTGTCTCTTCATCCAATTAGCCAACGGTAAATGGTCATAGAGCGACATTCAAATTGCTCCACATGCCAACCCTTCATCTGCCCAGGGTGAAAAAAAATCAACCACACAGTTATGCGCTCAAGGCGCGCGTTGGCAGCAAACAAGCGATAGAAAGTGCGCGAGGACGAGGATCGGCATGGTTCACTGGGAACCGGCGCTATTAGCCAGGCCCGATATCATAAGCGAATCGAGCCGTCCGAAGAGCCGAGGGGAAAACCGGGGAGATCGCGCGCCTCCGATAGCAGCCGGTAGCGGCAGCGGGCAAAGCCTGACCTTGATGCCGGCCCACACAACCCCGAGATTCCCTCTCTACTCGCTGGACTAGTTTTCCCCGCGAGTAGGGGTCAGGAGGGTTTAGGAGGCCATTCGATGCGCCAATGAGATGCTGCGCTCGCCTTTCCTCCGGCGTATAGCCTTCCTTATACACGCGAGTCTTCTCCATTCTTGCCGTGGGCACGTGTCCGGGTTTAATTTATACGGAGCTCGTGCCTCCCATAGGTTATTGATGCTCGGGACGATTTTCCAGTCGATCGGCGGAGACCGATCGAGTCCTCGCTTATTTGCACAGCTCGCCGACGCTTCGATCCTTCTGCTCGAACGTGTTTCTGGTATTATTTGTGTCCTTTAGATGCGCTTGAAAAAGAATAATAACGATTTGGTCAATAATATCCGTGTTATGCGCATTATTAATGTTTCGCGAATTGTCAACGTGCAAAAAGTATGACTTTTACGTAGAACTGATACGTTTTTCTTCGAGTAGTTGAAGAAAATTGTGAACATTAGCATTACGCGCCCATTTATCAAGGTATATTGGTCTGTAGGTTGCGGATTTTGTTTGATTGTTTATGTGCGTAACAGATAACGATGATATAAAATAGCCTACAAAACGATAGCATTGCTTGCCTTTTAAAGCTACTTACGTCTTATACGCTGACATGAAAAATAAGTATTACACTAGCAACTGACACGATTGGCCAAAATCGCTTATATATTGTATTTTCTTGAACTTTGTAGCATTTATCTCGGCTTTCTAATAAACTTTCTAATGAGAAAAAGGGTCAATTTAACAACGGAACGTAACTGTGACAAACGTTCGGATAATTCTACTTTCCAGTAATCTATCGATGCGAACGGTACAGTGAACGTGATACTGCAAAAGAATAAGGCATGAATATGTCGTGACTATGTTTTGCAAAGTAGATCGAGCCACATTGCTACTATTTTTTATGAAACTTTCATTAACATAATTATTAATAATGATCCATGAAGAATTAATTAGGTTCAAACAAGAAATTTCTTTAAATATTTCATCGTAGCAATATAGCTCATAGCACTTAATATGTATAACAAATGCATGCACTTAATTAGAAACAATCGATATTTGTAAACGAGATCATTTTCATTTTGTCCTTGGATAATTACTTATCATGTAAATTTTTACACAATACATACCTTAATGACTGGCATTCCATTTAGGTTCGCAGAATGCACCCTACCTTCGATTGGTTCTTTCAAAGTCATTGTTCTTCAAAAGAATTGGAGAAGCCGATAAATTGTCAAGTCGTTAGAGTGCCCATCAAGCAAATGCTCCTTAACGAAACAAATGCTCATGTACCAAGCAGAAAAAAGCGGCATTCCTCAATAGCGCTAATCCTATATCCTTAATTTGATTCTGCGCGTTAAACCGCTAAGACAATTAACCGTAACATTCCTGAAGCGCGTGCCCTGTCCCAGAGTGCCAGAGAGCCAGATAGTCTCCGAGAAGCGCGATCCACCTGAAAATAAGGAAAATTCCACGATTCCCGGGCCGGTGACTTATCGCGCGCGTCTCCGCGGAATCTTTCGCCGACTAACTATTTACAGCGGCTATTATCTGGGATAAAATTGCACGGGCTTGGCTATCGCTCGCACGCACGCAGGATCGCCATAAATTTGAATTCCGAATGGGACAGGCTCTGTGCGGGTCCCCCCGGAAGAGAAAGGAGAGAAAATGATCCGGACTCCTTCCCCGCGCGCTCCTTGATTCCCGGGGATCCGCGCCTCCTCGCTGGTGTGGGTCTCTGTGTCAGGAAGGTCACATGGATGCGGTCTATGAGAGCGGGCCGGCCAGCCGTCCACCCCACGCCCCTCCTCCTCGGCGAGTGGTGCACCAACAGCTGGGGTCCTGGTGCCCTCTCTCTCTCTGTCGGCGGTGATCGCCGAGCCGGGTGCCCTCCTCTCCCCGCCGAGTGAACGTGTGGGCCCGTTGCACGAGCAGCGGATAGGCGAATGCAGGACCGGGCGCATGTGTGCGCGCCGGGCCCGGGGCCGTACGTGGGAGAGCATCTCTGGGAGCGCATCCCCTTACCTTCGGCCCGGCTGCTATATAGCAGGGGCCGGGGATCCTCCTGGCGCCAGTCTCCCAGCAGAGAATCATCGAATCGGTGGTGCGTGTCGAATAGCCTCCGCGAGCAGCCGCATCGAGCAGATAGTCCCACTCGGCAGGATGGACGCGCGGAAGTGTTTGTTGCTCCTGGGCCTGGTGTGCCTGGCGCACGGCCAGGAGGACGGCCTCCTGGAGCGAGGCTACCGGGCGGCATACCGGCTCTACGAGGACTGCCAGCAGCGCAACGTCGGCGTGTCGACCTGCCTCAAGAAGAAGGCGGTGACCTTCTTCGACCGGCTGGCGCGCATCGAGAGCCTGCCCATCGCGGAGAACCTCGAGCTGGTGCGCGCCCCGGGCACCGAGCAGGAGCCCCTGCGCAACCTCACGGAGGTCGAGGCGACCCTGGGCCGAACCTCCGGGGCAGGCCGCGAGGAGGCCCTCAACGACATCCTCCTCGAGCGCGTGTCCGCCCTCATGAACGGCTTCAACGTGCAGATCCGGCTGCCCAAGACCTCGGCCACGGACCTCAAGCGCTCCGTCGAGGAGGGCCGCGGCAAGATGAAGAAGATGATGGGCATGATGATGATGGGCATGGCCATGAAGTCCGCGGCACTGATACCCCTCGCCATGGGCGTCCTCTTCCTCCTGGCGGGCAAGGCCCTCATCATCAGCAAGATCGCCCTGGTCCTCTCCCTCATCATCGGCCTGAAGAAGCTCCTCTCGCAGAAGCAGGGCGGCGACCACGGCTGGCAGTCCGGTGGCGGCGGCGGCGGCGGCGGTGGCTGGGACCGGAAGCCTCAAGGCCGTCGAGGCCGAGGTCGGCGACAAGGACAGGGAGTACGCCCACCACCTGGCCTACGGGGCCACGAGGCAGTAGACCCTCTGCGACGATGGATCACGAGCGACGAGCGACGAGCGACAGCTGACGTGACGCACGCGACTCTACTCACACTACTACTACGCTTACGAAAGATTGAATGTAAGAATATTTATGCATAAACCCGGTGAGAATATGCGCTTGTACTTAACTTATTGTCTTATTTATTTGTCTGTATTATATACGTAAGCCGAATGTGCCAATGTTAAAACATTTACCTTTTAACATGTACTGCGACGACAAGACTGACCGATTTCTACAATTTCAATGTTTGTCCAGCGACCTATATTTATAACGACTTTATCAATTGTAAAAGATGGAACTTCATATCCATAAGTATAAAAAGGATTAGATTTCAACTGCTCGACTTATATCCTGTAGACCGTAAAGCTTGATTTGACGACGGCAACAATAATGCGATACCAGCGATTTAGCTTCATAAGAACGTAAATCTTTCAAGTGCTCATATTAATTGTAACCTGTCCAACGTATTAGTCCTTAGGATAGTCGCTCCAAAAATTCAGCCAAGGTCATGATTTACTATCTTGTGGAAGGTAAATAATTAAAGACTGGTCATTAGTCTCACAGAGTTGTTGTTTTTATTATCACCAACCTATGATTTACATAATAATTAACCAATTCAATTGTTATAAAGTATTTTCACATGATAGAAAGTCGTAACGGCCTCGCAGCGAATTCCGCGAGTGTGAGCCTCGTCGATTCCTCATGCGTACGCGCCAGGGCAGATACCGATCGCGCTGCACGCGGCCCCGAGACCACTGGACGGACGGACACACGTGACCTAGCGCGGCTATGGGGACAACGAGACACCGACTACGGGAACGGCGAAAAGGAGACGGAGCTAGCCGCGAGTGCGCGGCCGTCGTTAAAACTAACCCTCGAGCCTCCCGGGCACTTAATCTTCCTTGCAGTCCGGTAGCGGCGACGCCGGGAGAGCGGGAGACGCGCGCGCGCCCGAGAGAGGAATAACCTCGTGAGTAATCACATCAAGCGACTCCCCCACTCGTGGGGAACGGCCGACCGAATGACGAGGTCTTTTCCGCGCGCTCCGCCTCCGGCCGCCGATGAGAACCGAACAGCTGATGGGGGGAGGCATTAACGAGAGATCGAGGGCCGCGCGCGTCCCTCTGTACCGATGGTCTCCCACTGCAGACACTAATCCGAGCACTTCCGTAGCGAGGCCAAGCGAGCTCACTTCGACACCTGTATTATAGTAGGCTCGCATCGGAAGTGCCTGCGACTTGCGTCCTTTTCTCCGGACAATGGCATTAAAAGTTCACGAAACTAATGTATCTATTTAATTTATTTAGTCGATTAACTCATGATTTGTAACACTTGTACCGATGTATAACGATCGTCCTGAACTACATTTTTAAGTAACCAGCCACGCTGTAAACATACCAAGCAAATTTAAAACCAGTTTAATTGATTAATAAAGTCGATCTGTTCATCCCTTGAAAATGCTTGTGTTCATATTTTTCTGCCACTGCATCATCATTTCCTATACCCTTCCACTCACTTATAACTCACTCCCGCTGGTAAGTAGGCAGCTCAGTGCTCCCTATGTCCATCTAGTCCAAGCACTGCCGCGAAGAGAGTGTAAAAGAATCCTGCTAGGGCCGTCGTAAACTTCAGAAGAATGAGAGTACCTAAGAAGCTTGGGATCAGGAAGAGGAACTTGAGCGTGTACGCCATCACGACGGCCATTAGCGTGCGGTTCATCTGCTTCAATTTCTTGCGTTTCCCGCGTCCCTCGGCTGATGCTGCTGTAAATACAATTAAATTCTATAATTTACAGAGTAACGGAACTATCTTCAAGAGTAATATCTTAATATATTTGGTTGATAACATTTTTCACACTAAAAAGTTTATACATTGATTTTCTATTTCGAGAGAACAAAGTGTTTTTAATGTATAATGATTATTTGTTATACCAGAATACTTAATTGTTAAATGAATAAAAATTTAACTTTTGTTTAACTGGTTAATTGTTTATTTATTTTTGAATTTTTGTAACAAACAATAAAAAGATAACATCAAAAATTAAAACATATTATAGAGTAATAAACAGCTTACATTTTAAACAAAATATAAATAAAAATTAAATATTTCTCATAACAAATAACTATTACAATCTGCTTAGTAATTTTTTTTCAGAAAATTAAATTTTTTATTTTAACTTTTTGCTAAATATAATTTAAATCAATTAAATATTTAATTGTCCAACAATTAAAGTTTTAATAAAGTATTGGATATATTTCACATACAATCAAAAATATTACCCACATTATTTGACTGATCTTTTCTTGCTTTTAATTATAATTTTATTTTTCTTCTTATAATAATGAATTTCAAACAAATCTTTTTAAATAATACTTTTAAAAGAACTCAAACACATTAAAATTTTTGTATTAATTTATTTTTACTGCATTCTAACCTATAATAATATTGTCATGATGATATTATTACATTTACTGGCAATTCGACAATTATTTTAAAAGATATTAAAGTAACCCTAGCTCAAAAAATTCATGGTGCCAAATAAAAAACCTATATTTTTGTATTCATATATTTATTAATGTATGTATAAAATAAAAATGGCTTTTATCTTTTACAATATTGCTCTTTAGATGATTCTGAAGAAAGATGCACAGTTTGACTTGTAACGCAATCCACTATGAGACTTGTTTTGCCACCTATGATTAATATACATAAACTAAGAATATCAACTTTCCTATTTGAATCACTATGCGCTTGTTTTAAAAACACTTTAAATATCACAATAATGAATTAAATTTTTTATAAGCGCATATTTAACAATATTTGGAAAAAATATTCACTAAGAATATCATTAGCTATATTAAAACATGATATTTTAAGCATAAAAACAAAAAAATACAGTTAGAAAATGCAGTTTTTAAATAATTAGTGTATGAACTTTTGTATTAATATCAAGATTTAAATAACTATCAACCGAATCTCGATTTAAAATTTTGAATTCAAAAGTTCAAACATTTTTAATGAATAGTTCTTTAGGTATATACTTAAAGCTACTGTTATGAAAACTAAGTAGTTGTATGTTGTCACATGTCACTGAATAAGCATGGTTTTTTGTTGTATTTGCATTAAACGGTATTTCAAAGCAAGATCAATATAATGAGAGGTTAGTGCACTAGAAGCGATTAAACGTTATATGACTATTGACACTAGGATTTGTTAGAACGAGTATAGACTTTTCCCGTTAGTTTGACAAGCCGAAGTAAATATTAATTTAGTTAACGCGAAACGGGCGGGAGGCAGCAAAGCGTGCAATTTTGCTCGAAAGTCAATAGGAGCGCCGCGAAAAATGCTATGCGCGTCCAACTAAACAATTTCCGAGCAAAACCTCGGGTGACAAATCGCTTTCGTTCATCCTTATCAATGAAGTCGTTCGGTAAATCGGCAAAGGCCTCGAGCCGCGGGAGCAAAGCGTGACAACTCACCGGCTGCCGCGAGCGGCGGCTTGGCCTTTTTGTCCGTTGGCAGCTTCCTCTCCATCGCAGCGGTCCCATTGGCGAACCCGTCCAAAAACATCCTCCTCTGGTGCATGAGCTGGAGCAGAGTCCGCTCGAACAAGTCCCTCGCGGAGGCGGACTCGTCGCTCGCGGCCAGGGCCGCCGCCGCGAGGCCGAGCAGGAGGAGCGCGGCAAGGTGGACCGGGATCCTCATGGCGTATCACCACCTGGACAACCGAGGTACTGTGGCTCGTGGCGCGGTCAGCGGGCTGTCATCCCACCTCGTGGACACTGGGGAGCCGCTCGCCGCCGGGCCAAGGCATCGGTGCGGACCCAGGGCGGGCCCCGAAGCCCCGCGTCGGCCGCGGCCGGAAGGCGCGTGTAGGGAAAAATTCGCGCTCGCGGAGGAAAAATCGGCCTGGCGAGCGGCGCGACGAGCGACCGGGAACTAAGCGGTCCGGTCTCGATTCCCCGGACAACCCGAGGGGATCCCATCCGAGCGCGCGCGCACGCTCCGCACGCTTCAGTTGTCAGGAAAATCGGCAGTCCGTGAAAAATTGGCCTCCGGCATTATTATGCGTGCGGCTCGAGTGGCGCGTGCACGCCGCCTCTAAGTGCCGGCCTCCAGCTCTCCCCTGGCTTCTCCCTCCCGCCTCTCTTATATCCTCTTCCTAGTCTGTCTTTTTTAATTCTCCTTTTGCGCGCGCGCCCGCTCCTAAGAAGTGGATCGTACGCTCGTAATGCGGGATGAGCTCCACCCGCCGCCCCACCTGCGCCGCTACTGCATTCGACACTTTCTAATAGTCCGCGAAATTATGGAGATTCTAGGAAAGTGTGCGAGATAGCCAGGAGGTCTCTTGCCGGGAACATCCTCGTAAAATTACACCGCTTTTGGATTAGCTGAATCCATTTTTTTTCTCATTAATCCATTTTGCAACAATTTACTCATCAGCGTTTGTTACACTTTTCCGTTTCTTGGGAAATTTTGGTACGCTACTTCTTCCATTAAAATTACATCTTTTTATCATAAATGCTTTGTAATTTATTTCATGTGACCGTCAAAGTTGTAATTATTGCTTTTAATTGGCCTTAGATCAAAAAAGTGTTACAAGTATACGTGCTTTTAAATATACTAACATGTTTATTTTAATAATGAAAATGAATAATTTATATTGATGGACCGTAACGATTATGACCATCTAATATCGTTAAGTTAAATTGAAACTACTAAAGAGAAAGTATAGTTATTAAAAAAACAAATCAGTTTAATATTACACTTCTAAATATCTTAAGTATCGATTATCCTATAATATTCATATCGTCCATAAAATTTAAAAAAATTGACAAATTAAAATTTTTATCTTCAATTACTTATGGTAAAACTGACAATAGACTTTCAAATACTCGATGCTGAGTCGCAGCGTTTAGAATTTGAATTTTTTCTCTTTAGCTTAAAGATCAATAAATTATTATTCGTGTTCGGTAATTTGTTAAATATTTCAACTTAACATAATTTTTAACATTTTGTTTTTCAACTTATAAGTTTTGTAACCACTTTTAAGATATTATTTGCACCAGAAAACTTTTTAATTTAATTTAAAAATGTAGTAGTATGAAGTCCTAGAATATTTCCGTAGTTATTCGCATGAAGTACAAAAAAGACAGTAGCATTTAATGATTCGATTAACAACAAGCTCCTAGCATCCTTTATTCGTAGAAAATATATTTGAAGAAACGAGCTGGAACGACTTGACATGCTGGCGATAATAATTATGGCCACCTGTCCATCCTCTTTACAGGCCACGAGATATTCTGACATTTTCTTCGCTCTCACAGAGCTAAGTATACATACATACACATACTTTTTTACGAGAACAAATGTATATTCGTCCTCCAAATGAGCTGTTGCTCTCCGTACTGATTACAGCCATAAAATAATTATCCACTACTATAGTTTTTAGACCACTAAAGGCGGCTAACGACGTTCTCAATTTTTATGCATCTGCCAATTACGACTAACTTTGCCACATAACTGCAGATGCGGATGGATCTGAATCGAATAGAAAATTATTTCTTACCGTCAGCTGGGTTTTAAGGGCAAAACGTGAAAATGAGCCAGTGAAATCGATCGTGTACATGTTCTGGTACGAATATGTAATTAAAGTTTTCTCTCAATATCCTCTTCCAGAAGTTTTAATGCACAATCAATTGTATCTTAATATGTGCATATAATAAGCAATTACAGCACTTATTTATATATTATAAGCAAACAGTGACTTTTATAGATTTTCGCAATGCATACAATGTAATATAGAATGAATAAAATACAAAGAAAAGGTATCATTAAATTAAAAATAATTTTTTTATATTAATGTTTTAAATTTTGTCTATAAATTAAATAATATAATGGATTATAAAACTAGAATAGTTGTATCTAGAATTTACAAAACCGTTGCAATTCAGTCGAAGTTACATATTAATTCTTGAAATTTCTAAGCTGACATTTTCTTAAAATTATTGCAATTTTATTTATTCTGACTATTATTTCTAATTTTATATAATATTCTTGAAAATGCAGAGAATTACATTTAAAAGCGCGCGTAAATCGAAAAGTCAAAGATGCGTATAGCGGCATCTTACGAATCAATGAATAAGAACTTGTGCGGTTACTGCTGGATTGCCATTCTATAAATTACGGTCCAATAATTGTATTATGATTCACGTTTCAAGGCAGTCAGTAATTTGAATGTACTCGATATCAGAATTGCAAAGAATATTATGAGAGCAATATATTTATATGCAACGTAATAATATATTCATAATATTAAAATTTATATATTTTACAATAATTTATAATAATTTGAATTCTTTAAATTAAAGTGAAATATATTTTTATAAATGTTATTTATTGTGGTATTATGCTTTTAAATTTCAGTAATAAAATTCTAATATAAAATTAAAAAACTTTGTTTTATGTAATTAAGTTCTTTTTAAGTTATAATTTAATATTTTATTTGAAACATTTTGGTTTCTTTTTAATATTAAATTTTAACTAAACATATATAATACACAAACTCGAAAATTAACAATCTTTTGTTGTCATAAAATAAAATTTTAATATTTAATTAATATATATCTACTAAAACTATTGTACTATGTCCAAAGAAAAGTTTCATATAACCATGCATCATCAATATTTGCTTTCTCATAATTAGGTAAAAAATGTATCGAACATTCGAGAGCATGACGGAAAAGTCAGAAAAGTATGAGAAATAGAGATGAGCGAATTCCTTTATATATATATATATATATATAGATGTTCACGTTGCGTGAAAGTTGGGATCTGGGTTACATCTTTACACACGAAGGATTCCCCTAATCGAACACTATTGCTACCAGGTGTTTTTAGATCATCAATTGTTCTGGATACTTTCGAGACATGTACTCATGATGAGCTAAATTATTTCGATTATTGCTTCTATCTTGTATCTACCAACAAAATAAGCATTTTTTAATTTTTTCAGTCAATATTTTTTGATATAAGTTTACAATATTACAGTCAGAAAAATAGAAATGCAAAATTATGAATTAAAATGCTTTTATAAGATAAAGACAACATTCATCAAAATTAAAGCATAAATTTGAAAAAAAAAACTGAAAATCTAATTCACGATTATCGTCATTAACTGTAATAGTATCTTAAAATTATATTTCTACATGATACTTACATTACTTTGCAGAGTTTACTGTGTTATTATGTTTTATTTAATTTTCTTTAGAGTACATTAATTATATATTGAGTTTTTAACTTCGATGTTTTTGTTGTAATGATTACAAATTCAATATTAATATAATATGTTTTTATTTATTTGAAAAATTTCATCAAAATTTATGCAACTGTTAAAAATTAGTAATTAAAAAATTATAAACGTTTAATTTAAACGTATCAAAACTATTTATAGATACATTGCAAGGAAGTTACGGTTGAATTTTCCTGAATGTTCGAGAATCGAGTTAGATATTACACATTATGATTGTATATTATTAAATTCAGTTATGTATAATTAAAGGTTATATCGGGAAGTATAAAAGTTTGTTTTATATTAATCACAGACAAATCTGTTTATTAAAATATTGAATGCCTTATAAACAAAAATAATTTTTAGTCGCCTTAATAAAATGTTTTATATGCAAAATGTATTATATAGGTATGATAAGTTTTGAGACAAATTATGTTTTTAATCACTGAAACAATATTAATGACTAAAAATGTTGTTAAATTCATGTCTAATATAGTATCAGGAATCACTTAACATTAAATTATTAATAAGTTCATTAATATGTTAAAAATCTGTTAATATAATTCTTACAAGCGCCTAAGACCTTTTGATCTTTACTTTAACATTAATATATGTTCGGTATACAAATAATATTTAATTATTTCTTAAAGACAATTTAAAATTATTTAAAAGTATAAATTATGAAATTATATAAAAAGAATTATAAATTAAGACAGAAAAGGAAGAAAATTTAGAAATTACATGTAAGTAAAATTATACAAAAAAATATTAAATACTAGTCGAGAAACATCATTAGTTTAGTTTAATAAAAGACAGAGTTAAGAATGAATTAGGATGTTCAATATAAGAGAAGTTTAACATACTATTCTTTTTGGCTTAGTATACATAAAGGTTCAAAGAAACCGACAGGATTGTACACGGATTATTCGATTGTTCAAATACCAGAATACAAGAATCTCTATTGAAGCCACACCAACTATCGAGTTTCCTCGTCGGATCGCTATCGAACCTTTGCGAGAAAGTCCCCGACGGTCCACCGAAAAAAGGCACCCGGTGAAAAGTGGAGCGAAAAGCGCATGGTCTTTACGAAAAGCCCCGCGGCTTATACAGCGTTCGAAAAGATGGTCAAGCGTTTCATCATTACGGTTCTTCCTCCCCCCGAGAGTTACACCGCGCGCCTTTTACCGTTCGGCTTTTGTTTCGGGCGCTAGGCTCGCTCATGCGTCCGCGTTGATAATAGTAATCGCGCGCGAGCTGTCGCGCTCGAATCGCTCTCCCCGCGGCGCGCGTTTCATTTCGTTTGGCCGCGCGGGGAGAGGAAGTGGCCACTCGGGGGATCTGCTCCCGAGAGGAGCCAGGACGGGGGGGGATATCAACAGCCGGGGCCGCGACGTGCGCGATTAAATCGAAAGTAAACAGCGCCCGTCTTGTTTTCTCTCGTTTAGACGCATATTAACCACAGTAGATTTGGTTCCTCTCATCTATGAGAGATCGATTTTCTAAGGAAGTTTATTTATCGAGTTGTTAATGTTTAGAAAACCTCTTTAATTTTATGTTATAATGAAAGAAAACCATGCATTACAGTAGACAATGCTTAATTACCTCAGTTTCGTTAATCTTTTTTTAATTGTATGACTTTTTTTAAAGTGCAGTTTTTAATTAAAGTAGTATCCTTAATTTCATTGCATGTATTATTAGAGCTTCCGACAGTCGTTACTGGGTAGTTTTCTTAAAGTTTATATTATATATATTAGATACAATTTAAATAAAAAGAGAACTATGCAGTGTACATAAAACACTGGAAACTAAATGAAATGTAACATTATTTTAAATAAAAAAACTTTCGACTGGAAAAAAGTAAAATAATGAATTATTACAATGTTAATACTACACAGGCTTACTATACTCGGAACGTATCTACTTGCGTATAACGTACGCGAAGCGAAATATAAGAAATTTTGACATTTTAATTTTTTATAGAAAAATTACGATATTTTATTTAAAATTACTATTAACCAAAATGCAGTGTATCAAAAATTAATGCAAGTATGTAGTAATTTTAAATAAAATAATCACAATTTTTGTTGTAAAGTATAATAGATTTGCTGATTTGACAATTTCATCCCCAGTTTACTCAAAAGTATAGTAAAAATTCTTGTAACATTTTAATTAATGTGAATATTTATTTATCTACAAAGGTCTGTTTTCCTATTTCATATTGTTTAAAATTGTTTTATTATATTGTATAAAAATGATTAGTTTAAAATAGTTACACGATAATGTACTTATAATGAAGAATTCAAGTTATAAAAATATGTGAACATCATGTCTGATAAAACTCAACTTCAACTATTTTCTGTTTAATAATATCTTCTAATATTAAATAAATTCATACCATGAATATTAAGATATCAAATGTAAACATAACATTTTAATGATATCACTTCTAATAAAATATTTATTCGAAGAATTGGCAACCTAATTTTAATTTAGTAAATAATCAATTCTAGTTTAATTATAAATAATTAATTACAGTCAATATTTTTAATTAATATTTTTTAACTTATATCATATTTTAAGTCTTTTATTAATGAGATCATTTTATTAACCCGTAAACTGAGTAACATAAAAATCAGAAAGTTTTTAAAACACAGGAAATGTGTACTGTCATTAGTGATGCATCATTCTTCAAATGCGGCTTAGTCGACAGAGCATTTCTAATCATAGGATATTGTACTATAAATCATTATCAAGTCTAAATGGAATGATTAATTAACGAAAAACTTATTAAAATTAGAAATCATTGTTTAAATTTTGTATGCATTTTAAGTGCATAAGTTAATTAGTAAATTTTGTTAATGAGTAATTATACGATAGCATATTACAACCTTTCAATCTTAAACAATATTCACATTATTCGCATGTTATATATTACTCAAATTATTTCGTAGTTTATGTACTGATGTTTTATATAAATAGAGTTTTCTTCGATTCTACACAAAACTAGTAAAAGTTCGATTGTAGGGCGAATAGAAGAAAAATTTATTTTCTTGAAATGTTAAAAAATATATATTCATATTCATTCCGTGGCGTTTTGGTAATTTCTGTGTTATGTTACTGCTCGTATCTCATATTCATCGGTAACGGTTTGCGTATCTGTAATATCAGAAAGTTTTATTGCGATGAAAAGTGCAGTTACGTATACAAAAATCTATGAATATTATTATTCAACTAACTGGATCTTTACTTTGAAGTGGTACATTGTGAATATTGATCGAAGCGTTTTCTGGATGAAGAAAAAAAATTTAACGTTACGAGTTCACAAAGCAGTTAATGGTAACATACTATTTATTTGTATACAGTAAAACAGATGAGTGAAACCGCTGCGACTCCCAACAAACCGTAAAGCAGAACCTTTAAAGTATAGTTTATCGTTCGACCCGGTGAACCCGTGGAGAGAATCATTTTTTTCCTCGGAATCCTGTTACCTCATCGCTCAAAAGGATAACAACATTGGCGAAACTGTTCGCTATAACACTGCCATTGAACCCGGCGCTAATTGGGACGGGATCATTTCAGCCGTTATAACCAATCGTCAATCAACTGTAAAGGGCCTTTATGCACTCTCCCACGACTGCGATTCAGCCAAAGTCCGCTGCAAGAATTGAGTAATCTCTCGGTGATAGTTCAGTGAGCACGTAAAATTTCTGTTGAGTCATCGAACAAGATAATGGAGCTTGGAGAATTCGTTTATTTTAGCTACACCGGGCAGTTTTGTTCCTTGCCTCGCGCAGGACACTGAACATCGACAGGAGGATTAACCACTTCTAGTTTTAATTCGAAAGAATAGATAATTGTACATATGTGCTTTGAAAGCATATCTGGGTTAATAAGCAAAACAATCACTCGTGATAGTGCATTATACTTGTATTTTGCTCTACTTTTTAATTATTAATTTTGTAGTTTCGGTTATTTTCTCCAGCATTAATGATTGAAGAGTTTCAAAATCTTCGATTGTCCAGTCTACAATGGTAACTATATTTTAATTATTCTTACATATAAAGTTTTCAATGCTATCGATTTTGATTTCCAAGTACTAACTGTGGAACTAATAAATACTACATTGTTTTAAAAATTGTCAAGTTGTAATCACCACCGTAAACCATATTATTTAAACAAAAATGCATAAAGTACTTGGAAGTGTTGTTAATGCATTGCTGTTTAAATTTTTCTAAATTTAATGCAACATTTATATCCTTTTAGTGGTTGATAATAATTGTTTATTAAGCGGAAGCTGCATTCCTCGGGTTCTAAATGGCATAGGAGATCTCGCGGCCCACATACGGCATTAGAATTATTTCAATAATAGGCGACTTTACAGCTCACGATAATGGTGCATAAATAACAATCGTCCAGGCCACACGTCGTTCCGCAGGCGTCGTCGGGTTGCTAAAAAGAAACGAACCCAACGGCTGTCCATCCCGCATAAAGCAAACTAGGATAGAGCCGTAAATCGCGGGCCAATGGCGATCCCGCGCTGGCACTTAAGCGAGATAATCCCGTGAGCAATTAAATGGCTAATGACAGTTTGACCCTTTAAAGGACTCCGCCGACGGTCCTGGCGCAGCCGGGAGATCGCGCGCAAGTGCGCGCGTGCGAGAAAGAAAGAGAGAGAGAGAGAAAGAAGAAAAATCGAGGAGTCCGCGAGGCCGGAGCGAGTGTAAGCGGCCGGCGGCCAATGGCGGGCCTCAGCGGCCCGCCGGCAGGAAGGAATGGCGACCGGCGAGGATCTTTCGTCACGCGTCAGTACCGTGTTAGATGAGCAGGGCTCTTTCTTCCTCCAGCGATTTTCACGGATGCGCTATATAAACTAATCTACCGGCGGTGGCGCCTGGCCAGTTTCTTCTCTTCTCGCCTCCCCGGCGGCTCGCCTCCTCCGCAGCGCTTGCTCCTCGACGCACTCCAGCATCCGGTCTGCTCCTTAACGGCGCGCGCGGGATCGATCAGTTACTCACCCCCGACGGCTTAGGGACTCGACAGTGTTTTATGGATAATGGATACAAGTGACTCTGGAGACTGATTTGCCGGCAAGATGATGCTGCAGCTCGTTCTCCTAGGGCTGCTCGCCCCCATGCTCGTCAGCGGCGACAAGGCGGTCCCCGTTGAGCTCAAGGTCAACAACGATGTGGCCAAAACCGAGGAGTACATGGCGAGGGGCTTCAACTGGATTGGTGACAGATTTTTCGGGATCGTCGATTCCATGGTCCTTGATGGACGAGCAGGCCGAGCAATTACTATCGAAGGTACACACGATATTTTCCATTAAAAGCCTGTTCTCCCTACGAGTAAATTGATTTATTTACCGCTTCTTTTTAACGAGAAACATATGCAAATATAATGCTTTAATACAGGAAATGAGAATCTTTAGTCTTGTACTAACCAATGAAATTGGCTAACAAGTAATCATTTGCATCAAATTTCATTGGAATATTCCAAAATATTTTTATCGCGGAATTACACTATCCGGATCGAGTTGCTAAAAATAGACAGTAAATGGTGCAATTAATATTTTCCGACAATTTCCTTTTATTCATTTATCACAAACACTCCTCATTCATCGATTAATCAAGAAGATCAAAATTTTATTCCGAAAAAGGTCGAAAACGCAAGAAGGTAAAACTTAACAAGTACGTCTTCCCGCTGATCGTCGGATTCCTCTTGATAAAGTCGGTGCTCCTGCCGATAGCCCTCAAGTCCTTGGCGATCCTTAGTGGCAAAGCCGTCGTCCTCAGCCTGATGAGCCTAATTCTAGCGGCGATCGTCGGCTTGCGCAGCGTCGCCGCGAACGTCCCTGCCCAGAATAAGGTTGACCTGGTCAACGTTCCTGTGACCAAGTACAGGCGAAAAGACTTCCTGGACAATGCCGATGCACTCGAGGAGGACCCCTACAGATACTACGGGGATCGGCGCAGGAAAAAATAGAGCAAACGGGCTTGCCATCATGCGTTATGTAATTTATTTCATTGAGAGATTTATTAACGTTGATTGTTATTCTTTTCCCTTTTATCCCTCTTTTTTGTACGAAAAGTGTAAATTAAAAAGCATCGTGTCTTAAGTTCTTTGTTTTGGCTCCTACTGGTGCGTAGGATCGACGATTTGTATATAATTGATTGAATCAGTATTTTCATGCAGTATTGTAAAATAAAATCACTCTTACGTGTTAACTTATTAATTAGATATTAATTTTTCTGTTTTCTAATAAACTATTTATTAACTATGATTTCTTTCTGTAAAAATAAATATTAATTAATCATATTTTAACGAATATTTAATTAGAAGTATATTAAACCTGTTTATCAATGCATTTGTTACTAAAAATTATTACCCTAACACTTTTAATATATCCTGCCTTGACCTTATTATTCTGTAATTATATTTTAGATTTTGAAAAGTTACCATTCAAAAATACTTTTGGTCGGAAAATTTTCTTCAGAAGGTATTATCAGTTTACACATAAAATGCGTCATTAAAATTGATAATACAATGATTATTCTAAGAATTAATAGAACGATTCACGAACAATTAAGAATTTCTTCATTTCAAACACAGCTTTCAATTAAAGATAACACTATAATATCAAAGATCCTTTTTTTCACATTTGATATAAAAATCTTAAAATAGCGTAAGAAACACAGATAGTTGAATAAATAATATCATAGTAAAATTTTTACTTCTTTCATAACATATCTTTTAATGTATATATGTCTGAAATGATTTAATAATTACAGAAACAGCAGGTGCAAAATTATTTTTATTAATCTCATTTTGTTGTAATAACATAAATGTTATATAGGAATATCTTAAATTGAAACTATAATCGAATTATCATTATAAATAACGTAATTGAAAGAATTACATAAACCGTGAGTATTTTAACGCAGTATTTTAAGCAAACGGGCTTTCTCCAATAAAATCCAAACTCCCAAAATTCTTTCGACATTCAATTTTCTCTTTCGGATACCCCTTTCGAATTCACTGCAAGTCTGTCTCAAGAAAGCTCGCTTAATATCAAACAGACTTAGATCATCTCAGCCCAAATCGAGAGCTCCACTAATATTGATATCGCGATGAACTAGGCGAGCCCCGAACGACGCCCATTCTCTCACCCCGTTCGAAGGCCGATGACCCGAGAATCTGGCTTCCCACAGACAAAAATTTGTAAAGAAATTTGAATATAATGATATTTCGATGACTTGTGAGTTTTCAATTCACCTTTTTAAATTATAATTGATGATCCGAATTATCGACAAGAGATGAACTATATAGATATTAACTAAAATACGTGTAAATTCGCATACGTGTCCTGGTACAAAATTGATCAGTTCTCATGTTGCTCAACATAGATTTACATCTTTCTATGCCTAAAATTTTAAATTAATTTTAACTGGGGAGACTAAAATTTATTTAAACCATAATTTGTCCAACAGCAATGACTAGAAAATGCTGAAAATTTCTAGTAGGGTGCCAAAAAAGAAAAACAATCTGTTTACATTTTCGCATATTAAAAATAAAAATTAATATGTAAAAGTTGATTACGTACGAAACGAAATACGAACGGACGATGGACGAAATTTCGACAAACAAACTATTCATTTCTTTTCATTTTATTAGAGAAGATTAATTATTGATATTTACATCTGTATATTTATGTATTTGTCCAACGATATTCGCCTAATCCCGAAGAACGAATATGGACACTTATGTTGTAATATCGCAAGAGCATTATTTATTTATTATAAAAATTACTCATCTACTTATCCATTCATTACTACAATTCGAAAATATTGACTGCTACTTCGTCCCTGCTCCGGTGGATTCTATGCAGACTAATGTTGATGTATGTGTGCTACTGAGAGTTACCCTAAAAAATATATGAATACACTCCCCCACACAAAATAATTCACCACTGCGTTTTATTATCTACATACTTTTCCCTATTTTTATTACCTGAACGTCCAATTTCTGGAATTCATTACATCCATACTTTAGAAAAAAATAATATTTTAAAGCTTTATGGGTAATATTGTAAAATGATAAATTTTAAGATAATTTATAAGATTTAAAAAAAATTCCTATTATAAAATAAATACTAACATTTTTATATTTTTTCGGAGTTTATAAAATATATATAGAACATTGGCTTCCTATTTAATAACTGAATATTAACAGAACTAAGCTCATCAAATTACAAATCTATGTATATTTAATACACTGAAGTATAATCTAATAAAGGAACTTGAACTTGATTTTGTAACGATTGCTCTGTAATTTCATTATGTAAGATGAGGTTTGTGGAAGAGAGAAAGCTCACATTCCAAGCATTATAAGAAATGAAAACACGAGGTGACTGTATTTTCATAATAACAGTCTTATAAGAATGATTCGTTTATAGTTTCTCTTGCATATTTTCATATGTATTACTATTTATATCCCTTATAAACAAACAATAGTAGTTTAAAATTGCACAAATCAAGATTTATTTTTAAAAACATAATAAAAATTTAATTATATTTTGTATAATGTATTAAATTCAATTTTAAACTCATATTCATAACTTTTAATTATTAATTATAATTAAAGTTAATAATAGGTAATAATAACGAAATATGTTTAGTTTATTTGAAAATTTAATAAATAAACATGCTTCAAGCTATAACAATCTCTAAAATAAGTAAGAACGCGATTTTCGTTGTAAATTCATTTATTCAAAGGTTATTTAAATTTACTTACTAGAAAGACAATAATAGATAAAGATAAGCAAAGTAAATGAACCGTAGAAATGAAGATAAAACTATGCTATACAAAAGCCTTTAAAAGATAAGTGCATTTAGGGTATATTTTTCAAACCTCATAACCCATAAATTTTTATGCATGTGTTGACTTTAACATTGGCAACTTATGACACATTTAATACGATTAAACAATTTAACTTCCTTTCTATTGAAATTCGAATCACCTAAATATTAAATCAGTGACACCCTCAATGATATTCGCGAAAAAATGACTCATGCTGACTAATAATTTATTCATGACAAGAATATAATCGGATTTTAACCTACCGCGGGGTCATCTTTCGCTTTCTCATTTCCCCAGGAACATGGCACTATGGTTCTCTGAAGCAACAATGGGCGTATAATCCGTTTGTCTCCATGCAAATACGCAGGCAAATATAGTGTCGCCTCAGGATTTCTCCGATTAACACGTGCCAGTTTTCTCCACCTATACACATATGCATAGAGACCCGCCTCATTTTGGTACACTTTCCATTTTCTGAGATCCACTTTTAGGTTTCTTTTTTACTCATATAAAAGAAATCACATAACATAATCCCAGAAAATATATGTTCAGATGGATCGCGTAATAATAGTAATAACAGTATGAAATTCCTAGCTATTGAAATATATTGCATATTTTAGAGCAGACATCTTATTAATATTATATAATTATTATAAAACTATTATATTTTTAATATTTTTTATTTATATACACATAACCTTAGCTTCCTTAAATAACTTTTCGTACAATGTAAAACATGTAATTTACGTGCACAAATAAACGTAGAAACTAGTATATTTAAATTGTTTTATTTATTAAATAAATTTTAATCTTGTGATATTTAAATGACCATGTACTAGGTATATTATAAGGTTAAAAAGTATATTTTACGTAGAGTTGAAAATGATTCGTTTCATGTTCAACACTTAACAAAAATTTAATAAAAAATCATAATTAAAAATAAAATTTTTCTAATTTTCTATATCAAAAATAAAAAGATTTTCTAAATAAAATGATATTTTATAGCTATTTGAATACAAAATTGAAACGTTAAAATTAAAAATAATTGAATATAGGTATTCACAAAAATATTTTAATATTGAATTAAAAGTAAATTATATAAAAGTTGATTTTTTCTATACTGTATTTTACACAAACTTTTCCTCTTGAATTTACTTTCTTTCGAATTTGATTTAAATTAATCGATACTTTTACCTAGATCTCTCTATTTCGACTAGTTTTTGGGTCAGCTCAGAAGATCCTGATTGTGCATTATTTTGAATGGCAATGCGAGCACCAGCATATGAACATGTTGTATCTTCTACTATTTTATTGATAAAAGGCACGAAAGATGTAATCCTCGTATAAAGACTTGCTGTAATTCGTTCACTACAATTATCCGGATGCTTAACTAACACGCCAATGATGAGGTTTTCATTGAGAATAAGTGGACCACCAATATCACCCTGAAAATAAAGTTAAATATTTAGATATACATTATAAAAAAGATCGGTTTTATATAATTATATAATACGAGCTTGAATTGACTTTAAATTATTTTAAAATTATGTAAGTATAACTATTTACAATTTATCTTACAACTAGCTAAAAGCTCTAACATTATCTACTCGTATATTTGATCATTTACATATTAATTAACTTGACATACAAAAAAAAATTATACTTAAAATAAACTTACGTAACATGCGCCAGACGTGATGCTTTCGAAAGAAGAATATTGTCTCACTTGAGCACAAAGATGTTTTTCACTAAAATTAAAGTTGTATAAAGATTTGCACCAATTTTTGCGATCGACATAAGTATTGGCAAAATTTAAATAATTAGTATTCCAAATTTCTTGTCGATTGTGAGGTTCAGTAGATCCAAAGGCCACTAAAGATGGTGTTTGTTCATAGTAATGGAGGAAGTTTCTATTTACTCGTTTTGGTAACTCGACATTACTTAGCTGAGGGCGATTTAGTTTTTTTCTTAACTGCAAAATATAGTAAATATTTAATACAAAACAACCTTAAATAAGCATTGTTATGATTATTATAATTTTTTAAATATACACTCAAACAAATTTATTAGAAGTCTTTACTACATTAGAAAGTAAACTGAAGTTGCTAAAGCTACATAATGACAATTTATTGTGTAGTCAAAAATAATAGTAGATGCAACAATTTTAGTCAAAATAGAATAGAAAATTTTTTATTTTTATCACAATATGTATTACAATTATATGTAATAATTCCTATGGTTGTAATCAAAATTTGTGATAAATATTTGTTTTTAAGATAGTAACACTTTATGTATTAAGGCAATTTAGTTAAATATTTTATAAAGCTACATAAAAATTATTATAAAAATATAAATGTTAATAAAACTTATGCATCGAATGTACCTTAACAATAGCAAAATCCCCTGTTTCTTTATATTTGTAATTTTCAGGATTTGGATTGATACGCTTATATTCTAGTGGTACATACACCACATCTATTTCTTCTACAAACGCATAAGGACTATTTCTACTCAGAGTGTGAGTTCCTACAAGAATTGTAAACTTTTTGTTTATAAATTTATCCTCGTTGTCGATAAAACATTGTGCAGCTGTGATTATAAATTCATCTTTGTAAATTGCTCCGGTACAAACATACTGATCTTCGGCCCAAATGGAGGCTATAAATTTAAATTGATCTATAGCAGCAGGTATTCCACCAACGATCCCCTCAACGGTTACTATATTAATTTTAAGGAAAGGATTAGTTTTATAAATCATTTTGGACTTATTTTTAGAAATATAATATGTACATAAAAATACTTACCACTTTTAAACAACAAGATGGTTAAAAAATTACATAAAATAAAATAAAGATTTAAATACATCATCTTTCAATGATTTCAAAGCTTAAAGTCGATGTCACTTCACTATGTTTTCTTGTATTCTATGACAGTTAAATACTCCACGATTTCATGATTTTACAGTAATTCTATATTCAGTAGCCTTTTTTATTAATATTCAGTATCTCATTGCATTTAATTATTGAAGCGTATATAAAATAACCACATATATGTATATGTATAGTTGACTCAGTTGTTAAAATATATTTTACTATTATAGCTTGAAAAATCTAAATAATAATTTGAATACTTTATTTTCAGTACTTTATCTTATAAAAGTTTTTGTATGAAACTTTTTAATTTTATGATATTGTTTTAAACTCAATTAGTAAATAAAAATAAAATGTATGGTACAATTGATGTTTATTCACAGTTTTCTTACTGAACAAATTTTGTTTAATAATATATATTTACTACCGCTTATTTCTATACTTCAAATTTAAATTTTATTTATCTTGAATAAATATATTTAACTTATTCATATTTTATCTTAATAGAAAAATTTAAATAATTTCAATTTAATAAGAAAATCATTTGAAGACAGTATTCAGCAGTAATCACTTAAAATAAGATTTTTAGTAATCATTAAGAAATTATTTACATTTTTATTCAATTTAGTTTTGAGCTAGGCATATAATTGAAAAAATAATTTACTTAATAATTTAAAATCATTTAAATAGGACCGTACCGTTGAACTGTGTTCATCTGAATCAATAAATAATGTTCATCTTCATTTACAATAAAATACCAGATTTATCTAATTATTATGACGAACTTATTGTTTGATGAATTTAATTTATTTTATACCTAGGTAAAATAATTAAGATAGCTCTTTTTTGATGCGTAAATTTACCTGGAATATTTTAATACATAAAAAATTTTTTAATTGGGAAAGGTTTTTTTTATTCTTAAGAGTTTATGTACAATTTAATCGTTTCTCTATTTAAAAAATATAAATTATTGTTCAAATGTTTAATTAAAGTTAAAAATCATATTTTTGTTAGTGATCCACATAATAACTCAATAAAAAGCTAATATTTGTATATATTCTATGAATACAATAGTTGAAAAACTTTTAAAAGAATGTTTAAAATGACGATAACTGATGTGTTACACAAAAAATTAAATCTGTATGTGGTAATATAAAGAGGACGTCATTAAATAAAATTATCTACTGGATTACATGCTCGTATTTGCATGTTTGTAAAGTAAAAACTATTTGAAATATTTATTGTTACCAAAAATAGTTTGATGATTAAAATTCTAAATTATCATTTTTAAAGATATGTCTATTAGCAATACTGTGTTCACTTTTAGGATTTTTGACGGTATCCGGAGATATTTACATCTTTATGTGAAGACTTTTACATCGCAGTTTGAAGAAGGTGAATGAAGATGAAGTGAATGGAAAAAAGATATGAGGAGAGTAGAGAGATATGAGTGAGAAAACACAAGGATAGAATTAAGAGTAAGTATAGATAAAAAATTTGGAATGAGAAATGATCGAAAATATCATGCGTTTAAACGAGGAGTGTACCGTTAAAAAAGATAAAGAACCGCGAGCACGACTTCTTAAATATTTAAGGACAGATTTAAGGATGCGGCACAGTGCCGTGCCTTTAGTCTGTACTTCACAAACTATGTCACTCAGTCTGAAAACTGTATAAGCTACATGAAAAATATTATGATATTTTAAATAAAACGAATTTTCTGCTACAAATCAACATTTTAAAAAAATTGAAATACAGTAATGAAGTTTAATTCAATTAATTATGTATACAGAATTGAGAAACGTTTGATATCGGCACATTAGGTTATCTTTCGAAATTTAGATTATAAACATTAACAGTTACATTATATCAGTTGAAGAAATAAATTTAAAAATAAATTTTTTTAGTAATTTTTCAAATATAACAAACTTTTAACATTATGTGCTGATTAAAGAAATTGGTATCAGATGTCTAAGAGTTAATTCAAGTATAAACCTTAATCATTATTTCATAGAATTTTCTTACTTCCTCTGATGACCCAAATAGTTGCTTCGAAATTCTTCATTGACACGTCCCACGTATACAGATTTCGGATACTTATGCTAATTAAGCACACTGGTTTGGATTTCAATCGGCCAGTTTTATTGTCATGTTCTCTCTTCTTCTCAGAGATTCCGTTTATAAAAGTATATTCCGTTATTAACAAGAACCTTTTTAAGTAATAGGAAAAATCATATACGTATTACTCAATGGCCCTGATCATAATGAATCTAATTTATTTTCTATGTTTCAAGTCCGTAATGTACAGTTTTGTATTACTAAACTAGTAAATGCAATATTTTATTTTAAACATATTAATTTATAACGCCATTAATTATCACAATATTCGATGTTCTAATCTAATCACAAGCTCAATGGCTGTTATTATAAAATAATTTATTGCGAGATGAAAAATTTTGAAGAATGATATATCTTGTTTCTTTAATACTATAATTTATTCCAATTTTTACAGTTAACTAAATTCAGGAAGATTCCATGCATGATTTTGCGTGATCAACTCATCAATAGGATCAGATAGATCCCTCGAAAAAGAACATAAATATGTTCTTTTCCAAATTAAAACAAACGGTAAATATATAAATTAGAAAGATAAAAACACATATATTAATTCAAAGCATATCTACAATCGCCTCAATAGTTATTTGCAATTTATATTTGTCAACCAATTCAAAAAAGGTAATAAATATAATTTTCTAAATAGAGTATCAAACTGGGGGTATTGATAGTGCCGGTGTGGAGACATTATAATAATCAGATATATAACAGTCTCTTTAGGTCTTATACACCATCAATGCATTAAAAAATCGATGCAGAACCTATTTAAGAATTAAAAAAACCATATTTTTAATAATTATATGCCTATTTTCTTATAATCAAATATTGTTAAAAATTTTGTTTACTATACAGAATTTACAGTAAGAGATTATGAAATATTCCTTGCATAAATTATCTAGGTTTATAGTTAAAATCAACTTCAATTTTTTTAAATGTATTTAAACATTATTTAATACATTAAATAGTTATTTTCAAATTTTCTAATTATATTTGTAAATAAATGCTATTTTTCATAGTATTATAATATAATATATTATTTGTACGTTAGCTGAGAATCTTTCTGAAGCTATATCAAAACTACTGAGTTCGATAAATATGTGTAGTTTCTATTAAAATTTTTAATGTTTAATGAATGACTCGAAATTGCAAACCGCTAATGTGAAAATAGATATACACATAAGATTTTTGTAAATAATCGCTAGACTTTCATTTTCGTTAGTAAATTCTAGAAAATAGTCGAGTTTTCACTACTTATTACATAACGTTCGTGTTTTCAAAATGAATCTAATGATCCACAGCGAAAGCTTGCACTGTCTCACCACTACCGTTTCGGTTAAACGGCTTTATAATCTCGGAAACGAAAATGCAGGCCCATTAAGAATCGCGGAAGAGGAAGACGTTGCGATTATGCAAGAAAAACCAGTCAAGCGTGGTATACAGGAGGGTTCAAGTGCCGACGCCGTGAAATACCGGTTTCTTTAGGTCAAGGCGAACTGGCCGCCCGCCGACCAACGGACAAGGGTAGCTGCCACGGCAGCTCCTCTCCAGCTCTCGAACAAGCCTCGAAAATAAATTCCTCTGCAACTTTGTCGAGGTTAATCGTTTAAACGCGATGTAACCAAACGCACAATGCTCGCGCTCCAGTGAGATTGACCTCAAAGAAATGGTAAACACCGTCGGCAAGCGCGCGTGCAAACAAAATGTAATTACCTGAAATGATCCGTAAAGTACGCCTCGCCACTTCCACTGGGACTGTGAAAGTGCACGCGCGAAAAATGAAAAAAACTTCATACCTTCGCGCGACAAATTCGTTCCCGCGTGCGTACCGCAAGAATAGAAACTGCGGTCACAGGTGTGGTCACCTCTCCGCGCAAGGAGAGAACAATGACCGGCTAGCCCGCGTATAGGGGGGGGGGGCTAAAATCTCCGGGGACCTGTCTCTCGCCCGCGACTCGTTAATCTCCCATGACGACTTTGACATCTCGACTTGCTGTTTCCCGGAAACGGTGGGTCATTTTTCCCAGCTCTTTGGTCTCCTCGAGGAGCGCCACCTTCGTTTTGAGAAACTCTCAGACCTTACACGGGATATACGCAGTTGACATTTTTTTGCTTCCTTCATAAAGGTGACTTGCATTGAGAATAAATGTGTTTCTCGGCAATATGACCGGCCGTTCCTGGAATTTCTTTGAGATGCACTATGCGCTACTTATTTTCACAATTATAATAAAGTGTTGAGTACTTGGTATATTGGGTATTTGAATACTGAATGAATAAAAATTACACGAAAGCACCTTCTTGCGTTGACTGTTATTAACCATCGATTTTGTAAAGATAATTTAACACACTCGAAGGATGTGTTAAAAAAATACTTGCAGATTGCAAAGTTAATTCGATATACCTTGATGAGTAGCATAACTGTATAAAAAGTGTGCATGAAGATACTAATAAAGAATATAATATAAAACAGTAATATTGGTTATTTTTTACTGTACCTTTTTCATTGTAATTTTAAAAGGTGATAATTAATAATGAACTACTTTGTGATACTGTAAATTATTTTTTTATCTAATTTTAATTGCTCAAGTAAATTTAAAAAGTCAATAGTCTACCACTTGACTTTCTGAATCTACATTTACTTTACCCATATAAGAATGAGACGGAAGCCTCCAAAAACTATTTAACAACTCCTTCAGGAATGTGAATACTTATGTGCGAAAGCAAAAACTTGTTCTATTTGAAAAATTTCGCCGGATTAGAAACTGGTTGCCTAAATCTTTTTAATTAATTCAGTTCTATACTGAGTATAATTGTTTCTAGATGTAAATTTAAGAATATTTTATTTTAACTTTTTGATCAGTTCGACACAAATTTCTAACCATCAATACTCAAAAAATATGAATTAGGATAATAGAAAAAATAGCAATAGAAATGATTAATGCGAATTTGGACACTTCTGCCAAACTTTTTTATTCGTAAATATTCGTCATTATTTCGTAATTTTCATTCAACAAAAAGTAAAAACTTAAAATTGGTAAATAATTTAATTAAATAAAATTTTTAATTAAATCCAGCATTAAATCGATGAAAATCCATTGACCCATTTAATTCCGACTCTCAAAAAATAAAGGGCGAGTCGAATCCGGGAAAAAAGAAATCTCGACTCGAGACCTCCCGGAAAATCTTATCTTTTCCCACATAACCGAAGAACTTTCCAATCATCCCACTACAATGAATATGCGCCGAAAAAAAAACGAGAAAATTCCGCCCACTGGGCGACGAAGATGAGAGAGATAAAAAAAAGCAGAGGAAACGAAGAAAAAAGGAGGAATTCAGGGTAACCCGTGAATGACTCGTCGACGCGGTCCCCCGTTGACCTCCTCCAATCGGCGTCCTCCCCCACCTCGTCCCGGGTTTGTTTAAAAAATTATCGGAAGAAAGTCGCAGGAGAGAAGAGAGAAGGAGAGACGCTCCCATGGAGGGACGCGCTCGTCACACCCGTGGTACGTGCGTGTGTCGCGCTCGGTGCCTCGGGGGAGGGGCGAGGCGCGAGCGCCGGCAACAAAGGGGCAGTCGCGCCTATAAAGATTGAGGCGGAAGCCAGGGCCAGGTCAGACTCGCCTCCGAAAAATTTCAGTGTAGAGCCGCGCGGAAGATCCTCAGCCAGACGCACACGTGCCGCATACGGAGACTCGTGTCTACACCTCGCCGGTTGACATGTAAGAAACAGTGATCTCGAATTTTAATCGATAGTGCTTTAACCAGTGTAGTCAGTACGATTATCCTAATCTCTTTTTATCTAAGTTACAAACAATTGGATTTTAAAAGAAGGATTTTCCTAATTAATCGTTTATAAGTTTTTCGAGTGGTTTTTAAGTGTTGGTTCATCAGCCGGTGCATTCGAAAAGTTGTAATTTTTTTCTTTATTGAAATATTTAAAATACGATTTTTCACACAATTTAATAATTGTATTAAAATAATTTTAAAATCAATACTGATTAATTAAATACATTCAAATTGTAAAATAAATTATTATAAAAAATACAGTGCTATACTTTAGTTAGTCACCAGTCGCAATCAACACTTACCACTTTTTTAGCAATAAATTATTATAGGTCAGTAAAAATTGACAACATTAAAACATAAACTTACTTTACTTCACTAGATCAATTTTCGGATTCCTCTTAACGAGTCACAATCCCCAAATCAATAACCATGTACAAGTACGCCGCAATCGCCTTATTGGTCGCGTCAGCGATGGCCGTGCCTGCGCCAGAAGGCCAGGCTACCGGTCTCAATTGCATGCAACACGAGGACCTTTTCAGCTGCCTGGCTGTGAGGGCGGTGAACACTCTTGAGCGGGCAGCAAGGTCAGCCGATGTCAAAGTCTTCGAGGGTGTCACCTTTGTTAGGGATTCACCTGGTAAGTTTTGCAACCTCCATTTTTATTCAAAGTGTCAATATATATTTAAACAATTCTTAATGGCTTTAAAAGACTGCAGTTTATGTGAAAGTCATACAGAACGTTTATTAACTACACTCGTTGTTCAAAACTTCAATCGAATAAAATATGTAACAGTTTAGTCTATCGATGATAAGGATTGTAAAGTATGTTTTTTTTTAATATTAGAGTTTTCAAAAATAATTTTAGGTAAAATATATTTTAAAAATTTGACAAACGCATTAACGGTTATTAAATATAATTAACGGAAAGCTCTACTAATTTGAATAAAGAAATCGGTCAGAATCATCTTTGCATATATTAAGTCACAAGAAGTTGCGGTTGGCAAGAAAATGTAGGACAATACAGCCTCTTGAACGGCTAAGAAGCAAAAAATAAAAATATCAAACCTCTTATGCACTTTGCACTATAAAGAAACTACTTTAGCTTAAATTAGAAGAAAAAATGATTTATAACTACAAAATTTATGACTATAAAAAGTATTTTTTTAATAAATTATCAAACTGCACCTTCAGATTTTACTACGATTTATATTTTACAATCAAATTATTATTGTATCTGTTTTTTAAAATGCGATTAGTAAGTGACAATATAAGTAGTATATATTAATATTTATTATTCTACCAAGGGGGGAGTAAGTATAGGTATATTACACGGTAATATTGCTAAATAAAAAATTATGTGTAATTATTTGAACGGTCGTTTTGTTTCAGTCGAACGCAGCGGCAAAGCCATGAAGCCCGAAACAGAATTGCTGAACGAATTGCCACGTGATGCTACCGACAAAACTCTACAGCTTGCTAACATGCTCTTTGAATCTGCAGTATCATTCCTTAAGAGCCACAGCTTGAAAATCGATATGCCCGAGGTATCAGTCTCGCGAGCCCTTGATGAAGGTATGTAAATTTCCTTTCTTCCAATAGTTCATTCCAATTCTATTACGTTGTGAATTAAAAGTAAAAAAAAACTCTTAAATAAACAATAATTAAAATAGTAATAAATTTATAAAATTAATTTATTCATGAATGTTACAAAATGGAATAGTTTTAGGGCTTTTAACACCAGACTTTACTTACGTAATAAAATTCTCTGGTAATTGACGTCACGGAGTGCTATCCTGATGACGATGACTACTTTCACTGTGAAACTTTTTATTCGAGTCTCCCGAGAGAAATACTTTCTTTCTTGCATTTTTTCTGAATGACTGGGGAATACCAGTGGGCAGATGTATACTCATTATAAGAATAAATGTTTTAAAAGAATCTTTTATGATTGGTTATAAAACATTTTCCGAAATCGTTTGAAATTAATTTTCACCAAAGATATGCATAGTTATTGTTCAAAATTGATGTTGTGTTTATAAAATATTAATTTTTTTGTTTAAATTAAATTAAATTTCTCGTCACGCATAAATTAAAAACGAATTAAAGTTAGAGAAGTAAATCAACCATGTTAACGAAAATACTCAATAAGAATCATATTTATTTACAGGTCGCAAGATGAAGAAAATGATGCTCCCAGTAATTGCCGCCGTGGGCGTGAAAATCTTAGCTCTGGTGCCAATCCTCCTCGGTGGCCTGGCCCTCCTCGTAGTGAAAGCTCTCTTCGTCGGCAAGATCGCTCTCCTCCTCGCCGGAATCCTCGCCTTCCAGCGACTCTTCAGCGGCTCCCCGGTCAGCAGCTTCGGCAGCTCCGCCGGCTTCGGAGGCTTCGGCAGCAACTTCTTCGGCAAGAACCAAGCCGCCTGGTCCGACGGTGCCAGCCAGGCCAGCTGGAACGGTAACCAGGGCCAGGGCTACTACAGAAGCTTCAGCGACAAGGTCGCCGACGCCCACTCGCTCGCCTACTCGGCCCAGGCGCCCGCCGCCACCGCCACCACCAACTAAGCTCAGCCCACCACCCGTGATGTTAAACCCTCGCGGTTTCTTGGATCGCCACGTGTTATTGGACCTTCTTCGATCCCAATCCAGAAACTGATCATCTAGCGCTGACTCGAGCCTTTTGAACAGTTACCTTGGATTGAAGTTTCCGAATCCGGTGATTCTTCAATCTACGAGAAATCGAGAGTTTTCGCGATACTTTTGTGACATACCGACTGACTGGACTTAACGACCGTGTACAGCAACAACTAGGTCATGTTGAAATGACCAAAACAGTATTAAAATCGATAAAGAAAAGGCTACATTTGTTTCCGATCTAATCGTAGATTTAGGTACGTTAAACCGTGTTGTCTTTGTAAAAAAAAATAATAGCTACAAAGTTATACTTATAACATAGTAGAATGCGTATTGGTTGACAGTGTTTTATAAAAGTGAAGAACATTAAAACAGCTAGCGACTAGAACTGTTTATACAGAATACCGAGATGTGACCTGACTGCGACTACTTTAGTTATAGTATTTATGAATCACAAATCATGTGTATAATTTATGCCACTCAACACTTAAATTATTTTTAACTAAGTATTATTAATAAAATGTTAAAATAAATTAGTACTGTTCATTATTTATAGATTAATTGATCCTTTCCTATTTGTTTATAAAAATTATGCTGAAATAAACAAGATTTTTTTAAAAATATTATGAGTAAGTTTTGAAAAATTTAAAAATTAATTGAAACAGATCAAAATATAGAAAAAATACATTTTTCAATTTTATTATATCATAGTAATCGTATATCACTTTATTGATTAGTTTACATTTGATATAAATTATATCTGTAAATATGTACTCTAATAATGTAATTGTAATAGATATTGAATTACAAATTTAAATAACACTTTCAGAATGCATTATTCAAAACAGCTTTTACCTATATGTATAATTAAATATACTAAAATATTTGAATGCTTGTACGATTATTTTAATTTATATATATTAATATTTAAAACATTTAAAATTAAAAATTGTAAGTATTTCTAAAATATGTTGAACAAACAGTCAATGAAAAAAGTTAATTCTGTTTGATTTAAAACTTTACCAACTAGTTCTAGGTAAGTATCCTACTATTGTAGATATTGTTTTCAGGAGTAAAGATGAATGATAATTATATTTTTAAATTAACAAAAAACTTAGTTTAACATGCAAATTAAAAATAATTTAAACATAAACGAATAACATTCACATTTTAAATCATGAGGTGTAATAAAACAATATTACTCTGCAACCTAATATTTATATTTATATTATTATTATACATTATAAATAGATATGAAATAAAAGTACTATTATTACATTCCATGTACATGACGTTAAAGTGAAAGTTATAAGCTCCATAAAAATAATTATAACACTAAAGATAGTATTTCACTCCGAAAAAAGTAATTTTATAACATTATGAAAATAATTAATTTTTTAATACACAATACTCTATTACGTCTTAATTTCTTGTAGTTGCGGTAATCCTACATAAGTGTCATTCAAAGTTCACCTTAATAGCTATTGTAATACAACATTCGGGCCACAAGTTCGCATGCTACACTGTGTCGCGACGTAAATGGAAAACTAATTATCGCTTGAAAAATCGGAGCAGCTGCTTATTTCGTATATAATTAAAACTTTCCTGGCCACTTTGCATTAATTAATCTTGGTACTACAACTAATTCTTCTCCTTTTTTGTAAGTATTATATTCAAACGCTTCATTTGCATTTACCGAGATAAACAAAATAGAAATATAATTAGCAGTAAAATATACTTGATTAAAATTTAATACAAGCTCAAAATATGTTAAAAACATTTGAAAATAATTTTTGTTGTTACACGTATCGTAAAACATTTTTTAGATGAGGCACCTAGAAAAGAAAAGAAAATCTATTAGATATCCTGAGTCCATTGTACTTTTTTAAAATTTCTCACTTTAAATAAAAACAACATGTTTAATAAAGGAAAATAAAAATAAGTGAAAATATCGTAACAGTCGAAAGAAAATACTGCTGGGAAAAAGTCAAGCGACACATTGTTGATCGTCGAATAGTGTCGGACTTCCTTTGGGTCGAGCTCTCACGAAAGTGAACCTCGATAAAAGGAAAAACGCGGCTCGCGATGTGCGTGCACTTGTGATGCATACCGGTCAATCGGCGAGGCCGTCAACGAGGCAATTGATATTCGCTACGCGGTCACTTAGTCGCGACACCTGCCAAATGCCCCACCCGCACGGACCGTCGGCGTATAAAAGAAAACGAAATAGCTTACGGGCAAGAGCAGCGCACGAGCAGCTGTCACGACTGGTCAAACATTCACACTAGAATTTCGCGAACATGAAGACCAGCTGGGCAATGGTCGTGTGCTTGGCCTGTGTGGCCCTAGGGAGTCCTACGAGGGATCTTGAGCTTCAGCGCTACGAGGCCAAGTTAGTCAGGGTGATGGATGATTTGAATCGTGAGGAGACTATCGGTATTTACAAGAACATCGTCAGCCTCGACAGGATAGATGCACCGGAAGGAAAAAGCGACGAGCAGGAGACCGACCCGCTTATGCAGAAGATTATTGAATTTCTGAGAAACCGTAGGCTACAGATCAGATTACCAAGTGACGGATCATCAGCAGACTTTTTTGGAAGGGCGCTCGGTGAGAAGAGCATTGACTTCGAACTTAGACAACTTACCCACGGGGCATCCGAAGGTAAGCATTTTACATTATGCATCCTGTACATTTTTTTATTATTCCAAAAAATTCATTTAAAATACTGATGAATTATATTCAGTCCCATCTTTCACTGTTATTGCATGAAAATTATAATTTTTGTTTTAAATGAATTGCATGTATAAGAATTTTTCCTATATCAAATTTAAGTTCTGGAGATCAAAAATATGGATTCGTTTTTTATTCATCTTTTTAAGCATCGCAGTTTACAATAAAATAAATGTCTGCATTACAATCCTATAAAAAAATACATAATTCTAAAATGTCCAATTCTACTATGTGTCGATGTAGTCTGTTACTAATACGTGTAGTATTTCATGTTTAATATTAATGAATAAAATAATATTATTGAAGCCTTTTCTCTTCTTTCTTACATTGTTCATGGTATAAATATCACTGTTAGTGTACTGTAAATAATGTTTCATTCCTTCATTATTTTAAAAGAATTAAGATATTCATATGATACGTTATTATAATGATATAACAAGATTTCAGTATTTAATTCATTTATTTTCTAAATAACTAATTAAGTACCAATACCTCCTCCCCGGTTAACTTCTAATTTCAAAATTGACTTGTATTTCTCGCATAATTGCAGAACTAATGCAAAAAACTACTACAATGAATTCGATTTAATACAAATTGTATTACTATCTTTTTCAATAAATTAGCTTCGAATTAAAATCATAGTTAATTAAAACTATGTATGTGTGTGTGTGTGTATGCCATTTTGATATATTTTAGAACTAGAAACATTAGTAAAGGAAGCGTAAAGAAACCGTTTTCAACTTTTAGGTAGAAAAGTACTACAAATATGTACTTTGTATTACTATACGATACTTTCAATAATATTTCATTCAAATTAAAAAAATAACATAATGTAGTTTGCTCAAAACAAAGTATAAAAATTAACATGATACATTATTCTGATTCTTTCTTGGCCCTATAAAAATATCACAACAGTATACAAAGCAATCATAGTGTAATAAGATTATTTTTTAGAAAAAACGAGTATTTAATTATTAATACGTATTTAACATATTTCTGTGTATTTTACAAGAATTAATTAACACATACTATTGTATTGAAATTTTTATTTATTAAGAAATTGTATAATAGTTGCATTTATATAAATTTGTACATGAAAATCGAAAATACTAGTTTTATAACTGTTTTGAATCTTGCGTTATAGAAATGTACATAACAATTCACATTTTTGAACAAATTCTATATAACCTATACTTAACCTAATTCCTGTTCATTTCTATAAAGAAAATCAGTTTTATTATTTTAATAGGTCGTTTTCTTGTTTTAATATTTTTTATCATTAATCATATCATTGTAAAGTTATACTTAAATTAAATTTTTAAGTAACAACTAGAGTTACAAAAATGATTACAAGAAAAAGAAATGAAATATTAATCAAAATATGAGAGTAAAATGTATAAATATCAACAATGTATATTCAACGTTATTACTAAATTTACTGAATTTTTAAAAACCTTTAGAAATAAGGAATAGATTACTATTTTTGAAATAATCTTTGTTCGTATATTTCGATTCAATATAAAATTATGATTATTCAAAACCGATACTGGGATAAAAATCGAAAGGATGTGGCCATATGCTCATCGAAACGTGCGGGCGAGGAGTGCAGACGATTCCTCTGCTCGGTAGTATCTTATAGTACTACCCCATTCCATAGACTGACGAATCGTGTGCAAGTAGGCCTACCTCTCGCTGTTCAATTGGTCGACAGCTAACTAGGGCAAGTAGATTCTACTTTTCTCCCGCAAGTTCTCTCCTACTCCTCACTAAATTCCTCGCGCTTCTTCCGTCAACAACAACGTAGAATTCCTTTTGCTGTATGTACTTTCTTAGGTACGTACCGTGCCCGCAATTCATATTCAAATGTACATTCTTTGGCGTTGCGTGAGAACCAAGCACCTTTGAAATTCCGGAAATCAACAGTTTTTTTTAAATATTTATGGAACTTTCTATGCAGACAAAAATTTATATAATCTTCTACATTAAAACAATAATAAAAAAGAAAGTGTATAAAATAATTTCAATCTTACTCAAACATCTACATTTCATTTTATATGCAATAATAAAAATTTTATATTTTTTTGATAGATAAATCTTTGAATCAAAATCTTGAATGAAAACGTTGTAGATCGTTGTAGATCTAATTTATAAAATAATTTAATAAAATAATAAAATTGAACAAATTTACAAAATTAACTTAGAGAAATTAAATATTTAAAAACATAAGATATAAATATAGTAAATTACAGTTTTGGAATTTTATAAATTATTTTCATTTCTTTAATTGATTAAAAGTTATCAATTTATTTAATAAAAAACTAAATTTTACTGTTCTGTCTCTTGTAATCAGTAAAATAATAGTCTTGTAAATAAACTGTAACTTATTATAAATTTACTATTTATGGATTTATTATTTATAAGCTCAAAACTATCATGAATTAAAATTTACAGCACTTTTTGTTTTGTGGATTCTAATTGAAATCTGCAAAATAGACAAAATCAAATTCTTATTAACAATCATGGAAACACGATTTAACAAAGAATGTAGTATAAATTAAAAAATAATTACATATATTAACAACTCTATTTTTAAATTTTATATAAATAATATTTAAATGAATAAACTTACTCGCAAATGCCATCAATAAATTTTGACGTCGAAAATGTTCATTTTTTAAATATGAGTTATTCATAAATTTTTTTAAATTCTTGTAATTAAACATAATCTATAACCAAAATATAATGTAATACTTTTTCATAAATTCTTTTTATAGCACTATATTATTTTTAAAATAGTAGTTTTTATTTTAATAGTTTTAAAAATTATTTATGTATCTTCAATTTTTAAATAATGTGTATACATATATTTTATTTTGCGACGAAAAGAAATTATTTTCAATGATAATATCTTCTAAGCATGATGTATTTTAGATATTTTTTTGCAAAGACACTGTTTTTAATAGTAATTTCAGAAAATAATGTGAACAAGTATTATTTTTGTACCAACAAACGATCTGAATTAATTTGACATAAATTTAGAAATTCATTTAACGTGAATTAAATAAAAAGCCTAATTTAAATAAGCTTATAGCTTTATAAACTAATTTACTTTTATGACCTATCCTTCATATTCTTAAATTTTTATGATTTTTTACAAATTAGTTCCAGCTGTGCTATAGGTCATTTTTCGCACTCTAAATAATGATTATAAGGGTCGAACAATCTGCTTTCAAAGTAACGATCAACTAATATCGATCAAATTCAGCTGAACCCTATATTCCACATCCAAATAATTATCGGGATGAAAAAAGACGCTGCCGATTTTTTCGTCTTCTCGAAACTGGCGATAAAAATTATCGGCTCGGGCAAGAAACGCCGCATCTTCAAAGAGAGCCCCAGGTATATCCCTACGGTCCCAGGCACGTGGAGCAGTAATTCGTGCCACTTCTTGCTCGGACGTATATCCGCGCGGCCTAAGGAGGTCGCACAGGCCCAGTACGTACACACCTCGGACCACATATAGCCAGGAGGCGCAGGAGGCGGAGGGTTTTTCGGGTATCTGGGTCGATCGCCCGCCGGGAAGCGGTGGGACGCGAGGGACCTTGAATGAGAGTGCGCGCCGCCGATGAAAGTAGGCTCGAGGACACCTGACGTCCGCGTCTTTTTCTGGCCGCTCGGGGCGGTCCTCATGCGTCCACTCCTCCCCCGGCGCCTTCCAGGAGAACGCACTTATCGGCGCGCCGACGACCCCCTTTTATCCCGTCCGCTTTTTACTTCTCTCGCTCTCCCCCGTCCTACCGGTCGAGCAGGTTGAGAGCCGCACCTCAAGGAGTCTGCATGGTAAGCCGCTCCGGGGAACTACTTTCTCTTCTAAGGGATTCCACTCGCGTTGGCCGCGCGGCGGCGATGCCTTCGAGGTGTAAAATTCGCCAGCAACAATGAGCTTTCACTTCGGAGTGAACTTTTCTTACACGCCTGTATTACTTTAAAGCCCTGTTACAGAGGGTTTCTTACTAGGTATAAGTCGTACTTCGTGAGGTACTTCGCATGTTCGTCCTGCTTTCCACGCGATACCTTTGCGTGTACCGAGAATCATGAAAACCAGTTATAAATTAAAGATACGTACAGATACACACTATGGAATAACCCACACGTATAAGTAGTAAGATATTTAAAATATATATGCTCAAAAAGTAACTATCTAATACAAAAACACATCAATGTATTATAAATTGATAAACAATCGTTAGTTATCTAATAAAGAAAGTGTAATAAAATGCTAATGTTTTAGATATTTGACTTTAAATTTGGTAAACTATTTTGAATTTTACACCACACTTTTACTAAAGATTCTACCAAATTTATGAGCCGATTTCACTCACCTAAGCTGTCAAATTCTAATTTTCCTCAATAGTTTTGGTACAAGTTTTCTAATAAAATAAAATTCTACTAGTTCTTTAGATCATCAAGCATAAATATTTTGAGCAAAGGTGTTTAGACTACACTTTCGACTTAGGATGTTATTACATTTTAATATTATAATTAATTAGAAAAAGAAAGTTGAAATTAAATGTCTAAATTATGTATATGAACTTAAAACTGAAAAAATTGCTATCTGTGAAATTCATAGACTTATTTATAGTTACGTATTTTCTTTTCTTTTTCCTCTAAATCATTTTAAGGACAATAACCCACTATTGATTGTATAATCAATTTAAATGATAATTAGCTACTTATAGCCTAACACATTATTAATCTTTTCAAATGAACTAATCACCATAAAGTAATGAAAGAAAATACATTACCATTTAAAAAATAATAACATCATTGAATTTAATGTTCTTTATTATCATAATTGTATGAATAATTCAAAAACACTTTTAAATACTTGAAAACTTTTCTTTTGTCACCATCGCATAAACAATAGCGATATATTGAAAAAAATTCAACAGATTAAAAGTCCACTTAAAATTGCAGGTCGAACGAAGATAAAGCGGATCTTGCTGCCAATTCTGTTAGCACTCAAACTCAAGGCGATAATCGTTCTGCCGATTGCAATCACGCTTATCGGATTGATCGGTATCAAGGGTCTAGGTGCTGGCCTCCTGGCGCTTCTGCTCTCAGGCGCAGTCGCCCTCAAAGCATTACTGACGCCTCCGCCCTCGTCACCCTATCCAGCCCGGCTCAGTTACGCGAAGCCGTACGAGATTCATCATGACCACTGGCATCGTTCCCAGGAGGAGCTCGTTAATCAGCCCTACCGTGGCTGGTCGCCCGAGTTCAGCGTCGATCCCCAATATGCGCCCTACCAAGAAATTCCTTGAGTGCATACGCTCGGTTTCTGTGACTGATTTTCCGTCGATAAGTTGAAGAACGAAGCCCGTTGACTTCGTTACTTCGTACGCGAGTCGTCTTTGTTTCGTTTATCGAACTCATCGACGGTGATAATATTTTTCTATCATGAGCGGCAATGCGAATTGGTGAATTGTGGAAATTGTTGCGTAGTATTTAATCCTTGAAAAAGAAATTTGTTATTTATTCTTATATGAAAACTAAAATTCCCATCAGGGTGTACACGTTTATGTGACAAATTGCGAATATTGTTGACATCTAAGTATCTTTTTTATTTGATAACGTACATTGTACACAGTGTTATAAATTATTGTCGCTTTGCATAAGTTATACATCTCACCTCATATTGACTGTAGACTAAAGTATTATTTATTGTTCATCCAAATAAAATGCATCTTTTCTATAAACAAGCATTCAAATTCATCGGTACCTCCAATCGCATAAACCTTTTTTTGAAACGCTATATCTAGATCATACAATAAATTATAATATTATAATCGATATAGCTTTATTAAAAATTTACAACGAATTATTTTATTAAATACTAAATAAACAGTGCATTTTGAACGAGCGTAATAATGAATGCATGCGCGTTTTTTGAAGTATTAATAACATCGAACAATTTACAAAAGCAAATATATGCCGCCATCTTTATAAGGTAAATCATTGTCATTTAAGGAACAACAACGGCATCGAAAATAGTTAAATCGCGGAAGAAGCAGGAGCCACCTTTTGTGGTGGGAGAGCTCGTACATCGAACGGTATTTAATCCATAAAAAGTCCGGGCACGTAAATCTCTCTCGCGCGCGCTCAGCATCGCGTGCGCCTAATTATCCCCCCGCCGCCCTCCTTTGCCAATTTCCCGCACATACAAAAGCTACCGCATAATAATCCGCACGGCTAACCTTCACGCGCAAACGATTATACGCGCTGCGAATTAACGGGCGAGAAGATGCGCGCGCGAGAAGAGCCGATGACCCACTTGCTCGTTTCGTATTTAACCCGAGACGGCTATGATCGGGAGGCCGCAAGTATGGGGGTCAGCCTATAGGTTTCAGCATTTTCTCGAACGCGTCTTTTCCGGAGGAATTTCCTTGTAGTCTTAATCGTACGTTTTATTAGTCACCTTACTTTGTTTACCTCGCAACTCACCAACAAATGCGATAATGTTAAATTTATTAAGGTGATAAGATTTTTCGGGAAAAGGTTTCGGTGCTAAGTAGCTTGTATAATTATGCTGTCTGGAAGAGATTGAAATAATCTTCTCTATTTTAGTTGAAAAAAAATCGAGGAAAAAATGTTTTTTTTCTTTGATGATTTTATAAGATTATATGATTAAATAATAATACAATAATGGTATTAATTATATTAACGGCACGTACCTACTCAAGTAAGTTTCAGATACATTTAATTTTGGTGTATTTAGTTATGTGATTGGTATGCTATGTCGTGTGATCGGCTTTACAGGATAAACAAAAATAGCAATAATCATATATTTGACTATAGAGAAATTTTGTTACTATATGTTTTGCTATTTATACAAGCATCTATTTATTAGCAATTTAACCAACATTCTATGAATTAGAATAATTACTGAACCGATAATTTGTTATATATAAGAGCTAAAGTGAACAATACTCAACTTTGAACATATAAATATTTATAATTATTTTCTTAAGCTTTAAAAGGTCTCAAATTTTAACAGTCAGTTTTAAATAATGTATCTATATCCTGAACGTAGTAAATTGTTAAACTGATAATTTTTTTATTTATATTTTTATTTACAAATAATCTCTTCATTGCTAAGTAATCATGTTCAGTTTAAAGAAAATGTTCTGCAACAGTTTTTTATCAAGCTTTAGTCGCATTAAACTAGTGAAAGTTCAGTGAAAACAATTTTATTCGTCATACTTCGTCTTACTGATAATTGTATATCCCTAAATAATCAGTAAATAAACACTAAGATAAATATAATTTGTTATGCAAAACCTTTAACCTTAATTATGATATTCTAAAAGAATTAAAACATTTTTTTTTAAATAAACTACAGATCTTACGTTTTTATTTATTTTTTTTTAAATTTTAGTACAGTAAAACAAAGTAAGTAACAAAATATTCTTACACAAGCTGCTCCTTTGAACATTAAAATTTGTTAAAAATAAAATATAACTGCTTACTTCTTATTCAGATATTAATGTAAATCAGATTTTAGTCAATTTCTAATTGAACTTTAAGTAATTTTTTTCATTCTTACTTATAATTATATAAATTTTTTTAGACATATACAGTAACACTTAAATTAATAAAAATTATATATATGCAAAAGAATAAAAAAATTTTTACAAAACATGTTTAAGTAATTAGAAGATGAATTTAGCATGACGATTCACTTTTAATTCAAACTGTTTCCAATGCAAAAATTATATTTTTATTTATTTATCTAAAAAAATATAATGATGTTTTTATTTCGTCTCCATAGCAATATTAAAAATAAAATTAATACCAGAACTCAATAAATTGTATATTTGCAACTTATGGTTTCAACATTTTTGATCAGTCTTTAACAAATTTCTATAAACTAATATGACTTGAATGTTCAGAAATTAATCCGCAAGAATTGTTGCATAAACACTTTCCATAATTCATCTAAGCAAATGAGCTACCGAAAGAGGTGGCGCGAGAAAATCATAGAGGAAAGCGCGTCGTGGAAAGGGGAAAGGATCTGGACGACGCACCAACAGGTGGAACGCGACAAAAAACGAGGAAGGAAAGAAAGCGCTCGCCGGGGAGGAATCGGGTAAGTGGGTCAAAGATCTATAGAGGGGGATACTACTCTGTCATTGGTCGGCTGTGCTCCCCACTCTGCCGAAGAAGGTTACTGGGTCATTGGCTTAACATCCTGAGCCGAGCTGTAACGGGATCGGTTGTGAACGGGACTGGGGATTCGATGAGTGGGGGAACTCGAGGCTGAGCGGCTATATTACAAGCTGTGGATGCCAAGGTGAAGGCGCGGCACTCAGGCAGTCGACGGCCGCCGGTGAGGTCGTCGATTGTCTGCCGAGTGTCGGTTGCCGACGCTCGCATGTCCGTGACAGAGCTTGAACTGTAATGGATTTCATGTAGGAAGAACCTTGACTTTGACTTTATTCAAGGAAGGCAGCTTTGAACTTGGTCTTAACGGAGGTTTATCTTATTACTTTACTTTTCTTTACGGCTAATTTTTGTTAATAAGATGATTACAGTATTATAAATTTTTCTTTAACTTTTGGTAGTGCAGAAAGGAGCATAATACCTAATACAAAATAAAATAATGATATAATTAATAAAAAATACAGAATAATCCAATAGATTATATAGATATTATTTGTACATTTTTGGGTAGCATTATTTTTTATTAATTTTTAATAATTTTAACTAGTTAAATTTATATTGCCAATAACATTTCATAAACAATGTAAATAAATATTGATAAATATCTATAATACTTCGTTTTATTAAATAAAATGCTTTGTATGAATTATACTATATAAATATTAAGATAAATATGCAAACAAAATTAAATATTGCGTTTGATTAAAATCATATGTCGTATTTCAAAATATTATCTTCCAAAATTTAATTTTCTTATATTAAACTAATTACTTATATTCCTTAATTTATGCTTTTTATTTAGAGCATATGACAAATTTTATATATAATAATTAATCGTTGATCGTCGGTCGCTCGGTCGGTCGTCGCATAACATTTTAATTATAAAATTTTATAAAGATCTTTCACGCTCGCTTTCAAGAGCATTGAATTCTACTTAATTTAAACAATGTAACCGCCGTGCAACTAACAATAACTTAGTAGTAGAACTAAATTATATTCTAAAAATATTATGTGTTTTCCTCTGCATTAAAGCTTCCTCTCATAGACTTTATGGTATACCCCTACAGCTTTTCAAAAATTTCAGTAAATAAATTTAAGAGCTAGTTTTAGCGCTTTTAATAGCTTTAGAATAAAATTAGTCACTATAATCTCATAAATAAGCACTAATCCATAATCTTTGATTTAAGTTCTAATATACTAGGTGACAGTATTTGATATAAAACTATTATAGTATTTCCTTTGAAGACATTCGACATCATTTTTTTACATTTATCAATTTTATATGCAACAATAATTACATAAAAATGATATTGAATATTAAAAAATCTCATGTGTAGATAAATCCTATGGTATTATTATTTAGAAATATAACCTGTGTTGCAACACACAAGCAAATTACTTTTATATTATTAAGTTTTATATAGATTCTGTAATTCAAAGCCTGTTTATATACATTAAAGTTTAAGTTAAACAAGCATAAACTTCAATTCTAATGCAAAATTCAAATTATACACAAGCATATTAGTGATATTATATTTAATTGTGTAATTTGTGTGTGTACGAGTGTATACATTTTGTTTATTAAATCTGTTAAAAACACACTATGTATTATCTATAGTTAGGCTGAAATAATTTTAATTTTTTAAATAAAAGTTCAATATATATTAAAAAATGTATGTAGATACGTATGCTTTCTATGTCTAAAATTTGTATTCAATTAAGAGCGAACACCGAAAGCTAATTTTAAAATTTTAGCAACAAAATATTCAGAAACTAGTTTACATTTCTGCCTCGACATTTATAAGAAATACTTTTATCTATTACTTGTCCATAAAAATAACCAATATGGTCATTCAATATTATAATATTTCTTTGAATATTTATTTCTTTAGACTTATATCAACTCCTCGTAGTTCAGTGTTTTTTACAACAACAAATAATTTTAACATGATACCATTTTATTTTGGAAAAGTTCATTGACATACCGTTCGAATAATATAGAATTCTAAAATAATGAATAAATGTATAAATATACTTATCGTTTACGAAACATTTATTAAACGAATTTTAATACTACTTATAGACTATCAAATTCAAGGACGAGAATTCGAATCCTCTGGAGTCAATTTTGCTTTACATAAAGAATTATTTAGTGTACGTTAATATTTAATAGACAAAATATTATGATCCTTTCAAAAGAACTAATTTTATTAAATTATTTCATAAGTAATTAATTAAAGTAACAATAACATTTTATATTTTATTAAAATATGCTGTAAAAAAATAAGTATCACCATTTTATTACTTCTATAACTATTACAAACCACGTTTCAAATCCGTAGTCTGATTCAAAACTTTTACCGGGTCAGCAATTTCATACTCTTTAGTATTGCATATTTTTAATATATACTACACAAATGTATTCCGAGTGCATAGTCACTAGCACAAATTTTCTTATAAAAATGTGTAGTGCGATTGTGTCGGCAGCACGCAATTTCTGAAAAGAATTCCATTTAACCAGTACCTAACGCAGCGCGTAAAATTATTTCTAGCACAGAAAGTGATAAAAATGCATTCTTTGTAGTTATAGGGAGTGCACTAGATATTGAACTAGCTCTTTATTTAGGACGTGTGATATATCAAAGAAAATATCAATGTAGAAAACGGCTGAATATATTTAGCAAAACGAAAGCCCCGTACCCATTGTGTTACACCGGCAATTTTCTAAAATGCATTCACCTGTGACATAGACATAAGTATTCAATATATCAACCAGTTTTGTATTTTCACCCAAGGCAGAGGTTAAAGAAAAGTAGACTGTCTATACTTAAGCCTGCAAATAGGCAACCATCTACACGTATAAGTATAAGCGGTTGCTGACTGTACAGGATATTGTATAAACCGGACAAAGGCAATTTTAATTGGTATTTTATATTTATTTATATATACCCTATAAATTGTTACAAATTAATTATTAAGCTAATACAAAAATTATATTTAACTATCTGAATAATATTATAACACAAATAAATATTCCAAAAAAATCATGTTGTGCATAAAATTCAAAAGAAAAATTTAGGATTCAAACTACTTTTTGTTCAAATGTATTTACAATATTTTTATAATTCAAATTTTTATTTTTGTTTTTTTTTCTAATTTTTTAAAGTATATATTTTATAAAATATATACAGAAAATGTTTTCATTTTTACAGTAAATCAAAGATTTAATATTTAACGATAATTTTTCGATACATCAACTTTGTAATAGAAAAGTAGTATCTTTTATTTATATACTTTTTATTATATTGCAGCTCATATATTAAGAGATCCGTAGGAGGACACGTGTCATTTTATTTTGTGCCTAGCTGAATCGTATTTGACACGGTTTATTAGACTACTGGATGAGCGAAAGCTATCTCGTCGAAGTTCCAATTCACTAACTTCCTATTTTTTGCAGTAGTCAATCAACAATCGATATTTTACATCTCGATCGTGTTTCTACTGGATAAATTTTAGGATCTCCTTATCTTTTACTTTCTACGTGTTTAATGTTCGTAAATCTCCAACGTCTAATTAAGTAAAGTATATATGATTAATACAAATGCATAAAAACTACTATTATAATATTAAGTTCAATATTATTATTAGTAAATTATATCTATTAAGCTTAGATTGATTAACTTTAATCATCCGTTATACTTAGTTTTATATCAAATTTCTTCAATTTAGTAAAGTATCACACTTTCATAGTAAAATCGCAATTATAGAAGTCTAGAGCAGATTCTTCAACGTAGTCTTCAGATCGAAGAAAGCCGAAAGACGCAATTATTAAAGGATGTTTATTGGTTTAATATTCTAGAGAATTACTATTACCTCTTAAAAATCTCCCCAAGCTTTTTCTTACGAAAAATGAGCACATGCTATTTAAATCTCCAGTCTATCAGTGTCTCTAAAAACTTAAGAATTTCTACTATAGAGTTTATTACATTATATAATGCTTTTTATAATTTTCATTATGATTTGATATTTTTTAAATATTATTTCAATGCTATTAACATTCTTTGGAGTTTCGTCGATACATACTTTTATAATTCGACTGTATATTTCACATACAATTCAAAAGATACATAAATAAACCAACATTTATAAAAAAGTAAATTCATGTTTTTAACTTTTAATTATTATTTAAATTGAATTGACAATAATAGGAATTGACGAATGATCGAATTCATTTTTAAAGTCTTATAAATTTAAATTACTTTTAGGTACGCATATATGTCAATAATATTTAAAAGTGATATAGAGTTTTTTATTTTTTAAATCTGACAACCTAAATAACTGCACGAGGACTTTATCCATTCTAGCTTAACTAAGTTATAACCATTTTAATTGTAAGAATGAACGAGATGTGTAACAGAGGTTTAGTTTATTAGTAGATGTAGGTGATTATTATACTTAAATAGAAAAATCTATACGATACATGGTACTTTCTTTTTGTTGCATTTCAAAACCGATCAGTGTTTACGATGCCAATCGAAAACACGATGGAAATGCCAAAATAATCAAACAATTTCAACCAACCGTTCAGACCAATCTCTGTTGGTATTCATAGTAATTTGGAAATAACTTCAGTAAAAATCCATTTTTACTTACAACAGTTGTTTAGATAAAGTTCATCCAAAAATAAATACATATCATTGTAATTATTATAAATTATAAGATTCGAAGTAGTAACATAAGAGTCAAAAATATTCTTAGTCGATTTAAAACATTACAAAACATTTCCTTGTATATCTGTTGTATCTAAAGTGACGGCACTCGACCTACACTCATATTATATCGTCTTTAATGCAAAATTAACCTGAATCGGGCTAATAATAACGAATACAACAAGCGGAAAAGCTGAACTCATGTCCTAAAATATGAAATTATTATCGAAGATAAAGCATCATAAAAAATTACTGATTGGTTTTTTTTAATTGGGTAATTAGTTTCTATTGTCGATGACACGTATACCTTAACGAGTTAGACTTCTATCATTGGACTGTAATTCTTTGATATTAGTTTTAAAATTTTTTTATTTTTAAATAATTTGTGATTAATTTGTGATGAATGATGTATAAAAATTTTAGCGTTTCTATCATCAAATTAAATAAAAAAATAAAACGATTTAAAAATTAGTATCGAACAATTTATCAACCTAAAATTATGTAAAAATATTGTCATTTAAGCTTTAAGTCATGAAAATCCATTAAATAGTTCAAGATCCTAGTAGAAGTCTACGCTCAAGTCAAAATATGGTAATTAACATTCAACGATACTTTTTAATATGTATTCTTATTACAAATATATAGTATAAACAGAGAAGTAGTGTAAATCCCACTTAAAGTGTAACTAAATGACTTGCATATTCAAAGCGTAAACGTGTAGACTTTTAAGCAATCGGTAGTTTCGTGTGCTCTTATGAGCCTGCCGAGCGTTTAACGGTTTTTCCGTGTACAAAGTGCAGTTGTTCTACACCCAGCAAAGTGAGTGGCTAACATAGAATAGTTATATTCGATGTCTGAGTCTATAGAATGTGACATAGGCATAAAATTCAAATAGATTGAATATGCGCTCTCTATAACGACCCAATTCGTAGAAAATAGTCATTGTTAGGCCAGTAGTTATAGTACCAGACAAAGAAAGTCATCAAACAACATAAGTAACTCAATTTTACACTTTATAATCAAATTTCACAAAATCACACGTGTGTAAGCTTCTTGTTCTTGCTAACAAATTGACCAGATTTTGATGGTTAATGTGTTTAGGAAATGTATTTATATAATATTAAACTTCAATAAAAATCATATAAGGCCATCATAGTATGTTACAACATTATCTAAAGAAATGAAAATATTTTTACGTCTAAAATTTGTATTAATTAAGCGTAGGAACTAATAAATTAATAAAGACCATATTAAATTCTATATGGTCTAGATGGAAAATTGTCAAACATCTTTAATTTTTATTGAATTTCAATTATAAATCAATTCATTTGTGATTTACAAAAGAGTCAAACTTATATAGAAACAGCAATTTATATCTCAATGAAATTAGTTGCAATCGTGATGCACTTTTATTTGTATTGTGACTTTACGTATAAACCGCATTTGATGTATGTAGACTCATCCAAAAGTTATGAACTCGATCTAATGGTAAGAAACATACAAAATATTGTTTATTTTTAACCTAAAAATAATAATAATAAATGGAGAATACTATATTTAAAAATTATAAATAAAGATGAACTAAACAGCTACAAATTACTAATTGTACTACCAATGTTATAGAAATGAATCCTGTAAGTTTAATAATGTTTGAACATACTTAGATTTTTCATCAAATGTTCAAGTATTGCTTATAGATAACATAAATATATAGTATTTTTTTCAGTTGCTTTAATTTTTGTTATGCATGTACTGATTCTTCGTAAAAAATACCAAAATATAATATTATGAGTTTTTAATGACTGTTAAAAATGTTTGAATTTCGCTAAAGCATATTTGCAGAAATTTGGACTTGCAGATAGCTGTAATTATAATCGAATCTGGAAATCTACACTTTATACTTTTAACAACGTATAATTCTAAACATTATAGTTATTAATCTACTTTTGCCACAGTCATACAAATATCTACGGTCACCAATTATCAAGCTTCGGATGTAGATATTAATTTATATCTAACTGTAACTTTGCACGCGCTTTGTACATTAAATTTAATTCTATAGCATGATTGTCATCAGCGACCAAAGCCCATGGTATAGTCACGTGCGAATGATCTCGCGCGCGTAGTTTCGCGCGCCGATTCACGAGAGATATGCGCTCGCGGAGACAATGATCGCTGAAGCATGGAAAGGCACTAAAATCGGGCGGCAATGGTGCACTAGCCTGCTTCTTAAAAGTAGGTCCCAGTGTTTTTGCATGCACGTCGCAGGCTCCGATTTTCAGGACGAAAACTCTCCCGGGAAGGAAGAAATCCTATGCGACATCCGGCACTCGCGGTTCTTCTTACGACCGCGCGCACGCGAAGTCACCGGAGGAGAGGGAAAGTGATCGAGGAGACTTATGGATTCAGTGAAAACGATCGTTCGGTGACTTGGAATTAGGACGGTTTTTTTAATATAATAATTGCACAAAAGGATTTCAGATAGTATTAACGGTTTCACTGTCACTGCGACTGATTATTACATTTGTCTCGTTACGAATGGATCTTTAATAGAGCAGCTAAAAAAGAAATTGTACGATATCCCTATACTTTTGTCCTGAGCTATATTTATCATTTGGTTTTCCAACAGCTTTCCACTAATTTATCTAAAGAATATATTATTAATAATGTATTAAAAAGGATTATTTATTATGCGTGATATGTATAAATATCTACATATTTATAATTAAAATTTCTTCAAAAGATAGTAAAAAGTATAGCTGACTGGTATCTATTAAAACTCTATGAAAACTGATTCTATTTTATGGTATCAATTATTTTAATACCAGTTGATCAATATGCAAATTTACAAAATTAAAATCTTTGTACAGAATACAATTTTTATGAAATTTTCAGGGAAAATATATGTACTCAAAGATTTCCCTTAAAACATATTTATATCAATGAAAATAAAATATTATTTTATTAAAAATTGAATATAATAGTTACATAGTCAATATAAATAGCAATTATCTGAACAAAAAAAATTGATAACATAACCTTCAAATATTGAATATTTTATTTAAGCTATATGTACATAGTTTATTTAAGTCCTGACCTTAATATAATATTGATAGTAATTGAAAAATAAATTACTTAACAACTAAAAATACATTGCTTCAAAATCACACACGTTCAGCTGCAGCGAACGCTCTCACTTGCAGATATAGATCGTTCCAATCGGCTTAGCCAGCTAGAGTTGCGGTACTAGGAAAAAAAATGCATGCGGAATGCCCGATAAGTGCCGTTTCAAGCTACAGGAACACCTCAATATCATCATTTATTCTCTTTTCAAACAAAATTTTTATTATTATAGTTCTTCTATATTAGAATAGGGTCTCTTCATTCAGATTCATTATTTTTTTGACCTTGATCACATAATAAAAAAGCTGAATCATGATATATCTAAATAAAAGTTTTAATTGACTTCACGATGTACATAAAAAAAATTGATTGCATTTTTGGTAAGCCCAATTAACAAAGGATTCTCTAGTATATTTTATGAATATATTATATTCTATAATCTGATAAGATGTATACATGTACAATATTAAAACAATAACAATATAAACTGTTTATGTAATATATTAGAACATATAAAAATATTTAATTTAAAAAGTAAACATTCTAAAAAATAATCGGTTGAAAATAAAGTATACTGCCCTAATATTATAGACGAACAAGGTTATTTTCATTTAAATATTAAATTAGCGTGATACATTTTGGTTAAAACATAAAATTTGTTTAGCATTTTGACTAGCTATTTTCACGAACTTCAATTACTACTTTTTCTTTATACCTCTCGAGCCAATAAAAAAGTGAAAAACATCAGTCGATGTTTGTGAGAAAGAAATGGCTTACTAAATTTTGCACATATCTATTTACATATATCTTCCGCGAATTTGACTTTCTCATCGTAAACGGTAAAAGAAGTTTAAAGGAATCAATTTCTTTGGGAACGTAAGACCAAAGCTTGAACTGTTTCAAATCACTCGTAACACTTTTGAATACGTATAACAGACCGCACGCAACTACACAAAAAAGACTGAGTTTAGCATTTTAACTTCAAACAAGTAGATTCAAGTAACTTCAAATGTATAAATATTCATGTAATAATTTGGTTTATAGATTTTTTAAATTAATTCTAATACGTTTAAAATGAAGTCATGCATTATCAAATAATAGGTCTTACATTGTAATGAGATGCGGTGATTCCTTAGAATGTAATATTAGAAATTCAGTTTTGATGAATACAAGTTGATGCAAGTAGATCTTTTAGATATTTGTTAGAATAGTGGTTGAATGAACATTTTAATAAAATCCTTATTAATAATTTCGCAAATCTAATTTTAATTACTTAAAATATTAGTTTTTTAAAATAATTTAAATACATTTTAAACTCATAAGTGGTATTCTAAATATGTATCTTATATAATTTAGTTCAAAGAACAAATTAAGTAATATTTAAAAAAATAACAGGCATAAAAGTTATATTTAAGTTTAAAATGTAATGAAGTTATGATTGTATAATTTTTAACATGAAAAATTGAATTTATATATATTTATAAATTTTATAGGATTTGTAATGAAAATAGTATTTGAAATAATTGAATTAATATAGTATTATACTGTATACATTTTTACACAATATACTTTACACAATATATTTCATGAATAGTTATGATGTAACATGCATTATTTAGCATCGGTTTTTAATAAAATTCAAATATATATCCATAACTCGAAGGTTGCAGAAATACTCATCAATTTTTACCTATTTTATTGAATTTTTAATATTCTTATAATGTTTTGTATCGGTAATCTAGGTATATTTTCATACATCTAGATTTTAATAAAAATATCTATATTTCTGAACCTCTATATTTTAATAAAAATTTCAATATAATGTAACATAATTTATGTATCAATTTTTTAAGATAAAGAAAAGTTAATTAAGTTTATGATACTCTGTCGAATATAAAAAAACAGAATGTAACCACAAAACTATATAATTACATTCTGCACGTTGTTATAGAGATAAGATAGAGCTTTCATTACAATCATATCGTAGTCGACCGCAAGATCTTCATAAATCGTACAGGTATACATCAACACCATAGTAGTATATGAATCTTGTTCCTTCTTCCTGCATCTATGGATGCATTCTGAAATAGCTAGCTTTATTGAAGTAGGCCATCCTCTCCCTTTCACTCGGGCAAAAAAATGCGTGCCCGCAAATGATGTAATTCACGAAAAATGGTGCATTCCAGGTACAGAGCGGCCATGCGGCCGCCAAGCCCATGCTTATTTATCCCGGGCAGAAGCTTGTCACCCCGGACAGGTCGATTATCCCGCCGAAAACAAACACATGCCTCTGGGCGGAAAGTGGTCCAAGACTTTCCTGCGCAGGAGCGCGATCCATGTCCGCGCAGCGATAAATCCAAAAAGCGGCGCATTCTAAATTCCTCGGCGCGCACCTATAATCTGCGAAAAAAAGGAAGTGTAACGCCCCTCCCGATAATGACTCGCGACCCAGGCAATTGGTTAAAAATAAATACAGCGCTCGCGGGGAAGTGTGCGCTCGTAAAGCCGAACCCGTGGGATGCTGTGGGCGCTGCCGGTGGGAGACATGGACGAAAAATCGCCGAGACGCTCCCGCGGTGGCGGCGGCGGCGAGGAAAGCGCGCGCGCGCCTCTCGCCCCGAAGGAGATCGTCGGCGGCGGCGGCGGCAGACAATCGCCGCCTCTCCCGCCCGAGAGTTTTTGTAAATTTGACTGAGATTCGAATTCTCCGCTCTATTTGACGCCGCGGCGGCGGCGGCGGCGGCGGCGGCACAGCGGGGCAGTCTCTCTCCCTTCTCTAGGCGCTCGCGGCGCTCGCGGTGAGCGTGTGCGCGCACACGACAGGGAGGCAAAAAGGTCCGTGCAGCCGGCCTGTATATATAGTGCAACTGCACGATAGCTGTGTCCAGTGGCCTGTCGTCCTTTTCGCGGCTCGGCGCTCCTCACTCGCGTCCCGACTCTGCCTCTCGCTCCACCTCACGCCCTGATCTCGAGTAGTTGTTGTTGTGGCTCAGCTAGCGCGATGATGAGACGACAATCGACAGCGAGGATCGCCTTCCTCCAAGTGGCCATCCTGGCGGGCTTGGCCTTGGCCAGGGCGGAGATCAACCAGAGGACGAACGCCCAGGCGATCGAACAGGGCCTTCCGAGCCCCGCTGCACCCGCCCCCAGCGGCTCCTTCTCTTCCATGGAGAACTGGAAGAAGGACTGCAGCAAGGCCTACAGCTCCACGTGCCTCAAGCTCGACGTCGTCTCCTTCGTCGATCGGCTTTCCGAGCAGGACGATCTAGGTATGGAGCTTTTACTCGCTTAGACTAACCAATGCTCGAGATGCCGATAAAGCCTTCGAGGGTTCGGTCGAGGATTCTTAACTGTAGCTTGATTCCATTCACTCTTTTCGATCGCGTTAATTAAAAAGCTCTCATTAAGGCTATCTAGTTGTGCTCAAAGTTATCTTGTGCCATTATTTTAAAAAATGAGCTGGGACTTTTCTGCTGCCGAAGACACGGAAAAAACATGAATAGATTATGCTATAAATTTAAATGTAAATTTGTTACGGTTAAATACCAACACGTGTTTAATTTGAAATGAATCTAGAACACTTGCATTTCTTTATCAACGTGACTTAGATTTAAAAACGATTCAAGTCAAAATAATCTACTAAAAATATGTTTATTATTCAGGTTAATTAGAACAACCCATATTTAATCGCAAAAAATATTTTTAAAAAAAGTAGTAGATAAGATCGTGTGGATCAGATATTATTCAGTACCAATAAAATCGGTATATTTTTTTATTAAATCAATTTCGGTGATTACGGAATCACAATTGTTAATTGCAAAATTGCAAAGTGTAATCAACTCTGATAATTTTTTAATTGAATTTTTCTTTGGAAATTTCAGGTATCCTCCCTGGTGTCTCTGTCGTGAAGCAGAACAGCTCTGTGACAGTACCAGCATCGGACGTCGTCGCCAATCTCGCCCGAGACTTCCCTAATGACGTCGACAAGCGAATGGATGCGTACTTGATGCACAAAATCGGGACGTACCTGAATAGCCATGCGATCTCGATCAAACTCTTCGATCCACGGACCTTTGAGGCCACAAGAAGCTTCAACGAGGCGGCGCTGGAACAACTGGGGCTCGGCGAGCAGCACAATAATAACGTTGAATCTGGTTTGTTGACTCTTAATTAACGGATCGGAAAAATATACACCCCATTACACATTATTGCCGAACTAACGTTTATTTGGACATTCGTACGTGACCTGATTCAGTACTAGCTACTAGTATTTCATACTTCGAGGGATATATAGTCTATTCCGTTAACTATGTATTAAATCTATCTGACTCTGGAGAATTGTTCTTGAGCGCTTTACTTTTCTTTGAAACGAAAGTTTTTTTCACATCTCTAGCTTCTTTAAAATCTACGTTATAAAAATATTTATGGTAGCATAACTTTCTACAAATTGGAGCAAAGAATTTTTGATGGATTATCTAGGGCTCGAACTGCATGGGTCGCCCAATAAGAATTCACGAGCATTGCATCGAATTCAGAAGAACAAATTGTTTTACTGCTCGGAAACCATAATATTAGGTCGAATATCATTCTACAGATAGTAAATGTACGACGTTAACAGTAACCTCAGAGTGAAATTTTGTACAGGGAAAGTAACCGCTCGATGCTCAGGGAAATGGTCAAATTACACTCTAAAAGTAGATTTCCATGAAACTAGTGCATTCTCTAGGATCACTAAAATGTCGATAGGCTTAATAATCTGTTTCAATTGCCTAATAAAAAAGTTGGTAGCATCTATTGTAGTTTTTATGCTTGCATAAAATGAAATGACTCACATATTCCGATTGCATATTTCATCTATGTAAATAACTTTAGTACAAATAACAAAAGTATTTTACAAAACTTGTACTGTATTTACTTAAATATTATTAGTGATCTACATTGTTATTGACAATTGAGAGTTACATCAAAAGTTTTTATTATATAATTATAACATCTACCAGCACAACAAAAAATATATTCTTGAAAAATGAGATTTAATTTTGTTTTGCATATTTTCTAGGTAATTTTAAATTACATTAATTTTATAATAAATTTATAATAAATTATATAATAAATTTTTTGAGCTGCAATTAATTTATTTTCATCCCTGTTACAGCACGTAAGAAGGGCGACAAAGGTGGCATGGGTGGTCTTATGGCTGGCCTCATGATGATGAAGGGTACCCTCGGAGCCCTTGGCTTCGGAGCTTTGGCTATGCTCGCGGGTAAGGCTCTGATGACAGGTCTGATGGCCTTGATGCTTTCGGCGATTGTTGGTCTCAAGTCCTTGGCCGGCGGTCATGAGAAGAAGACCACGTACGAGATTGTTTCGAAGCCCGTTTACTCCAGTTCCCACACACACAGCTCGGAAGAGCACCACGGCGGCTATAGCGGTTATGGAAGGTCCCTTGAGGGCGCGGCCGAAACTGTTCACGAGGCCCTGAAAAAGTACGGCAATGTCCGCGACAGACGAACGATCCGGGCACTGTAGGCGTTAGGCTATTCTCCCACCTCTAGTTCGTGAGAGAGAAATCGAGTTTGCGGTGCTGTTATCGGTCTTGCCATCCCTGCTTCCTGTCTTTCTTGCCTTTGTCTTCCCGAGTGACCAATTGTATGCCGGTGATTGTAACGAGAGCGTGTAAATAGATGACCCCTCCGTGGCCCCCTTATTTTTTTTGTTGTATTTTCACTCATTTCTTCTCTCTGCATCTCTTTTTCTCTCTACTTGTCTATCTTCCCACGTTGTTGTTTTGAGCAGGAGCAAAAACTATGCAGTGTAGTATCGGACTATGGAATCTGAGCTTCTAGAGACAATTTGTACTTTCTTGTAACAGTATTTTAATGCTTTTTAAGAGTTCATTTTTAATGATATGACAACTCTTCACAATATCATTACATATAGATTATAAATAGATAACTTATTTCTAAGAGTTTGACATCATCTTATGCTGAATCTTACATAGTAACAATTCATAGTAGTATATATCTACACAGATTACTACAATTATGATACTATGTAAAGATCTGCTATACAAAACTTTTATTTCGAATTATTACGTTATGTATACATAGGATTCATTAATATTATATTAGCTAAGTTATTTATAAATGAAAAAAGATTTATTTAAACACATTCAAGAAGTAAATAGATATTTGAACTATAATATCTCAGAATGGTGTCATTTTTTACAGAACATCTTTAATTCAGATCACTGTATTTACTATCATGACTCTGGTTTACTACTCTCTATTTACTATTGATCTATTTCCACACTTTTCGGGTTCTTTTTTCCTTTTACCTATTATTTTGAACTGGGTAAGAACTTCTTTGCGAGCTTTAAATAGGAGCAACTCTTTTAAAATGAAAGCACATTACACAATTCCCTGCTTCAATTGCAAACAATTTTTTTTCTTGCGTAAAAGCGTCGAGCTTATTTCTAGCAAATCTAATTCTTTATTTCTCTTTAATTTGTCTAAATTTTTTAAATACAATTCTTTTTTTTAGATAATACGAATATAGTTAAGAAGATTTAACCAAAGATTTTTTTAATTTTCTTCTAAGTTCACAAAGAGTTTCATAGAAGATTTATATGACTCCATGAAAATTTAAATTATATAAAAATGAATAATTATCTAAGAAATAAAAAAATGAGTGCATAACTAGTTTTGTGCTTATTGATTTTTAAGATTATTCAAGTACAATTATAATTAAACATACAAAATCTTTAAATACTGTTAATTAGGTAAACTCAATTTTTTCAAATTGACCTTAAAAAACTCAATTTGGATTTATATTTGTTATTTTATTAACTTAATATGAAATATATCAAGCTCCTAACAATTATAAGTGGCAGCCAAAATTTCGAATTCCTCGAATTTATAGCTAAAAATTTACATAATATTAGTAAGATAAAGAATATTAGAAATCGTTGTTGTATTTATAATTGTTTAACTACACAACATTGCAGTCATTTCTTCGTCTTTTTTGATATTTCCGAACAGTTACCAATCTTATAGTACACTATAAAATTTTTATTATAGAAAACAACGTATTAAACTACATAGTTTTTGCAACCTCCTCAAAACTAGTTCAAACGTTATCTTCCTTTTCCATTCACGATGCATCCATAATTTAGGTCTTTCTTTGCGCGTCTTTGAATGCCAAGAAAATGAATCCTTCTATTTTAGGGACATGCAGATTCCCGGTTTTCTTTTCACAGAGCGAAAACATGTAATTCTTTTTAACGGATAATCGACGCAGTTGTTTTCACGATTGTGGGAACTTACGAGCAAGTAATTGAAACCTAGCGTTTGAACAATGTTTTCGCTCTACAGGAATCCAACCTCATTTTAACCGATTATTAAAAAGCACAGCCTTCATAGCCTGTTGTTTCTTCTCATATATAATGTCTAACCTTTTTCTTTCCTTTATTTAGTTGCTCATTCGGCACTGTATGAATGCTCGTTTGGAATTTATCCTTTTTCCTCCGAAACTAATCTGTAACCTTTTTCCTTAAACTTTTCTCTATATCAATATCTCAATCAGTCTTCCCATCTTTATCTATTTTTCTTTACACTTCTTAATCCTTCTCTTTATTTTCTTCATCTTTCTCTACATATCATTGTTGAAAGTACTACAAAAAGTTGCACCGGCGCTCGCAACAGTTATAGGTGCGCCAATCGTTGTGGTATAATCGCGCGGAGGTATTTATTGAGAATTATCATTTGAGCAACTTAAAGCTCAGTTAGAAAGAACCGCAAAAATGTGGTTTATGTCGATGTATAATATAATTTTGAAGTCTATTTATTTGTTATATATATAAAATTATTTATATGCGAATTGTATAAATGAGAGTTGAATAAAACGGACTTGAATTTCGTACGCCCTCCTTGTGTATTATATGTACTTTTTCCTTAGAAACTCTATAAAACTAAAATGATAGTTTATATATATCTTCAAAATTTTCAACTTAAAATATGAAATTTATGAAAATTAAAAATTGTTTATTCATTGAAGATTAATTGAAAATTCATATTAAATGTTTTCTATAAGATCGAATTATTAAATTGATAAGTTTAAATTTAAGTTATTTAATACAAAACCTTTTTAAAAAATAAAAAAGTTACACAATACATTTTCTATAAATATAAGCGCGAAAAAAAAAAATTTCAAAAAATGATGACATTAGTAAATTTATACGAACATTTTATTTAATACATACAAAAATGTCTTTTTTATAGATGTTATTAAAAAAATAAACATAAATAATTTTATGTAAGAACGAACACTGTATTATTTCAAATTTATTTACAATTAATTATAAGTTTTTAGTTTAACCTTGAAAGAGCACAAAAAGTCAAAAACTATTATGTATGTACAAAACTGTTTGTTCATAGAATTTCCCTATAGCACATGATTAAAAAATAATTCTGTAGACATAATCATCGATGATTGTCATTTTTATCATGACATTATTAATTGACCTGTAGAATTGTTAAAATTTAAAGGTAAGTGTATACTTTAATCATCTCGCTGTAGTACATATTAATCGCGTGGTATTTCATCACGAGTCTGTCTGTTGATTTCTTCAATAAGCCTTACATAATGTTGCACATCCCTACAAACAATAAAAATGAAAGAATAAAAATAGTCGTATAATTAATATAAATGCAAATTTTTATAATAAAAAATTCACCAATCTACTAACGTACCAACGTACAAAAATGTTGTAACTACAAATCTTTGTTATAAATAATTCGCGCCAAAGGGACTATATTATATATAATAAATTGATAAATTAAGAATAAAAAACTATTTGTCGATTCGTCGTCGCTGTTTAAAGATTTTGGCTCCACAATCTCTATTTCTGGTGTCCTGCTGCACTTTAGACCTCCTTTGAAGCCTTCCGTTAACGTTATAGTGAGCTTCACTAAACGATGCACGAACACGAGTCACCTTTAGGTATTTCACTCCTATTATTTATCCTCTACACATACTAAATGTCATTTTGAAAAGCTAGCATTATTATCATTCAGCTGTTGATTTGTTACAATTCTCTCTAGCAGATTTGTTTACATTTCAAAAACTTTCTGCCACTAAACTTCATAAGCAAAATTAACTTGCAATGAATATACCTTTATAAACGTTCATTTATCCGTAACAATACAATTATCTTTAATGAAAATAAAAATGTATTAACGTAACTATTATTTTAATCGTATATACATTTTATTAGTGACTATATACTTAAAATTTATAAATGACAATTTATAATTAAATTACAATTTAATATAATGAGTAAGAAATAATAAGTAAAAGAAAAATTGAAGAAATTTTAACATATGTAGACATATATATATTGTATTGAATATGCATATGTTTATACGTAAATATATACGTAAATAAACAATCTCCAGTCAACTTTTTCTTAATTTTCCCTTTATTTATTGACTTGGTGTATATCTATAATATAACTATAAAAATATCGAAGCATGAATAGAAATTAAAAAAATATGGTAATCGTAAAATAAAAATTTATAATAGTTATTAATAATAATTGATAATATATTATAATTAATTATTTATTTAATATTCATTATATCATTTATGTTTATTAAATGTTGGATAATAATTGAGAGTAAGTTTTGCTCGTTTAATGATATTTATATGAACCAGTTATTTGTGTAGATAATTGGTCAATAAATTTACAAGGAACAAGTAAATTCTTATATACAGCGAAACAAGGATGCACCAGCGTTCCAATTTCCTGGTTTCCGAATTCGTAATTGACAGAAAAGTAGGATTCGAGTTCTTAAACAGGTCTAAGTAATGTTCTTGGTAAATAATCGAGCTATGGTTTCGTACTCCCTTCGCGATGCTCAGACCACGGAAATCTGGCACGTCTTATCCCGCGAATGATTATTACGTTACTTAATTTTATCCGCGTCTCTGTTGTGGAATAATCACAATCGTGACAAGGTCGCCGCAAAAATTCCCAACGACATAAATTCATTCGTATAAAAGCACCTCTTCCTATTGTCACCGTAGTCAGTCTATGTCGCAGCTTCATTCGCATCAGAAGTTATATCTTCAAACGTTTTATCGTTCGAGACACAATCATATTGTGTATAAACGGGCTCTGTCCAATCGGACTTTGATCTCCTGTTTCGAGAACAAGTTATAGATTGGGCAGCACACATGTTGCCGCGATCGCCGCCACTGTGGATATCCTTGATCGTATTCGCGGTCGCGTTTCTAGCCAAAACCCATGGCCATGCCATCGGCGTAGAGCTAGAGAATCTTCGCGATCGGCCAATCTTTGATTACCGGCGTAATGGTATCAAGATCGAGATGAAGATTTTGCCGGCATCGAACGGATCTACATCTAGCCTAGAAGATGGCTTTCCGAAGTTTCCAGTCAAGGAGATCAGTCGATGCATTATCAACTTTTCGCTTAACTGCGTACAAAAACGAATTGCCAGATTTATTGAGGTAGTGGGTCATCTTGGAGAGATTACACTTTTTGGTCAAAATGTAAAACTAGTAAAATTGCGAGAAATACCGAATGAAAGGCAAGATGAAAACAGAATGCTATCTGGCTCCAGTGATATTGATAAAAGCATTGATGATTTCTTCGACAAATTTGCTCTCCGAATCACTTTACCGAAAACAAATGGAAAAAGAAACCAAATCGATGTCATGATGGATGATACATCTGCAGTTGAAGGTTGCTTATGATTTTATTATATTTTATATCTAGTATTTATAACTGAAAACTCATATAATTAATACATAAACGCAATTGTTGCCGCTGGCTATTTATTTCTGTTCTATATTATTGCGTTTATAATTTATGATTGTACTAGTTAAAAAATATTAATATAATATGTGGACTATAATGTGTGGTGAATAAATAAAAATATAATAATATATTGAATTATTTTTTAAGGAAGGGGACAAAAAGGAGGTGGTAAGGGAGGTGGAAAAGGAGGTAAAGGCGGAAAAGGTGGAGGTTGCAAAAAAATGATGATGATGATGTTTATGGGATTAAAAATGAAGATGATGGGTAAGTAGTAAATAATTTAATAACCGTTTAAAAAAATATCTGTATTGATCTTATATCTGTGTTTTACTATAGGTATGATCGGTATGGCTGCAATGAAGGGAATGCTCATGTCAGGGATGTCACTAATGATTTCGAAAATGATGTTGCTTCATAAGCTGATGAATTCAAAGGGAGGGATGTTTGGCGGATTTGGTGGAGGTGGTGGAGGAGGCGGCGGTGGAAGTCAAGGTTTGTAAATAATCACAGCAAAATTAGGATAGTAAAAATATCTAATTTTTTTTAACGCTTATCTACAAAATAATAACATAAAATCGTTTGATAAGTAACTAATTTTAGCTTTTCAGGATATTTATTACTTAATTATGAAAATTTTTATTGGAAATAGGTCAGCTGAAAGAGATCGTGCTGTTAACGAAGTCCGGCGGCGGCAGCGGGGGCGGAGGCGGTGGCGGTTGCGGAGGCGGCGGCAGTTGCGGCGGTGGTGGTGGCGGCCCTCCACCTGATAGTTACGGAGCTCCTCATCACGGAGGTGGGGGAGGCGGCGGTGGTGGCGGCAGCGGCTACGACTACTCGAGCGGTGGCGGTGGTGGTGGAGGATGGGGCAGGAGCTTCAATCATCGCTCAATGTCCATTGAAAGTGACTATGTTTCTCGAAAGCCTCAGCAAGAAGAGCCTGAAACTACTACGGATCATGAAGGTAAGCGAATATACAACAATATTTTGTAAGAAAAAGTTTACAAGATCTTGCTTTTATAGTCTGTATAATCAAATTTATAATACATTAATTAAATATAAATTAGTAATCATTATATTAAATTAATGATATTCACACTATTTAGTTTATTGACTTTATTTATATTTTTATACAATTGAAGATTTAACCACTGAAACAAAGCTAATTTCGGACGATAAATGGAAGTCAGACAACAGTTTCCAATATTCGTTAAGATCGGCGATTCAAGACAGTGATAATACTAGTCAAAATATAGAAGAAAAAGAAGAGGAAATAACGAACAAAAAGGTGGATATGAATTTGTTAAGATCTATCTATGCAAAAGGATGGAGAAATTATGAAATAGTTAAAGATAAAAGTTCAGAATACCTTTCTGACAATAATAATACCAAATAATTAAATTTTATCACTTTAAACTAAATGTCTAGTAGAAATTTAACTATTCTTTGTTTTTATTGTATTTATTTTTAAATACTTAACACTTGAATGTATTTATGAATATTCTACAAGCATTATAGTGTTTAAATTTGTGTACATTTACGTATTTATTTATTTATTCTTTTTGCGCTCAAATATGAATATAAACACCAAATAATAAATAAGGCATTAAACTTATATAAACATCAATGTTTATAATATCGTTTGCGATATGGTAGTTAAAATTTTTATTTTTCATGTTAATTGTATTTTTAAGAATTATGGATTATAGGGCGTATTGTATTATTATAACCTTATGTACTTTTTTATCGACAAACTATCTAAGAATACTGTTGTATTATTATTTGTAATAAAACATAACATAAAAATTGCTGTTATAATAAAATAATCCATTATGTTTTTATTTATTTACAAACTCTACAGTAGGATTTTTGCATATTTTTACTGAATCACAAATACTTCGACGAGTTGAATTTATGATATTTTGATCTCAATTTTGATTATTAGTTATCAAATCTTATACAATGTATCAAGAATATAAAATACTCTTATTCTTTGATTTAAATAATTTAGAATCATAGTAATTCTAATTTACACACCCATATAAATACACTTATTTCATTATGCCATCTACTAACGGAACCTTGAACTTGCTTCCATGTCCTTGAAGAATGCGAACAAAGTCAAGGTAACTCTCTCTTCCCCATCGTCAACAATCGGTCACTGTGGACGATGATCCTACTTTACCGACTGTTGCAATTTAAATCCATAACCCTATGTTGAATAGAGCTACCTGGAACTTATAATCTTACCTTGCTGTATTCATTACCACATGCACATATTTTACGCTCCGATCTATTCAAAACTAGATAGTTTTAAAAATTAGCAATAAAGTATAACAAAAAATACAGCTACATTTAAATAAATTCCAACCATATCCTTGATAATTTTTTTGTAGTATTTTACTATATATCAAGTTATTTTATTTATTCCAGTTAAAAATTAATCGATTTTCAATGTTCAACACGATGATGATCTGAATAATGATACTTAAAAGTTTCAATTAGATTTATGATTCTCATAAATTAAGTACAGAAAATCGACTAATTTTTACCTGCAGAATTAACTGAATATTTCTACAAAAAATTAAAATAAATATAACTGGAATCCAACTATCTATAGTTAGTTTTAAAACGTAACGGATCTTTTCAGACACATATTTACTTTCCGAATTATGTAGCAACTAATTCAGTCACTTCATATAGAGTACTCACAAGGCGCATTCAGTTGCATTTCACAGGCTTCTTTGTATGTAGTTATGATGTACACATATATTCATACGTAAAACGAAGCGCAGCGGAAAGCATTTACAAGTGAAAAAACGGTCACTTTTTCGATGTCTGCATTGAGAATTTCACTGTCCGTTACGCTGATTGGGCTTGCTCAAGGAATTACCGTTTTTTGACTCATTTTTAATGTAGACCATATAAGTCAAGATGCGAAGTTACTTTTTAATTTATACAAACACGTAGTAAGGAGTAGGAAATTTTAAATATTCAATGAATTTACATTTGCATTGGTAAAATTGTGAATTACCATTATTATTCTATTGATGAAAATAGAAATGCTTCATCTTTATTATTAAGCTCATCAGTAGATTAAAAAATACTCGTATATTCGTTACCCTAAAATTAACTTGCCCTCCTTTAAAACCACCAGAGAATCATTTTAATTTTCAAAAAAATTTTAAACTTGTATTATTAACTTCCAAAGATATAATTAAACGATTATCTCAAAACTCGTATGTCCATGATTCCAGGAAATAACAAAGTAAAAACATTCGATAATTGTACAAATATGAAATAATCTCTTTTTATTTCAATTCATGTAAGATTTCTTGGTCAAAGATACCGTTGAAACTCATTAAATGCTAATAAAATAGTAAAATTTTATAAAAAATTAAATAAATAATAATCTATTGATTTAGAGTTTCTATATAATTTAAAGTTAAAAAACTTAAAGTATGTATCTGATAAATTTATGTATTACTTTATACTACATTTTTTCTATATAACAATAGTGATATTAACTTTATTTTTATAAATATTATTTTTGTAACACAAAATATGTAACTACTGCACATATAGTATTATAGAAAACTTATATCAATTTTATTCAATGGTATTAATATAATGTAAGATAGAATACAATTAATAGGTGTCCTTTGCTATTAATTTAAGACTCATCCTTATAAAACAATTTTCAGCTAATAGAAAAGGATGCAAATTTTCAAATGATCTAGTTTTCTACTTCTCACCAGTACCTACTGTTATTGCAGTTAAAATAGTTATAGCTCTATTATTACAACCCGAATTGTAGAACGTTTCTTACTTCAATAATAAAAGTTTTACATCTGCCTGTATTTTTGTCGATACACTGCTATTTTTATTTCTTTATTTATTTCGATACTATATAAATGTAGTTCCTAAATATACATGAAAATGCGTACATATGCAAGTGTAAAGCTTAAACCAGATTCAGTTTCTTCGAAAGAGCGTGCCTTGGTAGAGTTGGCCTTTAACTACTTTCATGTACGTTTATTACAGCTGAAACCTGCACAGGTCTTGTTTTTTAAAACTACTGTTACAAAGTGTTACCGTAACGAGAGTGATCTATTTCAGAATAAATGCATATAACTAATGTGCACTGAGAAGTTCAACTCGGTATAGTGTGATTTGTAATGTAATTACCATATTAATCATATTAAAAGAAAAAAAGACAAATATGAATATTTGTATAATTCTATAATTTTTTTAAGATTTTCATATTTGGTACATGATGTGAGTTATTATAGATCTTCATACTCAAATTAATTAGAACTTAATTAAGAAAATTTTGTTCAACGGCTTCTATAAAACAAAAATATAAAAAAATACGAAATGTATATATATTTTCTGCTATAATAGTAACAGAGCTTTTGGAAATTTAAACTAAGAAATTTTTTAAATAAACAAATATTACAGCTTTATTAATGTTAAACTTTAACTTAATAAAGGTTAAAGACGATTTTAAAGGTCTACCATTTACCAAAGTATAGTTTTAATTGTAATAAACAGATAGTATGTTGCAAAATCGAATTATATTTAAGTAGGAACTAAATTTGAGTGAATTAATAGTTTGCCTCAGATGAAACTGATAAGATTTATTGGATCCAATAATGTGAACACTTAGAGTCAGAAAGGTGAAAGAAATTTTTCTTCAAAACATATTTAATATATACATATTTTAAGAAATCAAAAAAAATATAAATTACATGTAGTAAAATTTTTCGTAGTCAAATTTAAGCTTCTGTACAATATCATTTCAATTTTCATTCTAAAATATATATTCTTTTCTATTCTATTTATTAGGTAATTAGTAAAATAATTTATCTATTATTAATATAATTTCAAATAAAGATATTACATAAATATTTAGATAAATGTACGAAAAACAACCTTATTAAAATTAATGTTCACATTTTATAATATAGTATCGGATATCTCATTTTATAATATAATGTTCTATGCATTTTCATAAATTTCTTAAAAGCAATGTGTAACACAGTTTAAGGGGGTGATACATTCAGTATTTCAATTAGCTACTTCATTAAATATATTAAATTATCTGAATTTTGATAAATCAACCGACTGAACCTTGAAACATATTAGAGATTTCAATGCATGCTATGTGTGCAACAGAGTATCTAGTCAAGGTTAAAAGGGTCAAATATACTGTTTATCATTCGCACCTACTTCGGTTGCGCATCATTACACTCTACCGATCCCGTGACCCTGATTTATCTGCCATGCATTTGGTGGGGTGCGCACCAAATCTATCCATCACTTACTAGGCGACTCATGTTCTGCTGCTGTTTGGCCCACGTCGCCGTCTAACGGCGAATCAACGGCGTGTTGCGAGGAATTCAAAAGCTAGAGACTCGCGTGAGAAACATCTCTACGATCGAGCTTTTACACGCTCTCATAATGAGTAGAAGAATTACAAATCGTTATTGTTATTGTGCAAGGTGAAATAAGCAAGTATAATGATATTGTTGGAGGAAACAAAGTCTCTTACGGGTGTCGACAATGAACTTTCGTTTTCGATTCACAAGCCTGGTAAGCGTTTATTTTGATATTCTGAAGGATGAACAAGTACATGAAAGTTTTTGATGGAAGATAATATAGCGTATCTTCATTGAGTTAGATTTATAAAGTCAAAATGTAAATGAAGAGAGCTAACATGTCCGATAGAAAATAATGTTACTTCACTAATCTGGTACAATTTCTTGTTAAATACGTTTTTATGTGAGTAAACGTAAGATGTTAAAATATTAGTCGAATTATACTTATCATTTTGAATCGAACAAATTAGAAAGAGTATTAAGTATAATTTATATATATAAGTGTTAAGAATGATTTTTAATCCTATAAATGATATAATGAAATTTTTAAGCAACGAAGTAGGAATAGAGTATATAAATTTCCACATAAATCTATGTTCATAAATTTCTCTCACGAATGCGGCAGCATTACTTAGTACAAGGAAATAATCACGGTTAAATCGGTTTAGAATCATTATTATTTAAGCCTTACATCAACTTATTTGTACTGTTCCTATACTAATTCACTAGAATTTAATGTTTTGTCGTATTTGCTAGTGAATTTTTTTGATCGCGTTGTAATAGTATTGGTAAACCACAAAATCTAAAGCACAAAAACTTAATTTTATTATAAGTAATAAAAATACTATAATATTGCATTAATAACTATTATAACGTAATTTGAGAGATAAAATATTTTTTAAAGTTAATTTCAAAATATCAATATCAGTACTCCAAAATATTTTTTGCGATTGCGAAAATAAATAGAATAATTTCGTAAAAACCGATATACACAATCTCGCACATCATCTGAGATTATTAAATCAAAGTTCACACAGGATAAAAGAAAAACTTCCAAAAAAGAAAGAAATCCATCTGTTTTGCACATAGAAACTTAATAATTAATCTGAGAAGACTAGTTCAAATCAATTTAACATATTCTTGTTAGATTGGCTTATGATATCGTAGATCATCAATCTTTTATAACGAAGTACTACTAGATCTTTTAAAAACATTTCTACTACTTTTTTAAACTGGTAGCTACAAGTTCAATGTGACTTCTTAACCGATCAGCGTATGACATATAACTGTAGTTGCTGCACATCTTAAAAAGATTTCTCCGGCACACGAAAAATGACAAAATAAACACGGACTTTCTAAAAATCAATCAAGCCTCTTTGTGCTCTTTAGCAATGGACATACGATAAACGATACGTGCCCGTCATCCGCGACAGAAGGTGCGAAATGCTTGCGGCCTCTGGCGCATATCAGGACACGAGCCACGCGGCTCGTTCTAATGTCCCCAAAACATGTCATATTATGGCGCGGCGTATGCGGGACGTTTAGGGCACTCGGGCTCATTCCCCTCGATCGCTTGCGAACGGGTTTCTCCGCGTGCACCGTTAGTATCGACCCAGTCGTCGCGTCCCTCCACCTGAACCCGAACTTGACCTGCGGCGCGGTGAAAGTTTTTATTGCGCGTGAAGCCAGGCAAAAGCGGGGCAAGGTCCAGGAATACTTGGTTGCATTATTACACGCGCTGGAAATCGGTCGCGATCACTTTCCTCGCCGCGCGACACTCGCGCCATGCCGGCAGTTTACGTAATTATGGGGCAAGCTGCCCGCGATTAGCCTAGTTGCCTCCGGCAAGTAATGAGCGTGAAGCGAGCCTCGGCCGCGTCCGTGATGCGCGCCCGGGGTTATTGTCTTCCTCTTGCCGGGCACAGGTGCGCATGGATTGAACTCACGGAGCGACGCTAATGATGGGACCGTCGCTCGGAAAATTAGCCAGTTAGCATTGCTGGAGATCCATGATTGATTAGCGTTGAACACCAGCTATTCAGGCATGGTGTTAAAAGAAAAATAATTCGACAGATAAGTTCCAGTGTTGATTTCTAAGTTGATCCATGGTTCAAATTTTGTTTCAGATAAAGGAGAAACCCAACTGTTATCCGGGTTATCTATGACAATTGACCTGTTAATCAGTTATGTGAATTTTGGTCGCGTCCATACGTAGAGACTTTCTAAATAATTTTAAATTAATTCATTGTTTTTTCCTCATAACGTTCAAGAATAGGTTACAGGTTGCCACTCCTTGTATATTAGTGATTCAGAAGATACGCATCCTGGTGTTTTGAGGTCAGTATCATGTGATTTCCGGGATTTTGTATACTTTTTTCATGTATAAATTGTACATAATGAATTGTGAGACGAGCATTAATACTTTATTCATTCTTATCAGAATGAAGTTAACTACAGTAAACAGCCTATTTCTTGATTTTATGTTTTTACAAAAGAAACCAATTTACCGGCATTTCTCACCACAAGTCACAGCTTCCCACAAAAAAACTGTGACTTTACGTTCTTACTTATACGCACGTTTACCTACGCTTTTCCTGACAGAAACAAACCGTAATAGTTCAGCGTGACCAGACTATGTATTTACTTCTAACAATATTTGTCTTTAATTATCTCTAAAGTATAATATAAATATTTTTTTCCTTTATTTGCTTACCAATGAAAAAGTAGTATAAAAACCGTAAAATAGTTTATTATTATCAGCACAATAAAATAAACGGGACGATTATTTGATGAAGCATTAATGTCACTAGATATACATATATTTAGATAGCATTGAGACAAAATATTCAAGTTCAAGATTTGATAGACATTGAATAACCTCAAAAATATACGTTTGTGTGCTTTATAAATTTTCACACTTAAGTATATTTAAATAAAAATTACATTACATAACGTAGTTAAGAGCAAACAAAAGTATATTAACTTAGAAGCAAGTTGAATGGACTATTTACACAATCATAAACAGCACCGTGATATAATTGCGGTTAACTCGTGAAAAAAAATTCAAAATGTTAAGTACTTGTCTAGTTCATTAGAAATCTTAAAGGTGCTTATACTATTTTTAGTCACACTTAGAGTGCTGTACAAAAGGTAATAACCTCCAGACTTTGCACGTGAAAATGTGCACAAAAATGAATGACCCAATTTTTGCAGTCGTAAAACTCTAGATGTGACTTCAGCTTTGAAGAAATGTCGTGCCTCTCGTTGTTCACGGTATTATTCAAACAGTGCGGCTATAATGGTGTTTTACACTTACCTCTCAACAAAAGTTCATCTTTGTTGAGAGTGTCACAGATTACTTAAGTGATTTTAAGCGCTTCCAATATTCATAATATAAAATGTAAATGAATTCTAATGACACAGTAATAGATCCTTATAATTTATATAGTGTGGAAATGACAATTACTGTAAAGATACGTGTTAACGATTCAGTTGAGTTTATGTTCTTGACAGATATCTAATGTATTGTGACAGATATCTGAATATAAATAAATTTTAACGATATTTGTAACCGACTTTATAAATAAGTTAAACACTGCTATTTTATTCGATTAGTGACATATTTGGAACTATTATGCAGATTCTCTGAATTTACATTTATATTATCTTGCAAGAAACTTTATGCATAGAAAAATACATTTTGACGACATAACTGTAATAAGAAATACTTTGTTTGAAAAATATTATTTGGGAATTGAAGTGATTATCTTAAACTAATGTTCATGCTATTAACATTTCATGAATAAACAATTATCTAATAAAGTGAAAATGTGAAATTATCTTTTCATGTTTAAACTATGTACGGTAAAAAATTAAAATAGATTTTAAAAGAATGTTTAAAAATTAATCAATACTACAGAAAATAATTAATTAATAATAAGTAAGTAATTTTATATATTAATTTAACAATTTTACTAGTAAGAAATGTTTTGACTTTGTCATTGTGCGTCCGACCATGCTTGTCCTGATCCTACTTAGCATATGCGCTAACATCTTATGAGCTGTAATTAGTTTTTTCTTATGTTCTAAATTTCTTTTTAATTAGTATATAATTCTATTCTTAAATGCTTTCATCGTAAGAATTCTGTGTAAGTGGATCCCGTTGCTTCGCAAAAAACTTGACCCTTTACTTTCAAACTTACGGTATTCTTCATTCGATTTTCGGAGGCTGAGAACTGTCCACACGTATTATGGTCATTGGAAATTCTGAAATTAAAATAAAACTGTAGAGTGAATAAATGTCGATCAGATCACATTTTCCTATATCAGACTTTCACAAAGTATTATTGAATGTAACTCGAGCGCGAAAATTTCTTTACTTCTGATTGCCAACGAGAAGCAGTATACGCGCCGTAATTCACACGTACATACGCGTATTACAAAGCCGGTCACGGGCACGAATAAGTGACCAACCTACCTGCTAACCAAACCGATTCTAGGTCAATGGGATTCAGCGGGCAGAGGTTCAGCGCACGCGCCGCGCCGCCTCCCTCTCACTCTGACGCGCGCGCGCGGTTTATTCGGATTTACCGAGAGAATCGAATCTTCCGGGTATAATACGCCGACGTTGCGGACATAGATCATCTTCGGTGAAGTGTAATTAACCGTGAGACTATGTTGTGAGAGGTCTGCAATTTTTTGCCGCTAACGAATGATCACCAGCAGAACTGTAGCAAGTGATTATGTATTTTTTTGAAGGAGATAATTTTTCTTCCTCTGCGTAAATGTAAATTTGAGGACATTTTTTCATAATGGTAACGGAAATGTAAATTTTTTTTTAAAAGCACTTTTAAATAATTGAGGTATATTTCACGTAAGATTGATGATTCTATCTTTTTCTCTATTTTAACTTATTTATTGCTTGCATAAAAAAGATAAATAATGATAAAACATATTCTTTTAACAACTACTTTGTAAAAAATGTAGGTCATTTACAGTAAATAAAGCTGCTGTAAATTATCCATAAATGCAGTCTGACAATTCAATATAAAAATATAAATACAAAGCAAACTATCTTTTAAGTGAGAAAAGTAATTTTATTACACACTATTTGGCTTTTTTAAAAGTAATTTAATCAAAAACTTTAATTATAAAGTAAAATTATTAATAAAACATTGTATTATTAATTAGTATAAGTGTATTTATAATAAATATATTCTTAATTCAATCCTTAAGAAAGCAGGCATTTAGAAATTGTACTGTTTGAATTGTTATGCTAGGATGATCTCGAAATGGAAAAAATAATATAGCAAAAATGTAATTACTAATGATGTACTTTCTTTAAAAATTAAAGACTTATAATTTTTTATATTACAATTGTTTTTAAATGTTTATTAATTTTATAATTTTAATGTTTAGCTATGGAAAATATTTATTTATGAATCGTTTTTAAGGAAATTTTATTATCATTTAATCAGTATAATAATGTAATAATGCTATAATAGTAAGAAGAAACTTACTTACTGTAAAACATATTTCAACAGAGTAATTGCAAGATTACTCTATCCCACAATTTTCTCTCCACTTTTCGTATTATTCGCAAAAGATTCAATGAGAAATAAAACGTGTACCACATCAGTGCTTATTTGGCTGGCTGTCAAAGGACTACAAAGGAATGTCGAAGGAAGTTAAGAGACATATAAACATTGTAATCATATTTTTGTCATATTCGTGCATATAATAAGCTTGATAAAAAGAGATCGTTTTGTACATGTCTCCCTTATGTGGCCCTACTTAAAATCTGGACATTCCGTGCTTTCATCCGGTTGCCCCTCCTCAGCTCAACTTTCACGGGTTCCTCAGAACGGACCAGCATATGCGCCATGGGCGACTTTCGGTGTGATTTTCAGGAATGAGGCGACCTCTACTTTCACGCTTAAAAATGTATGCACGTGTACACGACTTAACTTGAGGTTACATTTTTTCTTTCGTGAACAAAGGTTTACTGTTACTGCAAAATGAATAATAACTTCAACGAACCCTTCGCGGAATACTTAATATAGTCAATGCCAAGATCGTGTCAAGGAATAAGAAGCTCTTTTATTTACTAAACAATAAAATCTTTTTTAAATTATCAAATGTATAAGATTCTTATATTTTTATCTTAACGCTTTAGTATAATTCTTTTTTATAAAATTTCTTGTAGTATGTGAAAATAGTTTGCGTAATATGCGAAATATATATTTTATAAATTTCTGTACTAGACTATATATATATATATATATATAAATATAATATTAAAGTTTATAAAATAAAAATATTTATATCTCATCGAAATCAATATATACAATATATTTCAATTAAATTCCATCTTATTTTCGTTTCGAATTGATTAAGTGTTAAGTTTACAATTAATTAAGTTTCGTTAACATTAATTAAGTGTATTCATTAATTAATACACTTAAACGTTTTAATTTATTTTACATGAAATATATCTAACGTTTTAGAAGACTTCTTCACTTAATTTTAATGAATAAAAAATAAAAGAAACTTCATTTTCAGGAGAAAACTAGATCATTTTTTGAGCATTGTTATAGAAAATTACCTGTCGTTTATTCTGGAAATAAATATAATGTTCACCTAAGGTGTAAGAAGTTTAATAATTTAATTACAGCATAACTAGAAAACTTTCTATTTATTTAAAGTGTTTTCGCACGCATAAGTTTTAAACGTACCGTATGGTCTTTTTTAATTTAAAACTATCTTAAATCTTTATTTATGAATATCATTGATCTGGATTTAATTATAACAAGTATCGAATGATATTTATTGAGAAATAAATATTTAATTTTGCTCGATATAAAAATTAAATGTACTATTGTAAGTTCAACTTTATTTCATGTAATTTCTGGACAATTTAAACTGTATTATTTTAAAAAATTAATTAAATAATAATTTTACTGTACTTCACTTTCTTTGTAAATAACTACCATTAGCTACTGCAGCATTTAAACGATTATGCACATCTAAATTGTTATAATCTTTAATATAATTACTAATATTCTTTTTTTTATCAATATCCCACTTTAAACATTAATAAATCTTGAATATTGATATATATAGGGAGGTTTACAATGAATAAAAATTTATTATACATATATTTTTATTGGATAGTAGTATTATAATAGTTAGAATACGTTGAAAAATATGTAATAATTTCAGAAAGTAATTGACAATACACACTTCCCACAATTGTCCTTATTTTACTAATATCATTTAATACAATAGCCCATAATGCAATAGAAAAACAAGAGTAATTTTCGTGTTACTCGTTGTAAGCATAAAGAGTCCTCAATTATATAAATTACAGTGAAAATAATAACAGGTGTACATTAGGATCATTTTTTGAAGCTTCTTCATTAGCAATCGAGTCTTGCTTGTACTACTGATGAAAAAAGAACTCGAGAGGTACCGTTAAATATCGTGAGATAATCAGAGCACATTCCAATTGTTTGTATGCTACGTACTCTAAACAATTGGTATCCAACACCAAGTTGTGCTTACCGTTTTCTAGAGCTAGGAACAACAATTTAATGCGATTTCAAACATTGTTGGGCTCGAACGTCTGAATGCAGTACTTATTCTTGCGGTTACAGAGATCTACCGACGATCGCGACACCGGTTCTAGTACAGCCCGATCAAGTTAATCATCAGGCAACTAAAATTGATTACACACTGGGGTAATGATATTTTCTCTGATCAGTATTGAAATGCCCTTTCGTGATTTGTGTAAGTATGATTATTATCTTGAATTACCTACCGTTTATTTTCTTATAGAAACCCCTTATACAATTACAGGAAAGATATCATATTTGTACATTACTTGTATATGTACCAATCTATGAGAAAATAATAAAAACTTGAACTTCTTCACTTATCGTTTAATGATCAATGGTTATACACAGTACATTCGGAACGTGAAAATGTATGGTCATTTAAATAAATTTAATCTGAAATAGGTTCCTCGTAGGACTGAACAGTTATACTTGAATTTCAAATGTATTTCCTACTTAACTTTACTCTTTTCGTGCAGAGGAAAAGTAAGTTTATGATGACGATGTATGGCTTCGTTAGCCGTAAAAGTATTAGTTGAATGCATCAAGAAGCATTTCGCACTTCTACAAAAGACGGTCAACGATTTATTCTACATAGATAAATGTCTTACAAAGGAAACGAAATATAACTTTAAGCATTAATTGCTTATAAACTTCAATCGCAATACTAAAATATGAAATAGCATAATTACTCCTTAGTTACTTTTAAATATTATTATAAAATCAAACAATAAAATGAATTGTTTAAACGTGCTTATTTATGATTTTAATAAACATTTTCAAGTATTAATTATACCACAAAATCGTTTTATTCATAACTTTTAAAAAAACATTAATTATCAGTAGATTTTCAATAGTAATACTTATCAGTAATGGATTAATTTAACGTTAACAATGAACATCACTTTCACTAGTACATTAATATCTAGTATAAAGTCTTACTTACGCTAAAATCACTAATTCGTTGATAAAACAATTTTAAACTTGCTGCTTAAGTTTTTAACTATGTCATCTCTCTCAAATAGGTTTCAGTAATTCGAATCACGAAGGAATCGTCGTGCACGTGCTAAGCTTCAACAACCTGTAGATGTTCACCGGTTAAAACAAGCCAAGAATAAGAAGATAGAGAATAAGACTACGGGTAACAAGGATTGCAAGAAATAGTAGGAGAAAGAGACGAAAAACAAACTGATACCATGTACAAGCGAAAAGAGAGAGGGGGAGAGACAGAGAGGGAAACACGGCCCGAGAGGAGCGAGAGAAGCGAGATGACGATAATGACCTTCCTTGGTTGTCTGGAGTCGGCTGCGGTAGAGTAGGAGGGCCACTGACACACTTGGGCCTCGCTGCTGCCGGTAGCGCGAGTCGGCCCCTGGCTTAGTCCTCGCTCGGAGATCGCACCGCTCGCTCACGCGTGTGTCTCCTCTTCCTGGTTCCTGTGAAGATGATCAGCCGGTGACTGCGGCGACAAGTGTGCGTGCAGATGCCTGTGCTCCTTTCTGACTTTTGGAGTAGCTTTGTGAAGGGTGCGCAAGCGCCTTTGTGACCGAATGTGGACGGAATTCTATGGGTATCCGGATGATTATCGAAGTGCAATTAGAATTTGGATAAAGACGACTCTGAATTTATGATTATTACCACGAATAATTGACTAGTTCTGGTTAGCAGTTTTTTAGATTTCGATGGCTTGGTTATAAAGTCCAGATAATCAAATTTGAAGCTGATCTCCTATTTGGAAACTAGAACATAATTGTTAATTGGCATTTCTCAAAAGGTTTGGAATTCATTTTCTTGAGTTCTTATTATTACATTGTTAATATTTATTACTGCAAAGTTGTTGATGAAGTAGCTCTGAAGAAGAATTACAGTAAGTTCCAAATAAGTCAATCCAAATACGTTCTACAGCTATTGATAAACATACCTCACTTCGAAAATCAATCTATTGATTAATTAATAGTGATATCTCAGTTCGATTGTGTGATGAAACTTAAGTTAAATCTAGCGACGAGTATTGACAGTAACAATAAGTAAAATGTACAAAGGTGCGGTATTGTACTTGGTGATTGTCTCAATTGCTATTGCCAATGGCAAAATCTTCGACTTTAGTAAACTACAGAATTACACGAGGCTGTTCGGTTTCACAGCTAGTGAAAGCAGCAATGAACTGTGGCAGGGAATCATCAAAGATTGCAGTAAAAAGGTGACATTTTCCTGCATCCAAAAAAATGCCTACACCTACCTCGATCGTACTTTCGTTGATCGCGATAACATCACCGTATTCGATGGTCTCAGTTTGACTAAAAACCATTTGAATTACGATGCTTGTACGAAAAGCAATCTAAAGGATAATTTAGTAGAGAATACAAATGACAATAATGAAGGTAGGAAGGGTAAGAGTAAAATAAACGACAACCACATAGAAAGCGATGAAGAAGAGTATCTGACTCCTTTAGAGGAGGTCACACATGCGTTGCGAAAAAAGACCCTCAAGTTTCTAGCGACCAGAAACTACGAGATCCAACTTCCAAGGTTTTTGGGAGAGGGGAATTCTCTTAAAATTAGCCCACGAGAGATTGACGAAAACGGGGCCTTGATAAGGATCGACTTCGACACGCGGGCCATCCAAGAACAGCAACATGGACGACTTTTCTTTAAAAAAATCAGTAAGTTATTGAGTTGATTAACTTCTTCCAAGTGCCGTTATAGCGAAACCACGTGGCGAATACGACACATTGGCGCTTGACCCACTGGCACAACTTATTCATTATATTATAAAGCGAAGCTATAGGTGATAAGAAAGCAAATTGATTTAAATGTTTTATGCCTACTAATTAACTTCTCATTTCTGAGATATCATTGACTAATGTCATCTAAACCTACTTTGCATTATTTTGTGCTAAATGTTCGTTGAACTGCGCGATCTTCCTCATATTCTCAATTACTTTATACGTAGCCAATAATGAATATCAAGCTAATTAAATTTAAAATTATTATTAAATGATACAAACGTTGTTAAATATTTATTGATTAATAATATACCACGAGAAAAAATTAATTTAGTCGTAAGACTGAAAGTCTGAAATTAGTTTTTATTTATATTTAAAAAAAATATTTAAGACATTTAATTATATAAAAAGATAATCTAGATCTTGCAGAAAACAAACATACAATGCTGAATATAATCGAATGTTACTTATCCTTATGTATTTATGTTTCAGAAAAACAGATACAAAATAAGCTTCTAATGACGTTGCTCATTCTTATACTACTGATTAAAATTATAAAGTTAAAATTCATGTTCGTCATCCCATTCTTATTTGGCATCGGTACAGCTAAAAAACTTTTCCTCAAACTGTTGCTATTCTTCATACCGGCGTTTGCTCATGTCTTCAAGCTGTGCTCCAGTTACTACAGTTCTCACGCCACCAAATACCACCATCACCATCACAAGGTGAGGGTTGTACAGGTATAAAAATGTGAAAAGCTAACCAATATTGATCAAAGACATCTTTTTACATCTTCAAGCAATATGTTCTTAAACGTAAAGACCAAATTATTGCTTACCGACTTCACACGTTTGAGTACGACAGCCATAAAACTAAGAGATCAATAAACCTACATAACGAATGCTAAAATAAAAATGAATAGTATAAAAATCTACATGAAACTTATGTTAGTTGCATAATCAAACATTTAATATCTCTACATAAGAAAATACACAAGAAACTTTTTAATACCTTAGTTTTATATTAAAATTGTAAAAATTTGGGAAAGAATTAAATTAATCATTTTATTAAAGTCAAAACTATAATATTTTACTATTTATATATTGGGTAAATCTTCAAATTTAATAATTTCTGAATTGAAAGTAGCTTGTATCGTGCCTAAGTTTTGTAAAGTCATTTTTCGATATATAAGAAATAAACATTTAAAAAATGATACTATATACGGATACTATCTCGAAATGATGTTTAAAATAAATATTTTGATATGAACTAATATTTAATGAACTAATCTGCATTCATTTTGTTATTTTTACAATCAAATAACATTAGTTATTTTAATGAAACATATTAAACATATTTTATTATTATCTATATACTCAGAAAGTAAAAGTTTGTTAAAAATGATTATTATATCAAACACTCTCAAAATAAATCAGTAACTAATTTAAATTTGTAGTAGTAGAAATCAGTAAATGATCCTTAATATAGTCATGAATGCAATTAGAATTGCATTGAGCACAAATACCGACTGAGTTCATCAATCTATTGAAAGTATCGCGTGCAACTAAGTATAGTCGTATAGCGCGGTGCCTTTTCAGTTTCTTTTATAAGTAGAGGGAATACAACACGATTATTTGTATGAATAAAGTGTAGCTTATGGATGTTTTCGGACAATAATGTGGATTTCGAACAATTACCCATTCCTATAAGCCAAAACATATAGACATTAATCAAATTAATTATATATTATGTTTGAAGAACATTTAAAAAATACTGTTAAATACACCTAAATAAAAGAATATTAATATGACATTAATTAAATATATAAAATACTTATCAGAGTAGTTATCAAATCTTAGTGTTTGTATTTTTATTAAATTTAGAAAAAATATATATATCAATTTTACTTTTTATTTTAAATTAAAGAAAATTTAAAAAATCTTAAAATTAGTATTAAATTACTCTTAATTAAGAAATTGTAAAAGGTGTCATCATTTAAGCTTCAAATTATGAAAATTAATTAATCAATTTATCTGCTTTCAATACCAAAACCTATAATCTTATTTCTAGACAGTTCATCAATAAATCAATGTATTAGAAATAACTAGCTTACAGATTCTTAGGTTTGATAGAGTTCAAGTTTTTAATAACTATATATTTTATATTATAGGTATTTATACTGTAATGATACAAAAACATTAGTAGAGTAAACCTTCATTAAGAAAATAACCGTATTAAATTCAAAATATTAAAATATCAATTGGATGTAATAGTTACATTTAAAAACAAGAACATATTAAAATTATTTTAAAACAACCTAATATTTATATTCCATCTTAAATATTAATCCTATAATTTTTCTAATTATTTTCTACTTTTAGGTCGCTCATCATCATCACCACATTCCAGTGCCAGTACCAGTACCTTATTCAAAGCCGGTATACTACGACCATCCACCATCGCACTCACACGGCGGTTCCGGTCCCCCGCCTTTTATTTTAGACGATGATTTCCAAGGATACGACTATGCGAACCCCCACATTCAATACCGCAAGGACATAGAGGAGCTAAAAGAGTGGGGTATCGAACCTTACGACGAAAGCTACGACCAAGTAGCTCCACAGGCTGGTGTCATATATCCCGGTCCAACAATGCCACCTGGACCAATCAAAACAGGAGCTAAGTTCCCTGGACCTTTCATTAAACCGGGTCCTGTTTTCATCGAAAAAATGCCACCACCGCACGCCCAGAACCTTGCGTATTCTGGTTATGGGCCCTTCCCGCCACCGCCACAGGCACCTTCCAACATCAGACCACCTGCACCACCGCCTTCTTTACCAGTGGGAGTTGTCGCCGCCCCGAACTTTAGCCCTCCTAAGCATCCAGTGACACAGCCTACTAATCAACAAATCAGCTTCACTACGCCGCAACAGCAGTCGTCATTTAATCAGCAACGAAGCGACGTACAGACGCAAGCTAGTGCGCCGGCAACTGCAGGTAAATCTATGAGTTCTACTTGCCCAATTGACGTGCAAGATCTGTTTGCTCTCTCAAGCTTCAATAAAAGCAATTCTTTAAATGTAGAGTAAAACCAGTTTGCTCTACCTCTCATGGAAAATTATTGAACATTTTGCATAGAAAATGTTTGTATATCGTACATTTGTTCATACGTACATTAATGTACGTATGATTAATACAAACCATTCACTAGAGTACTATCAAATATATTTTATAGATTACTACAAAGTATGCTAGTTGGTTTTTTTATACTTGCATATGAAATCCATTCTATGTGATATATTTATAATTATATACAGTGGATTTATTTCAACCCGTCCTTTTTATTTATTTACAAATTATGATCATATATTACCTGACAAAATCTATATTAAATAATTGGTAATTATATTTAAGTGTTTATATTCAATCAGTATAAAAATTAAACTAATTAAAAACAAAAAAAAAGTTAAAAAGTTAAGAAGAAAAAGTTAATTTAGCTGTTCTACTTTTCATTCATTTTTATGTCCTGTGCAGAAAAAACAAGGGCGTTACTATAAATCACAATCTCAGGTACACAGTTGATGCTCGAAAAGAAGAGCACGATTACCATAAGACGCACTTGTACAAACAAATCAGGTGTACTTGTACCTGATTCTTTTTGCATCTAACATAATTCGACCGTATCCAAATCAGATTTATACAATCTTTTATAAAATATTCAAAATAATCCATATTTATTTACAATAAAATTATGATTATCTCTATAATAATTTGTCTGTTTAAAAGTTCCGGTAGCAGTGCCGCCGACTCGCCGTCCTTATGATGATGATTTCTACGGACCTATCGTCGAGAGACTGGACGAAATATTCGGCCAACTGAGGTTCCTCGAAGAAAATTGCCGTGAGAGGCTCGTCTGCAGCATGTACAAGAATCCAGCGCTATATGCACCTCACAGCAATCTGGTCTCGAACGAATTATCCAGGTACGTAAACATACGTGCGCTTAAACGCGCTGTATATGATTGCGGTGCTTCCGCGGAAAGTCAGTACAAGAAATAGAACTTCTTGCACACACTCGGAGCCAATTAAGATCTGCATTCAAATCACTGTGGTAGATGTATTCACTAGAAGCAATTTTGGTGCATAACCCACGTGACGACTTGACGGAAAAAAATTAGATTAGAAAAACATTAATAGTCCGAGCGATTTCTCTTGTCTTTGCTCACCGGGGAATCCGTTAAGATTTTTATCAAAATAAGTATTAAATTTTTGGTCAAATGATCGTGTGAATGGGACTTACAGGATTGTACATAGATTATAAGATTAGTCATTAAAAACTAAAAATCCTATTTGCGCTAATTTGAAAAAATCAAATCTAAAAAAATAAACAGTGCTCAACACATCGCCAGTCCTCTAAAAAGAAGTAATACGAATACACCATTTAAAGGCAAACTGAAAAGCACAGTAAGAGTCCGTGACCCGGAGGACAGGTGTCCCCTAGGGCGGATACCGTTGTCCGTCTGGACCGCGGCTCGTTTACGCCCGACGCACTCAAAGTGAGAAGTGCCGGGCTGTATCGCGCACGTGCTATCGGGCGCGCGGCACTCTTTCCTCGCGCGGGATTCTGGATTTCTGGATCAGATACCGGGCGGCGCGACGGAGAAAGGCGTGCGCTCGCCGGCCAATCGGGTCATCGAGCTAAGCGCTTATTCTTCCTATACTCTCGGATTCCTCGGTCGCGGCTCCTTTTTCACGCCGCGCATCCTCTCTCCTTCCTGGGCGTCGCACCCGCCGATTACGCGGGTACCTTCCGGTGCACTTAGCGTCCGCCGCGCGTTAATTCCGGGATCCGACAGCCATTCCCGAGTGCGTATATACGCGCGCCCGCTTCTCGAGAAATTCTCGGCACCAGGCAGTCGTCGCTTCAACGTGCCCGCGGAACAGCTGTAAAAGATGGGCAGAGGAAACGTCTAAAGGGGTCTGGTATGAATCGGAAGAGTCGCATAACTTTGCCCGGTTCTAATCTTGGCGAGGATATTATACTACTTAGCACTGTGCTTCAATATTCTCCATTTATTTGGAGCGATACTTCCTCGGTTTTGTTTTTCACTCGCTCTAATGCTGCTTACTTGTTATCCGTGCTTGGAATGTGTGACTGGTTTGATTTTTTCACCTGATTTCCTGTATTGAATGATTTTGCTTATACGTGCATATCCGCAGATAGGTACATCTACATGTACAACGTGATTTACATCGTAAAGAATATTATTTTCTTCTGTAAAATAAACATTTTAAATTGGAAAATTAATGGTCAGTATTTTCTCGAATGGAAAACAAACGATGTGGCAGTTAAACAAAAATCCTCGTTTTACATATGTTCATAAACTCGAACACAAAATTTATAAATTGGAATTCACTACTTATTAATAAGAATGTACATATAAAATTCCAAAATAATGTTTTACTAACGTAAATACATATTATTTCAATTAAAGTGAAAAACAATAAAAAAAAATATAAATAAAACAAAATAAATAAAAATTATTATTTATAAAGACATTAAAAGTTTAGATTGGTAAAATATTAGATTAATTTTGATAAGCTAATGTGTCAAATAAATGGGCAGTGATTTCGTTTATTTCCATAATAAAATTAACTATTCAGCGAATGTTAAATATAAAACTGTAAAAATTAGAAGAAAGCATAATTACAAAAGGATGTACTACCATTATTCTCATTTTGAAAGTTTAAGTGGTATTACGTATTACTGAATTTAAAAATATTTGCAATTCAAACAATTTTCACCGACATACTAATGACGATGCAAAATTGCCCTGATTCAGGACAACTATGGATTAGCATTTTTAAAGATGGTTTTGAATTTTATAAGATAGTGTCCTACTGCTTTTCTTAACATTTGGCTATAAGTAGAATGGGGTTCATAAAATAGCTTAAAATATTGGTACAACTTAAAGTATTAACCATCCCTGCCATTAAAACATTATTAATTTAAAAAACTTAAATGAATTTTAATAAGATTAAGAGAGGCCATCGAAAACTATTTAGGTCCGTTATGTTTTGTTTTATTACACTTACCTCAATATTGTCTTTAGATAATGCATCATAAAAATCTAATGTAGGTCTAGAAAACTCTTTCGCTGTTAAGCATTGAAGGTGTAATGGTTCTTTATCATTTTTATCCCACTTTTCCACGGTGACGAGCTTTTTCTCTCTAACTATCTTTATTACACCTTACAGCATCCAATTCAATTCATAATCGTTTTGCGTTATTATTTTCTTTTACGACTTTAGTCATTTTATTAACTCTGGTTTCACGTTAAATCAGTGCGGGATCTAAATATGAAAATAACAATATAACGTCGACAGGGTGGGATCATTCAATGTAAATTATTAACGTATAAACTTTTATGATTTGGCCTTATAAATATTGTAAGCTTAATTAGGAAATGTAAGTAACTAGTCAATTTAATTCTTCTATTAAATGTATAGAAAGTCGCGTAACTATTTTCTGCATTTCAATTTCTTACTAACGATACTTAGGTTCCTATAAAATACGAATTAAATCTTGTTATTTGCTGGCATAATTACATGCTCGTAAAATATGTCAAATTTTAATTTTATTTTATCTCGTATTTTATATTCTATTCTAAAACAATATTTAATTTATAAAATATATTATGTACTTATATATGTTTTATAACTAACGAAACGATCTTAAACGTTACAGGGATCCTCATGAATTACAGCAAGGTAATTCCGCATCAGCTTCAAGTCAACGCTTTCACCGGTACCTCAAAGCCGCGCGATTAGGTCAAGACGGCGGAGACTGTCTGCGAGCGTTCCATTGTAGCATTAACACAGAGTAAGGAAAAGTGTAACTCATCGTCTACGGAATAATGCATACGTCAAAAGGAAAAAAGTGGAAAAGGAAGTAGTGTGAACGGTTACTTCGTTCAACAATAAGGACACATAAAGTGCGAAAAGCTCTTTTTGCTGTATTTTGTACGTTTAAGATTCGTTCGATATCTCTCATTTGTGCGAATTAAATTATTACTCTTACTGCGTGCGTCTCTTTCCGAGAGATTAATTGATGACGAATTTTAAACTTACATAGATTATATTTAAATTAGTTATATACTAGATGCGGTAGCTTATTCTATTCAATTAAATATAAGAATTAATTGAATCAAATATTTAAAAATAATTTAAAAATAATGCGAAGGCTGCAACATCAAAAGTATTTCTTTTTATTAAAAATTCATATTTTTCGTATTTCTAATATTTATTGCCATTTTTGACATAAAAATCATCAAGATTAATTCTTCTATCATACATTTATCGATTACTACTGTTAAATTATTATTGAGCAAATGAATTACAATGTTATTCCAAAATTAAAATTTGGGTCATATGATAAAATTTATTGTATAATAAATTAAAAATTATTGGTGGAAATTGTGTAACTTATCAAAAATATAAATGATGGCTTAGTATACTTAAAAATATTTTAAGATGTAGTATGAAATAAGAATACTTGTAATTTTAAATTAGTCGATACTTTACTAAGATTCTGGGTGCCATTCCCACCTGTTGAAACTTTGATGAACTGGTCCACAATGTACAGAAGGAAACGGGTGAATTTACAGATTAAAATATGATAATACATTGGAATGTAAGTATTTCCTGTTAAACTGTACAAATTGTTGTTAAATGACATTTGTGTGTGTTGTTACTTTATGTATAATAAACTGACTAAAAAAATATGGTCCTTATTTATATTTTCTATACATTATAAGAGTATAAAAGCTAATATTCAAGAAGTTATTTCGGTTCGTTTATTAAGGTTAAGGAAATACATCTTATAAATACCATTATTTTATTTAACATCTATTATAAAGAAATTGGACACTTATTGTTGAATTTTCTTAGTAAAAACAGTAGAATATAAAATATTACGTAAACATCGAATCATTGTGAGTCATAATGAAGATGAAAATGAAAAATGAGTAGCAGAGATTATTTAGAATTTCTTATTTTACATCTAAGTTATTTTATTATCGTGTATTTTGACAATACAATTATTAAAATATTCGTGCAATATTCACTAAGAATGGTAATTATTCGTTCTACATAAATGTAATAATTAATTAAAATTATTCAAAATAACTAAAAGGAAATCCAGCAACATCTATTTCATTCTTTATTTATTTATTTAAGTTAGACAACTTATTATTAAATATTAATATTTTTTGTATTGTTATCTAATTAATCAGTTTACGATAACTTGTAATGTTTTCTTAAGATAATATTATTTTCATAAAAGATATCAAAAAGTTGTACATTATATATTCATAAAAATTTTATATTTTTTATTTAATCCTTCGTAACTTAATTTCAGACTATAGAACGCTTATGTTATTTAAAAATAAATTTTAAAAAGTTTGTAAAAGTTATTATTTTTGCTTAAGTATATTTTCAAACATATATTTGTGTATCTATTTGGAACTCAAATCCGATCCTGTGTACATCAATTTATTGGAGACACTTTAATTATGCAGTAATGATTTTGAGATTAAACAAATTTGTTCGTGCCATTGTTATTTAGTTTCATCCATGCATATCTACTTTGTTCATCAATCTTCTATGATTAAAAATAGTTATCAATCAGATAAATTTCTGCCAAGATAAGTTTATAAAATTTTAATAAAATATAGATTTATATCAATTTTTGGAAAAGAAACAAAAAAGTAAACTTAGTATTTTTTAAAATGAAAAAATATATTTATCATTATAAACGATAATTGAACAGTTTCATTATTTGCCATAATATTTTTAACCCATACGATATTATAAGAAACTATTGTATATATTGATGGTGCTCCTTAGGAAGTACAAAGAAGAAAACCATGGGTATAAACTTCGACTATTTCAGCTTTGTTATTTTTACCAATTTTCACCAATGAGGGACGAGGATCTCCCAACAATATATAATATTTAATGGAAGAAAATAATGTAATAAAATAACTTAATAAATATGCTATTTATGGTATTGGCTTATGAAATGTTATAGCAAATCTTACTTTTCAAGATATACAACTTAATGGGCCAGTACAAAGGTTAAGTTACGTAATGATGTCCTATGAAATCTATAGAATTTACAAGTGAATTTACATTTCTCGAAGTCAACGATAGCTAAATTTATTTTTGCAGATAGTTAGAGAACTCTTTCTCATATTGGAAACATAATCTTAAACATCAAAAATTACTTGTCCGTCAACTGTTGATTTTTGATTATCGGATCGGTTGTACTTCTTTATTAAACATAAAGGACTTTTTGAACTTACCAAGACTTATAGCACAAGGTTTAATGTTGCTGAAAATGTATATTAAACAATTTACGCTATTCTTTCATTGCTTGATCTAACTGCTTGTTTTTGAGAATTACTATACAATGTTAGTGCTCAACTGTCAAAATCCAATTATTGCTGAGGATACTAGCCGTGCACATGGGATATAGTTATTATATATCTATATATATGGTTTTAGACTAGCAGAGTAGCTACGTAGAAAAATATACCACTTTTTGTGTTGTTACGCCCTTTTAAAAACTTTTAATTACTTAAATTTGTGTCATTAAATAAGTGGTATGTATTTATCACGCTTACCTGTATAGATCATAACCAGAAAATACAAAGTAGGTTGTAATTTAAAAATCATTGTTAGGCTTGAATGGAGTGTATTTTACAGCCTTGTGCAAATATACACAATATAGAAATATTATGTAAACCAAATATCAAGATTGCAACATATTGTATAGATATGAGATAAATTGATCTCTTCATATGTATTTCTGCTGCATATTTAAAATATGCACGTTCGGGTTTAAAGTTAAATTTCCGCTTAAGAGCTACCCATAATATTTCGACCGATATGTAGTTATTTTATATCTAAAATTAAAACTAGAATCTAGCTAAAATCAATAATTCTGATTAGAATACAGGAAGTAACAAAATTCAGATTTTTAAAATGTGTGGAATAAAACAATAAAATCGTAATTATTTAATGTTTATTCGTTATTACATAATTCACATTCTTAGTGACATAAACTATTTTTAATTAATTTATTATAAATCTAAAAAACTTCATAAAAATTTAATGTTAAAAAAAATAAATAAAATATATTTGCTACTTAAAAGTTATTAGAGGAAAATTCTGTATTAAATTATAAAAATAAAATTAAAGAAAATTTATTCATTACATATGACAATTTTATAAATATTAGTAATTATATGAACTTTAAATGTTTTTATTATTTCACTGCGAAATTTGTTATAATTATATAGTAAAAAATATCTTTTAAGCTTTGGATGATGAAAATCCATCAATAGGTTCAAGCTATAGTCTACGTCAGTCATCGTTTTGAAAAAATAATATAATATAACGTATATAGATTAACAAATTCGTAATTAGTCCTGTTTAGCTATATGTTTTTCAAAAAAAATTTCAAATTTTCATCAAGATTGTATATTTTACTACAGCTATTCGATGTACGATGGAGGAATTAGTGTAACCCTCCTTTAAATATAATAAACCTAACAATGTGAAGGAGATTGCGATGTCTTATATTATTTTGTTATTATATAAATAATGATCTTGTACTGAATTACTTTTGGCAATCTTATTTTAGTAATTAATTTTCAAGACAGGACAATATCGAGAATATCTTGAATATTGTGGAAATCACCACGTCATAAATCAATGGGAAGTTATCAATGATGGACACAGATTGACTCATAATACATATACAAAAATTCTTGAAAAATTTAATTAAAAAATATAAATTTAAATTAAATTAAAAATATTATTTATTTATTATTCTATTTGTTGTTGTTTTTTTATTTGTACACAGTTTTAAACTATTTAATACCGTAGTAATTAAAACAGACATAAATATCATTCTCATGCCTAAAAATAAATTACTCGTTTTTGATAAATATCATTTAGATTTTGTTTTGCTCTTTTTTTATAATTTTCTTTTGCTATTTTTAGTAATTTTGAATAAATAAATACGCTTCAGAAAAGGTATAAAATAAAGCTAATAATTAAAGGTACACTTTATGTAATGTTATGCTGGATAAATCAAACGCTATATGTTTGTGGTGATTATTTGACACAAACACAACGTTTCTGATGTAAAATCAAATACAAATCTTTGTGTCTCAATTTCTTCAATATCATTTGATATGTAAATTGTCTTTGATTCAATGGTAGTGGATTATGGCAACTATAGCTTGATCGTATAAAGAACATATATACAACTTATTATCAGAATAATTTGATAATAGCATAAAAAGCATTATTGCTTGATTGACAAATACCAAAAAGGGATCTTTAAAAGCCTCCGTACATGATTGTCCGACCTCATATTGCATTCCAACCGATCGGCCAGCAGCTAGCGGAAGTAGCGTTACCATTGGCCGTCGAAAACGAAATTCCGTACGAGACTGTTCACGCGAGGTTCTGCAGTAGCCCAGATAACGCGCGTGGTGCTTTCCTCCACGAGCACGTGCCTTTCATTAAGGATTCGCGTGGCGTTCTGAGGCACCTGTGTGCGGCCCGCTATAAAGCCGGGCTATCCAAGCTCACCCTGGCATTCGGCCTTTAGCTTGGCGAGTCGCTCGATCGGTAGCCATTGTGCACAACACTCATACCCAATCCCAATCATGAGGAACTACGTCGCTGTCCTGCCTGTACTACTGCTTGTAGTGACAACCTGCAACGCCGGACCTCAAACAGTGGGTATCCAGACAACTGTTGATGCACTCAGGAGCATCTATTACAGGTGATTAGATAGTTACCGCTATTGGTGGCCCAAACAGGATTTCTCTAGTTATCATCTGTAGATATCTTCAGCGGAATCTCTTCGATGAGAAGTCGATCGAAATCACTATTTTGATGTTTGAAAATGGTTACAGGTGTGCCAACGATGAATCGATGCTGTCGTGTGCTAAGCCGAAGGTCCTCAAGTACCTGAGTGACGCGGTGCAACAAGAGAGACTGCCTATCACCGATGACTTATCGATCGTCAGGTCACGCAGCATGCCCGAGGATGATCTGGAGGAGTACTATGCAGCTCAGGACTCTGTGGATCCCATGAGACGCGAGCAGCTACGGTCTCTCATGCTGGAGAAGCTCGACGCGTACTTGTACAGCCACACCCTTGAAGCCAAGCTACCCGAAGCGATTGTTGGCTCTGACATTGTTCCTCGGTCCCTCATCGAGTCCGTGCCCAAGAGCGTCAGCCTGCCCCTGAGCGACTCGCCTAACGGAAATGGCAAGTTTCCTTTACTATATCAACAGTGTTTAGGAGCTTTTTTTATTTTACAAGGAATTCGATCCCTAGCAAAGATCTAACAAAGTAGTCAACTTATCAGTAAGACTTAATTTTTTTAATTTACAGGACGAGGCTTCGTCAAGAAAGTCATGATCCCCTTCCTCTTGGGACTCAAGTTCAAGGCCACGGCTTTGGTGCCTCTAGCCCTCGCCCTCATCGCTCTCAAGACGTGGAAGGCTCTGACCCTGGGTCTCCTCTCCCTTGTCCTTAGCGGTGCTATGCTCATCTTCAAACTGACCAAACCTAAGGTCGCCTACGAGGTTGTGCACCTTGGTCACCCACCCGTTGAGCACCCGCCACACTGGGATACCGCGCCCCACGGACCCTACAGAGCCTACCGAAAATAGACCAATGCACCTCATGTACATTAATACGATAATTATTTATTTGTGCGACAATGCTTCTGTTATTTATATGCGTGACTGAATAAAAAAGAAAGGAATCACTATTGATTCGTTTGTTTCTATAAAAATATCATTCTGTTTACTTTGTCATTCATCCTTTAATTGCCTCGATGAACAAGAAAACACTGACCACGTTATGTACGAAGCGAGGTTAGATAAAGTCTTAGTAACTTTTGCATCATTCGCGCGCAAAGTACAACTAAACAATGCGATAAATGTAAATCGCTTACGTGCACGGTAATGCATGCTCGATGATCCTTCTATAAAGCTCAAAAACAGCATGCAATGGCTGATTCAACTTGCGCTTCAACTTCTGATGAAAACAATCGAAAGTGGCCAAGGTTACAATGCCAACAAAATTAGTAAAATAAAAGCGCGCATCTGTGCTCAATCGAAAACAAGGCCGTCACACGAGTACAGCTTTCACGAAGGATATAGACGGAAGTGCAGCGGAGAGCCCTGCAGTCATTGCCCCGGTTTCCTGTGACATGCAAAAGAGCCGCGACCCGAAAGCCCGGATCGCGGCAGCCCCATTGATTCAAAATGCGGACTGGAGCATGCGTGCAGATGGAATTCCGAGCGAGTGAAAACGCGATGGGCGTGGTGCGCATCGCCAAGCACATCTTCATGGCACAGAGAATTTCGGGTGTCGCAGGGAATTAGAGGCTCTCCGTTGCGGTTAATGGGGCAGCCACTGCAGGAAAGTCGCGCTACGCTGCACGTGCAACGAATCCGCGATATTCTATAAATGGTCAGGAGTATACTTGCTTAAAGCAGGGGACCGCCATCTGCTTTCGCATTCTTTGACGGTATCAATCTGCTGGTACATCAAAAGATGTCATAAAGAAAATAAGTCAGTGTCACAATTATGTCTTTTCAAATTAAACATTGCAGCAATAATTTTCAAATAGTCAAAATTAACAAACCATGCCTTTAATAAAATTTATTGCATTTTAGGTTTTATTAATATGTAACGATTAAATAATAATAATTTAGTTTTATCTAAGAAATGAATGCCACCTTGGAAAACATTTCTTGCTTATACTCTTCGAGAGTAAAATGGAACATTTTTTTGGATTTTGGATTTTTTTGGAACGGAACACTTTTTATCCAGGTTCTATCCAAACCTTGCAAATAGTGTAGCATAAATACTTGCTTAAATAATAATCAAGATTAAAAGTACCGTTTAAAATTAAATTTAATTTGGTTTATTTAAATTAAATAAATTCTCCATGCAATGAAACAAATAAGTGACATTCTTTTTTAATTTAAAAATAAAACTTTCTGTAATATTTATAAATAAAATTATTTTACTGAGTTTCAAGAAAGCAAATTGAAATATAGTACGTGCATTTTATTTTCCTTAAGTAACAAATATACATAAATGTTGATTCAATCCTTACATATTGTTTTACACATTAATTTACGATAACAGAAAATTAAAAATAAATCAGAATTGTCTATATTGTGCATTTATAGCATATGTATACTTTGTATGTATCTCATATTACAACGAAAATCATTTATAAAGGCTTAAGTGAACTCATTTACTACATACTTGTACAGGAGAAAAGCATTAAGCGAGAATAAAGAATTTCGATGTAGTGATGATACGAAGAGCCACTGCATACAAAACAGGATGCTAATTAGAGCACCAATAGTGCCATACTATAACCATATAGAAGTGGGTTGACTACGCTAAAAAATGTCTTATTACTTGACTCCCATTAATCAAGGTACAACGTCGGGGATGCCTGTACGCGCACCGCGAAAGTTATTTCGAATTGGGATTCATATTTGGTTTTCGCCAATGCAAGGCGTCGCGAGAAATAATTCATGGATTCGCTCCCATTTTCACTCGGTAGAAATTCGCCTAATTAAATATAATTATTGATAGAATATGTTACTTGCTAAGATAGAGAATCTGTTTCCCATACAATACTATAGTAATACACTTCTATATTGTCATCATTCTGACATAATTTTTATTACTAACCGTTACTTGAGTAGTGGGTAATTTCGTGCACTTCGTAACTGTAAATGTAACTGATTTATATGACGGTTGAATGCCAAAATTTATAAGAACCTATTTTGGCATCGAGTAACATACTGTTAATGGTTAAACTATTGAAATATAAATTAAAAATTACTATTTATCTCGATAATTCTGTTTTTACAATATCGAATTTATGCATAGTATTTAAAATATTAGGTGCTTAAATATAGTTTTTACTTTTAATAATAATTCAACATAAATTTCAATACATTGTTCAGGGTAACTGTTAATAATCATACGTATAATTACTTTAAATTAAGAATAATTCAGAATTGTAGAAAAAATACTTTAAGCAATAAAATTATTATCAAATATAAATATATATAATATAAAAATCAATGTCAAATGAAAATTATAATATTATTTATCATGTATTTTTCACGTGACACTTTCGAATTGTCGAGTTTATGACATGCATTCGAAGCGAAAGTGACTCTTAAACTTAGTAATGTGATATATTGAAAGCAGTTGCTTATAAAAATTATTTGAATTACACGAAATATACTTAAGATACATATTTATTTAATTGTCTAGTAAGTGAATAGTTTCCAAACTATATATCTGGACGAAAAAATACTTTAAGCGAAGCTTCTGTGTAAAATTTGCACATCTAAAAATGATTGTTCCCTGTTATGTTATATTAGATATATTTATTTGAACAATTTGTTGTAGCATACTTCTATAATTCTTTATCCATTTTTAATTAAAACATTAATATCTAAGAAACTTATTTTTAATATTTTTTTTGCAATAGCTGTAGTAAACATTTGTTTATTATTTTCAACTGAAGAGTAAATATAGATAAAAAATAAATGAGAATAAGTTGTAGTATTAATTCTATAAACTTTTATAAAAAATAACCTATTTTAAAAATATGTACACCAGAGAACATGATAAAGAGTTAATGTTCAGTTTAAAAGGATGAACGTCCGATACGTACCTTCCATATTTCTATGTGATATTCTTTTTATTGACAAATGTATATTATAAAATTTTTGGTTGCTAAAAGTTTGGAAATATTATTTAGCGAAGCAGATTAAAATATTTTAAAAAGTACATATTTTAAGTATGCATTATGTTTAGTGTATTTAGGATGAAGAAAGTTTAATCTCAATTAAAAGTTATCAATAAGAATAAAAGAGGCTTAAAAAACTGTTGTCATACGATGAATCTGTAAATTACTGATAATTTTATAGAATTACATCTTTAAATTCATTACTTAACAAAATTTCCAGATTTTTATATTACTAGAATACAATTAGTATGAACCATTTTGAATATTATTAAAAACCTGTAGATTATAAACATAAAAATATTAGAATGTTATAAGCATTCAATTCATTCAAATAAGGCCATCAAATAAAATCGAGAGAACTTGTAAAAACAATTAATTTATAATCTTAACTTATGATATTAACATAGCCATATGCTGGAATGTAATCAATGCATATTAATTTAGTAAGCTGGTGCACAAGTATCGTATGTTTTAAATATCCGAAAAATGCTTACTTTCCTCAAGGATGCGCGTGCGTACTAGAGCGTGAGCGGGGAGCGCGTCATTGAACGGTCACAGCAGCAGACCAACTCGTAAATCCGTCAGCGTGAAACCACTTGAATCGCTGAAATTTCCCTTTCGTCGGTTCGAAATTGAAAGCACCTTGCCGTGAATCCGGCAACTGCGGAATCTCGGCGCAAGCTCTCCCGAACTTGGCGATAAACCGCGGGGCCCAGAAAGGCCCGCGTGCTTTTCCCGCGGCGGGGCGCGTCGGCTCACGTCCGGGCCGCTTTCGCACCCGGGACACGCGCAGGCCTCAATATGATCGAACTCGGCGAACGAAAAGAAAATTCGTGGCGGCTATCCGAGCAGCGGTACACAGGTGCGATGCGCGTCCGGGGTGGGGCTTTATTCGCGATTCAGCCGTGCCCCCGTATAAATAGTCTAGGGGCCCGGTCGATTGGCATCAGTCGCCGAGCCGCAACAACCCAGTCGCCACTTAAGCCAAAGAGTCCGACGAGGCACACGAAGAGGAACAATGCAAACCCCGGCGATAATCCTTGTACTCGGCGCGGCCCTGGCCCTCGCCGCCGCCCAGCCAGCCAAGAACGAGTTCTGGAAGGGCACCAGCATGGACGCGATGGTCGAGCAGACCAAGCTCGAATGCGCCCAGAAGAACGACGAGATCTCCTGCATGAAGTTCAAGATCCTTAATCTCCTTGATCAGCTGTTCCGCAAGGACAATTTCAAGGTGCGCTCTTACTCTACCTACCCTGCCTGTACTTTCCTAAGATAAGCGTTAAAGTTATTTCAAAAGGTTCAACCACTTTCTACGGATTTTGAGAATCGTCAAAATATTACGTTGTTCACTTTTTAGGATATTAGAGTTGTTTTACACTAATAGTTGAATCGTTGCCACTTCTTTTAAAAATCATCCCAAAAGTATACTCAACTACCCCACCCCGAATTCAGCAGTCAATCATTTGATTTAAAAATTACCGCAGGTGTCCGAGACGGTGGAAGTCACCCGCAACTCGTACCCAGTAGACGAGATGTCCGGTCGCAGCCTATCCGGCGAAAGCTCCTTCCTGGACACGTTGCGCAGTTACCTGACCTCCCACGACGTCACGTTCAAGCTGCCGCTCGACGCCTCGGTGAAGGTGTCCTCCCGCAACATCGACAACGACGAGCTTAGCTTCGACCTCAAGTTCAGCGAGGGCCGCGCCGCCGAGGCCCGCAAGTCCAAGCTGAAGAAGGTCATCATCCCCATCCTCGTGTTCGTCCTCCTCAAGGCGATGACCCTCATCCCCCTGGCGATCGGTGTCCTCGGCCTCAAGGCCTGGAACGCCCTCCAGCTGTCCTTCTTCAGTTTCGTCGTCTCGGTCGGCCTGGCCATCTTCCAGCTCTGCAAGAAAATCGCCGCCGACAGCCACCACGCCGCCCCCATCGCGGCCCACGGACCCTGGGAGTACCAGGCGGCGCAGTACCGCTCCTTCGCCGAGGACGCGGCTCCGACGGCCGCCGCTCAGGACCTTGCCTACTCGGCTTACGCGCAACCCTGAACGATCGGGATACTCGAGGGAGCATCCACTCACCACTTCTTCGATTGTCGACGGCTCCGCCAAGCGGCTGCCGCACTTTTGTAAATTACTTTCTTCCCCTTCGTGTGTCCTCTCTTCTATTTTTTGTATTATTTAATAAATTATTTTATGCAATTTGAAAATATTTGTCTATTTCATTCTTATTCCTTATACTAGATAATATCTATATTTACCTATCGTATTGAAGTAATTACATATTTAGGTTTTTAGTTTACGTATAGATTAAAGATGCAAACTCAATATTCTTTTAAAAATATTATATGAATTTACAATATTCATTAGCTTGTTATTGTGTTAAAACAAGTTGCTATAATCTTAGCTCTAGGATCATTTACATTTTTTAACATGAATCATAACATTTTATATCATACTTATATTTATATACGCATTTTTAGATGTATTGATATTATCCCTAAATTTTCTAACGTTATATATTAAAAAAATTCAAATATCGTGTAACAAGGAATACGAGATAGTGTAAAATAATTCGGATGATATTTGCAAAAATAATTAAAATTTTGTTCTGTTTTTGATAAAAATAAGGCTATCAAACTCGTGATTTAGTTATGTGATGCATTGTTTCAAAATAGCTGTAATTAACATATAATATAAAATAGAAAAACTTTATTAAAATATCTGACTTGAATTCCTTAAATTTCTTATTATCTTTTTTGCAATTGGAAAAGATCTATGCTTCTAAATTTATTATATTATTAGCATTTTTTTCCGATTTTTTTAATTGTATTATATTTTTATATATTTTCAGCTTAAAAATTCAAGTAATGTTTCAAGCAAAACTTTATAAAATATCTGTATAAATAATATATACATAAAAAGCTATTGCATAATTATTTATTTTAATATCGAATATAATTTAGATTCATTTTATAGGTTTTTTTAATTCGCCACTTAAATCACATTGGTTGTATGCAAATATTATTCACTTTAATGTTATGAATTTTGCATCTTTATTTTATCTTTGCATTTATCTAAGTAATAGCAAATTACAATCAAACAAATTATAATAATTAGATTACGTTTGTACGATTACTTTTATAAAGTAATTACAATTTTGTGAGATGAATGTCTTGAAGAAAAAGTTATATGAAATTATTTGAGAAATATGCGATATTTCGTTTAATTTTGTATTAAATAATATAATATATAAGATTACATACTTTATAAATGAATAAAAAACAAATGTATTATTTATTAAATTATACTTTCAGATTCATACATATATTCTTTAAATTTAATAAAATATTTGTTAAATCGTCAAATTTTTTATCAGCAATCATGGATTCCATTATGATAAATTTGAAATAGTGCAATAAGGTCATAATAAATTTTTAAATCTTTTTATAGATGAAATATAATTTAAATAAATATTTCTGGAATTGTTTTTAATACTGTCGTGGCTATTTCTATCAGAGCATGTATTTAATTATCTAATACATGAATGCGATTAACAGGTTCAATCGGTACTTGACGTTGTGACACTCCATTTTCGGGATAAAGTGCGCTACCTATCCAATAAAATTTAGTAGGCATACCAAGCAAGAATTGAGTGAATGTGTACTACAAAGGCTTGCGTACGACGTGTAGTTACGGCTCTACCGTTCGCATAACTCGCATACAAAGGGGTCTCAAGAGTACCGTCACCTCTCAACAGTTCGATGCAGTTCAGACATCAATCGTCGATCAATTTATTAATTTATTATTATTATTATTACTATAAAACTACTTGAAAAAATATTTACATATTTATTAAGATATGAAGATTATTATTAAAATAAAATAATTCTATAGACTACACCTAAATTATAATTCACTAAATTAACAAATTTAAAAATTCCGATTTAATAACAATAATGTTATGAGAGATAATTTTTTGTATTATAATTACATATTTATACGATTTAACATTAAATTTATCTATATCTATATGCACAATATAAATGTAGTTCAGTGCAGTTCAGTGCACTACATTTTTTTGATCCTCATTAATAAGAACAGTAGTTATTCTCTTAAACATAAAAATTTTATGCAAACTAAAGTTTCGCATCACATATCATACATTTGCATAATCTAAAGTACAAGTTAAAGGTTTATAAATCAATCAAATATTTAAATTATAATAATTACTAAATATACTATATATGTGAAATTCATATAAATTGGCTTTATATTATGCGATCTATCTGAAAACCGGAAATTCGTAAAAAACAATTGTTTAATTATGGAAGTTTATGAAGAATTCAAATAATTTCTTTCTATATTTATGACATTAAAATTGAATTGTATGATTTCTGTTTTTTGTAGGAATAGATTTGTATAAAATCAACATTTTAGCTGTTAAATGATTCATAAATAAGAGATCCGATTACTAAATTATATCTTAAAATTACCTTTAATTAAAGTATTATATACATATAATATCACAGTAATATAATATCTAAATAAAAATCATTTAAATTAGTAATGATGCAAAATATATTTTGTATCTAAAATACATTTTTATTTTAAATTTTAAGCTACAAACCCTTTATTCTTACATATTTAATTTCATTAGAAACATAACGTATAATAAGAAACCATTCTTCAGCAGATATTGAGCTTAGCTAAATATATGATTTATGTAATTTTCTATCTTTACCAAATGAAATTATTTTAAGTCTAATTTTATTTAGATTGACGATTACAATGTTGTTTTGAATGACGGTCATTCAACTAGATAGGATCTTTTTCTATTATAAATAACGTACCACGTAGTCGCATCACGATCTATTGAAGAAGCATACGAGATTTCTACATACGATTGAAACAATGTATGGCTAAAAAATAATCTTACTATTCCATTATACCCAGTTATCCTGCTTCACTGTACTTTTTAATGAATTTCATACTTCTATTAATAAAATATTTAGAACATATATAGAATTCATTGACATAAGCAACAATTGAAGAATCTTACTTCTAAAAAATTCGCATTGTAATTAAAGATCTAGTGCCATCACGTGTTGCAACGAAAGCATGAAGCGCACAAGATCTCTAATATAAAAACCTCTTGCTCTCGCTCTCCGCGATGTATAAAATACATACACAAAGAAAAGTAAATGAAAGAGAGACAAACGACGACACAAAGAAATGCCCTCGGCCATATAAAGAACTAGCAACTCACCTGGGAAGTACACAGTTCCGTTTCCCGGCGCGCGCCTATGCCTCTATCTCCCTTTCGCTCCATCTCTCTTGTTCAGCGCGAGTGAAATTTAAATATGATTTTCCTTCGATTGGCGATGCGCGGCATGCGCGACCGAATAACATAGATATTTCGGTGGCAGTACCGTCGACGCCGGGGCAAATTAAATAAAAGGGGCGGGCCACTCCTCCGTCAGTCGCAGTTCGATCGCCGATTGCGCGCCACTCTAAGTCGGCGTCCGAGTGTCTACAGTGCAAGCAAAGCTCATTGATCGCAAAGAAATCGAAATCGAAACACTTGTAAAAAACTAGCGAGATGCGCGTACTTGCGGTGATCGGTATACTTGGACTTGTGGCCTCGGGCGCTTGTGCCGAAGACTTCCTCACGCACTCCCTCAACGACTGCATCGGCGCCGACTCATGGACCGGGTGCCTGAAGCGCGAAGTCCTCAGTTACCTGGACGGCAGATTAGGTACGACGACGGAGGCGCGCTCTCTAGATACCGTTGACGAGGCCATCGTCGCCCGGACATTCAAGTACTTGAAGAGATTTGAGTATGGAGTCGATCTTCCTTTGGTCAACGCGCGACTTAAGTATCGGCCAGGAAGAAGCCTTGCCGATCTTGATCTGGAGTTCAACGACAACGAGGTGGCCACCGTTCAAGCTAGGGGCATCCTCAAGAAGAAGCTTCTGTTGCCATTCCTGCTACTTCTCAAGCTCAAGCTCAAGGCTCTTATGCCGATATTCGTAGCGATCATCGGTTTCAAAGCTCTGAAAGCCCTTGTTCTTTCCAAGCTAGCCATTCTCCTTGTTGTTGGTTTCATCGCAGTGCAGTTCTTCAAAAAAGGAGGAATGACTCCACCCATGGGTAAGTAAAAAGATTTATGAAACTACGAAACGAATGTAGAATGGTTTGTATACTTCATGAGTCTGGAAAAAAATTATTTTTGGTTATCAATGAAAAAGCTTCAAAGTTCAAATTCATCCTGTAATGTAATAAAATTATTTAGAAGTATAATAATAGTTTTTAAACTTGATCCCTGATGTATATTTCTTTAATTAATATTAATTAATTTAATATTCATTAATTTTGGTCAAATTCGTACGGTGATCTATCAGCGATTAAACTATAAGGACTAATTTATACTTGGAAGGTAATCGATTCATTAGTTTTCAAAAAGTTATTCTAGAAAATCTATAGAAGTTTTATAATATAAATATAAAAAATATAAATTGTGTGTAGTCTAGGCATCAGGTCCTTTTTAATTTCAATCATAATAATACAAATAATATTCTATGTTTCATATATTTGGTAAATCACTGTATTAAAATATATCTGTTATCTTAATTCTACATAATTAATTTATTTAATTAAACATTAAAATAATATTTACGTTGAAAATTGCTTCTAAATATTTATAATACGGTAATTAGTAAACAAACTAATATAGGATATGGCCGTACTCAATTCTGTAACTTAAGTAGCCTACTTGATATTCCAAGAAACTTGTAAAATCTATACTCAAAATCTATATTAATATTGAAAGTTTAAATAAAGAGTTTAGATTATAAATAAATTCTTTCTCTCTTCAAAATGTCGTATGGTACAAATGTCATACTCCTGCATATTTCTACTATAGATGGTTGACGATATCCGCGTTTTATCATTCATGTAGGGTACTTTCGAAAATCGTACGATGCATGAAAAACTAATGAAACTCTTTCTCTCTCTTTCTTTCCTCTTTGCTTTATACCTCTCAGGAATGACAATGGATCCATTACCACCGCCAGTATATGGAGCCCCGCCCGTAACAACGACAACTTCGGGTTATGAACCAGTCAACACATGGGACGGCAATGGTCCGTACTCGCGTGTCTGGACACCTAGCAGTGGCTTAGAGGCCCAGAATCTCGCCTACAACTACTACTCCGGCAGTAGCTCCAACTCGTATGGCGCTCCCTCGGCTTCATCTTCCTCGTCATCGTCATCGTCAGCATCTTCAGCCCCATCTACCTCTGGAACAGGCAGCATTTCTACGAATTATTAGGGTCCGAAGCTTTCCAGTCTCAAAAAAGTGACACCCCACGATTCAAACCAATACCCACCTTGATCAAACTAATCGAATAATTATATTTTATTAAGCATGTGCTTGTTTTTAAATTGACCTGCTTTCATTAGACTTGATTAAGCAAGTCGATCATAGAAATGCTTATTTAAATTAATTCTCTTCTTCGAAAATTGTACGATTCCTATAAAGTATTGTGAAGGGTACACACCAACTGTACATATTATTTATAATTCAAAAATTCAAAAATATTACAATTAGTATCTATAAATGAATAAATTGTAATAAAAAAAATTTGCAAAGAAAAAATCCTAAATCGAAAAAGTTAGCAATAATTCACTCTTATCAGACATTAATATATTCTGTTACAACCAATTGAATTTTAGTAAATATGTAACAAATTCAAATAGTTGCTAATGTATTCAAAATTAAAAACTCTACTTATTTTAAATAAGGATATTGTTTTATATTACAAATGATTCTGTTAATAATATATAACGTTTATATAGCATTTAATTATAGTAAGTGGATGTCTATTTCTGCTGGTTTTAGATCATTATAATGTAATTGACGATTTGTCCAAAGAAATTAGTACCAAATAATGTACGTCTTAAAAACATCAAAACTATGCGAACTTATTGTTCAAAACATTTGTTTTTTAATATTTATTGTATTAATTATTTATTATCTTTCGAATAATTTTCGATAATAAAACTATTTATATAATAATTTGTACTTATTTTATCTTAATCGCCAAAACTACTTCAGATTATTGGAAAAGTCTAAATATTAATTATATTTATTGTTTATCTATTAGATGAATTCAAAAAAAAAATTATTTTATCTTTCAAGCAAAATCTTAATAGCTGAAAGCAAAGGTATTTAAAGGAAAATCTAACAATACCATTACTGTGTTATAAATTAAATCTCAAGCACGTTTTTTTACGTATTTGAGCTACAAAATCTCTTGTATTTAATTTTCAATATAAAAATTATTTATTTATAATATAATTTTTTTTTATTCAACCTGTGACATTTTTACACCGGGGTTCATAAGTACCATTGTATGCAACAAGTCTTTTAAGTGTTAGTAATTTACGACTATTTCCTTTTTTTGTTCTTTTATATTATCTTATAAATACTTCTTATAACAAAAACGAAAATATTGGGAAAGGAATGAAAAATATAAACAATAAAACAAATTAAAAAATATACAAAATAAAGAAAAGTAAGCTCCAATGAATGTACCGATGATGCTTTGTGAGTTCAAACTCAATTTAAACTCAAGACTAAATATATATTTTTTTGTTTCTATAATAATCCGTATATTAGAATAGAATAGAATTTATTTATATTTATTTGATTACAAACATTTGCTTCTAAAACATTTTAAAGTTATAAAAATTTAATTTTTTAGTAAAAATGTATCACTTCAATTTTCTGGGCTTTTAGGATCTCCGTTCTCAGCCAGATTTTCCTTGAACTCGTTGTCAAGAAAACGTCTGACAAGAGCTGGAATTGGTTTTCCAACCGGTTGTTTGGGCCATGTATATTCGCTGCCAGCAATATCCAGATGACAGTACTTTAAAGGTTTCGGATCATGTAATCCATGCTGTAATAATAAAAAACAACAGAGTTTCATTATCAAAAAATATGTGTATTTTATTTCTTCAAAACGAAATTTATTTTTATCGACTAATTTTTTTTAAGTAAAATGAAATTTAATCTTATGAAATATATATAATTATACTATTATTCCAGGAATAAAAATGTTAAACTCCGTACCTTATGAAGTCCTGATGCAACAATCAGAAAAGCAGCAGGACCTTGGTGGCCCCTCTTTTGCGAACCGACATCTGTACCATTTGGATCCGCTTGTACTAAGTCATCACCTTCGGCTCGACCTTTATGTCTTGCGAAGTCATCCCTTCTCAGCATGGAGATTTCAAACATATCTCCCAATGACTCCCCATATGACTGCAGTTTGGCAGCATTAGATGCGGCTTTAGCTACCGAGTTGTCCATTGCAACCTAGAATAAAAATTTAAATTATTATAATTCGTTCTTTTGTTGAATTGAAATTTTCAGTTATAATATTAAATCTTACGTTTATTCAAGTAGATTTTGTAACTTTTCTCGCAATATTTAAAATAAATTTAAGAACTAACTTTTTAATAAGTTTATTCAGCTTCAAGTTTAACAAACGCTTAGATGCTTACAAAAAAGCTGAGAAACTTACTGTAAAAAGGCCGAAACTTCTAATTGCATGTCCGGTGAGAGTAGCTATAGAAAAGATGTGCGGGTTTACTTCATTTTGTGCCATTTCTTTAATGTGACAAAGAACATCGGCAAGGACCAGCCTGCCTTCGGCATCGGTATTATTCATGCGCACTCGAGCTCCAGATCGAGCAGTAATAACTTCATCGGCTACATAAGCGTTGGAACCACAACTGTTACGTACCACTCCCACCGCTACCACGACCTTTATCCTCGGCGGTTGTAAAAGATTAACAGTCTAGAAAATAGCATAAATCCCATTTTAACGCTCGTGTTAGATGTACATATATATTTACATTATTTAGAAATGTCCAATTCACATGCATTATTCTATTTTATAAAATGCAATACCTGCATAAATCCAACAGCTGAGGCAGCTCCGCATTTATCGCGACTCATTCCTGTCATGTTGGAATGAATTTTGATGTTGTTGCCACCAGTATCGTAGGTCACACCCTTGCCAGCAAGCATTACCGTCTCCTCGACACAAGATGGATCATGCGGTTCATAAGTCAAAAAAATAACTCGACCGGCATGTCGCGGTACTATGGATGCGCCTCGGTTAACGGCCGAAAATAGCGGATATGCCTTGACCAGAGTGTCAGGGTCAGATATAACTTGAACTTTTACACGCGTGCCAGGCGAAAACCTGATTGACGTAGCGATCAAACATTGGTGCAGCCATGCGCTCGGGATCGGTACCACCTGTGATAGCAAAGTCAATTTATGAATTACTTACTCTTTAAGTTACGTGATGATAAATATCGTGATAAATAAGACTATACAACTCGTAAATTACACAATATTTTTATGTAAATAAATAATTATGAATGCTTCAATCAAAGCCCAATATAAAAAATTTGTATTGATTACCTAGATCACGAGCAACAAATCGTCCACTTTCAATAGCTGAAACAAGTTTTATTAAACCCTGAAGTTTTTTTCCACACATTGGACTCCAGACGCCAAGTTTTTTGACTTTATATTCATGTTCGGGTCCCATATCACGAACTTCAAGAGGCTAAAAGGAAAAATGGACTTTGTAGGTTGAAATAGAAAAAATTTAATTAACCGATTTTTCACAATTTTGTATAAGTGAAAAAACTTACAACATAAAGAGCTTGAAGTGCTCCCAGTAGTGTGACTAATTCGGCGTTTTCAAATCTGGAATCCGGTAACAGGACTAATAAAGGACTTTTCACGCCAGCTTTTAAGGCCCTGTTGCAAGAAAGAAAGAATCAGTATTTTTAATGCCACCGTTAGACATAATTTATTGTCACCAGTTTTAAATTGTTTATAAAATGTTCTATTATTGTTTATTATTTAATAATAACAAAATAATTTAAATTTAAAAAGTTAAAGGGAAATTAATTATAATTTTTGGTAAAGATTATACCGTTCCATTCCTTTAATGGCAGCTTCTTCGTAACATCTCACGTCACCATAATCAGCATCGATATGCCCTGTTGGACTATAGATCAGTCGCTTGGCCGGAAGATTTATTGGTAATACAGTAGCATTATCAAATAGACCATCATCTATTTCACTGGCGCAATAGATTGCTGATTTGAAGGGTTCAGGTTCCTCTGTACCAGGAGCTGTCCCAGAGACAAGAACAATGCCATCATATTCATTGCTATTAATATTTGATTCAAATTTTAGTTGCGCTGGAATATATCTGGAACAACAAAAAAGGAAATTCTTTATTATTTCAATTTTAAATCAATTTTTCAAAATAAATTATAAGAACGCAATAAATATAATTTAAAGTAATGTTATCTTTACTTTTTATCTCACATATTTTATAGCTATCATTGATTCAATATAGATATAAGACATGTTTATATAACTACTATCTCCAAAAATTTTACAAGCAATGTAAATTGTGCTTTTCTAAAATTTTACAATTAACATCATTATAATAAAATCAACATAAAATTTTCAATTTCTATATTTTTGTTTACATGAATTTTCAAATAGTTTTAGTATATATTTTTTAAATATTTTTACTAATGAAATTTTAAATCATAATATTTCAATTACGTACGTTACATAAATAAAATCGTACGATAACAATATTAGAAGATAAAAAGAGAAACATGAGAAAAATAGGTGCAATTTTATGAAATAAATTCGTGTTTTCTACTGCTATTTTACTTTAAACCAAAATAATCTGGTTTAATGAACTTCTTGATGCATCCTAAGTTATTCCACGTTTTTGAATGAAAAATTCATTCCAAGTGTGCGCAATACGCAGATTTGTTTTATATTTTATACAGTCTAAACATAAAAAAGTGCACTTTAAAAACAAAACTATTTTACTCCGGATTAACCATCAGGTAACCGATATAAGCGTTTTGCTTGTTCTCTTTATTTAATTTTTCTTAAAAACCTAAATTTATGCGGTTTATTTTAACTCCACATTTATATTATTTTACTATTTTTTCTGTTGTAATAAAATCTGACTATGCAGATTTAAATGTAAACGACAACAGGTGAATGTTAATAAACATTTACTGAGTAGTTCGATTTCTCCGATTAACTCTCGTTCTTTCCTATGCAACATTATTCTTATTAATAGAGACTCGTTATGTTTAAGTTACAAAGCTTTTAAAAACATGGTCGAAATTAATTATTCATAACGCATCTATTTTAAATACTTAAGCGTTTTAAAATAACGTGAATTTAGAAAAATGTATGTAATAAACTTTAATTGTAGATTATTAGGTTTGTTTTTTGTATAAAAATATTTAAAAATTTCGTCTAAGTTTAGATGAATATAAGAGAAACTATATCTCCTAAAGCAATAAAAGTAAAACTATTCTCGCTTTCTTAGTAGATTTTTCCGTAAAATGCAGTATAATTTACTTTAAACAGTCAAGCATAGTTCGCAAAAAATTAGATTATCCATTAATAATTCCTGTAAATTTAAATAAAATTTTACAACAATATTTTACCATTTCATCACATTAGACACATGAAACTAACCTCAAGGAAACTGTTTAAATTTAGACCTCTATACATATTTACAGAAATTTTCCCTCTACTCTTAAAAACATAAAAATATAAACTAATTAACAGTACGGAGAGCTGGAGTAGTTTGCCAGAACGCCTTTTCCACTCAATGATCCAAGATGTTTGAGTATCCCCGTATTCGTAATTAAACGTGGGTAAAGATGCAACATGCGTATATCACTACATTTTCCGTTTTTCAATTGTAAGAATTGTCGTATAATTCTACATCCTCTTCGTCTTGAATTTAATCTGAATAGAAGTGTAGCGAATCCACTTGCGGACATATTTGTATAAAAAATATTAAACCAATTTAACGGTGGCTTTAAATTTTGTTTTGCTTAATTTTTAAGAGAACCTGAAATGGGAAAAATAGAACAGTAAAAAGTAAATGCGAGTCTCTGAAAGCATAGATTTTAATTATTTCATTAGTTTGGAGGTTGGAGAAAACGTTAAGAAGGAAACAGAGAAGCTTTCTTTTGTTAAAATAAATACTAGTAGAGAGTTAACGTTTTAGTATAATTTATAGTAATATAAATCATGATGAAATTATATTAATTTTTTCTTATTAAAAATTTTTCTTATTTAATTTTCTTATATAAAAATGTAAATGTAATGTATAAAATATTTTTTATTTGTATAAAAATTACGCATAAATAGTGTTTTTGATTTGAATTAAAAATAACAATTGACTAACGCTTAGTTTAAAAATATTAGTTTCGTGCTGAAGGAAAAAGTACCTTTTAAATATCTATTCAAGTTGCATTTATTATTTGAGCGAAAATATCTGATAAAGACGCTCCGTAAACCAATTCTTTTGTATTAAGGCATAAATCCGATAAATCTTTATTCAAATATAATATATCGACGGCTCATACAAAGACTATAGCATCACTTGCAACATTTGTCGAAGATTAGCACGATTTGCATCGCGATGACGAAGAGTAGCACAACTCGCGAATTCGTTTACGAAGCTAGTACAATTTGCGGATTCGTCTACGATCCGCGGCGCGATTACGATGAGTCGCACAACTCGTGGGTTTGTTTACTAAGGCAAGCACAACTCTCGAATTCATTTACGAAGCCTAACAGGATTCACGGCGCGGTTACGAAAACTAGTGCGATTCGCGTATAACTGAAAACGAAAAACCCTTGTAATAATGTATTTCTTTGAAAATAGTTAATTTACTAATTAATAACAAAGTATTGATTTGTGTATTAGAACTAAAATTCATTGTAAATATAATAAATATACTTAAAATTTTTAAATAACAACATTTATTTTAGTCCAAAATAAATTCAGGAACATTCTTTGTAATAAGTAAAAAATTATTAGTTATAGAAAAATGTGAAATATGTACCATGTAATTTACACAAAACAGAATAAGCCATATTAATATAACTGGATTAAATTCTAGTAATATTTTATTATATTTAATTTGTATAACCGCATTATCTTTTTAAGAATTAATATAAACAATTGTATAGTCTAACTAAATTATTCAAATTTGAGAATATATTGTTAATTCAGTATCGTTGTTTTGCTTAAATGCAGTTATTTTGAATTTTTTAAATATATTTTTTTAAACTTATAATAAATTATAGTCGTAATACATAAATTAATTGTTTGTTATTAATTAGTAAATTAACTATCTTAAAAGAAACACATTTTTAGAAGGGTTTTTCGTTTTCAGTTATACGCGAATTGTAATGGTCTTCGTAAACGAATCCGCGATTTGTGTTACTCTTTGTAGTCGTGCCGCGGATCATGCTAGTTTTTGTAAACGAACCCCCGAGTAGCACTACTCTTCATCATCGCGCCGCAAATTGTGCTAGTCTGTGCACAATTCACTAATAGTGCTAGTTTTTGTAATTGTTCGAATCATTTTTCGTAATATTACATTATCATTTTAAGTGTCGATACAATTGATTAAAATAAATAACACATTATCATATTAAACCACCTTTCCGTACTTGTCAATTAAAAGAAGATGATGATGATACCTGAAAAATTTAGTCTTCACTTAAGTAATAATAAACGATAATGGTTAATCGATGTAATTATCAATAACTATTAAAATTATTACAGAGTTAAATTAAAATATTTTTGTAATATTTTATTTTATAACATACTCAACTTTTTGCAAGTAATTCGTTACTTCAATTCAATATTCAAAAAGTAATTAATTTTAACAATTACTATATTAAAAATGAAACATTTATTTATTATTATTTTTAAAAACATTGGTGCGGTTTGAAATTTTTATATACATAAGTATGCTTCAATATATATATTATTAAAACAAAAATATTTTTTTTATTGAAAATGTGTTTATCTATATTAATTAATGTTTCTAAATTATATTTTTTATTTAAAACTATTATATTTTTTATGTAATTTGTTTTCCATGTATTTTATTAAAATGTAATACAAAAATTGCAAGAAATATTTAGCTCAGTTCACGGCACTAATCCTGTGCCATAAACTAAATAACTTAATACATAAATATATAATTGATGACGATATATAGATCTTTGATAACATTATAAATAAAACGATGATACTGTCATTTATTAGATTTAAATTATAAATTTTTGCCAGAAACATATGCAGATATACAATTATAAAGATATACAATTACAAAATATAAGTATGTGATATAACATAAACATAAACATACATATGCAATAAAATTTACAGAAGTAACACACTAATAAACGTATATACATACGCTCCTTGTTAAACAGTATTTCGAAATTCAAAAAAGATACCGTTTACTTTAGTTCGTGAAATATTATAACAGATATATAAGCTCCTGCACGGAAATACAATGAAACATACTCCAAGCATTTTCAAACTTAAGAATGCGGTTGGAGTGGTAGTCTGCAAAAATGTGCTCAGATTTCTTGGTACTAGGTAACTAAATGTGAAGCAGATTTTTTATGTCTGAACAATTTCAAACAAAGATCATTTGATAAGGACAAAAGCAAGCTAACACAGTATTCTAGGTGTAAAACAATAAATAGCCTCGACTAACGTAAATTAAATTCAAAAAAGTAGATATCAAACGAAACAAAGAGCGTGAGTATTTAAGTTACAATGCGGCTTCTAAGATAACCACTAATGATTATACTTAGTAATTTGAAAGAGTCGACAGGTTCAATATTATCACCATAATCCGGATTGGTGAACAAAAGAATCAGTCGATATTAGCTAAACAATATCTGAAATCGGTTCATAATCTTGTCCATAATGCTTTTATTTTGCTAATGTTAAAGGCAAGAGTTCCCTTACCGTCTAAGAACTCAATAAAAACTACTGATTAGCAATCATTCGAAAATTTTATCAGTGCACGGCAAGATTCTCAAAGGTTAAATAAGATAAAGAAACAGCTTTAGGTTTACGAATTGTAAGTACAGGTTAAGATAAGTTAGAATTTAACATCAAAGAAGAATCGATATCAATTCTTATATTAACTAAAATTCTTTCGGATAACTTAAACAAGCTTTATATAATAATGATAAAATAGATTAAAACTTAAACTAGCAATGTACTCGTATATCTTATGTCTAACGAAACATTATTATTAACGTACATAAAATATAATTTAAATTCTGCGTAATTATAACTCTATTATAATTATTATTTATAGTATAAATAAATATTCATATTTCTGTTTTAAGAATAATATTGCCCTATTGTAAATCATTTTAAATGATAATAGTAACTGAATAAAGAGTTATAAAGATTTATAAATAAAATATTCAGATTGAAAATTCATATTAGTCAGAATAATATAGAATTAAAAGTATAAAAATAGGTTTCATGCTACTTAAAATATTTATAAAAACTTTTTTTTGGATAAAATTTTTAATTTAAAATTAAATACAAAATCGAAAGATTAGACATGTCAAAAATATAAAAGTTTTCAAGACAATAGTACAATAATAAAATAATTAAGAAATAACATACTTTGTATCCATGTTTTCACGTTACTGCAGTTTGGAAAATTTTGTGAATAGTATCTATCGGAAGCAAAACGCCAGTGAAAACCCTGTCAGTTTTCCAAAACTGAGCGAACCTGTAATACAGTAAATAGCATTTAAAAAAAATAAATCAACGAAAAAATATTGTTAGAATACTTGATTATCCATATATTTGATATAGTGCTAATTATTTAATTAAGCATCTGTTACTTATCACTAATAATGATTTTGCGAAAAAAACAGTATAAAATTAATAGATTTCTTAAAACAGATTTATTATGAAATATTTGTTAATAAATTTATAATTTTAAAACAGGACATTTTTAGTACATGTTCTAATATAATTAATGTGTATTTTAATATTATAAAAATAATTTTCTATTATAATTTGAAATTATACAGATAACTTAATAAATAACAAAATAAATAATCACAAAAAATAAAATCTTACTATATAATTTGTCTAATTATTACTTTGCTATAGGAATCGAAGTTGCATTTTCAGTCAGATTCTAACCAGAAAAAGCTATCATAATCTAACTCCTAATTGACTAAAATGTTTACAACATTTAGATATCTGAATGTATTCGGCATCATGTATTTTAATGAACAGTGTCGTTTTTCATAATTTTTATAGTATTAATTTTACAAATTTAAGATTTTATTTGGACCAACGCATTACCGTACGAACTGATCAATTTTATTATAGAATAATATTGTACTATTTTAACATAATAATTATTCATATAAATCTATTTTATTATAGCATTAATGAACTTCAGTGAATAGAGTAAATATTTTAATTACAAAAAATATAATTGATTCTTCTAAATCTATAATTCAGTTATCTTCAGCTGGTACAAGTGACGTCATACCACGTAAAAGCATAGGATACCCCTTCCTCTTATAATCACGCCCCTTTTGACGATCCTGAACCTCCTTAATCATCCAATTGTTTACATAAGCATTAGTGTTGTTACTTTGAAATATTGCTTTTGTAGATTGTTATTAATTGGTTTAACACAGTATTTTTCAAAACTACTTTTAAAACTAGTATTATTTATTCAATTTTTAATTTATGATTTTTAAATTTGAATTTGATTAAAAAGTTATATATACATATTAATTGATTAAAAATACATTCATTTTTGTCGCTAATATAATATTAATATTAAATTTCCTTTACTCACATTATAAATAATCATAGTATTATTTAACGTATACTAATTAAACAAAACAACATTTTAGGATAAAGGTGATAGTAATCAGTATGAGCATTATTGGGACGTATTTATTATCAGTTACAACTTCTTATTTTTTGTGTTTCAAGTACTGATTAAATGAATTATGAAATAGATTTATATATTTTTTATTTATGACTTAAACAATAAAAATTAAATTTTTCACATGATGTAATAATTTTCTTTAATAAAATATTATTCTAATTAAAATATTACATAATATTATTAATTTGTTAGTAGTATGTTTATCTTAATTGACGATGCATTGCAATTATTTATTATTTCAATTTTTCGCTAATCTTATCTTATCTTTCGATAATCACTTCGCTACAATTTTAATTTATATTCTACTGTTAAACAATATTTCATAAACGTATTTTATAATTTTTTAATCTTAATGAACTTTTTGTTATTTCTTTTATGATTTTTTTAAAAATGACAGCTTTTCAAATCATTTAGTAATAAATAAATATATACCTGAGATTTAATTGTTGAAGCATGATTATTACTAACATGGCGTCGGCAGTTTCGCGAATGAGAGGTTGAACGAACTTCGTTACAACTTTATTTTACGAAATGATTCATAATACTACCTAATGGCTATAAAAATCCAATCCAATGTAACAACTTACCTGAGACGGGTAACCGAATATATTAGACGTTTCTCATCATTAAATCGATGTCTACAGTGAACAAACTCTCAATGCTCCAAAACTACTCACTACAGAAGCCGACTCAGCTCTTTCCGAACACCGGAGTCGTCACTCGAGTGTTCATCCCCTCTCTAATATCGCCTTTGTCTTTCGCCCTCTATCTCTCATTCGCTTGCTTTCCGCAAGAGCTCGCGCTAATGCCAATGACGTGGCATATCGCGTCAAGCAGGTAAGCCAACCTTTTATTACAATATAGTTATGATTGGCGCGAGTTTTAACCGTGGAGTCGTTCGCGATTCACAACTAAAAATAACAGACTATACGAGCGTTTAAAAAAGAAATATTGTTAATTAACTTGATTTTTAATACATAAACTTTTATCATCTGTAGGATTGACCCACATTTGTGAAACTATGAATATTAGAAGCCAATTTAATTATAGATTATATAGGTCCATAAGTAATATTTACGTTTGTTTTCTTTTTGATAAAAAAATAATTAAATTATAGTAGGTACGTCTTTAAAATGTTTATGTCAATAATTGATTATTTCCAGAGAACTGGTTTGTAATTTTCACACATCTTTTTAACATTTTTTAACTTTTTTATTGAATAATTTTTTGTGTAGAAAGTTAATTTAAACTTAGAAACACAAACTCAAAAATCACAAGCTTGCCGTTAAAAAAAAGAAACTAAACAAAATGTAAAAAATGTAAAAACGTAGCAATAATAAAAACAAAAATGATTTTATTTTATTTACTGTATTACATTATTTATTGTTTTCACTACGTTGTTAACATATGTTGCGTATAAATTACTTCATAACGTATAATCTATTTAGTTAAAATCTATTTAAATGTAATATTTTTATTATAAGACTTATTCCTTCAAAATTATTTATAATAAAAAAAATTATTAGGAATCAAATTGTTTGGAATATGCTAAAAAGGAATTTTCGAAAGTACATTTGAAGTCTGAAACGAACGAGGTTGATATATTTAAAACAGGGTTTTAGATGTAATCCCTCCATTTTACTAAAAACTATATGAATATAATTTTAATGTTTTTATTTGGAAAATATATGTATTGTTAAGCATATATAATATTGTATTTAGAATGCTCAGGAATTGTTTTATTTCATACAAAATATTTCACTTCAATAATTGATTTCCTTTCTATAATATGTAAAAATATAATTTTCATTTTTATATAACTTGCATTTTTTTTGATTATATTAATTATTCTAAGACACGATTAAATCTATTAAAGTTATAGTTGATCTTCAGAATTTTTTCACAATTAATTGAATCGTATAAATCATTACAAAAGCAAATATCAAAGTCATAAGTAAAATTTTGATAAAATTCCTGTTTATTTATTGCCTTTTATACTTATTACTTAGAAAATATTTTAACCTTTTTCTACAACTTTAATAAATATGTAAATATACTAACAATACATAAATAAATTAAAAAATCCAGAAATTAAACATTACACAATTGCCAAGAAAACTTTATTGAAAGAAGTTTGAAAAAAAAATTTTTAATCAAGATCAAAAATTATTTAAGATATTTGTTAGTACAATGATAAGAAGAAAATTTTTTTTAATCTTATTTACTAATAATAGATAAAATAGATAATTTTTATTTTTGTAATGATTTACCTTCAATCGATACATTCTTCACATAAGATTCTACATTTTGACGACAGATGTCCTTCAAGTTGAGTTTCCATCTACATAAAAAAATTTTTATATTATACAATTTTATGAAATTGAACTGATGGCTGATTCAAAACTTTATCAAAGAATTTTGTTGGTTAAGACAACTGAAAAGCTAAAATTTTCGAAATTATTATAATATCTTTGATTTTAAGAAATACTGACTTATACTATATTTAAAAATTGATTAACTGTGACAAAATAGTTCATGTGTACGCTATGTGTAATTGTTTATTGTTTGCTTTACTATTAAAATATTTCTGAAAAACGAAATCAATAAGTTATAACATTTTATTTTAATTTCGAACATTTTCTATAAACATTCATTAAAAAGATATATTTTATCACGTATGATATTCTATAGTAGATTACATGAGATGGAGCTCATGAATCCCAGTGAGAAATAAATTACAGATTCTTAGCTTATTATACGAGCTTATAAGTGAGAAGATTCAGTTAATTAGGATCCTGAATCTCTTAATTGAATGAAATCTATAAATAATACTAAATTTACATTTGTTATTAATACAAAATTCTCACTATAAGAAAAAAATGTTGTTTTTATTAAATTCACTGAATTCTTTTAATTGCTTATCTAATTTAAATTGATTTGAAAGAAATAAAATGATATATTATAGTAGAGTATAACAATATAATATATTCGCATATTAATACATTTTATCATTTAATTCGTCATTTATGATGCTACAGAGTACTTATTGTATGTATATCAGAAGTTTTCATATAAAAGTAGTTTTTGCTGATACAAATATGACTCAGAAAATTAATATAATGTTATTTTTCAAATAATTATAATTATCATCAGTTTCAAATGGTTTTAAAGTACATATAGAATTGTGTTTATTTCCATGATCATATATCTTTGATAAATGTAGACTTTTCAAACAATTTTAATAACTGTGTTTACATTAGAATAGTTGATGTAACTATATTTTTAATAAATCTCATTTAAAAAATTTTTAAGTTATTTATTACATACATTTACATGTTTTACTTTGTAGCATTAGAAAACAGTTTCTTATAGTAATAAATGAAAATTTTTCGGAGCAAGTTTTTATTATTTTGATTTTTTGTTAATTTCTAATTGCTTCTAGTATCTAGTAAATTATAAACATAATTACAATTAGTAACATTCATAAATATAGGTGGATGTTATAACATGATTTGATGTGAATATTAATATTTTACGAAACACATCATTCTAGATATATCTTACGTATACAAGTAACAAGATCTACATTCATCTTTAAGTTTGAATATCTTGTATGTTAAACGTATGTATATACAATATAAATGTACACAATTCTTTAAATCAAAAGAAATGTTTTACACTGTGTTAATACTAAATAATTTAGTCGCCAAACAGGTATTTTATATAAAACGCCTAAAGACTCAAGAACATTGGGTGTACACAAATCAATTTTACTGGTTCGCTATAAAATTGACGACGATACAAGAGAACAAAGCACAAGCATCATAATAAAAATTTACTATTTTTCGCGTACAAAATAAGTGAGCCTGAAGGCAGTCGTCGTAATTGTCGTCGATCTGTTCTCATCGTCGATAAGACGTAAAAGAATAAGAGTGGCAAGGATCAGCGCGTCACACGGTTGGAGCACGAGTTGAGATAAAGAAAGAAAAAATGAGAAAATAAGAAGAGGGGAGGAGGAAGGCTGAGCAGGAGGAGAGAAGACGCGGGAGAGGAAGGGGGCAAGTGTGGCGGGTTCGATGTCCGGCTGGTGGCCCAGTGACCGGGACCGGTTCCCTCCGCTTGCGCGGTTCCTCCTTCCGCCTTCCTTGCAAACGCACAACTGCATCATCTCTTACTCTTCTTCCCCTCTCTGTTTCTCTTTCCATCTTCCCTCTCTCTTTCTCTCTTTCTTTTTCTCTGTCTTTACATCTTCGCATCCGTCTCTTTCCCTCTCTCGATCTTGGGGTCGCTTCTCCCCTCTCTTGTCTCGCTTCTTTTCTCTCCGCCCCTCTTTCCCCTTTTCTCTCATCACTCCTCGTCTCTCGAATGCATGCACCTATATAAGCTACTCTTCTTCTTTTCCAGCGAAACCTCTTCTTCCTCTCCTCTCTTCTTTCCATCCCTCCTTCATTCTCCCCTCTCTTCTTATCCGTTCCCTCTGTAGCGACGAGGTCGAGTAAAATACCAAGTGTATCGTACGCATAAGCTATTGAATATTTTAAGCATTTAAGATTTGGATAAATTAGTTCACTTAACACTTATCAAAAATATATTAAAAACTGTATAGGTTTTGTTTTTAAAATATTTAGTATAAAATTATTTTTTCTTAAATTACTCATTTAATTTCTTATTAAATTGGTAAATTTTTAATGTAGTTTGGCTTAATTTGCATATTTCATAAAAAATAATCAAATAAGACAATTTCGAATATATTTGTTTTATAAGCATTCGTTAAACTATGATAAAATAAAACTGATATTATATAACAGCAGAATCACAAACTTTTTTATAATTTTATGCAAAATTACTAAACCGTGAATTGATAACATTGTTGAAAAATATAATAAATAACTTTAATTTGACTAATAATTATTACAGATATTTATTATTAATTGTACGTCACATAACATTTTATTTAAGTTAGTAAAAAAGAAGTATTAAATTATTTTATATATATTCTTTGGTTTTTTCATATAAAAAGAAACTGAAATTGTATTTTCATACATTGGTAGTCATGCATTAAATATAGAATGTATGCTTTGAGGTATTATTTTAAAATAAAATGATAATATAGTTACTAGTGTATAAAAATATTTCCCTTATTTAATATGACTATGTAATAAGAATCTTATAAAGTTTAATAGCGATAACGTAACTATATTTCATCGTTGGTATATGGAAAAATATTATAAAAGGGTAATATTATACGTATAAGCCCGCAACTTGATGACCAAGATTGGTTAAAGCTCTCAACTCTTATACTCTTAGAGCCCTTTTTTCACAAAAGTTTGTCCCGTGTTCATTGGAACCCTGCAAGATTCAGTATGGATCAGGTTCTTGCGATCGTTCGCTTCCATAACTTGTCATCGTACAAGGTGAGTATATAAATACATATTCCTTTCTTTAGTCGTGTAGCGACATTCCCCTTTAGCCACCCTCACACGTTATTTTAGGAGCTCAATATTTTACCGTTGTTCTTATACTACAGAGAATACGGCTCGCTTCCTCCTTATTTTGACTGAGCAACTTTCGCTGCCTGTTCTTCTGTTATGTATGTGTATGCCTTTTTCCGTTTTTTGTCACTGACATTACAGCTGTTTATGTTTTGGTCGGTTCACGCTCTCTTTCCTCTGTTAGATGCATATTTAATGCATACGGCTTTTTGCAAAACGTTTGTTGAGCTCTTTCACCTTTTTTCCAAACATTCTCAAACATTTAATGTGTGATTGTAAAGTATGAGAAATAAGAAGAAGTAAAAGAAGATAAAAGACAATGTATACATACACTGTACCTGATGTCACACATTTTTTAAAATTGTTAATGTATAACAAGCATGATTAGTCTGTTTTTTGTTGCCTACTTCACACGTCTAGTTAATGCAAACAATGATTTAAAAGCAATATAAAGTTTTACTGGTGATTACACTTTATTCCTTTCCGATACTTTGAAATGAGGCAATTAATTTTTTTGAAACTGAAGCGTAAATTATAATTAAATTCAGTTGGAAAGAATTTATATAAAATATAATAGTCTATTCTAAATTTTAATTCAAACATGATTGATTCACTTTCTATAAAATTATGTGCGTTTCTAATTTCAAAGAGAATAAAATGAAACCACAAAAAACATATAGTAATTATTTTATTTTTATTATTTATATACATATCAAAATATACAAGATTGGTTTTCTATTATTAACTAATTAAGCCTTGATAATTAATTTAAATAAAACCAATTCAGTTGTTTATAAAATTTAACAATAGCTTAAAGTTGTTTCATTGCAAAAAAATTGCAAAAAGAAAATTGTAAAAGTATCAAACAATTTTATTACAAAGAATATTTTTGTCCATTCATTTTTTATTAAATAATATTTTCTATTAAATAATTTCTTTTTCATTACAAATAGAAAAAAACTTATAAACTGCATAATGAAATATAAAACGATATTTTGTATCAAAACATCCTTGAAGATTCCTATTAGATTTGTTGACTGCTGCATTAGATAGTAAATGTTAGATTAAAATGATTTATGAAACATACACGTCGGATGACTGTGCATGTGTCTTGCAGGGAGGAAAAGAAAAACCATGAAAAACAGAAATGGTAGTTTAATATAATGTATATAATTCATTCGTTTAATACATATTAGGTTTAATTTAAAATAAGTCATTAATGAAGACAATATAGATTTTTAACAAAGAATTTTTTAAGGTACTTGAGGATTTAAATTTTTCGGACCCATATAGTAGATTCAGAGAACATATCCAACATTTTTCACGACGTTACCTGCATAACTAGACAGACTTGACGTCGTCCAGCTCATAAATCACTTGCTGCAGGTCGTATATCCAGGAAATAAAACGGCGCTCCTGTGAGCGCGCAAAGCTACTCCCCGGGGAAAATATAAACACTTTGCTCGAAGAGATAGCAATCCGGCGCAGCCGTCAAGACGTTTGCTAAGATTCCGAAAGCTCAGATCGACCCTCTTCCGATTTCCCTGGCTCCCTCGCAAATAAATCAAGGCGCAATCACCAGAGCGCGCGGCTCGCGTGCGCCACGACGCTATGAGGGCTGCGCTCGCGGCTAAACGAGCGAAGGGACTTTAAATTCTAGATGGGCTGCACAGGAGGAGCGACGTCTCTCGCGCGCACGCCAGGAGGAGGAAGAGGCGGCGGCGGCGGCGGCCGCCGTTGCAACAGCACCGGCCAGAAGAAGAAGAAGAGGAAGAAGGGCCTGAAAGGAAAAGTAGTCTATGCGACCGAAGGGGAAAGGAAGTGAAAGTACAACGCGTCGCGCCGCGCTCGCGCATTGCGTCTCCACGGTAGTCGCGGCTGCATATACACTGCACGCGCGCGCGCCCCAAGATTTCTCTCCGTTTCCTTCCTTCTTCCCCCCGCGCGATTTACCTCCTCTTGGTTTTTCCGCGAGGCGGCCTTTCTCTACGGGGACGAGAAAGTCGCCCGGACTCTCGATCGGTCCTCTGCTGAGCATCGATCGCGCGCCTTCAAATCCTTGTAATTGCGCGGTTTCTTATCTTTACGGGTCATTTTCGCCCGCTGCAATAGGATCCTGCATTGCCGATCTGCGGACTCGCTACTTTCTAGACATTTATTAGCTTTCCTTTCGGTCGCTGCAATCACGGTCAATGCGAGTGAGCTGTCACGTTGACGCTCAATACGAGATTCAAGGCTTGCGATATCCGTACAGCTTCACCGTTACTGTGACGAGGTTTTTAGTTAACGTCACTGCGCTACCGCCGTACCTACACTGCCCAGGAATGGATTTCTTGTTTAAGTTGTCGGGTATCAAATAATTTTTTATTTGGTTTTATCTTGTTCAGAGTATACACGGTGTCTTTTGATTCCTCGGCTCCAGCTATACCACGCGATAGCTGAGACGATTCTCAACATTTTTTTTTGCGGTCACGAAACTGTCAGATGCACCCCTGCGAAGATACAATTGTTTAAAAAATGGTAAAAATCCAATCTTAGACGCGTGCCCATTCGTCGATTGCCGAAATTGTCAACAAAAGAACATCGGGCCTCAGCGGACCGTCAGCAGTACCGCGGCGGGGGGATTGACGGCCTGCTTGCGGCCCGACTCCTGCGGCCTCCCTTACCCCTGCTGACGGTTCACTGGGGCCCGACGTTCTTTCGTTAACAATTTCGGCAGTCGAGAAATGGGTACGCGTCTAAGATTGGAGGGCGTGGCCAGACCTGTTGCTCATCCTGCGGCCCCGATAGCTCCGCCCTACTCTCTCCCATTGACTATTTCCGCTACTCTCATTGGCTACGCTGCGTCGAGTAGGCCGCGCTTTTCGGCCGCAGGGGCTGGATTTTTACCATTTTTTAAACAATTGTATCTTCGCAGGGGTTCATCTGACAGTTTCGCGACCGCAAAAAAAAATGTTGAGAATCGCCTCAGCTATCGTGTGGTATAGCTGGAGACGAGGAATCAAAAGACACCGTGTATACAGTAACTATTTATACACGAGCACTGATGCTTGAAAATATAGTTTAGTATATTCTAATAATTGTAACTTTCGAACTTCAATGTTTATTCGATTCGATTCTATTTGATTTAATATTCAAAAATTTTTAAATTGAAAAAAGAAAATACAGGAAGAAAGGAGAATAAAAAGGAGAAAAACAAAAGAGAATATAAGAATGAATTAATAAACTAATATATAATAAAAATCAATAATTTTTATGTTTTTAAGTAGATAATAACTAACTTAATATAATTCCTATTTACTTATTTGAATTTTTTAATACATCTATATAGCTTTCTCATTTACTGTTTAACTCAATGTAAAAAAAAGTCACATATTCACAAACAGCGGTTTGAACATCGCAGCCAGTTAAAATAATCTAAAAAATCTAGCCTCTTGACAAAAGATAAAAGCTTGTAGAATAACGCATGATCAAGGACACACACGCAATTTATCATTGCTGCACGATTACTCCCGGAGAAGGGTCTACAAGACCCTACTCGAGGTACTTTACGAGTTAATTAAGCATTAATGAGGGACGCAACCACGGGACCATATCGTAAAACGAATAAATAATTGAGAATGAAGTCACTTTTAGCTCGAGTAGCACCGAGTGTACGCTTGTTCGATAAGCTAGCTCACGCAGCAAAGTACCCGGCGAAGAAGAGTGAAAGAGAGCGAGTAAGAGAAACACGGCAATAATTAGGAGGGCGAGGGGCAGAGGGCCTGAAACAAACAGGTGCATCTTTATTCCTCTGCTTCACCGCAGCTTCGTATAAGAAACAAAGAGAGAAGAGGGAAAGCCGGTTTTTGCCCGCGAGGGTGCCATAAGATCTTGCGCGCTACAGTCGCAAGGCGTCGCGTTAACCTGCACGTTTGTCTTTGTCCTACCTCTCTCTCTTCTCTCGTTCTCCCTTTATCGACTCTTCTTCTTATGGCATCCTCGCGCATTGAGCTCTTTGAAACTCTCTTCGGCTCACCCTCTTTGTCTCCCGTTTGGCTTCTCTTGTTGAACGTAACTGATCAACGACTAAATATAGACAGACGATAGAAAATTAAAAAAAAACCTTAAGATCGACAAGAGGAAAGCAAATCGTTCTTTCCGCATTTTTATAAACTTGATATTGATTTAAAATTATACAATCCTTATGTATAATAAGTACATACATTGATTATATTCCAATGCAGTAGTTTTACTGACTTTATTTTTATTTTGAAGTAATTCAATATATTTTGTATTGATTCACAGTGAATCAATATATTTAGTTGATAATCATAGAATTTGTGGTTTTCTGTAAGTACTACTTCACGATTATAACGGGCCGCTTTTACTTGCAATTCTGTTTTGGTACCTCATCACTGCAATAATAAGAAGTTTGCATGATACTTAAAAAATTCTGTAATACTGCATGCAAAATTATGGATCTTTCATCATGAAAATGTTTTAATTTTACTATGACTAAATTACATAACGCATATCATCCATATAAGTAAAGATATTAAAGTGATCTACGTGCTTTTAAAGAATTCAAGACGTGCGACAAAGACGGAAGTTACGTCCTATCGTTTAAACTCTTCTAGATTCAAGGTTATTGTAAGAATACTTATTGGACTTTTTCGCTCCTGTTTCAACATCCTACAGGTTATTAATAGAATAAATCGTAGTTACTCAAAGAAATATTTAATACATAGAATGTAAAGTAACTATTGGTTAAAATTTTCTGGGTTTCGTCTGGAAAAATAAAGCAGTGCACTAAAAAAAATTCGGTATCGGAAATTGTAAATGTTTTCGTAAACAAGTAAAGAAAAAAAGGGAAGACAAATAATTACAGTTGTTATTAGATCGATTATATAGTATGAGGATCAAACTCGTAACTTGCACGGTATGATACAATTGCACAAATTCTACAATTTTATACAAAATCATACCTTGTCACTTGAAAATTTTTCAATCATTAACTTTTTTTCTAAAATAATTACGTTTAATTTGCTATGTATTTATCTTTAACGAAGAGTGTATTATTTTGTAGATAGTTTGACAATATCTCGGTTTATCAAATCTAGATCTCAGTTTCACATTAGATCGAACACTTTTAAACATTATAAAATTTTGATACAAAAAAATCGTACTTATCGTGAACCTTTTCAATCCCACAGGTTTATTACATCTCGTAAAATAATCATCGGCCAATGTCCAGAGAACGAAGCCTGAACGGTATGACGACTGCATACCGAGTCGCGTACGGGCATGTACCAAAAAAGATAATGTTAGCATTCGATCGAGGTTGCTGAGCACGGGCTGTTTCTGAATATGAACGCATGAGGCCCACGTTGAATCACGGTTGGTGGCTTCAGTCATGAATTCTAATGAGCCGGGTAGAGATATTTGGAATCCCCTCTGCTACTCTGCACTGCTTCCTTCCTACCTTTTATACAGGTTTTCTCTTTCTGTCTTATTCGCATCCGTTTTATAGCACCGCTTATGAAAATTAAAAATATAATTTGATGGCCATCACTAGATAAATGTCCTTAGAACATCACAGATCTACAGTTTTCGTTGAAGACCTTATGCAATTGAACTTTAATGAGTATCTACTACATATTATTGTATCCACGTGAAAAGTTCCAAAAGTATAAGAGCTAAAAAAAATGTTCGTAGATACCATAAACTAATACAGATTTTAAAAAATGCAGTAGAGATGATTGGTGCGCAGAGATTAAAAAGGTCCGTTTTCTGGCTTACATCCAAATGTTTATCCATTTGAAAACATTTTTACTCATAGAAAGTCTTTTATTTACATAAAATCCTTAAATTTATATCAGCCTTTGCCCTTTTATTTTTCCTAGGCATTTTCCATTTTTCTCGCTCTTTGTTTTCTCCTAAAAGGTGTGAAAGTACTAGCTTCTCCTGATCCTTTTCTTGCCTATCAGTCCTTTATATTCTAGTGCAACAAAGTAGCCATGGGAAATCCGAGATTTCCCGCGCATACCTCAGCTTAAGGCAAACGACTTCATGGCCGCAGGAACTTCGCGTACGCTAGTGGGGGCCTTCACCTAACGAGCGAAACATCTACATTTAAACGGAAACGATTGTAACACACGTTTCATGTAAGTTGCAATACACCTTTTAACCGACTCCGAAAACAAGAAATTTCTATAAAATCAGAAGAAGTGTATACTGAATTAACTTAAAATGTATGAATAATCTGAAATTCTGTTGATGCAAGTTGAGTTCAAATTGATTTATCGAGATAGGCTTCCAATAGTAAAAATACCAATAGTACTCTGTTTTCAGAAGATTTAAGATGCTTCTTTACTAGAAACAAAATGAACAATATCCAACACATTTTTTTATCTTTTGTTCTGATAAATGTATTGTAACAGCTGGAACAAAAATTGAAGCAGAGTTTTCTGTATTATTGTTGAAATATAGAATTTTTATATAAGCGTCAACAGATGATCCTTTATCTATTAATCGTGTATAATGTCGTAATTTATAATAATTTGAACTATAACTGTAGATGAAATTAAATTTTTTAATAATAATACAGCTATTATTAAAGATATTTAAAAAAATTAATCGACAATTAGTGCAAAGTTGTCTTGAGATACAAAAGTATTCGTTATTCGGACAAGATCGAACTTTTTTACTCTTCAGTGAAAGATAATAGACTGAAATAACTATTTTTAAAATTATGCTACACACAAACAAATATGGTATTAATAGATTAGCTAAAAATTCTGCCATTATTTTGATTACTCTTACGGACGATCGCAAATTTAACACGAGAGCTGAGTTTTCTTTAGAATATTTGAGAATGCAGAAGAACAAAATCGTCGAAAGTCAGTTTCTATTTCAACGTGATTCATAATTTAAGTTTAAATTATCTTAAGATAATAGTCTACCAATTATATATTCTTTATCATGCAATATACTCGATAATATATTAAAATTATACGCGCATTAACTATGAAAAAATAAAAATTATAATTGTTTTATAAAATAAATTTTTAAATAATATAATGGGTATAATAATCATTATGATCAACAATATTTTAGAAAAAAATCTAATTAAATAATAAAATAATAAATAAAAAAATTGATTAAATTGTTAAAAAATAATATCTATATATATCTTAGATAATGATCATAGAATATCCTTAATATGTTTTATAATATTCTTGTATTTGCCATTAAAATTATTTCTTTATTTATGACATATTTATTTATTTATTTATTTTCATACAGATAACATTTTAAATATTGTATGTAATTTTTATTCAATAATCGTAAAATTACATGTATATGCATATAGGTGTTAGTGTACATTGAAACCGAGTGAAACTTATAATTCACATCGTGAGATACGATCGGAAGATCAATTGAGCTTACAAATGCAATTATAATTCTAATCGACTATCACTAAACGAAGGTCTTTTAAATAAGTACTGAATAATTGAAAAACTAGTAATTTTTTCATTAAAGTAATTAATATAATCTATTAAATTGGTGAAAACTATAAAAATAAATAGAAAATAAACTATCAATTGATACTTCAGGGATTACAGACGTTTAGATCTTTATGTTTAATAGTTATTTAATAGCAAACATTAAATTAAATGAATATATAAAAATAACAATTGTGAAGATACGATATGTGAGGTTTTAAAGTTACCACACATTAAAAAGATTATTTAGGAAAATTGGCTAATTGTGAAGAAGAGTATAAGCGAGCGTAAAGAACTGTGCTAATGAATAGATCTGCTTCTTATTCTCGGTAAGCAGAGCGAATTCGGCCCTTGAGTGGCTACTAAATATTCATGCACTCGCGGCGGGGTATATTGCGGGCTCTCGCTAAACGCCGACATCCTCCTGCGCATCGCCGCGGACTGGAGGACTCTGGGAGAACGACATAGACGGAGAAAGAGAGGGAATCCCAGTCTCGGCGACTCGTCCGGGGGACGCGAGCTCCCCGTTATCCCGTGGCGCGGCTCTCGGCTCTCTTGGGAAAAAATGGCGAGGGCCAGAAAAGTCCGTAATCGAGCGGAAAGAGCCGCCGCACGATCGCGCCGGCGATAGCGCGCCCGTATACACCGCGGCGCGCGGCGCGGCGAGGGGTGGCGGTTGCGGAGGGGGAGCGGAAAGGGAGGGGGCCCCGATGGAGGGGATGAGAGAGAGGCTCGTGAGAAAGACACCCCGCGGAAGTCGCGCGCGAGATGCTGCCGCTGCTGCTGCCGCTGGTGCTGCTGCCGCCGCCGCCGCCGCCGCCGCCGCTGGCGGCGCTCCCCGGGCCGCTGCTCCTCATATTTGCCATTGGCTGCGGTCGGCGCTTGACCCAAATTCGCCGAGTTCCTCGACCTCGGCTGGCCGGCCGCTCGGCGCCGCGCGCGCCCCCAGGCCCCTATAGCGCGCACCTCGGCGATTTGCGAAGGTGGCCCATTTGGGCCTCACCCCCTCCCACTGCCGGTTGCTCCCCGGGACTCCTGCCCCCCACCCCCTCGCCGCGACGGCTCCCTACCCGCGGGCGCGCCGCGGCGGTGCCTTTCGCGGGAAGCCACCGCCACCGCCTTCGCCTTCGGAGTCTTGTGTCTTCCGAGCGCGAGGAGGGCCCCGACCCTCTCCTCCTCCCTCTTTTTCCCTCCACTCGGAATCCATTCGGACGAATCCCGGCCTGCTATATATACCGAGGGGTGCAGAGCCAGTCAAGTGTTTCGAGATCATCTTAACACTCGCGGCTCCTCGCTCTTTATTCGAGGGGCCCGGCGCAAAAGCTGGACCGCAAAAGCTGCAAGCTGATAAGCTCAGGATGCGAGCCGCGCATTTAGGGCCTCGAGAGCTGCGCGCCCGGCACATTTGGCAGATGCCTCGGCCCAAATTAGCCCCTTGCCAAAGAAAACTCTTGCGCCCGCTCGGCTGATTTTATACTTACGCTTCTGTCCTTACCGCAGGATCCTGTCGGGACTTGGACCCCTCACTGCTTTAATTGCGATAACAGTCTATTCGCTATACTATACCTTCTGAGCATCTAACTATTTCACCTGTTTAATGCATTTTATGTTGTGCATAACTATCCACTTCTAACCAAATATAGAAGTCACTTTTTAGTCGTTAGATAGTTTTTTTATAAAAAAACTTAATGTGTTTTAATTACGAGATTATAATTATATGTATATTCTTAATTGAAGATTCTAAATTGACAGAAAGTGTATAGTTGAAACCGTTGCATCAATTGATTTATCTACCATGTATGTCAAAGAAAAATGTTATAATAATACGTTCATAATGCTACTGACTTATTTCAGTTTGGATGGCCCTCAAGATGAAAAAATAAGATTCGGCACTTTTATCGATTTTTCGAGGTGGTTTTAACTTTTAAAAAATTACAATTTTATTGGCTTATGTGTGTATATATAAAAATCTATTATTTCTTATTATTTATATAATACTATGAGACTGTATATTATATAAATACTAACATATTCTAAAATTAAGAATAGGTATAAGTCGATGTTGTAAACATAGGATTTCATTAAAGACTCGTAATGCACATCATTTTCAACTGTGAAAAAATTATTCATTGCTTTCAAATACTATACTTCACTAACCTTTGGAATTCTTTAAGACATTGAATCCTCGTATTTTCCCAGCACATATGCTTTTCTAGCAGGGAATTCCAGCCATGTTATTGCGAAACTTAAATTCAGCCAAACTCTGCAACGGTACTGATTGCGCATAAAGGCCCTCCAAAGAAACGTTTTCAAGACTACAGTGTTAACTGGTTGTGCTCCATAGCTGACAGTGTTCCTTCCACGTATACTATAAAACCATCAGGACAGCCTTTAGAATTTAAAAGATTAGAAATTCCATTTCAGGTATCTGATTTTATGATTATAAGTAGTTTGTAAGGACCCATTTAAAATGTCAGGGATGAAGTTAATCGGGTTCAACTTTTCGTGTTGACAGCAATATATATACCCTGCATACCTCATGAATTAAAGTAGCGTTTTAGCCGAGGTTTTAGTTATAATTATACTTAAGTGAACGTTCACTAACATTTTCTATAACGATATTCTATAAAAACATAGTAATTTTATGCCTTATTTACTGTTATAGATCTATCGATGTAATACTAATGAAGTTTAACAAATTATCGTAAGCATTGCATTTTTATATTATTTATACTTTTATGTTGTTTAAAATTAACGTTCTACAAATGATTTTCACTTCTATCTTGGAATTTAATTTTCTTTACTTCATCATAACTATTTCTTACATGTTATTTGGAATTATTCAAACTAGTCATTTAATATTTAATATTATATAGATAGTTTATGTTAAGTTAGCAGGTATACACTATTAAAATATTTTGTGTATTAAAATAAACAATATTACAACGTTCGTATTGATATATATTGAAATTTTAAAATAACTTTTATTATTAAAATCATGAAATTATTACTGTATATCCATTGGCAATAATATCATCTAGATATATGTTTTCAAAGAAATTAGATTCAGATTCCTTTTTCTCAATATCAAATTTATGATCCCTCATGTATAACTTATTAATTTGCTTGCAATATATTGATAAACACTGTATGAATTAATTTCCTTTTATTCAGGAAATGCTACCTAATTTTAAATTAACATGTACAACTTGATTGAAAACAAACAATTTAAAGTGAAAATTCCTGATTTTAATTGCTTATTAGACATTTTACGCATTTTATTTATTTTTAAATAATTTATTAATATTTCAATTGCTTTTACTGCATTACCGCTTGCCGAAGGCATTCCTTAATTATACAAGAATCGATCAATACATGTTAGCATTAAACATATTCATGTTAATTTCAAATATATATGATCAATAGCTAAATTTATCATAATTCTTCAAATGTATTAATTTTCTATAAAATAAATAGAATTTATTATACAAAACGTTTTCAATCGTTTGCGATTAATTATTAAAGATAAATTTTATCTTGAAGTCAATTGAGTGATTTAAAAGGAAAGAGGGGCCATGAATTTTCTACTCATGAAAAAATAAAAAATGCACGATCAATTATTTTTTAAGTAAAATGTATGTCATCTGTGCATTTAAACTAAAAATAGTTTATTAGAAATATGTTATTAGAAAATAATGTAAACAAATTAAATGTTCGTTATTGTTATAGTCATTATTGCATTAACATAAGCATTTGATAGATCAAAATATTAACATCCATCCGCTAGATGGCGGTCCATGGTGCACGATAAATCTCCGTTAAAAATTGACGTAGTGATTTGCATCGGTAATAATAAAATTAATTAGTTTATTAATCATGGCCATAAGTCTGTTGACATTACAGTTCTACAAGAGCGATTTAGAAAAAATGAAAAGACCAATATTGCTCGATTTATTAAATGATGATGTTATGTAATTGAATAGGTTAATAAAAATGAAAAAGCAAGGGAAAGAACGTGTGCAATTATAATGTTTGTTATTATTCGGCCGTGAAAAAGTGTCGGTACATTTATTATCGGCAGTAAGGAATACAGAATCGAGTGGAATAATGTAATGGCAAGTTGGGAGATTTAAGAGGAATCAAGGTAACAATGGTCTGAACGGATAATTTACTGGTTCGTTCACCCTTAAATGTCGAGCACAAAATGCTACACCGAATTCGTGTCCAGAATGAGAATCCCTCCCGCGCCGAGGAGAAAGAGATAAAGGGAGCGGGCGCGAGGGAAAAAAACCGTAAATTGATTTAATGTATTCCGTGAATCGCATAAACCTTCTTATTATACTAAGTTTCGCAATGCCCCCTCGCGATGCCGGCGCGCGTCGGGGGCATAAAACTCTCGGAGCCAATTACACCCGAAGAGCTTGGGGCCACCACCTCTAGCTAGTCCAAGCGTCGAAAAGAAAAAGGCAGGGAAAAAAGGAGCGAGCGGGAAAAAAAATAAAGGGAGGGAAAAGAATGGAGCGAAGGAGAGAGCGAGAGAGACAAAAGGAAGGTCCAGAAATAACCCCGTAATGAGCATTCCGAAAATTATACCGCGACCGAGGACGAAGGAGGCTCGGGGGCCCGGGCGGCCGCCTCGGCCGAATCCGCCGGCGCACACATCCTGTGGCCCAGGCATCCCTAGTTTCGTATATACGCGTGTACACACGCTCCTCCGTGGCGCTCGGTGCGCGCACTCGCCGCTGCACGTACACACGCCCCGGTGTGCATGTGGGCGCGCGAGCGCGCGGCCCCTGCCCGCCGAGAGCTCGGGAACGAAAGAGAGGCGGCCGGGCCCAGGGAGAGAAGGGAGCCGCCGCCGCCGCCGCCGCCGCCGCCGCCACCGCCGCAGCCGCCGCCGCTCCCCCTCTCTCTCTCTCTCTCTCTCTCTCTTGCCCGGGTGTGCAAAGTAAAGAGGAGCTGCTGCCTGGGTCATTGGCCGCGACTCGCCGTGACCCAGTGCGCGCGCTAGGACATTGACTCTGGCACCGCCATCGCCGCCATCCGCGATACCGACTTCCCGCTCTCCCTCTCCCCCCGCCCCGCGGCTCCCGCTCCCTCCGCCAGCCTCTGTCTTACACGGCGGAGGAGAGGCCGCGCGCGCGCGCGCTCGGATCGAAAAAAGGGAGATGCGCCGGGCGACGGCGCGCGGGATTGACGGGAGGAGCCGCCGCTGCCGCCCCCTCCCGGTGACACCGCCATGGGAAGCGACACGCACGCGGGGGGAGGGAGGGAGGGCGGCGGACCCGCGGGCACCCGCCGGCCGCGTACGTACACATATCTGCGTATAGGTCCGAACCCCCCCCGTCCACCCCGCGGCGGCCCTCCTTCACCGAATTTGTACGTTACGCGGAATGCGGATGAGATGTACCTCCCGGAGGAATGCCTGCGCGAGCGCGAGCGCGCGCGCGGGCTCCGAGCTCCGCGGGGTTACACGCGCAGGCGCGCGAGCGCGGCTTTGTTTGACCACCGCGGCGGGGTGGGGGAGCGGCATTTTTTTTCCCGCGCGGGGATTCGCGAATCGGCCGATGCCGCCGCCCCTCCCGGCTTTTCGGCGCCCCCCCGGCCCGTCCTCCTCCTCCTCCTCCTGCCGCTTCCCCGTATGACCATTTCGGCCGGCCGGCTCGCGAGGATTATTTTCGCAGGGCCGCGAGGCCGATCCGCCGGGCTTATCTCGCTCGGCGGATTTCCCTGCGAGTCTCCTGTTATCGCGCTCCTCCGTTTCCTTCCGAGGCGGCTCTTTCTTTTCGCTGATAAGGGCCGGAGACAAAGTCACGCGGTATCATACTGGCCGTCCTCGGGACCTCCTCTTCTTCTCCGGCACTTTTCGATTGATGTGGGTGAGGGTTTAGTATGCGGACGACCGGTCACCGCTCGCGAATCTAGTTATGACACTGCCGTTCCTCAAACAGAAACTTGGAGAGTATTTTAAAATGGACTATTTGAGAAAAGAAGCGTATAATCATAATGATTATCGTTTAATGAATAGTTTATAAGATATTAAACTGTTACGGTATCTTTTCAACTTTTTTTTTACTCTTCTTCCACAAAATACTTTCACCAAATTATTGTTCTTCTGTAAACTGAAACACATTGGACTTTGGGCGTAGAGATCTCAGCCTGTATACAGCCTCCGGAGGTCATTGACCACGCTTGAAAATCGACTCGGACGATTTTGGTTTTTAGTGCTTACAATTATAGTACTGTAAACCAAATTATACAGGAAGAACTAATATTCCCGATGCCTTCAAAAGATCCTTTAGTTTTCAAAAATTTTACGGAATATTAACAAATATTATGACAAAATTAATCGTGCGATATCATTGATCAATGTTTACCTTACTCTGTCAAGGTAAATGTCATACACTGTAGAGTTTAACAAATAAGAGTTATAATTTATGCTATTACTAATGATCATTTTTGCACAATCTTATATAGTTTACCTATTAATTACGTAATTTATACCTACTAGTTGTTCAAATACTCACAGGTGACTATGATTCAGACCTACTAAACTTGTGATTGAACATTTATGTCGAGCTAGTCCGCATTAAATTCACTTATATCAATATCATTATTTAGCAATCGTTAATATTTTAGCATAAAAAATGCTCTTGATCGAAAAAATGGTAATGTTCATGATTGATAAGAAAAGTATAGATGAGATATAAATTGAATTTCTTCAGACGAAAATTACCTCCTTGTCAGATCTTATCGTTTTCCAACTAGATACTAAGAGCTAGTATGGTTGTTTCAAGATAAATTATTCCGCTAAATACCAAAGAGAAAATATAATTACATTCAATAAATAATACCTTTCTCAGAAATATTTTCATAAGAATTCAAATATAGTAAATTTTATACCCATTTTTTTGTTTCTAAAAACTCAAATTGTTCACTGTTATAGGAGTTTCGAAAAAATATAAGAACAATCTTTCAATTATAATACAATATTTTTGAAAACCTAATTCTTATGGTTTAATAATTTCAAATAAAAATATTTAATTTCAAATGTATGAAATTATTACGCGTACAACATGTAATCTTATTTGTAATATAATAAACAGATTTAATACTATTTGCTCTAAATTTAACAAATATTTATTACTGATACAAACTGGATTTTATCAAAATACTATTCTTACGATGTTGGAAGAAACTTATTAAATTTGATATTTTTAGCAAAATTAGGACGATATGTCTACATTATGTGGCGTATAGCCAAATTCTGAGTTCATACTTACTATAAATAAGTATTCTACTATCAGGTTAGAGGGATTATTTTCAGAATGATATTTGTAAGTAACTTTGAAAAGGTAGTTAGGCTTTATAGATCTATTGATCCACTTGATCAAATATACGTTTCTATTATATGCTGTCTATATAACAACTACTTAGTTTCCAATTATAATTTTATCAAAGATATATTCACTCATCTAAGTATTTATGGAAACCTAGAAAAAATTTGAAAATAAATTTATTGCAAAACGACTACAAGACTTTGAGCAAGAATTAGTGCTATACATTTTGTAATTTGCAGGTAGAATTAAAACGATGAAAAAGGACCTTACTTAGTCTACCTTAGCAAGATATCGCTTTAAGAAAGAAGCTTATAAATGAGTTGAGAATTTTTCACGAAAAGTGCTTAATCAGGCTTTTTTATAAGGTTAGTAATGAAAATTTGTACACGTACATTAACGTCTAATCAGACGCGGAATCGCGAACTTTCTTGACTGCGCGGTGAAAAATTTCGACCGTGATCTGTTAGCAGTATAGAGAAAGGAAGGATAAAATGGTTGGAGACAGCATTGGGTTAAAGCGTGGCAAAGGAGACAAACAGGCAACGTCGGGAGATAAGGCAGAGAGAAAGAAAGATGCAGAGAGTTGGAGAGGGCGTGAAAGAGGGAAAAGGAGATCGAGAAATGCCGAGAAAAGCGACGGCAAAGACAGGGTAAAGCGGAAAAGAAGAATTGGGATGAAGAGCGAGGGAGGGCGCGGGAGGGCGAGGGAGCGGGAGAGAGGGAGAAAATAGGAAAGGGAGAAGAGGCGAGGAACGCGGGGACGAAGAGGATGAAAGATACTGCGAAGAAGGAAGAGATAGGCGGAGAGACGGTCAGACAGGCAGACAGACGGATAGATAAAGAAGGAGATAGGTTGACAGAGGCGGGAGACAAAGAGAAATAGAATTAAGAATGTGCGAGAAAGAAGTGGATGAAAGGGGAGTGGTGGGTGGGTGGCTGGGCGGGTGGGGAGGCCCCAGGGGAGTGACACAGAGAGTGACTGGGCGCGGGAGGCTGCGGCCGAGGAGCCTGGGCGCGCCTGCACCCACTGCATGAGCGGCAGCAGCAGCAGCAGCAGCAGCAGCAGCACCAGCCGAGTGCAGTGCACGCGTGTGCTGGCGGCGGCAGAGGGGGGGGGGGGGTTGACCCGCGAGCCCGCCGCGGAGTCAGCTGACTCGGCCGGCCCCAGCAGCTGAGTGCGAGGGACTCGCTCCGCTTCAAGAGCGCGGCGGCGGCGGCGGCGGCGGCGGCGCGGCGGCCGTTCCTCCAGTCGGGATTTTATCAAACCCGCCGCGGGGCAACGATCTGATCGACGTCCGCGGGATCGCCTATGCGCCGCCGCCGCCGCCTCTCGCTCGCTCGCTGCCCCTCCTTTCTCCTCTCTTTCTCTCTCTCTCTCTCTCTCTCTCTCTCTCTATCTCGACTTTTTGCCTCGCGAGTCTTCTCGCGCTGCTTCCCCCCTGCCGCCGTCTTTTCCCCGACTTTTTTGCGAAGGCGCGGGACTCGATTTTGGCCATCTTGCAGAGGATTTTCGGGCGCTCGATAAGTGGGGCCCTCCGAAGAGGACGAGTTTTCGGGCTTTCTCGGAAAACACTTGGAGCGGTCATTGAGATTTCAGTCTGTTTGTCCGTTGCAAACATAACGGGGCTTCGCCTGCATTGTTCGGTCAATTTTTAATGGAATTTGAATAAATCAGAGTTTGGATTATGTGTATTTGTGTAATACAAATTAGCAAGAAAAGTGAACATGGCCACTGCGATATAAGAGTTATTTTATATCAAGGTTATGTAAGCCTTTGCACAAAGGTTTACTAGTGTATCGGCTGAAAATCTAAATAATTTTGCATATTATTTGATAGTTACTTACGTTTACACTATACTCTGTTAGGTAATAGTTTTTTATTACTCGAAACGACATATTACAACATTCATTGATACATAACAGCTACATGCATAATTAGTATTCAAATGTACCATTTTAATAATATTTTAAACCCTGAGGTTTTATCTTATCGAAATCAAAGTCGTGTATCTACGTAGTATAGGGGTTGTTGCGCATAGTACATCCCTCACTTAAAAAATATAAGCATGCGAATAAAGTGTATATTAGTAGTATATTGTATATATAATACAAAGAGTTTATTATTCAAATAATGCCCTTGGAAACTAATAGTCCACTTGACAATTTGTTCCCAACCGACAATTAGATGCGAAACTGTCCGCTACGGTACAAGGCGCGGTACAAGGTAACGGCGAGGCGTGACAGCGGTCGAAATCCATATAGTTAAGGCGGTAGATTTTGGCGAATGATTCATTGGGATTGCGCAAGTATAGCTGTTAGAAGCATCTATCGATCCGGCAATGGGCTTTGAATGCCAATTGGCCGGGGAGCCTAATCCCAAATGGAAAGAGGCGCACCGGTGCGAAGGACACCCGGGGGCGCGACTCAGTGCCACACTGGAGGCCGAAAGCGCGAGCGCCGGGGGCAAAAAAGCTCGCGACGGGCTTGACCGAATCCGCCGGCGATATTTGGGCTTGCGGCTCACGTGCGGGGCCCGCGCGGCACGTCCCCCGGAGGGGGCCCGCGGCCTCGACCCTCCCCCCGGCGGCGCCCCGCTTCCCGGAAAATTCGGGCCGCTTTTCCTTTCGCGCGCCGAGGCTCGCGAGAAATGTGGTCGATTAGCCGCGGGGAAATTCCGCGCACGTCCGCTCTCCGGCTCGGCCCGCCGAGATGCACGCGCGCCGACTTTCTTTTCCTGTCTTCTTATCTCGGGAATGCGCGCGCCAAGGATTTTGCATAAGGCTTTCTTTTACGGCCGGGGCAGTAAATTTCTATCCCGGGAAGACTCATGCGGGAAAACGCAGGCGCGCCGCGCCGGCAGATGCGCGGCCCCGCCGGAGCTTCAGCCGGCGCACGCGCGCGGCGTGCGCGGCGACCGCGCGAATTAAAGCCCTGTCGCCCGGATTGGGAGTCCCATCTCGTGGCCTTTGATTCATGCCCCGACGCTCTCGATAACTGTAACAAATAGGCCTCTTACGCCGAGGCGATCGCGGGATTTACAGTGACGATAAGAGCCGAGGCCGCCGAGCCTCCGCTCAAATCGTGGGAGAGCTTACACTGCCGCACAGTTTCACATAATTCCTTCCCAGGAATAATTGCTGGCCAATTATTTTAATAGGTTGATTTAGCTGAGTAAATAGTGATATAGGTACAAAAGGATTACGGATTTCGGATACGCTGCTTTTTCCTTCCCTTTTTCTTTGCATCGCTTCTTTTTTCCAGGATGCAACAAAAAAATTTCATAAATTTCTCTTTTTGGTCACACCGATCTAAGAACTCGTCTAAGTACTTTCTCTGCCGTACGGAGTAATAATATAAACGAACGATGAAGCATTGACAAAAAGCAACCAAAAACGATACAATAATTGTATTAATTCGCTCAAATACAAACAAATACAATGTCGTTATGATTCCGCACAAATGCAGAATGCAGGAGAACAGCTTCGCTGCTGCGATAAACGTGGAAGTGGAGAACCACCCGCCAATCCCTTATCGCACCCTGGCTAAGCGAGGACCGAGCGACAAAGGCGTAGGCGGGCCGGGTTTTTTTTTGGGCCGGCGGTGCACCTGGCAACGCGCATAGGCCTGTTACGAAATCGCGGTCGGCGGCGGGCTAATCAAAGTCCGCGCGGGGCGCAATATCGACCCCGAAATCGTTCCCACGCGCCGTCCCATTCACACTTAACTGTATAGAGGATTGGAGAGTGTATTACGCGGGCGAGCGCGAGGGACATAATTGAATAACGGGTAAGCGAGCGCATACCGGCCCGCGCGCCGAACAATCGTAACGTCCAATTACGAAAGCCGCGGCCGAAAACTGCGGCGATGCGCGCGGCCGTCCCGTTAGCCGCGGGACTTCCCCGGCCGGCCCCCTTCCCGCGGGAAGACCGAGCCGCCCCGGCGTGGGCGAGGCCGGGGTATATGGATGCGCGCCCGTTGATTAAACGGTGAATTTTGGGACGTGCAGGGCCGACGCGTGTATATGCTGCCGGTGCCGCCGGGCCCCCGATGACTTTCTGACCAGGGCCCTCCCCCCCACTGTGATTTATGTGCATCGGCCTCTACCTATATATGTACATGTCGAGCAATGACAGCGCGCACTTTGGCGTTTGACGCCGCGGCAGGGTTAACGGTATATACCAGCCGCCCGCCGCCCTACTCCGCGGGCATTCCTCCTGGCCTTTGTTATAAACTTCACGTGGCGAATCGAGGGCCGATGATCATCGGCCGGAAGTCGCTTTGCTCCTCTTTTCGCGATCGCGGTTATGTACCTCGGCGACACTCGCCGCGTCCGCTCGAGTTAATTGTCTCGGGAGGGGGGCCTCCTCGTGGAGTTCATCTAATCGAGGCTTAAGCAACCTGACGCGTTCCCGAGAGCCCGCCGGAGAGCGACGTACCCTTTCTCGCTGCCCGTTTTTTTTTTTTTTTGTTTTTTACCGGCGCCCTTTTTTTTTTGTAGTTTCTCCTACGCCGCGCGCGCGCGCGAGCGGCTCTCTCGCGCAGTTACGTCTTCCTCGGCGCTCTCTTTGTCGCTCGACCGGTGTTCGATTACCTGAGTGCGCGCCTCGGATTACCGGCCGGGATAGACCGATGAGGCAAGAGCCTCGGAGTTGCCTGCACGCGATGCACGCACGTGACGTCGCGCCAAATCCCCCGGACTCCACGTGTTCCTATCTTCCTGTCTAGGCTCGATTTATTTCACCATTTTTAGACGCTCCATTGGCCAGTGTCCGATTAGAGAGTCTACTTAATCGAGCGTCCCTTCCTAACAGCCTATTAGTCTCAAACTGAATATCGTTTGTTAATGGTCTAGTAGCGAATTGGAAGGATCCTGGTTTTAAGCTGAAATAGTTTAATTTGTGATTGACTATTTTCTAGGGTTGTTTTTTTAGCATTTTTACGGATTTTGTCCCGGAAGAGTTTATATATAGCACATCTTATAGAAATTTTGAACTTATATTGCATTTCTTTATAAAATGTTTTCTTCTTAACATATTTCATCCAATGAAAATGCAACTGACAATGAAATTATATGTAAAACTTAAATTCTAATAAAAAATTATCCGAAAATTAATATTTGTTAAATATTACTAAATTTTAATAATCTATACATCATATGAATTCGTAAATAATATTTAGTCTAAGACAACATCCTAAATAAAACTATATTTTAAACTCTTTCAAACATAGATTGTTTCAAAAATATTGAAGTACGTATATTCAAAAATCTGAGAGTTCATTGCATCAACAACAATGTATATTTATAAAAAGTAATTTTTCTAAAATATTTAAAATGATGTATATTTTAAGTTGCAAGTAATCATAGCTCTCTTGAGTTAAAATAAATTATTGTACTGTTATATATATAATGTGTGAGATAATGATACTCTTAAAGATTTGTATCCATTTAAATTTTGCATAATTCTTAATGTTCTATTTATCTAAGCAACGAAGCAGATTTTATAGTCATCTCAATCATATTGGAGGTAAAACAATCAGATAATTGTAATTAGTTTGTGATAGCTTTCTAATGATGAATACAATAATGATACTCGATATAGCGGTACAGATGACCATTTAAAAATGTATGTTAAAAAATATAGCGACTAATGCAGAGTTGATTATATTTCAAAGTCTACTATTCATTTACATAGTATATTAATAACTGTAACCGATGAGCAAAAATTGCCAGTTGGGTCTTTTGACATGAGGTTTATCTACCTTAATAATCAATCAAACTATAAATTGCAGTAATGACATGAACAGTTCAATAAAACTCTTATTTCTAAAAGATTATTATTTATCAATAGACATTTGAAGGAACAATAAGCTCCATTGTCAAAATGATGCTTTAATAGCTACAATCTTTAAATGTCAAATACTTCAAAAAATGAAATATCATTATTTCAGAACTACAAAGCTTCTGCCATTATGAACAAATACTAAATTAAATGACGACATGTACATGACTAAGTACAGCCAATTATATGATAATTGAACAGAGTTAACACCTGCAATACTTAAATAGAATAAAAAATTAATTTAATTCTTAATTTTATAAATTACAAATCATATTTCACACAATACTACAGGTTAAACAATTATGTAATAAAAACTTGGGCATTTTGAATCCTTTTAGAATCATGAAACTTTCCAATTAAAATAATTATTTATTAAATTATACATAACTATGATTAAAAAATGATGCCAAATTAAACGTTTTAAAGATTTTTTTTGAATATCATAATAAATTCTTTTATGGTATTACAAATTCAACGATTATTTGAGATTCTATTACGTCACCTTGTACCAAAATTTTAATGATTTTAACTCAAATAAAGATTACCACTCTTTTGACTTTAATTATTAGTGTTAAATAAAAAAATTTCAAATGTTCAAGATCTTCTTTAAATTATATCGATGAACTTTTATTTTAAAAAAATAATAAACTAATTTCTAATTATTTTTTGCTAGTACCAAAACTTTTTTACTAAGCTCAAGTGACTCATACTTAACAAAAAAATTTGCTTAATAAACTGGTTAATTCTCTAACGAGGAAAGAAATATCACACAAAACCCTCTACACGAGAAAAATTTGCATCTGATTATTTAAAAGAATAATTGATACTCGCGAAAAGTTGTCTGAATTATTTATGAATGTCTCAAGTCAGTATTAGAGAAATGATTAATGTCAAATCTCTACAATCGTTTACATAAAAAGGTTTTTAATGAATTCTCTCGCTAGCGAGCAAATACAATTAAGGAATCTATGAGCATGCATTACGAGTCTCTTCGAATAATAACTTGTCTAAACTACTGCTTAAAATGGTGTGTCAAAGTTTTTTAACCGCTAAGCAAAATTAGCCTCATACCTGCTATAATTAGAAGGTTAACGATTTGTCACGTAACAGGAAAATAACGAACATCGAACATATATAATATCGAAGAGATAGAGTGCGGACTTTACGCCTGGCCAAGAGTCCAGTCGAATGTCAAGGACTCGTGACGCCATTATTAGCGGTACACAACTGGCGAAGCTCCGGAGGAATTTAGGTCGAAAAGTCACCGACGTGTGTGTGCGTGTGCACACGCGCGTATATGCACAGCTGTATGCTCATTATTCGCGGTGTTTGCACGCGATCTTGCCAACCAAAAACTTCCCGAAGCCTTTCTTTCGAAGAAACAGGGGTCGAAGCTGCAGGAGTGAAAATTATCGCCAGACCTTTTCACTCCGGTTCACGTTTGCGTATCTTATAATCGTTACATGTGAGCTTTGCTCTTTATATCTTGCGTTTTAAGTCGTCAATCGTGTTAGACGCTCAATTATGGCAGTTATGAAGTACTGTTGAGGATGAAAGAAATGCAAGGTGTTCGAAAAAAATTAAACGATACCGAAACTCTTATTTAGTGTCAGATTTTTTACTTTCTTTGTATCTTGTCAATGCATCATCTGCCGAAAACTTGATTTTAGTCACAAATATGCGGTAATTTTCACACCCCGCAACAAGTATTACAGTGAAATTTAATTAACGGCTGTATCATAAGAATTTTTGAGCAATTGCTTGAGTAAACGAAAACGTTGATCCTACGTTTACTGACCCACAATTTTAAAAGTAATGAATTCGTTTTGTGTTTATTTGAAATCACTTTGCATTTCATGTTTCCCTGCAAAATGCCTCATGTTTTTAACAATTCTTTTAATTAATATATTTTTTAACATATAAACTACTAATACACAACGTAACTACTACTCACAAAAAAATTTTTTAAGCATTAATATGTAAAAATAAAAGAGTTTTTAGCTACTTTATGAGTACAATTTATGCACGCAGAAAAATCAACGGCTAAAGACAACCGAGGTTAATCGTCATTAACAAATATAATGACTCGCAAAATCACGAAATGTACTACACTAATATTATCCTAATAAATTTTGTAAAACGTACATTACTATTGTGAACATATAAAAACAGATAGTCTGAATTTGACCTCGCTAATAACCAATATTGTTAGTCAAACGGAAAGTATTACTACAAACTACGTTGAACGAAAAGCAAACCACAAGCTACATTCGACGGTTCACCGGTTACCAGCAAGCATGAAGTGTTCCGGTAACAACTAATATTTATTACTTTTTGTTTGTAACTAAATTCGCTACAGTTTTGACTAGTTTTAATTAATCCATTACTTTTTTATTTTTTTCAGCGGAATTTATTTTTAATTAAATTTGGTTATTATAGACATATAAATTATAACACGTCTCCATCTATTGATTATATTTTCCGTATAAAGCAGCGTTAGATGATCTTTATCCTAATTAGTTGACTGGATTTGATTCAATCTAAAAATTTAGCTAAAATATCTTTAATTTAGTACCAGGGTATTCGCGGAGTAGAGATTTCCATGCTTGTACAATTTCAGCCTGCAAATGATAATTATCCGAGGAGAAGGTACCGGGGGATAACGCCAAAACCAAAATGTTATAACAGCAGAAACGAAAACCTATCGAAAGCTCCTTCTGACACTTTTCCACCGGGTTACTTTTAATTCCAGGCGCGGGCCTGCCAGTGGCGCGCCCCCCTCTCCGCCCCGGCGAGGAGGCATCCGATCGAAATTCAAATCCATTGCGCGGCGACGACGTCGAGAAAAAAGAAAGTCCGTCAGCGCGGCAGCGCGGAGGCCGTCCTCTCGGGGCTAGGCTCACTTTTCCCATCCGGCCCCGGAGACCTCTTTCTCTTTCGCCGGGAAAGACTTTGCGCGGGCGCAGCCCGGGGCCCCGGCGGGGCGGGGGGGGAGGGGCTCCGGGCGGCTCGTGAGGAAGGCGCTGCACGTCCATCCTGTGCAGAGGTGCGCGCGCGCATAGGAGCCGGCTCTAGGCGACGTTTTGAGAACAGTTACGTGGGAGTCTGGGTTACGAGGCGTGGCCTCGGCCCGTGAGCCTAGGCAGAATGTCCCATAGAACCACAGTCACATTGGCCAAGAAAAGGCCATCGTGCCGCGCGCGGCGAATGTAATTACGTAAGGCGCGCACACGAACCGGCGATTTCTGCGGGCGACGCACGTGGGATTGGACGCGAGCCGCGTTTCCAATGCACGGGGGGCACCTCCGAGCCGTTCCTATATCTCGAGCCGCTCAACCTGGCTTCTATGCTACATGTCCCTGGGCATTTTCAACCCCGAGTTTCCTCTTAGCAATTTTCTTCTACCGTTCAATTCGTTTTACCAACGGCTTCGCCGCTACTTATTCATTTGCGTATATTTGTTTAAGCATTCGAAGGAACCTCGTGTACAATGAGGATTAACCGAGGCCAAGACTTTGTGCTTGAATATACTGTTTTATAGAGTGGCGAATTTTCGAAACTATCCTTAGGCTTATGTAACGGCAGGTACTTGCTAATTCGAATTATACTTCTAATTGTGTATGCTAATTTTATATAAGCTATCCTAAAATGTAAATATAACTTTGTTCAAATACGATAGTAGCGAGGCGCATAGTTTAATTTTTTCTCACATTACTTTTACTAAGTAAGTATTCATGGTGAATAATACTATCGTAAAGTTGTACAATACTATTTTAGCTCTCTCTTTTCCAGCCCCGGAAACAATTGCCTTTTATTAGCACCATCGCAGTTAATAAGACACCTATCACATAGTAGAGCCCATTAATTACTGGCACTGATTACAAAAAGTGAAGCTACGCGAGAAGGATAAAGGCAAAAGAGCGAACGGCTGTATCGCGAGTTTGTTGCAATTGCGAAGGAAACTCGAGTGCGCGGAATTCCGATAACGAAATTGCCGAGCGATGAGCGCGCTGTTGCAGTTCAGATTTCTCGTCGACGCAATGCAATGAAACCGTCACCCCTGGATTCCTCGTACGGTGTTACAGAACATCTGCAAGGACGATAAGAACGATCAATTTCCTCGTCAACTCGCTATCTTCTCCAGTTATGAATGCTTATTTGTTTCCCTTGATTTTGATATTTTTTCTAAAGAATTCATAAAACCTGCCTAAATTATTCCTCATTTAGTCACAGTATATAGTTTAGCTAACGCATGCTTACATAACATGATGGCTTCCGCGAATTTGTAATTAAACGAAAGTATTCAAACAGAAAATAAAGTACTCGAATGATTTTTCACTGATTTCTCTTGTTCTGTATGATTAAAATGTTATCTTTCGATCGCTTTTACCTGGTTTAATGGAACACGGCCATATTATCGAACATATTCAGGGGATTCTGAAAGAATAATACATATATAAACACATTCTTACATTTAGTTGATTCAATGATTTACTTCAAGTTAACCTATTTTCTAAATATTCTTTTAACATAGCGCGTAATACTTACGTAGATATTTTATAACACTCTAAATATATTTTTATCCTTATATTTTTGGTTAGCTTATAACTTTGTATTTAATACAAACAAACAAATGTTTCGTCTACTCACATATAGTATTTTATTTAAAATAATAAATTGTAAACTTTAATGACTGAAATTTAATAATAACGCTATGTTTAATTTTTTTTATTGTATATGCCTAGATAAATGTTAATAAAACCTTCTTTTCAAAACTAATTATTTCCCAAACTTTTAGACCACCAAGAACCATAAATTTAAGGTCAATCGATTTTCACTGTACAACTTGGATTATTGCCTCTCCGATTCTCCATGGAAATAGAAAAGACCGGTCGCGTGCGTGAGCCCACGTACAATACTGGAATGCAGCCGGCAAAGAAGATAAAAGGGTGTCCAGCGGCGCTGTCTCGAGTGTCCAGGCATAATCCGCCGGGCTGCGCGTATGGGCGCGCGCCAGGATGCGTGTACCTATATGTGAATGAATCAATAGATCGATGGAGGACGGACATCCTGCGGGCCGACTAATTTTGACGGACGGCCATCGCGTTTTTAAGAGTACAAGGCCTGAAAGCGCCTTGGCCGGACACGAGTGGCCAGGAGGCCCGATTAAGGGCGTACTGCAGCTGCAGATTTACTGGCCAGTGGCTCGCTCGGGGGGGAATGCCCGTGGTTCAACTCAATGGGTTTGTTTCAATTTTTATTCGTGATTTTGTGAATGATTTTTAATAGAGTCAACTGAAGGCGAAATTGAAGTATATAGGTTTCACGCAACTTTTGTACACGCAATGACATACTATCAGCATTTAAAATATATAAATATAAAAGTAAGTTATCAGTTTTTTTACAAAAATAAATTACAATATCAATTATGCGTATGTTTACAAATTATAACTTGATACAGTATGTGGTAATGTAATTATATTTAATTACATTTAAAACTAATTTTTTAAATTTAAATTCAAAATGATACAAATTACGAATTGTAGATATCATTTTCATTCCATCTTCATTCTTCTGCTCTTGTTTATTTTCCAAACTTTTCGCATGTAAGATGAAGCGAATGAATAATGATACTTTGACCGTTTACAATCAGTTACAATGAGTTATTATAGTTCTAAAACATGACGATGCAATATTAAAATAATTGAAGAAGATATATATGTATTTTTGAAAATATTGTATTAGGAGAAAACTAGCGTATCGTGCATCAAATATTTTTAAGAAAAAGTGTAGAGTATTATTGATGATAATAAATTAATAGATTGGATTATTATTTTTTAATAGTGCAAATTGAAATCAGAAAAACTGAGTAGATCGGCCTCGTACACGCAAAATATAAAACAATAAATTATACTCGAAATTCTATATATATCGTTATTTTTTATTTTTTACAAATTAATCTTTATTTTAAAATAATCTTGAAACATTTTAAACTGTAATGTATATTTTCAATAAAATTTTACGATTTTCGCTACGTATTGTTTCAGCTGCAAAACCCAAATCTTTATACTTCCACTTATGCTATAGATAATATTATCATTTAGAAATTAATAAAGTACATCATATAATTTGAGTATTATAAGTCAATACTGGCTACATAAGAACGCAATTATAAATATAATATTTGTGATACATTTTCAATTTAATAATTTAATTTCAATCACAAAAATCCCGGAACACTCTAAATATACGAACACGCACTATAAAAGGAAATGTCGGGCGAAATTCCGTGTAGCACACGGCATCCGGCCACAAAGCCCCGTAACTCGGACCGCACAATCCCGCAAATCCCTCGAAAAATCGGGGGCTCTCGCCTACCTATGCGAAGGTGTGCGCGCGCCCACCCCTTTCTCTGCAGAACAATGCCAACGGGGCCATCGAGTGGTCAAGCCCTTGGATGTAGCCGCGCGTCAATCGGTCACTCATCCCAGGCTTACAAAGCCTACAGATGTCCGGGCTTTTTAATCGCCAATTAGACGCGACGAAACGGTCTCGCCGGTCAGCTGTACGATAGGTGTTCACGCATTTCCATACGCACGCCTTCAATGAACGGGACAACTATTGTGCTCGGACACTTCAACGAAGTATGAGGGACCGTCTGCGCCTATGTCAGAAAATGTTTAAATCTTATTCTGTGCGCGCCTTTCACAATTACAGTATCTTGTTTTATACGTGAAATAATGGAAACCTATAGGATATAGCTTATCTCTTTGCAAAAACACTTAAAAAATAGGCTTTCTGTTCTTCAATTCTTCCCTTTTAAGAGAGCATTTGATTGAATGTAAAAATTGCGGATTTTATACGCCACAATGTCATACCTTGATTATAAGTCTTGTCTGAAACAATTTTTTTTTATTATGTTGTCATGGTCCATAAGTTGATACGTCAATATAATTGTAAAAAAGTCTAGTTATAAATATTTTCTAAAATAAAACAATTGTAAAGATTATACTATAATTTCTACTTTTTACAAATATAAGTAAAAAAATTATAGGCGGATTAGTTTTTTTTGTCAATATGTAGAAAAATACAATTTTACTCTTTCCTGTCATAATATTTCTTATATGTCGATTATTAATATAATTTTTATTGAATAAGACTTTGAATAATTTTTATAGATTTTTTGGTTATATATATTAAGTACCATTTATGTTGGTAGAAAAAGAAGATATTTTTTAGGAAAAACCTACTTTTGACGCATGTTAGAAATACCTAGTCAGAAAATACCTACAAAGCTAACATTTTTCAGAACCTACTTGGGGTTTAAAATAAATAGAGTAGCCAAAAACCGCTTTTAAGGATATAAACTAGTTGAGATTCTAGTATCTTTCAAAATATTAAATATACATTATTAGAAATATATAAATGATGGTTATATTATATTTATTACTTTTTATTTTAAAAAATAATTTTAACAAGTACAAATTTTATTATATACATAAAATATGGTACATATAATATTAATTATAAAACATAACATAAAATTTATATTCGAGAAACTTGTTATTGATGCAGTAGAGTCTAAATACCAATTAATTCATCTACATTAAGTAGTAATATATATATATTCTACAACAATTTTGATACAGAAAAGGTTTTGTGCATTATAAAAATGAAAAAAAGATTTGTAGTAATAATGATCAGTGATAAATCAATAAACAATGTGATGACAATTTTACGAAAAATAAATTAAAAATTCAGTGTTGCATACGAATCACAAAAAATATTTCTTCACACAGCTGGATTTAATGTCATTCATTATTTACAAGCTATAAAGTAGGTATTAATTTGCTATTTATTTCATTACACATATATTTTACCTATTTTATAGCTATAAAAAAATATTCAGAACCATAGCTAGCTGTTATTTTGTAGCTATTTATTCGGTATTTTTATAGATTATATTTTGTCGATTATTTCTAGCTACATAAACGACTCTGGAATCTATATTATAGATAGTAAAATTTCTACCAGTATATTAATCGACTATTTATGAAGCGATATACATCGATATTTGTTTAAATAAAGTTTACTTATGCCATTATTTAAAATTTCTGAAAATAAATAGTCATACTTAAATAACAATTACTATTACTACTTGGAATTGTTTCGTTAAACTTTAGAAGAAAATAAAATTTGAAAATGATTTTAAAAAGGAAGCGCGAGTAACTCATCGAAAAATTGTTTTAAAACATTGTGATTTGTCGTGAAGGCTTTGAGCTCTCGCTCATGTGTCAATAACTCAGGCGAGCTGGTATGTTGTTTCAGAGTTAACCGGAAAACGTCCGGTAAACACACGTCTGCTAAATATTTAACGAGGGCATCAATCGACATAATGCGCCTAGGACATAATACCGGTGAATCAGCCGAGAAAGCTAGAGCGCGAGCGGCACAATGTGCGCGGCGAAGCCGTAAGAAAGCGCAGCTACGGAGCCGGCGACCCACGGGTAAAAAAAAAAGGCGCGGAATCAAAGAAAAGACCGAGTGGCTCTTTCACCCCTTTCACCGGGGCTCGCCTTCCTGCTGGCCCGCAGCTGCCCGCGGGCCGCCGCCCTCGCAACCCTTCCGATTCAATTTCGATGGGAAAAGTGGAGGGCAGGAGGAGAAAAGGCCCTCCTCCGGCCACAGCTCCTTCCGGCCCGCGGGCGCATTATCTCGCGTTGCATCGGCCCTTTCCGTAAAAAGGAAGGGAGGAAGAGAGAATGAACGGGCCGGCCTCGCCGATTTCGGCCCCATCTGCCGCGAGCGGGGGCCACTCCCTCTACCTACGGGCGCACGGATAGCGGCCTGATTTCGGCGCCTTTTCTTCGCGGCGCGCGCGGCGCGCCCGGCGCTCGGGCGGACCGGATGGACCACTCCGGGATCCCCGGGGAGGGATCGCTGCCATTGAGGTGTTGCCACTGCCCGGAGGCTTCAAAATATTCAAGTGGAGGGAACGCTTTTTTACCGCGAGGGTCCACTTTCAGATATAGATTCGAAATGTTACAGTTTGCTTGTAGTGGCAATCGACAATGCGATATCTTGGTAGGTTTTCACGGAATCCAAGTCCTAGAGAATCCGCTTTTAACGTGCAGTATCATTGTTATATATTGCTTTAAATTATAGATACAAAAATAAGAAATAAACAATACTGTGCATTCACTGGAATCTAAATGTAAAATTATTACACTGCTTAATTATATCTACGCATGAGCGAAAACTTTAAAAATTGTACATCAAAAAATAAAAGTTTTAGAACAAATCCCACTGATTAGATGTACAATCATACTGACAAAGTGAAAGGAGATTCAAATTACAATAATCATTTATTATTGATTTCTGCAGAAAGTCATTGTTTATATAAACATAAATACTGCATAATGATATTTATCTTTATAGAGAAGCAAGCAAAATCATTTTTTTGAAACGAATCGTTAGTTTTGTGTGTAGTCAGCTTTGGAGAAACCCAAGTAAGTATTCTCTTCTTTCACATAAAAAAGTGTTTAAGAGGACGCAGATGCAGAAGGAAAGTAATCTGTAAGTATACGTCTCTGAATGGTTAAGCGATACGTAATTACCGAGCGATAATGTAAAAGCCTTATAAACATCCTTAAAGGGCTTTTTGTCCCGAAGAATCCGCGAAATGATTTACTTGATTGCCCGTAGGGCGGATTGTCGCTCGTCAAACCGGACGGCCGGGCCGAACGCACCCCCGGACAATCGCGCAGTCGGCGAGCAGCGAATCCGAGGAGGCAGATCCCCAAAATCCACAAGGGTGTCGGGTTACGCCGAAGGCAGCGGTTTGCTTTTTTTGCCGCTTGCTCGTTTCCAGAAAAGCGCGCGATACGCCCACACCCCTGGGGGAGGTGAAGAGGCGCGCGCCGAGGAAAGAAGTGAAAAAAAAAGGAGAGCGGCAGATGCGCCGGCACGCGCCGGCCACCGCGGGCCCACCTGGACAGATGCGCCGGGGCGACGCGCGTGGGCGGAAGTGACGCAACGGGGATTCCCCGCGGCGCAACCCCTTCGGGCCCGAGGCCGCCCACTCGCCGGCTCTTCCTGGCCTCGCACAATGACCACCGGGGCCCGAGTGCTCAATGGGCGCCTCGAGAGGCCCGAGGAGACTCCCCCGTGCAGGGACGGCTGAATGGGCCTCCCGAGGTACGTGCACCCTGTGAATTAGCATCCTTGCACCGCTGCATCGGTGGACCCTCTCATTAGGCGATTACACCCGGCGTCTCGGGGTCTGTAGGGCCCAGCTACACTGACCTTCGAGGAGTGGATGGACTTTGTTGCCGCTGCCATTGTACGGTGCTCCTTCTTTCATCCCTTACATGTCGCGCACCGAGCGCTTAGCAGATGGAATTACATATCGTGTCTCTATGGATGCTGTAATTACCGGCTACCGGCTTGAGTAAACTGTCCTACGGTCGTCAGGCTGCAGGGCTAGGTTGGACATGGTAAAAAGATTACGCAATCCCCGCGGCGCTGAGAGCGGGCAACTTTGTTGCTCACTTTGGGCGCGTGTCGATATTTCAGAGAATTTTAGGGAGTGCGCATAAATAACAAGCGTTTATGGGACGTTGTTAATTTTGTGGGGAACTGTTAAAACGCCCGAGGCCGAGGTAATTTTGAACAAACTCGCAGATTTACAGTCAAACGAGTTCATTACAAGGAGTTAGGTTTGATATAAAAAGCTCGGGCAGGACTCGGGCAGGACTCGGGCAGGACTCGGGCAGGACTCGGCCGCGCATAGGTATTAATAACGCCGCGTTTTTACAGCTCGCAATGGTAAATTAGCCGTGCGCGCGAGCAGTTAATAACAACGGACAGGTAATGACTCGGCGGGATCCGCAGGCCCGACGTCTTAATGCGGCTTTACACGCCCCTGCAGCGCGGCTTTCTAGCGCGTATAATCGGCGCCCCGGCAAAAAGGACAGCTTTTCCGAGGGCCGGGCTTTCGGCGCAGAAGAAACGCGATATCGGGCCGCTCGTTAATCATTCGCGGGCTTCCAATTAGCGCCGGACTACAGCGCGCGACTTTCTCCCGGGGTTTTCCGCAGGGGCCCGCGGATTACGCGCCAGGTGCGAGCTCCCCGCGGGGGGAGCACGCGGAAGAGGAATTAAAAGAGAAAAAAAAAGGCGCGGGAGAAAAGAAAAAAAAAAAAAGAAAATAATACGAAACGGAGGAAGCCGAGATAGGGGTAGAGAGCCGCGGGCCCCTTTCACCTTTTTTTTTTTCCCCCCGCGTCACTTCCTCGAGAGCGGCGCGTGCGGCGCACGCGACTCCGCCGAGGCGCCGACGCGGATTAGGAAGGCCTTCCTGTCACCGGCTCCTTTCTCCGGGCCATTGTCCCCGCGGCAAGGGCCTCCTCGGCCGGCTTCCTTTCTTCGCCCGGGGGCGCGCATTGTCGCCCGGCATCAGCCGAACCTGGCCCCCGGCAGCCAAGTGTCAACCGGGAGATGGCGTCTCTCAGTCACTTCTTACGAGCCCTTGTTTTCCCCCGCGGGGCCTCAAAGGGGAGGCCATTGACGGGGAGGCGAGCGACCGACGGACCCGAGAAATTGCCGTCGTTCAATTACTCAACAGTGTTTATTATCCCCAGAGGTTGCCCTCCTTTTGCAAGGATTTTGAAAAATCGAACCAACTAGAGCGCGGGCCCGAGCCGCTAGAGTTTCGTCGTTAACGCTTCGGCGAACGGTCCAGTGGGAAGGAAGGAGTCGTAGGCGATCTGTAATCGGCTCAAATCGACCAAAACTGCAAAATGAACTGGATGTTTATTAGCTAGCCTTTCGTGGTCCACATAGATTCCGGCGTAATGACACTCACCCTACTGTAAAGCCGTAAAATCAGCGCGGCAGTTTGAGGTTGACAAAAAGATACTCGTTACTTTCGTCCTAATTGAACTCCAATAAGGTCTAAAAATAGCTTAACGGTGTACCGTTGCTTCGCGAGAAATCCAAAGAACCGAGTGGCAAAAAAAATGCACGTTTCCGTTCTCCGAGTGGCCGCTCCGGATGAGGAGGTAGGGGTAGAGAGAGGCCGCGAGAGGCCGAGGGAGGGAGCGAAGGATGGGACCGTTAAAGTCCTATTTTCGAGATGAGTAACGCGCTCCCTCGCACGTCGGGGGAACGCGGAACACATAGAGGCGCGCTCGCGTATTCGCGGGTAGAGAAGAGGGAGACAGTGAAAAAAGAGCAGAGAATAAGCGAAAAGGATATAAGAAGAGGCCGAGGAAGAAGGTCGAGAGGAAGCCGGGGTGGGGGAGGGAGTAGGAGGATAGGGAGCCGGCCAGCAGACGGAGCCGGAGAAAAGAAGAAAAGAGAAGAGCGGAGGAACGACGGGACGGGGAGGCGGAGGAACGGAGGGAGCATCATGCCACTAGTCCCTTTCCAAGTAAGAGTGGGTTAAGGCCCAAGGTCCCCCTGCGCGCGCGGGCGCCGAGAGACGATCCCGCAGGCTCCGTTGGAGACGCGTGCGCCGCCGGCCGCGCGAGCCAGCCTATAACAGTACCGGCAGGCGCGCGCCTTTCCTACGGCCGACCCGCGGCCAGCTTTATGCAACTGCCCGGGGATAGAGCCAGACGCCGAGAGGGAGACGGACAATCGCGAGCGCGCGCCGCTTGCGGGAGATGACACTCCAATGGACAGCCGGCCTATTGATGCCCGGGGCTCTCGGGGCCCTCGTCAGCCCATCGCCATTCATAAACACGATCTTATCTCCCACTCGGCAATTATTTCCTGCATCTCGAGTCGACTTTTTTCTTTGCGTCTTCTTTTTCTTTTTTGCCACCCCTTTGTCCAAATGTTTGCTCCAGTTTGCGATCGCGCGCCGGCTTTTACAGCTTTTCGATTAGGAAGAAAGTACCGCTGTTCCGAAAGATGATATTTTCCAATGAACGATTAGATATGCACTAAACGTTAGTTTTAATGTTTCCAATTTGGATGTGCAGTTATAGATTCCCGTGATCCTTGATAGACAAACGACGTGTCTTTCAATGTCATGAAAATTAGATTGATAAACGGCATCGTTCTAATCGCCCCATTGTCACTGTACCGTTTTTGGTAATGACCGGTTAAGCGATCGTTTAGTACGAGGCCTGGACACGAAAGCAAAGGTGACCCTTACGAGCCTCTCCCGTCATTCTAAGTAGGGAGGATGATGCATCCTCGTGGGGATTTATCCTACAACTGGTTACACGCGATCTTTGTTTCTTTTTCGCTTCCGCGTCCAGTCTCCGCGGTCTTCTCGCGCGCCTTCTTTAGGCCACGGGGCACGGATGCGGCTATAACCTCTCGGCTCCTCTTTTTCCCCGCAATCGCACACTCGTACCTATACTGGCAAGGCGTATAGGCGCTTCTGCGGGCTTATACCTGTGTATATATATATACGTCTATATATGTACTCGAATATATATATATATGTACATACACACATACATATATACGTACACGACCGCCGTGAAGCCAAGATATCGTGCGGCGCGCTCAGGGCCCGTTATCCTCGCTGTACACTCGCGGGGTGTCGCGAGTCGGAGAGCGAGGCCTGTTACCGTGTTACCGCAATTCAGGCCACAAAGTCAAAATACAGTTAGCCTTAGCCGAGGCTATCTTTCTCTCTCCCTCTTTCTCTCTCTCTCTCTCTCTTTTCTTTCTTTTTCTTTCCCGGGAGAAAGAGAGGAAGCGGACAGCCGCTCTCTGCCACGAATGGCAGAAAAGCCAGCGAAGGCGGCTGAGAGAGAGACGGGGATAGGCCGAGAGAGTGCACGAAAAAGGAGAAGATTCGTCGGGCTCACGAGGCATCAGCCGCAAAAGCCTTTGACAAGACCCTTTCCTTTTGTTCCTTGACGCGAGATCGTCAGGAATGGATTGTGTCCCGTAATTCGTAGCGTCCGCCTCTAATCGCCAAAGTTATAGTAACCACAATTGATATCACGAGATCCTGTTGCCTTTGACTGAATCAATTTATTCCGAGATTCAACTAGTTATTGTAGATGAATTCATGTTAAAGCAAACATTGAAAATAAGTTTAAAATGTTTTTTATTTCTCAATTTGTACATCTTTTGAATTTAAAGCGATAGCTGGTTGGAACGACTGCAGTGCACTAGACAAACAATTTTCTGTTTTCATGATTTCGCAACAAATGTACATAAAATATATCTAAAATTCTTATTAAAAAATAGTCTGACTAGTAACATTTTTTACGTCCAGATTCATTTGTTAACTTCGTTCTATTTAAGCTCTTATTTCGGTGTTAATCGACATCGGAGTTTTACGATATGACGTCAACAATTGGATGGTACTGCGGACCTCATCCGTAACCAGTGCAATATAAATCTAACACTCTGTCTATCTCTGATAGAAGTATCACAAAATTGAATTTACTGTAATGCTAACAACTGCCCAGGGCATCTATCCATATTTAAAATAGTTTCTGCAGACAACTTGACAAAAAAAGTTTTGTACGCGTTTAATTTGCTTTCAACATATCCAAAAATAATCCACTTATTTGCAAGAATTTTTGATATTATTTTGATCTGAACTCAATTAAAATAGTTTATTCTAGTCCAATGAGAAAAAAATAGGTGTGCTTAATTAAAATTAAGAAATCATTGGTCTCGCCTAAATATATTTAGCAACGGAGTTAACTGGGATTGAATCTTGTACAGAACTATATTCTCAAGCTTAGAAGTTTCCTTGTACATAGCGTGTTTTTATACACGAAAGTCTTTCACAGCATTATCCAGTAAGCTAACCCCGACAAAAAGAAACAATTGTTCGCAGCAGTACCGATATGCAGCTCTCGATCGCCGTTTCGATTTACCCCGATCTTTTTCCGCAATCGAGCGCAATGAGCATTGCGGTCTTCGGGTGCGCGTAATGGAAGCTGCCGATAGCGGATAAGCTTTCCCGCGGTAAGCGCTGGGGACTCGTGACGACCCTTCTTTTTCCTCTTAATCCAAGAAGCGTGGAGACGTGACGAGGTGCCGCGCTTGGGCCCACTTCCGCGTGTCGGATCGTTATACAGCTCGAGCCTAGCTGCGACTGCGCATTCCTCTTGGGATTCGGTGCACCTAGGTCCTGACCCTGTTAAACATGCACGCACGCTTTCTCGATTCAGAAGATTTAAAGCCCCTGGTCCTATGCTCGGTAATCACGCACGTGGACCTCGGAATGTTACCCTTCGGATTCTTTTCTAAATTCCGAATTTGATGATCGCGATCGTGTTGTGGTGCCCCTAGAAACAGTTAGTCGAATTTAAATTCTTTCGTATGATGAATCTTACAAAGTTTTAATTCGTTTTGAAGTCTGCTTTCACTTCCCCATAGTACGTCGTAGCACCTTCAAGTAATCTGTTGTGCTTCGAGCGATAAATTTTATTAAAATATTGTTGGAATAATTCTCAATTTATAAAAACAATACATATTTTCTTATTAATTTTTAATACTGTAACCGAAAATGCAATAAACAACTATAGTATTGAGATAAAAATAAACTTGAATTTTTTATCATTTTTTTGAATTATCTGTTTCATAATTTCTAGGTAGTTCAATAACGCAAATGAACAAATCAAGTGTAACGTAATAACAATCTTTTAATAAAAGAAATACCAAGGTCAATATACAGTTGAATACTTTGAAACTGAAATTCAAGGGTACATTTGTGTACTGACTCAACTGAAATTACGTGAATTATTGCAATTTTCTGCAAAGAATTCAATGCAGACTTGGTCAATTATTAATTGCGCACGTCATTGGTGGCGCAAATCTTTCATCTGTCATCATGTGCAATTGGAACGGAGCTCGCGCGACTCCTTATCTCGACATCGCTGATCGATTCGACGGAAGTGCGTCGACGCGCGCGCTATTTATACATGAAACAAATTAATAAGTACCTAAAGAACGAGAGTTTTCTTGCGATACACGGGCGCACAAGACTTTGGCATCCGTCACAGAGACATCATCCTGTAAGAACGCACGGTTGCAAGATTCCTTTTAGCTGTAGAAATACATTCTGCATCTGACTGCTATATAGGCGTTCGTGTGCGCATGTGAGGCGTGTGTACGAGTCGGCAACGATCGAATCATAGTCCATTACAGAGGGAGCCGAATAACAATGCATGATTTCGAGCGAGAAAAGAACAAGCGCCGATTGGTTTTTACGCGGGCGACCTCGTAACTGTCTTCACCGCGTGTTATGTACCGATGCGCTTTATTACGAAATGAATTATGCTAATTAGGAGCGAGGGGCCTCTGCGTGAGTGACTCCTGCTCTGTAATAGCAGCCTGCCCGGCAATCGAGGGCCGCGATCTCCCCGATCAAAATATAACTGCGGAATTTTTTCCGCGAAAGTTTGATTTTGATTTCACATAATGAGCAATTCACGCTATTGGAATCCGACTTGTTGTGTTTAACGAAGCGAATTTCAGCCTCGAATTAGTGCATAGAGTAAAAACACAAACGCACGGTAAAAGGATTTTATTTTACATTTGTATACTGCATTCAGTTTTCATAAATGAAACATCAACTTTTAACTGCTTTGTTGAAAAGTCTTTTCTCATAATAAACTTATAATACTTACTCAAAATGAATTTTGTATTACAATTTATATAAATCAACTAAGAAACTGTTACAGAGCTTCGATAGTATCAAAAGCAGTACTTTGTTCGAACAAGACCGCGAGTAAGGGATTGACTGAATGCACCGTAGTAACATTGCACACACCTCGTCCAACCAGACATAAATTTCGAGATTAGTTCTATCCCTTGCCTTCTCTCGTTTTCCTTCTCCCACTCTAGCTCTCGATCGTACTCAACTGGCAGGATGCATTACAATTAAAGGAAGATAAAAAAACTATTAAATAAGCTAGAGTGATGTGCATAGAACAACAACAAAGAAAAGGCGCAACAGTTCAAAGGGTTTTTTTATGTTCTAATCGAAGTGAACGCTCATCAATAAATAACGTGTTGTCTACGTTGGCTACTTATTGTTATCCGTAAAAGATATTTTAATAGCTGCTTAAGTACAATTAATTGAAAACCGCGGAAACCTCGTTTTATATATTCTATTTATAAACGCAGGCTACAAAAATTAAATAAATAATACAATACATGTGGCAGCTTAGTTTATTTAGATACAATACAAGATTTTCAAAACTACATTCATGAATATTTAAACAGTTCCAATTAAAAATTTGTTTTTTACCCATAAAAATTTCATTATTAAAAATAGCTTAATGTCTTATTTGTTTTTCTGTTCCTTTTTTAATTATGCAGTATGTTATACTATACTCTTTGTATTTTATATCAAGTAAAGTTTCAATAAAAAAATTCCATTCAATTTCAAACTATTCGTGCATTATTTATTTATTTCATCACAAACATTTATTAATTTTTAGCGTCTTTGCAAATGTTACATCAACATTTAATAAAAATAAAGCGTAGTATAATTAAATTAATTTTAAATTTATTTATTGAAGTATTTTATTATTAAAAATATTGGTTTTTCAAATTCATTTATAACGATAAAAATTGAAGAGATATTCGAAAGTCATTCTAAATCTAAATATTACACGCAAAAAGTATTCAACATGCAACGCGTCCGTTCGTCCGTACATACAAGAAGCCGAGCGAGAAGCCGACGTAACGTGCTTACATAGTCCGCTCAGAGGCGCGAATGGAAACGAAACGAGATCGAGGCAGGTAAGGAAGGAAAGAGGTAAAACCAGTGAAAAAAAATAGAATTAGAATTCGAAAAATTTGACTTAAGCATATTATATTATACCATCATAATAATAAGGTATAATTTGGTACAAAATAAGATAAAACATACAAAGATTTGCTACAGGAAGCACGCAGCAAATACTGCATAGAACCCGTTGGCCGAAGATACAAATCTATTTAAATACTAGTACTTATGCTAAACGGAATTAACATTAGAGTTAGATCGATAAACGAATAAACGAGAGAAGATGAGAGCAGGGAGAAATTGAGGAGGTGAACATTTGGAAGAACGTAATGACTGACTATTGCGGAGGAAAGCGGGGAGCGAGTTCCACGCGTAGGCAGGTGCGACGTTAAAACGGCCTCGAAGAGTATCAGCTTTGAATTAAGGTTCAACGAGGGACATTCCATCGCCCCTTGCCTTACATCGATCTACGAAACGCGCTCCGATGATAACACGGTCCGCGATCATTTTAAAGGAAGAGAGCGGGGCCAGTCAACGCCCATAACATTCGCGAGCCGTTGCGCCGAAATAGAATTCGGCCGAGGAGCCGAAGGAGCCTCGAGGCCCGGGGCCGGGTGATTGTTTTCCTATGCGTGAGCTTGCGCGCGGCGGGAGGCACGCGAGAGGTGAACGACACGCGAGCGAGCGCGCGGCCCGGGAGAGGAGCCAGTCAAAATGTGTACACGGACACCTCCGCGCGGCGCTCGCGGCGGATTCGTCGCTGCGCCCGAGCCGCCGCATATATATATATATATGTGTGTGTATATATATATATATACATAGTGTCCCGGCCGACTCCTAAGGACTGCCGAGGAATTTTTATCCTCTTTGGCAGAGGTGGTACTTCAGCTGGTGGCACTCGCCCGCTGGCACAAGGAAAATCAGGGCTCTTCCAAACTTGTTTTAAGGCCGCAGTTGGCTTTTTAACCGAGCGATCCGATTTATTTTAGAACAAAGGAGTTTATGGGGCGGATCGGATTTTGCACTTTACGCTCCTGAGATTCTTAATCGAATGTGGCCATTTATTAGGAATAAGGGTACGGATGTGTAAATGAAAACTGATATGTACAAAATATGTTGCGTTAAAATTTATTAAAAAAAAAGAAGTAATAACGCGCCATTGTGAATGTGTGAATCACGTGCATCTAAATTTAGATGTACGTCATCAATGTTTCGATTAAATTAATAATAATACGAGAAAAAAAATTACTGTTTACTATTGGATGCGTTATATTACAATCTATGTTAGAGTGCTATATAATAACTTGAGAACCCTGCAGCAGAGCCTGTGGAAGTCCTTTCCGTAATAGGCAGAAACGAGCCATTGCCAAGTTACACAACATAGAAACGAGTTGTAATTTCCACCTGTGAACCGCTTTTTTCATGATTTGTAGCTAGATTTTAGAATTCTTCCTGCTGCGGATATCATTATTAAACATTGTCAACTAATTCTCAAGCTAATTCTCCTAATATGTTCTATGATCGTGCAAGTATTAAACCAAACTGATATTTATCTTGTTTACAAAAGTTTTTATATTCACTTGAGCTGACGAGGAAACTGTGATTTGTTTATTTGAAATACTCAGTATTTGCTTAGTCTCATTAACTAAATTTATGCTTAAATAATTTAATTATATAGCCTTTAAAGTTTTCTGCTAAAGTTAACACTTGCCTATTTGTCAGTCACTAATAATTTAACTGACCATAAGCATTTAAAACATTATAGTTATAAGTAGATTTCAATATTTATTTTATTGATGTATAAAATCAATAAATGGAACAAGCAATATGATGATATGATTTTATTAATTTTAATATTTCATAATAAGTCACAATTATTGGGAAAATTATGGTTTAAATAAGTTTTTGATTTCCCACTTAAAATTAATTTAAAGTTTTAGACATGGAAATATGTAGATGATTTTTATGATTTTTATTACATTTAAATTTTTATTTTTATTATTTAAGTTTCCATTTAATTAACATGTTCAGCATAAAAACTGGTCAATTTTCTACCAGGGTTAGTTTACTGGTAATAGATGGGAAGTCAAGCTAGTCCCTAAACAAGATCGTATCCAATCGAGAAGCTAACTTTTAACCATAGTAGAAGCAGCTGACTAGAAACCTGTCAAAAGCCAGTTTGTAAACTTATACCTAACAGCTATCTTGAAAATCCCTGTATTATTTTTATTTCACTTGTAACTTCCGAATCGCCTGTATCGTAATATATAAGAACACTGCGAGAAAAAATTTGAAAAAAAAATACAAAATTTTTTTTTCAAATTTGAGAAAATTTAATAATTCGTTTCTAAATACATGCTTGTGAAACATATTAAAAAAATTTTTAATTTTATATTACTGACACATTATTTGATTAACTTGCTTGATCATGCTACAAAGTAAAATATTAATGTATCAGTAATAGAGTAAAATAAATAAGATGGATAAAATTGGCAGCACTGCAATTGATATTGAGAAAACAATTAAGAGCCTCTATTAAAAAAGCATTGTTTATGTCTGACTTCTTCGCGGTCCGTCGTTCCCTTTGTCAGGTGGCTCGCAAGCCTTATGCCGAAGCAAATCATCACCCGTGTCGTCTACTACTTTTTCCTACTTGTACTTCCGCAAAGTGTGTCGGAAGACTCGCGTAGCTAAACAGCAGGCACTCATTGTATCGAAAGTGCGCATACACATACTAGCTTCGTGCATTAAAACTATTCAATGCCTACGATTCCTTGATACTTCCTGGCTGATTAAATCCATACTTATATTCCTTGCAAAGAAAATGAGAAAATTAATGGATCCTGTAAGATTGGATTGCACATATCTACATTGCGTTCATTAATTTATAATAATATTTTCTATTTTTAACTTTTATGTGATTTGGACAAAATTTTGTAAAAACCTCTATAATTATAATCAATGCATTCAATTTTCCAATTGTTTAGTTGAGAATTAACCTAACCGTACTGTTATGAATTTTTTAAAAATTTAGATGAAAATTTACATTTATTGCAAACTTACATGTTATAAAAATAATTGTTCTAATAATTAATTATGTACATCGATTGATTTGTAAACATCCTTATGTTATTAAGCTTAGAATTTAATATTAGTGAATCAATAGTAATTGAATAGGAGAGCAAGCAATCCTTGTATTCAAAGTACATAAATACTCTTATATATATGAACTATTAGATAGCTATAATTTCTTGATACTGTTTCCTGGCTAATTAAATCCATGTTTTTTCATTCCGAAGGCAAGAAGAAAAAAAATAAAATTTACGTATTGTATATTCTTATACAATGACGCATAAGAAAAAATAATCATTGAAAACATTAAATAAATTAATTAACAATATTAATTGACTAAAATTTACGCCGAATAAGACAAAAGGTAGAAGTCAATTACTATGAAATTTTAACCATTATCGAATACCGATTTTGCGGTATTTTAGTGTAATGCGTCAAATGGTAAATTTGAGTTTCAAATATTTTAATCAAGTGTTCTTAAAATAGAATAATAATTTTGCTAATTAAAGGATATTATGTGTCATTAATCTTGTTGTAATTATTATCTAATAACTACCTATTTTTAATAAAATCAATTCCACAAATGAATATATTTACAATTTCTTTGTTTATTGTGTAGCTATAGCTTGCATTCCTGGTATTTTCTAATTAACATTAAGATATCAGGTTTGTATCAATTTCCTTAGAAATTGATTGCATATCGAACAACCATATTTGATCTTCTGCAAATAGGAAATGCTTGACCATACTTTATGCGACAATTACCATCTTACATTCCCACTCTTATCTAGCAGTCCCTGCAGTAATTTGAAATCACATAAACTCTGAAGCGATGCATTTTTAGGTGCTAGATAATTAGTTTCATTTGTACGAAGAGTTGTGCACGTATCCTACCTATCGCAAAACGTTCAAAGCGAGTCCTTCACCTATCCCGTACTGTCGCATCTCTAGGTGAAATTTACAGCGCGATAAATTCCTCTAGACGACATAAAGCGATCGTAAAGAAAGTAAAGCGAGAAACTGAGGTCCAAAGGTGGGCAGATACGCAAGAAGGCCGACGGGAGGAAAAAAAAACTAGTGCCAACGCACACACGAGGAGCGTGATTCAATCGAGGGAAAGCACTCGCGCCCGCTCCTTCTCTCTCCCATTCCTCTAACCGCTTTAGGTTTTACGGCCGGTAAATTTCTCCCCGACGACGGCAAGTTGCCTCCAACTATACCGACCTCCTTCGTCACTCGGTTGACTGTCCCTCTTTAGCTCTCCCTTCGTAAGTTCGCGCCCGCGAACTTTCGAGTCAACAATAACAAGGAGCAGCGGTCACTTTCTCGTGTGTAGGAGAAAACGCGCGTGACTAGATGATGACGCAGTCCAAAGGCTCCTCGATTTTCGCACGGGGGATTTTACAGGCAGCCATTTTACGTAATATCGCTGCAACCTGCCGAAAGAGGCTGCCTGTGCCTCGATTGCTTGGGGGTAGGGTCCGGTTTACGAGGTTTGACAGCCAAGATTCATGGAGGGATAAATTTAATTTGGTGACGGGGGTTTTGTATTAACTCCTTTGATGATTACTGCTTGCGCTCGATGCTTACGCCGAGGATGACATTTAGAGTATCCTTCGCCAAAATTCGAGGTATATTCGGGGAATAACTACAAAGATACTGGCAATTATTAACGAAAAGGTAGAATCTAAAGAGTCGGTCCAGTACGATCGATTAAGAAAACGTGCACGGTGTATATGTGAATATAGATACAGAGGAACCCTGAAGTAAATTCAGCAGAACCTTAACCAAGCAACCGCGTTCTTATTAGAATTTCATATTCAGGTTTTGTTTGTGATTAAATAGTGTGATGATAAATATTTTGATTTTTAAATTAAACTTTCAAAGGTACAATGCCCGCGGTTCAACTGCGCTGTAAGGAAGATTATTTCAGAGTCGTTACTTGTTTTTAAGAGCCAGCTCCAAAAAACGTTAATTTAAGGCAATAATCTTTTATCGATGTTTCAGCGGTTTTATTTTACGTCCCTTGTCATGATGACGGGTATAAAAAATTAGCGCATCATTCATTTCAGGAAGATCGTTTTAAAGAAAGGGCTGAAAAAGAAACCACTAAAAGGATGGAGAAACCGGAAAATTGTGGTTCATCAGTTCCACACAAGCTGACAAAAAAATTCATTGCTTCGTTGCGTATGAAATTGTCTATAAACTACTACAAAATTTAATAAATTATAATATCTTAAATATTGCCGTTATTTAATCATTGTTATTTTTCACGTGAATATAAGATAATACAACCAAATTCTTATAATGCACAAAATGATTGTATCCAGTAATAAACATATATGTATATGTATGAATATTAAATGTTTCATGATGTTACTTTTTAAGAAATAGTTAACATAAATCATTGACATATAACCCCAATTAATACTTAAGAATTATAATAAAAAATACTCTACTTAAGTCATCTGTAGTCATTGGAGCCATTTTGAAGCTTGTACTCATTGTCAATGTAACACTACCATCCATATAAAATTGAAAAATGTTCGTAACTTTCGTATTTAATTCGATACGAAATCTCATCCGTTTAGAAGCTCATTTCATGAAATGACATTCGTTGATAAGGCTAAGTGGAATTTTCATAAGAAAATAGACCGGCACGCACCCACGATATCAAATGCATGCTTGGTGTTCGCGCAGCTGTTTTGCCTTTCTCCCCGGATACTTTCGGTGTGCACGGCACTAAGCGCGCGAATCAAGTCTGACCACGTCGAGAAGAAAGTGGCGTGAAAGTTTAGCTTGAACGTATAAGTTCGCATGTACTTGCTCGTATAAAACCAACTTGCTTTGTGGCTAAATAACGTTATAACGTGGATCGGTGAACTATGTATTAGTGCTCGCGATCGTTTTTGTATGCTTTAGTAGACCGATAAAAAATCCAATTGATAAAGGAGGAGAGAGAATGGATTCTCTATAGAAACACCTTTCGCTAAAATCATCTGTATAGTTTATTTAGGTGAAAGTTATAATTGTGTTTTTCAAAATAATTTTAAACGCGACTTTTGTGTAATATATCGTAGGTCGTATTTTCTGTTTTATTTGGAATATTTATTGACAAGTAGATTTTGATGAAACGTGAGGTATTTCTGAAAAAAGTAAACACGTCATCTTTTACTTTCGTTCACATAACTTAAGAGCATATTACATTTTCACTTTAATTTTTACCTTCCAGCTGAAAACATCATCACTAAGTATTATGGGTACGAGCATATACTACAAGAAAGAAAAAAGCGTTTCTATAATTTGATTAGTCAACACATAATTATTTGTTTATGGAGCTTTAGCGGTGTAGAATTCTCTAATCAACCAACAAATTTATATTTAAATTGCTAAATAAGATAACTATACCATTTATAAATCAGAAAATTTATTATTATACGTAATTAAAAATGAATGTAACCTAACGTTTTAAAATTAACATTCAGCCACACAATTTCTCTTTTAATAGTGAATTTCACATTTAACTTATATACTATTTTATATATTTAACATTTAATAATAATCACATTGAAAATTACATCGTAATTTTCTCAATAACAATTAATTTTTAAGAAATATAAATCTATGTAGAGAATTCATTACATAAAAGAGTAATAATAAGAATAAATGAAGCTTGTATAGGATTTAAACAATTATAATCTATATATATATATATATATATATATAAATACACCACATAAAATACTACAGTAAATATCATTAATCTAATTCTTACGGTTTATTATGCTTAAGTTAAGCATTTAAATCCTATGTTAGTCATAAACTCAGGGCAATTGTATCGCCAGCGAAACTAACTCTGCTAGAGCTCTAAAGCAGAACAAGATTGCGAATATCATGCATAAATTTTCGGACCGTTGAAAGTGGACCCATTCCCACTTGCAATGCTCTCGAACTCGGTTAATCCGGAATACATGCCGCCTGGGCAACGTGAGAAAAAGTTGAAATTTTAATAGCCCGGAAAGAAGCAGTTGAGAGGAACGGACAAGGCACCGATTTTCAGGAAAAGAGTACGAGGTACGCGAGCGCACGGCTCTCTTTTCTTCAATTCAGAACCGCGGTGCGGCAAGTGTTAAGGCCTTCGGTACCTTGACACTGTACCAGTTTCGCTATAGGCCGGCCAATGACCGAGCCGAGAAATTGATATTTCATTCAGTCGCACTCGCCTTACGGTGCTTTTTCACTCGCCCTTCTTTTATCCACTGCGTTTGAACAAGTGAGATCTTAAGACCTATAATATATACTAGTTGATTCACATTCATTATTATACTATATTTTATATATTATATCTAATTGTTTTCTGGACTTAAATTATGCTTAATTTTATGTTATAAAAATTTTTTTATACAACTTATTGAAAATGCAAAAATTCTTTTTAATTTTATAAGTATATTGTCACAGATAATTTTGAACGACAATATTGTGCTATGAAATGTGTAAAAATTGTAAGTTTTAAAATTTGTGTGTGTTCTTCGCTACATTTAATTTTAGATTTAAAAATGTATTCACAAGGATATTTGTAGTTGATCGAGTATAAAATAGAACATTTATGATGCATTTAAAACTTTTCATGAAAATTTCACGGTTAACCGAAAATAAAAGAAAAATAAAAGCTTAACGGAACAAAAGTCAAACTCGGATACAGTTTTATCGTATAATTGCAAGCATGAATATGCTTGTAAAGAGAAAAATTCGAGCGGCTTTTGACTTTCTATAGCGGACAATTACCCAGACTCTAAAATTTTCAAAACTTTCTATTTCTAATCGTCCATTTAAGCAAGGAATGCGCAGCACTGGAAAAACGCACGCAAATTCGCTTGGACGAGCGGAAGAAAAACCGCTTACACTTCCCATTGGCAAAGCTGTGTATCTTACAACTTTCCTTTCCGTTTCCCATGTACTCAGTTTCATTTCACTATAGCATGGATTAGAGATTTTGCTGATTATAAAATGTTTTTATACTATCTTCTGGATTCAATTCAAACAATATTTGTGTTCAATTCTCGTGCGTATAAAAAGATTATAACTCCGAATCAACAGTGAAATACAATTAATATTTGTGGACGTGTATAAAAAATGTACCGACAGTTATTTATAGAACTTGTTACTGTATTTTTGTTTATTTATTATTGTTTATTTATTCTACTTTAATGTTTATGTAGTTTATTTAACATGGAAAATAATTGATCTACTCGATAATATTAAATAATGTTTAAAAATTGAAGTGCTAGAAGATTATGTTGATAATATTCGATCTATGTTATAATCAGTGATTTCAAATTAAATTTTCAATAGTTTCTGTTATTCACAATATTTAATTAAAATTTAAAAATTCTTTAAAATAATAATAAGCTTCATTATTATACACATTCATTCATATCATTACTTGATAATTTAGTATATAAAAATTATGATCCATTGCAAGTAGCTTTTAATTTTTTTTGTAACTTACCTTATTTTCTACATTAAATTTAGAAGTAGGACACAAAAGTAAAAAGATGACTGGTTCCGAGAACGCAATAACCCTCATTTATTTAATAATATAAAAGAGAGATTTCTACGTCGTGCTATCGTTAGATCGTTAAATCGAATCAATGCAAAAGCATCGATTCAGATGACAAAAAATAGCATTTTTAAATCTTGGAGAAAGTCAATCTTGATTTCTTTTCTATGAAACTGCACGATCAGGGCTAAACAAGACCATGATTCGATAGTTGGAATGAGGAGGGGAGCGATTATGTGCGAAAGCAAGTCACATTGTGCAGAAGTACGATTTCACTTTCTCTGCAAGGTGACAGCATGAAGCATCGGCAGAACGCTTTAACTTTTGTGTGCTAAATTTCGAGAATATTCTGCTTTTCATTTTTTCATTGAGAAGTTTTCTAAATTAACCGTTCACATAGATATATAAGAATTCATATGATCGAAGATATTTTGAGATAAACCTTCAATTAATCAACATAATCTTAGGTAAGGTGATGTATTAAAATTGTACAGCTTTTAAAAACAGCTGGTTCCATTTTTTACTCTGATTCCATCTGTTAAAATATTATTATCCTGGAAGGATAGATATTTTTTCATTATTATATGTAAAAAGTATCTATCTTTATAGTTTAATTTTATTTGATTGTTTTAAGGTTATATTTCAATAATTTATAAAAGTACGATTCAATTTACAAAAATAAGAATTTGAAACGCGGTACATTTTTATCGGAAGTACATAATAATAATTTTTACTTTGTAGAAATTAATAAAATATTAATAACATGTTAGATAATTCACAAATAAGTTAATTTACTGCTCTAGATAATTTTTTATATATTATTGCATCTCCTCGAAGGTATTAGAAGCATAATTTGATTAGATATATTTACTTTTATTAAAATTACATCTATAGTTTTATAATCAGTTAGAAATTTAATTTATTAATGTTTCATAAGCTTTAGTATTTACACATTTATCGTTGATTTATAGTACACATTGTAAAGTCTTTGATGTCTAGAAAGCGAAAAGTTTTTACACAATTTTTTGCGTTCTCTAATATTTTGGAAAGATTTCATTGAAAATTATGTACTTGCATTTTCTTGATGTATTTGATACAATTTAAGAGTATATAATTTGTATGGCATAATATTTAGATACTGTAATTGATGTTATAGACATAATAAGAGCATAATTAATATAATTTATTAAAAATGTTGTGTCTAACATATAATAAAAAATAATAATAGTGATAATATTCAGAATAATATAATTGATGAATTATAATAGATGATACACTCACGTTTAATCACAATAAACATAAAATAAATATGCAAAAATGTTTTTATTATGACGTCATTTATTTAATGTGCAAGTTGAACAATTAAATAGTAATGTTTATGAAGAATATTAATATTATAAAATTATATTACTTAACAAAATTTTTAATTGTAAAAATTTGACATAGTATATTTTCAATATTGTGTGTGAAATGTCAAAGCTCTCTTTCTGAAACTTTAATTGGTACGTAGAATTTTAAAAGACTTAAAATAAAGGTAAAAAAAATTACCGTACCACTTGAACATACAAAGTATACGATGTTTTTTCTACTTTTTGCACAGATAAATTACGATCTTTTTTTTTGGTTAGAAATTCCAAAACGCCCCATTCGCAATTCATGAAGTTACCGTAAAAAATCTTAAATCCGGATTTCAAGCGTTAGAAAAAAAATGTTCGAGGAGTCACGCGGCGCATTACGTTTGAAGGGGATCCAGCGCGCGCGTGACATCACAGGAGGCGTGCACGTCTAACGTTTTGCGAGTCTAACGCTAGGCCCTGAAAATCTAGCGTGAGCCGCTCCCACCTATCCGACAGCATGGTCACATGATGAGGTGAATGACATTTTTCGCAGATTGCGCAACGCGCTCAAACGCCGTGAGTCGTCCACGTAAAAACTTGTACACGTACGCCCGTCCCTTGGCTAATCGCTAGAAAGAAGTCAAGTAAATCGGAGTGCTTCGACAGCGTACCGTTCTTTTCTTGTGATCTAAGTTTACATAGAAGAGTAAAAAACTTTGTTTTATTTCGTTTTGTCAAAGTTTATGCTAGATGTTATAAGATTACAGATATACTAGATTTAGAACAACTGAAAAAATGTTAAAAAATAAATCTTTGGAATTCTCTTTGAAAAAGTGAAAAAGCTAAACGACTTGCACAACATTAAAAATAAAAAATCATTAATGTGTAATAAAAATATAAAATCATCGCATCTGATATAACTTCAATTATTTTGTTCACTTTTCAAAAAGAAAAGCCTGCTTAATTTCTATACGTTAGGAGCATACTCAGAATAAGGTACTATCATACTTGCGCATCTTCCTAATTTTTCAACTTTATAATAGTTATCTTGAAAATTTGTATTTTAGTTTTATTAAAAGTTAATTATATGAAAATGTTTCATTTTACTATTATTATAAAATAAAAAAATCTTTAAAAGTATCTATAATATTATTGTGAAGTGATATTTGAAAATCTATAAAAGCAAGTATTTGCATAAAACTTATTCAAAGCGATGGCCTTAAAACTTGACCTTGAATTCAAAGTGAAGGTTAGCATGTTATCCCCTTCCATAAATTATAGAATTTTGGTTTTGGTCAGTATTTTAGCAAATGATATACGTTTGGTGACTTTGGTCGGTTCTATTTTTTTTTGATTATGTAAACATAATGTCTTACACAATATCACCTATGATTCAATTTTAAAATAGTAAATGAAAGTTTTTATATATAAAATACTTTTCTAAAGGAAAAATCTATAGTTAACTTGACACACTCAACTTCGATTAATTTTATTGTCCCCTTAAGAACAGTTTTTATAGCACTTTCTAAAGAAACAGAATTTGTATTTTAAACGGACACGTTCGACGACTTTTGAAATTCAAGATAACAGTGATTAGTACTCCTTTTAACTGTTTTGTAGATCGATTTCACGATTGATTTAAAAGTATAGGTGGACATTTCGAGGGTCTTTTTTATTACGCGGAAAATGTTCGAGAACGAAGGAACTTTCGATACAGAGTTCTCTCCTAAATTGTCAGAGTTGTGAGCGCTTCTTATTCCATTAAGAATACTTTACTGCAATGAAATTCATAAATCGGTACGGATAATGTTCTACATTAATTAGCCGAAGAAAGACTCGAGTCCGATATGAAAAAAGCAAGAAGAAAACCGAACTGATAAAGTATATGTGCACGTAAAACTTTCAGTACTCGCTGTTCCTCTCTTCCTCTCACGAAGATGCAGCGCATATAAACATGAGTCTTCGGTGGGTCTCGGTCGTTTCCGGCTTCACGTCCAAGTCCCAGGGACCGTGGTGCACGTATATATAAGCATACACACGATCTCGCAGACTTGATGTCTTTCTCTCTCTCTCTCTCTTTCACTCTCAACCTCTCTCTATTTCTCTCGCAATCTTTCTCTCATAACTTTTCTCTCTCCACCGCGTGCACAAGACCATGCACACATACACACGCATGTCTGGCGTCTCTCGTGGGGCAAGATGGCTGCGATGCTGCGACGGGTCAATGCACCTAACCTATAACCAGTGCGTTCACGCGAATGCGCGCTGGTGTGCGTATACGCGCCTATCTGCCTACCTACCTACCTACCCACCTACCTACTTATCATTACGTAGACTCTGTGTTCGAGATGCGTGCGCGCAAAGCCTCAAGAGTTTAGACGCATCCCGGGTACCAATAACGCGGAATTCGACGATACTGCGGCCACGGACTCGAGAGTGCAATGTGAAATAATGCGTCGAGTCGCGATTAAATAGACTTGTTGGACTATTATTGTAGATTCTTACAAACATACAAAGGAACACGTATCTCAACGAGTCCTCGCAGAAAAGACCAAAGGGAGAGCAACGAATAAAAGGACGTGGACTTTGTATACTGCTGTACGTGCAAACAGTAGATGTGTTCTGATCGGATAAGACTATGTCTCATGATACAGCCCTTATCTACTGACATGCGTCAGCTACGTTGAGCCACGTAACTAGCAAAAGTTCAATCATTTTTTATTTTACTCGTAAATGTATATTTGTAAAATAACAAAGTAATTTATTTTAATTTGATTCTGTAGAAATAAAGTGAAATCCTTGTTTGCATAGATAAACATCTTAAATTGGAACGTATTAAATTTATTTACCCATTAACAATCAATTTACAATAATGCTATTATTACATAATAAATTGTAGTATATTATACTAGTCGAAGTTCTGTAACTGTTATTACAATGCGGGAAAGATGTTATTAAAACTATGTGTAAAAACAAAATATGTTCATGATTTCTTTTTTCTTTCTTAATTTTAATGTTACTTTTTAGAAACGTAGGTGAAAAGACTTGACAATAATATTTTAATATGATTTGGTAAAAATGTCTTGATTTGAAATGATTTACTAAAAATGAAATATTTCATAAACAAGGATGTACAGATTTTAAATTTATAAAATTTTGTAAGTAATTTAAACTTATTTTTTCAACTTTTCTTATTTAGATCGCAATTATAGTAATTTTCTCAGTTATAAAAGTGCTAACAATATTTCGCAAACGTTGTGTAAATGTCTGGTGCAAATCCAATGCCTATGAGAGAATCAGTTATTAATCATTTTGCTGTCACGGATAGATGTACACGCCATAGATTAGGAAACCTATGGTGACGTTGCAATAAATGTACGATTTTTGATGTTTTTTATATATAACGAAAGGGTAGGATACTATTTACTCTCCAGATTCCATACGGAGTGGTTGCGCACTTTGACTTTATCAAACTCTACTGTACTGAAGAGTAAATTTTTTTAAAAAGTCTTGTCTTTAGGCTTAATATCAAATTAAAATTCGGTACAGCAAATGACAATCAATTGCATTTCGACGTTTTGACAATTCAGAAATCGAATAACATAGTTCATTTTAATGGACATTTGAAATAATAGGAATAACTAATACAATTCAAATTAGAAAAAATGTTTTGATTTAAAATAGTATATAAAATTACAAATTATTAAATAAATAGAAAAAAAATTATAATAACAATTTAGCAAAACTATCAGTACCACTATTTAAAAGGGTATTATGCCTTTTAAACAAAAATTCTTTGAAATTATTTGATATTATAAGACAGGAATTATCTTACAAATTAAGAAATATAGCAGGATATGCATTTGTAGTCCTGCATGTACCCACTTTGCAAATGTTACTATGCTTTCCGTGAAAAATTCTTATATTCGGCTTCCAAATGCTGTTTCATGATTACAGGTTAAAAAAGGCATTAGCTCATTGACACAACTCTCACTCTAATAAATCATTTCTAAAAATAACCTAAGAAGTAATTATTCCCGATCGCGTGCACAAGAAGCGATCGCGACTGATCGTCAAAAACAAGCGGAAGAAGAAAGTCCGAGAGAAAAAGAGGTAGAGAGAGGGCATATCGCAGGCGAGAAAAAGAGTACAAGCTCGACTCATCCTTGTAGAGCGGCCCTAAAAGCAAGTCCGCCGCGAACCTGTACACGCGCGCGCGTTCGCTCATCGGTCGTTCGCGCGCGCCAGCAGATTACGTCTCGCGAGAGAAAGAGAGAGAGAGAGAGCTGAGGCGAGAGCCGATGAGGGCCTCACTCCTCCTCCCGAGTTCTCGGCGACGACGACAGGGTGAACGGCCGACCTAGAGGCTCTGCGCGCATACGTACTTTTCAAGCACGCGGGTATATACACTCCTGCTGTACACGCGTGTGCGCCGAGAGAGCAAGTTGCCTTCTCCCGGGGGGAGGGTAGAGAAAGAAAGAGAGAAAGAGAGAGAGAGAAGATTCAGGTGAATCCGCGCGCAGAGAGAAGGAAGGAGGAAACGAAACGGAGCGCCGAGAGTCTCGGCTAAGATTGAACCTTCTTCTCTCGTTGTATGTGCAGATGCTGCTTGCAGCAGAAGAGACGCTGAGTGTCTCGGTGAGCTGCCGCGGCCGCGGGAGAGGCGGATGTGTTGCACTCGAGTAGGTAAACAAGGAGCCCGACAATTCGCGTGCAAAGAGCCCGCGGTGGTGCAGCCCTCGACCCCTATTTCTTTTCCTTGAGACTCTTTTTATAGTCCCCCTACACGTGTTTTGATACATGCTCGAACACTGCAGAGAAACCGTCGAGGCTCGAGAGTACCCTTGGGCATTTTGGCTACTTGACGCGATCCGTCAATACTAAACAATTTTCAATCAAAGGACCACGGAAAATTTATTCACACGAGGATAAAATTTTAACATATTTAATGCTCCTCTCGTAATTTGAATAATCGTATAAATCTAAAGAATGGCAATCTAGGTAACAGATACTTAATTATAATTTAACAGAGTCCAAACTTTTCGTCGTAAAAAATTTAAGTATTTTACAAAAATGATGACTTCTTAGCCAAGGTGCATTGACCTTTGGTAATGCGTATCGGAACCACTCAAGCATGTAATTTTTTGTACAACCATTATAAATTAAGATGAATTATTTGATGTACCTGGGGTTAGTGGCTATAAAATGCAGGGAAGAAATTTGTAAATTACAAATAAAATCATAAAAATTACGATTTTTAACAGCATTAAGGAATTACCGCTTTTTAAGAGAATATAAAAATTATTATATCAAATGTTATGGTAAAATTATTATTGTCAAGAAAAGATGCTGCAGGAATTCAGTATTTAAATATTATCATGTAACAGAAATAACAATACAGCTAATCTGTTCAAAATTTCTCAAAGTAGAATCTACAAATTTGACATATACGGGGTATCAAACTTGTACTTTGATATATTTTGGGTAGGACAAGAAAAGTTTTCAGTATACTTTGAGTAGAGTTTAAAGAATACATGTTTCCCTCTATGGCAAAAAGTGGAAATAAAAGGTGTGAAGGAATGGCTAGGAAGAGAGTGAGAGTGTAAGTGAGACCAAGTGGATTAGAAGATGAGGCGAAGTAAGAGAAGACAAGAGGTGAAAAATGAAAATTACGCAAAAAGTTTTTAAGCGTCCACGAGCGAAATAGTACACGAAATAGTACGTACAAATATCTCAACTTGTTACATGGACATGAAAAGAAAGAGTGTAATATAAAGTAGCTCGTACGTGTATCGCTTTATCGAAAAATAATCACATTCGATTATTGCTTGCATCCAAACCGTTTGAATCAAAGCTTACAGTGTATATGATCTGACAAAGGGGTACATCAGACATCTCCGAAAATAATACGCAAGAGAATTGCTAACGCATGGTACGCGTACTTTGCGTGAAAATCCCCATCTCACTTTTCAAAACAGGGTTACTCAGCATCGTTTGATTCACGCGCATACCACACGTTCGAATAAAAGCCATTTGCGCCTGTATAGATAAGACTCGCAAGCCAAGCTCTCACTCGCCGTGAGCCTGGAATAGAGGATCGATGATGAACGTCGATGCGCATATATATATATACACATATATATATCGTCTTACCACACGCGTCGTTGTAATCAAGTGGAGTCGAGAAACTCCCTCTACTGAAGAACCCTTTCTTCCTGCCCTTCTTTATCGCTGTGCCCGCGCCCTCTAGTACGATCGCCGTCTTCGATATCCCAGTTTCTTAGATGCGCGTAACACACTACAAACACATAGACTCATGTATATATATATATCGGGCGATCACGAAGCAACGACTACGAGAGTCAACGAGCCCGTAACAATTTGCTCGGTTAAGATTTTACCGCGATGAGCGGCGTAAATCGTCACGACACAGACACTCATTCGTACAGGAGTTCCACGTAAACAGAGCATTCGTTTAAATTATTGATTTACAAAACGTACGAGAAATTCGTGTGTAAACAATGTTGTAATATGATCGGAAATGATCTGTATTTAGAATCGCCAAATAGCAATATGGATTTTGACAATAAAAATTAATCAAATAAATTTCATGATAAGTCTTATGTTTATTATTTTTAGTTTCATAAAAATATTAGCTGTAATACCTAAATATTATAATAGCTTATAGAACAAAACATAAATAAAAGCAAAAAATTAATAAAATTTTTGAAAAATATAGAATTTATTGGTAATCTATAACAATAATTTTCATCCAAATATATAATATTATATAATAATTGTAAAAAATTCAATAATATTTTGAAGGATATAGTAATTGTAGTCCACTTGATTGTTGTCACTTTATTTAGTATGTAATGTGTAACCTATAATATACTAGTTTACAGTCATAACCACTAGATGGCTGGGTATAATAGTAGTATGAGTACAAGTAAAAATGTTTTATGAAAAGTTTTGTTGTGTTTTAATTCTTTTTTAATATTAAAAATTTATTTTAAAATCCTAATAAAAAATGCAATCATTAATGTATGTTAAATCTCAAAATTTTTTATAAATATACAATTAATAGTAAAATTTTTTAATACAGAGGATTCATTCAAGATAATATTTAATATCAAGATTAACCAGACATCATTTGATGTTTGAATTATGGTATAGATATTGATTAAAACACCAAGTATATTATGCTATAATCGATTTTTATTAATAGAAAAATTACTTTCAAACGTTATGTACATATTTTTTATAACATGCTTTTATATTAAATTGCAACACTATTATTCATTTTTTTATTATAGGACAATATAATTTATATTTATTGACTAAACTTTACAATCTTTGCCTTGACTAATAAAATGGAAGTGCAGAAATGATGGTACACTTACGAAATTATTGTAATAAGTGCATGTTCGACGCAACTGCCACGTCGAGTAATACAAGACATCGTGGGTACGCGAGAATGATTTCAAGGTCGGGCTACAAGTAAAGATTATTTAGAATCGTATCAAGCAATAAGGGATGTTGCAATCAAAATCCATCACACACTGACAATTGCGCTTCAATGTAAAGTTTAAATGAAAGAAGATACGGTTCTTAATACGCAGTTTCGTAAATGAAACTTTAAGCTAAAATATGTACTGAGGTTTTATTATTTGCAGGTAGAAGAGATTAAGTCTAGGTTGTACAAATGTAATTTGTATGTTTACTAAACTCATAAAATGAAAATTGGTACAATTGTAAAGAAAGGATAAGGCTTCTAGGAAACGGATTTGGTTGAAATTTTGAGCAGACTGTTGACGTAAAAAACTTAAAAGCTTTAACAACGTAGTCTAAAGTTTTGTAGCAGTTGTAGACTTTTAAATTATTTAAAATTATTCTTTCAAGATAATTAAGATTCATTTTTTAATTATTAATTTTCAAATGATTCCAGTAATGTAAATGAAAATATTTATATATGAATTTTACAAGAGTGCTGGATCGCGCTACTGCAACTTCGTACATAAATATATCGTACATCATTGTTTAAAATTTGAACTAAATACATGTTAACATACTTTTAGAGTTCATATAAGAGTAACATATAATTCTTTATCATATAGATGAACAAAGTGAAAGACACATATTATTTATACATGAATGTTATTTAATTAGATATAGAATACAACCGCTGTGTCCTGATTAAGGTTTTGTGGGAGAAATGTCTTGGGCAATGAAATGAAAAAACAGAGTATTCTTAAAATTCGAGTGAAAAAATAGTCGAATGAAAAAGTAAGTGTACCGATAGTTAATCTTGAGTATGAATAGGAGGTTCTCCGAGAGCAGGCTAGCTATATACGAAGTGGAAAAAGAAACCTCACAGATCGAAGACGTTGCGGCAACAATTCGGACGGATCACCTCCGTCAGATTCTCTGGTACATACACGAAAGAGGAGGTGGAGTAGAAGGTGGAGGAAGATGCCGCAACGGCCGAGCGACTAGTTGACGCTCATTGTGCAAGAAGAGGAGGCGCATTTAGTATGTACCTGCAGCGGGCACGGCAGCAGCGGCGGCGGCGGCGGCGGCGGCGGCGGCAGTCTCGTCGTCTAGCTTCCTCTGCCTACGTATGCCGGAGCGGCCGGCTCGAGCGGAGGTTTGCGCAAGAGACGAGCGCCCGCGCGCCTCCGAGGCTCGAGCCACGTCGATCGGTGTCCCGGGGCTCGGCTCCCCGGCGCTTAGATCGAGCCTCGGATGAATCTCGTTCTTAATTGTTGCTCGGGCGAGCGGGAGGGGGGGGGGGGGGTGGGGCATAGACGCGCCCGAGGTCGGCTTTACCATTTTCTCCTAATGACTCCTGCGTTTCCACAGTGTTACGCGCTCGCGCAGCCGACCGGCAAGCTCCCCGCGCTCCGAAAGATCGGCTCGCCGGCCGATACCCCGGCGCGCGTAACCTGCATTAACCTGTCAGCGGGACCGGGGCATTAGTCAGCCGTAAACAATGGCCAGTGGCGGCGAATATCGGCCCGTTAACCGGCGGCCTCCCCCGAGCGATCGGCCGAATCGGCTGCCGACTCCTCGGCCGATCGGCCCAGCCGCTCGTCCGGATCCGCTTGGGACAAAGGAGCGGCGGCTCGGTGCGCAGGCGGAGCCCGGCCGCCTCGTGGAATTCGGAAGTGCCGGCGCTTGAATTAATTGCGCGCTCGCGAGAGGAGAGCTCGGGAGGAGCCGGCCGAGTCCCGGGATCGGCGGCCCGCGCGACGGCCCCGCGACGCCGCGCCGAGCGGAGTCGTTCACCTTTTATCCCAGTAACACCGCCGGCAGCGCCGCCGGCGCGCTCGCGAGGTGCAGCGCGCCGCAGGTCGGCGAGCTCCCGCTTTTCGGAGCCGGCCGCCAGGATTCGGACGTCCCCCCGTGCGGGGAGCCCGCGCCCAGCCTCCGCGGCGACCGCTTCCGGCTTCCATCTGTGGATCAGGTACGCCTCCCCCGCGAGCCCCGGCCTCCCCCCATTAATAATTTCGAGAGTGGTCCTCTGTTATTATAATAAGGCGTGATTCAGAAGCGGCCCGGCGAGGGTTTCGAGGAGGATTCAATTCGCTCGCCGGCTCTCGCGCGCCGCCTTTCAAATTAATAAAGCGCTTCATCCTCCTTTTATTGCGGGGGTTGATACGACGGCCACCGCGTGATTAATGTCTCCGTTTATGACGAGCGGCCAAGCCAACATGGCGCCGGCAAGATACCGAGCCCCTCTCTATTTGGACCTTGATTTCCCATTAAATAAATCTACATATCTCTCGCTTTTTACTCCTTTTTTCCCACCGTTTCATCCTTCTTCGTATTTGCCCCTTGGACGGCGCGGCGCATGCGCGCCTCTGCAATTGTTCTCTCGACCAACGCGGACGACGTCATGGCCACGATCCGATCGGCGCCGACGGGGCTCACCGCGATAACGGACACTGCATAACACTTGTTTTAGCATTTTGGCAAAGGACGCGCATGGACGGGCTCCATTGTGCCCTTGTCTCGGGGATCGCTCGGCCCGCGGCGTCAAAACGATCATCCGCTGGGAAAAAGTCCGTGGATCCCAGTTAAATCGGAGATCCGCGGGCCCTCCGTGCCCCTATCCCCGGGCGCTGGGCCGTGCTTTATTCGTATCGCTCGGGCCGACGAGTAGCCGGCGTGTCTCTCGATCTCCCGCGATCGCCTGCCCGCGAGCCGCGGCTCGGGCCGCGCGCGCCGATCGCTAATGCGCCCAGCGGTTCTCATGTTTTGAAAGAGATCGACCGCCACCGCTGATGCCGCTTCCGCGATGACGCGCGCGCGCCTAGCCGATCGCCTCGGGCTCTTTCCCTTATCGCCCGTGAGGAGCTAGATGTTCTTAAGAGCATTGGAAATCGAGTGAATTCTCTTGAAAATTTGATAAGGCCTTAACGACAACGTCACTCGCCTCTATTATCCTATCGGAAAACCTCTTTACTTTCAGACACTTTACATTAGTTACAGATAGAACTTGCATATAATTGTCCGTAACAAAAAAGTCATCCTAGCGATTTGTTAAATCTATAGTGTCATTAATTATAAAGATTCCGAAGATCGAGTTTTTTTACCGAATTAACATCAAACACCCTTTTATTTCAATTACACTATTATGACTAATTATGCTCATATTATAAGGTGCAGAAAAATAGGTTCAGCGTGCCAATCTACGTGAATTGTCTAATAAATATCGATAATGATAGTGGAATATTAACTCTTCACTTTGAAATCTATATGGAGAAAGACGTTGCATTAAAAGACGTTCTGCAAAAGTGATAAAAAAAAGTACGTCTCTTTGCGTTAGATAAAGTTTCGGCCAAAGTAACGAGTAAGCGTGTAAAGAGGCGCAATAAAAGCCGGCTGGCCGCACAAAAGGGCAGGGGCTTACATCGAGCGATAAGAGACAAATATCAATTAAAGGCCTGCGGGCGACAGGAGCGCGCTCGACAGCTCCGAGGCCAGTAAAGCTGCTCAAAGCAGCCGTAAATACGCAGCTCCCGGTGTGCATTTACCGGGAAATTTGCGTAACTGTATCACGATTACGATTCGCGCCGAAGTGCATTTGAGAAAATGACGCCCCTCGTAATCTGTCCTTTTACGAGGGCCCCGAGACGAGGGCGAGGCGGGTGTGCGCGGCGCGGCGGCGGCGGCGGCGCGTGCGAGCGATGCACCGGCGCACCCTTAATCTCCCGTCGGCGGGAATCATCCTCGTAATCCTTTCCTCCTCGGCCTCTCGAAAAACCCCCGCAGACCATCGTAAATTATTGCGAACGCGTTTGTCCGGTAATAGTTTTACGAGCTCTTTAGTTATACTCGAGGGAGCCCCGCTCGCCGCTCCACATTACCCTGTGATCCGGAGATTCAAATCGCTCGCTCATGCGAATGTGCCCATTGTTACGCTTCTCTCATCGTATATTACTGCTAATCCTATTGCCTCGTAGGTTGTGTTTACATTTGCCGACGCGTAAATATACGATATAGTCGGAAAGTACGGAGCTTTCAAAGTATTCCTAATTAATATTAAGGCTACTCTCTGACCAGACTTGTGGTCTTCCAAGGGTCTATTAAACTTGCGACTGTCTTCGACTCATATTTAAATTATTCTGTCACTTTTATAGCGCAAAATATTTAATTTCATCTCCCAGTATTTTTCCTCTGCACTTGCCTATAATTGAATGAGACTGCATGGTTCATCTGCATACTTTCATTAAGATATAATAATCTCGAACTTCATGAGTTTTTGAGAAAGTGGTACGTGTACGTGCATACGCCGGTGCATTTACAATGCATTTGTGTGTGCGTGTATATAGATATGACGTAGGCATGGAATTTTAAGTATGCTAAGAGATTTAAAATTATCAGCTCGTCAAACTGTGACATGTGTTGAAAATCATCATCACATAATCAATGCATCTAAAGGGACTAATGAGTTCCGCATTTTTTATTAATATAGATTAACTCAAATGTGACGCAAATATTCATTAATATATCATAATAAAGGAAGCGCTGGGGATCATTTAAAGGCCGCTAATTGAAAATTAGTCCAAAAAGACGAATAATCACGTGAGTTTATTTTTATATCCGGGCGATCTTAATTGAAATATACAAGCACGTATACTTCCTAGATAAATTCCCCAGGTATTTCTTTATTCATAAGCGATGATGGAAACTCTTCAAGATTAGTTTATCGGTAATTTCGGGATTATTATCTCCTCTAAACCGTTATGAATTACTCGAACTTAACCTTGAACGAAAAACTCGAATCACGCGATCCGCAGATGGATTTGACAAGTAACCGAGCAGCAATTAGACGTCCTCGGTCCTCGGAGCCGCGGGGCCAACGCTTCGGGCCCTGCAGCCCGGGCCTCTTCACGCGGGCCCCACAAGAGTTGCTCGTAAATAATCCGGAAGTAAGACAGTTTAAGCGGGGCGCGCGGCTGCTCCCTCCCGACAATCGGCCTCCGAACTGGCTGAATTATCAATAAATCCGACGCGGGGCGATCGGCGGGGGAATCGGCGCTCCCGGCGTTCCGGAAACTGGACAATAACTCACATTATAAAGGGCATTATGGTTGTTTTTCACGCGAAGGCCGCGCGCCTCGCAGGTGCGGGGGCCGCGTCGTAAAAGCCGGACGACGGCGCGGCGTTTTTCCCCCGAGTAAGTGCGAGCGACCCCCGGCGGCGGGAAATTACGCGCGCGGTAGCCCCGGGCCACACTCGGCCCATAATTCGAGCGGCCGGCCGGCCATTGTCCCGACAATGCCCC